>JAYESA010000010.1:149155594-149825594 GCA_036927795.1 Iris macrosiphon
AGTTGTCAACCTGCAATATACCATTTGTAGTTTGGCACCACATTCTAGCCATGGCAACAAACTAGAGGGTCTCATCAAAAATCTTATAAGCCTAGTATGTAGTTGAACCTACACTTGTAGTTATGTAATTTAGCCCATGGTATGATATATGTTCAATGATAATCAACATTACTTAGTATCTCACTATCCTTAAACCTATGTGGATCAAGAATTAAAAAAGTTTAGTAGGTCCACCCTCTGCCGTAAGTTAAAATTGACAATTACTAGAAGAGCTTAAAAGTCATTTTTTTTACTACTTGATGCACACTATATCTGCCTCTAAAGTCTAAACCACATGCCAATCAATCCCCAAATGTTTGATGGTGGTCGTTAACTATTAGAAGTTGGTGTGCAGTTAGTTAATGTACTAGATATTTTTATAATAAGGGTTTCTTGTCACCAGCTAACCGTACATAAGGCATACACAAGAATACATATAGTCGTACAATTGCTATACTGACATCTCTCTGTGTTGTATAGTATGTACATATATACAAATCTACGAGCCTGTCCCAATTGGCATAAGATTCCTTGGAGCAACAACTTGCTTAGGTAACATTGTCGATATATTAGTTCATAATATTAAAGTCTTCTCAAACAGGCATAGACTGCAGAGTTTAAACAGTGAAAAGAAAGGAGTGCAAGGGTTACTGTATAGTTGTCATTATATCACTGTATACTCCCATATCAATCTTGACATGGGACAATGTCTGGTGTACTTGTTTATATACCACTGGCCTAGTGCCTAATAGAATTCATTGATCCATGTTGTAACAATGAGTGCCCTGTTTACTGAATCTTATTGCTTGCTTGATGTGTTTAGATCAACTACCTAGCATTCTATTCTCATGCGATATCACCTAGTCATCAATGTTTAACATCATGATAATCATCAGCCAAGCCTTCTTCGTAAGACTGGGATTGGCTATGAGTAATGAGAAAGATGCCTAAAAGAATTCACTAAGTTTTTATGATCGGCTGTTAAACTGACATCAAGCCTCTATGTTAGTGCCAAATTCTTTAGCCAAGTAGCTATGAGCAAGGGAGATTGCTTTAAAGGAATGCTTAGAAATATCACCTCTGCTAGAGAACTCAAAGCCTGGTTACGTTTCTTTACTTGGGTATAGTATTTTTTTTATTGTATGAGAGTCAAACTGAAAATACACTAAAGAATTTTGTTTTCTACGAGAGGACTTTATGGTTGAATTACATGCAAACAACTAGTGAAACTTTATGAGGGTGTCACTTGACGTGACGGTAAAACTTGTTTCTTGCATCCTGGAGGATCCGAGTTCAAGTCGTTAAACAATCTCTCCATATATATGGGGATAAGGTTGTTTCCATTCCTCCCTGGACCCTGTATAGCCTTGGGGATCTATGACGCCCTTTATTGGATAAAGGCGGTAATCAGAAAACTATGTGTACTCAAGATCACTACAGGGTGTACATAGATCTTCATAGTACTCATTTATACCAAACTAAAGAACAAAACATGCTTCAAATTACGATATCACTTTTTGCAAATAAGTATTATCAATCTTTCGACCGCAAGATAAACTATTAACATGACTACCAGCAATCCACAAGACAACGTCGTGCTACCCATTTTTGTATGAAGTAACAAACCTTGTAAGTCACAGCTTCTTCAAGTTTACTGTAAAAGAATGTGTTGAATATGTAGTACTCCTCTCTTCTCTTATCAAAAGGAGAGAGAGATCTTTGAAGAAATCTGCAAAACAAGGACAACAGCAAATATTATAACATAATTTACTGAAAATATTCTATATATATATGGCAGAGGAATATCATCAAGAATTCTGATGCACAAATAATAAGCATTTTATTTAAGACGTCACTAGAGCCTACTTCAGTATACACCTGTAGGCGTAAACTTTTTTCTTGAAAGACATGATAATGACTTAATAAGTTATAACTATAGCAACAGGTACTACATATATGGAATCAACATTTACATACATAAGCAAATCAACTATGCCTCTTAAGTTCACTAGATAGCTGGCTCACAGATATGGAATCAATATTTCGCTGAATAATCAATCATTCTTCAGGATGAAGAGATTGAGAAGGATGATATTCATATAAATCAGCAAGTTCACCAAATAACTGGCTCACATATATGGAATCAAATATTGTAATTGAGGATTGCCTCAAGTTATGCAGCCATTGAATATTTACCAAAATCACATGTTTCCCAGTCATGTCAACACAATAATGTATTCCCAAACATGTAATATATCATAAAAGTTCTTCATTTCAAAAAATTCTGAAGTAGATTATTGATTTCTGGGTATGTTTCATTCTACAATGTCAAATGCGGTTAGATATGTTTCAGATTTAGGTCATCCATAGTTGGGAACGTATCAAATGGTATCAGAGCAGAATATAGATCCAATTATGGAGGCAGCCGAAGATCCAAGCATGAGCTGCCATGGATCTCTTCATGAATCTCTATCGATTCGAGTTCTAATCCATGGCGAAGCTCGGGTACAAACTTTGAAAGAGTACATAGAGGATCCGAGAAGGAGTTGCGAGGGATTTTCTCGTGCATCACCACCAAAACTTTCGATCATCAATGGCGAACGCATGGATCCAGTGAGGGAGGATCGATTGCAGTCGTGGATTACACTAAGCCTATATCAACAAAACCCTAACCCTAATCCCAAGTCAAAAACTCTAACCCTAACCCTAGGTCAAAAACCCTAACCCTAACCCTATCCCTAACCCTAACCCTAACCTTAACCCTAGGTCACATGTGTGTATGTCGTGTCTGTGTCTGTGTCTGTAACATGTGTGTGTCGTGTCAGTGTCAGTGTCATATGTGTCATGTGAGAGAAAGAGAGAGAGAGGGAGAGAGAGAGAGAGAGTTAGGGTTTACCTAGAGGAGGAGGAGGAGGAGGGAGGACGCGGCTGGAGGGGGGTCGCCGGGAGGGAGGAGGGGGCGCCGGAGGAAGGAGGGGAGCCGGAGGGGGAGGACGCGGCCGAGGGGGTTTGCCGGAGGGAGGAAGGAGGAGTCGGAGCGGGAGAGACCGAGAGCGGGTTTGAAATTTGGGAGAGGGAGAGATCGAAGGAAATGGGGGGAATCAGCCCTAAGTAAAAAATTTATCGACGTTTTAGCGACGCCAATAATGACGTTGCTAATGACGTCACTAAAATATCCAAAAATATACGTCGCTAAAAACGTCGTTAAACGTCGCTAAATAAAACATATTAGCGACGTTTAGCGACCTAAATTGAACTTATAGCGACTAATCTTTTAAAAACTGAATAAAAGTCGCTAAACGTTGCTAAATGTCGCCAATTAGCGACGTCTAGCGACGTTTTTATATGGAGTCGCTAAATTAGCGACGTTTTTACATGGAGTCGCTAAAAAACGTCGGTAATCCCGCTTATTCTAGTAGTGACCTGCATCTTCCTCTGCTTAATATTCTCTACTCCATTTCCCTTCCTTAATCTTCCCTACATTTCTTTTTACATCCTTCCACTCATCCTTTGCTTCCATTATGTCTACGTATAATGAATTTCTTGAAAAAATAACTACATTATTCACTATTCAAGATTCATCTGATACTCTCTGACAACCAGGGATAGTACCTCTTCCCAGAATTGAGCATCTACTCTAGCCATTAAACCATATTTCGTTCGGTGTTTCACCTGTGCCCCACTTTCCTCCATTCTACCAAAGTTAAGGAAACTAGCCAAACCAATACAAATCTCCGTTCTGCATAACCAAACTGGTTCCTTGTGAACTTGGGGTCCCCATCAGAAGTGGACCGGGTGATCCTCGAGGCTCCATGGAGTATTAGTGAAGTAGTAATAAAAAATTTAGGGGTAACATGATTAGCAATTAGGGTTTTCTTGAATTGAGGGTTAAGAGAGTTAAGTGAAAAAAAATAAAAATTATATTTGGTTTAAGGATGAGGGTTTAGGAGGGAGGGTTAAAGAAGGTTAAGTGAGGGTTTGTTTAACCCTTTTTGTCTTTTTTTAATTTCCCAAATCATAGTGTTAATGAGGGGATTGAGGGGTTTTATTTTAAAAGTTATAAATACACCTTATTTCTCCTATAAAATATCATAACTTTTTTTTATTTTTTTTACTTTCAACATGCTACTTTATATCTTCCTCATTTGTGAAGATATTTTGACAAGTTCTAATTGAAATTTCAAACAAATTTAATTTTATGACATATGTAATAAGGGTATTTGGATAACTATTATATTTTTATTAATCCTCCTCTCACTCAAAACCTCTAATCCAAGTAAGAGTTATTAAACACACCACACTTAACTCTCCCTCCAATCCAAGCAATGTTATATGTATTGACTCTACTCCCTCTAACTTAACTTTCCTTCACTTAGGTCTCGTTTTGTTCGCAGAATCATGTCTTTGGGAAAGAAAAGTCAATATTTTCTTATGTTTTGGTGTAAAAGAAATTGAGAAGGAAATGAAAGTAATTCCAAATGAAAAGGAAATTATGAAGAAAAGTGTTTCCTCTATCGAACCAATGATCCACTTTTCTACCTTTAAGTATTCACTTTATTTTCCAATTTTTGTGGCATTTCCGAACACCGAAAAGAAAAATCAATTGGAATTGTTATTTTCCAAAAGAAAGGAAAGGGCAATGAATTAATTTTCTTTCCTTTCCGCGAATCAAACGAGACCTTAACTCCACTTAACTTTGCTTATCTATCCAAGGATTGAGATAAATACAAGAGTTAATTACCCAAATGGTGCTTAAAGAATGTAGTAGTTGTCATTTTGGTGATCAAATTTTTTTTTGGTTAATTTGGTACTTAAGCTTTGTATTTTGGTTTAAAAAGTGTCTGAACTAGATTCAGTTGATATTTTTGGATGAAAATCGATAAAAATGGACATGTGGTGGCTACGTGTCTTATTTTTCATAGTTATTTTGTCATATTTTTATTTTTTGATTAAGAATATTGGTGTTTGAAGAAATTTTACATAAACAAATAGCTTTTGTCGAGTACAAAATGATGGTTCTTCAATCAATTATAGCCGACGTATCGGCTGGTCATGACAAAAACAACCCAAAAAATAAGACACGTGACCATCACACGTCCATTTTAATGATTTCCATCAAAAATACCAACGAAACCTAGTTGATGCACTATTTAAACCAAAATGTAAAACTTAGATACCAAATTAAAAAAAAAAGATGGATCACCAAAATGACCATCATGACGTTCCTTGGACACCATTTTAGCAATTAACTATAAATACAAGTTTTTTTTTTTTTTTTACAAATGGGTCCAATACCCAAACCCTAAACGCTAAACCTAACCCGAGTAAATATCAAAGGGAGAGAGAGAAACGAAACATCCATTTCCGCCTCCTCTGGCGTTCTCTGGATCTCCGGAACAGAGGAGAGTGAATCGGCGGCGACGGTAGTTAAGCGGTGGAAGCGGCGGCCGCGGAGGAGGAGGAGAAAAGGGATTAGAAATTTTTGGTTCTTCTCAAGAGTAATTTCTAAATGAATTTAGATCTTATTTATAGGCTTTTTTGTGTCATTATTGAGAATTCTTGCTGTAATTTTAACTTTTTCCCCCTTTTTTTCCCCCTCTATTTGATGCTTTTTTCACGGGATTAGACTGGATTTGTTTTAGGGTTGATTTAGGTTTTTATCGGTCCATATCGGTTCTTATCGGTCTGTATCGGATACTTATCGGCCGATACAGACAGATACAATAGAATTTTAGTGTGTATACGACCGATACCGATATTTTGTCTGGGTATCGGATCAGACACCTTCAAATCCGATCCGATACGTATCGGCCGATACTTCAGATGCCCACTTGGTCTTTCTATAAAATCCAGGTTAGACACAAAAACATTGATCAGACATAAGATATACTTCATTTCATTTTATAAAGTTCAGTAAGAGCTTCATTTTATAAAATTCAGTAAGTCCTGCGGTTCCACAGTCTACGTAGTATCTGTTGGTTAGATATCTCTAATGACAAAAACATTGATCACAAAATCGCCCGTCGAGTGGGGCCTGTGGGGCCCACGACACGCGATTTCGTCAACGTTCTCAGAATCGAACCAAACTTGGATCACAGGACCAGCGTATCGCTACGAGTCCAATGGCGCAAGTTTTGTTTCAATCCGACGTGTGTACAGAAGGTTTAGGGCATGATCCAAAAAGTCGGATATGGGGCGTTGTCCGCGGATACGCGTTGATCCCGGTGTGCACGCACATCCGAATCGACTTCTGTAAAATCCTATACGTCCGTATCGACGACGCGCACGTATCTGTGAAGACCGCGCACGACCAAGTCATCCCGTTTGGCGGGGGCGTACCCAGTTTCGGAGTGAAACGGGTCATTATTTTTCCTGTTTTTTGATCGCGGTTCGCGATCGCCACAAGACGCGATTTCCCGAGCGGTTTGCACGGGCACCGAGAGGGTCACGCAGGCTTCGTGATGCAAAAGACGGAATCAGAAACGGATAAACGAGCAGGGAGATACACGTACCTGAACAGGGTCCGAAAAACTCAAAATCTTGTGTCCGACACGTGTCCGACACGACCCAAAACTAGGGTTAGGGTTTAGGGTGGTAGCTGTAGGAGGACGGTGAGGGGAGGCCGGAGGCGGTCGAGGGCAGCTGGGGGCGGCACCGGCAAGGCTGGGCGGAGGCGGGCGGGGCGGCGGCCGGAGGCAGGCGGGGCGGCCGCTGCTGACTGCTGCTGCTGGTGGGGAAGAGGAGTCGGGCGGAGGAGGGAGCTGCGGGCGGCGACGTCTTGGTGGCGGCGGGGAACGGTGGCGCTGGCGAGGGCGGGCACGGTGCAGCGGCGCTGGGCGGAGCGGTGGCGGCGGGGAGATGATCGGAGGGGGCTGAGGAGAGGGGTATATATAGGAGAAGAAGGAGGCTGGGGTGGCCGGGCTAAGCGACGGGTGAGGCGGAGGAGGGGAGGTCGTGGCGAGGTTGCGCGGAGCGGGCGGGGGCGAGCTGGACGGAGCGGCGGGCGGCGCTGCCGGCGGAAGCGGGGGCCGACCGAGTTGCGCGTGCGGGTCGCGGGTGCGGGTCGGGTTCGGTCGGGAGGATCCGACCCGACCCGATAGGCCAATGGGTTAGGCTGGGCCGGGGTTTTGGGCTGGGTTAATTAATAAATTAAATAACCAAATAAATAAATAATTAAATAATTAAATAAATAAATATTTTTAGGTGTTATAAAATAGGTCCGGGGCCCAATAAATTCTAAAAAATTACCCTAAGTCCAGTTTTTCATTTTACACCCAAAAATATTATTTTTATAATATTCTAATATATTTAACAGCAAAATAAAAATTATTTAATTACCAAGAGCCTATGTTTTAATTACAGAAAAATCCCGAAATTCCAGAAAATTGTGAAAAGTCCAAATTAATAATTTCTGAAGATCAGGGGGCTTACAATCTACCCAACTTATAAAAATTTCGTCCTCGAAATTAAAATATGACATAATATATTAATCCTTTATGTACATAAGGCAAGTTAATCACAATCTCCTTACGATAATCAAAATTCTAATCATATCCATTGCAATCACTTCAAGGTTAAGATGACCACTGTTCCAATCAAAATTTTCACCTATGGTTATCTCTTCTCACTTTCTCAAATTATCCATATCCATATCCAAATTTAGATTAAATTCTTATAACATCTTTAAAATTTAAATAAGCATGTAAATTTTATCTCCCGATCTCTAACTATCATAATCTCCTCTAGAAGTAATCCGAGTCCAATATTATTCCCATTTTTACTTATAAATTTTTGTATGCTTCGACTTTTAAAACTCCATTCACATCCTCAACGTTTCAAATAGGTAGTCCAACCATCAAATTTTAAATTCTTAATTCCAATCATCAAATTGAAGATAATTTAAATGCAATCCACCAATGTTCAAGTCTGAAATTCTATATTTTTATCCTCTAAATTCAAATTGATGATTTTACCTTCATTATTCCAAATTTAAATCATGTACCTAAGGTATAAATATTGGGTCATCAATCATCTTAGTCATTCTTCTAAAATTCTCAAAATTGAATTGGCTTGAACCTCTCCCAATCTAAGCTTTACTCGATCACAATCCAAAAGAAATTCCTCTCGAGTTGACAATGCACTGCTACCCAACATAAAATTTACCCATCTATCATATAAGGCTATACATCTAATAAAGCTATGTCCCAACTTATCTAATCATGGTATTGAATCCTCAAGTCTTTAACACCAAACACATCACCTATGGTATTCCCTTAATCATATATAAAAGGGTCATCATTAATGCGACCGGCCCGTGGGGTATATCTAGTACTGTCTATATATTAAACTTATACCAAGCACGAGATTTCATCTTTCCGAAATAAGGGAAGACGAAGATCAATAATAAAGAGTTCAAGGGTGGGGTGATAGAATAGAAGTATCGGGATTATGGCGTTTAAAGAATTCAAATAGGAATTGTCAAGCAGTGGTGGATTAAAATCCTATTCTCGTAATCATTTGTTCGCATGCTCGTATTAGTACAGTTATGTAACTGATACGATATGCTCAGTCATATCTAGAGGGCAAGTATACTAGTCAACTATATATCTCAATCCACGTGAAGTAGTCGTGCGAAGAGTGAACTAAAATACATTAAGGTTGATCAGACCATAATACACGGATTCTGAATAGACAGTTGTATTAGTGTGTCGATACAATAATACATACGTCATGAACAAGCTTGATGAAAGGATAAGCTTGCAAAACTAGGATATATTAGCAGCATAAGTCAAGGTGGTACGACAATTATAAGTACGCTAGATGATGATGGAAGGAGGTACAACTTAATTCAAGTTCACAAAATAATACACAATAAGTACAATAACAAAAGACTCTACAATCTCTATAGTTATCAAATATAAAAGCATACCAGGTTATTAGAAAGTTCAAAATTACTAGGTTGGGGCTGAGGTCACGAACCAATAGGCACGAGCTAAAACAAGACTAAAAACGGCAGCTACAAATCACTTACGCGCATTAGCTACTCCAAGAGTCTGTGCGTTCTCCATGGTCATCGCGAAAGCTTGTCCGCGTCCTTGTGGTGGATTCCTCTGCTGCTGCTGGGCCAGTTGGAAGAGTGCTGCTTGTGGTACCAAGGGTGGTCTCGGTTCGGGTGCTGGTAGAGCTTGTTGGTTTATCACAGCATCTCGTGGAGATCTTGTAGAAATCTTGTTGCTTGCTGGTAGGTCCATTACTCTGCATCCAAAATAAATGATAAGATGCACACAGGAATCAAGGCAGGATGCAAGTCAAGGAATTAATTCGAATCCGAGATAGATGTCAAGAACGATTCAAGCAAGTGGATGAGATCCTAAAAACTTATCTTATTCTTACTGCAGGCTTGTTCGGTCCCTAAGTTGAAACCGAATAATTTAGTCGTGGACCTGCATGGGCCACCATAAAAACATGTCACGACCCGCACCCAGATGAATCGGGTACCGGTTCGCGAGTACGTCCAGCCTACGCCGCAGTGTCGGCGGTAGTACGCTGTCTAGACCATATTCACAGGTGACTTAAAATCTAGCTCATTCACAAGAATAAATAGGCAAGGATAATAACAGGAAATAGGAATGCTAAGATTTTATAAGAAAAATTTGTGACATCCAAAACCACAGTTTAATACAGAACCAGAAGATAAATCGGGGACAAACCCGAGTATTATGCTGAAAGAAAAACACTAACTAACTGGCTAACTACTCCTCAAAAGTAGTCTCCTGAGTAGGAACCGGCTCCTCAAATGTATCATCTGCTACGTCATATGGGCCATAAAAGGTGGGAGCATAGTCCTCATCATCGCCTAAATGTCAACGGATCAAGTCAGGAAAGGAGCAAAGTACCAATACACAACAAAGTTTAAACTAAATAATTATGACAAGTAGTAAAAACTGACTAAGTATCATGATAAGAATATGCATAATAAGTAGTAAAATTAACTAAGAGTTAAATGCTATAAGTCAGAGACATGAGTAAAACAGAATTATAATGAGACAAGAAAATGGAACTGCAACAAGATAAAGAAACTATGTGTGTGAGATTGTGTATTTAGAATACATAGTTGGCATGTAGGGGGTTATAAGGCTAATCAGGCACGTCATAGACGGCTATCAGTCAGGAATAATCGAGTATCAGGCTGAAGGTACAGTCGCGTACTCAACAGCTAGCAGTCAGGACAGGGGGAAGGGTAAACTACATGCCTCATAGTATTCTCCCTCCCGACACGAAAAGCAAGACATGAAATCCAAATCCTAACACTAAGTGTAATCATCCAATGGTGCTAGTAGAGCAAGGAACTAATTACCATAATATAAAGAATAAACTTGAAGTGCAGGTACTTGCCTGATGTTTGGATCCCAACTACGGTTCTGTTCTCAAAAAATTTCCAGAAAAGTCTCCGGATGCTGAAATAAACATTACCATCATGCTCAGAAGATATCAAATAGCTAGAAACGCCTGTCCTTGAGTCCAATTTAGAGACAAAGGCAAAAACGACAATTTTGGGTCAAAACGGGGTCCACATGTGGGCCCGCTTTGCACCGAAAAATGTGTCAGGGTCGAAGGTCTCCAAATTTACCAAACTTAGTGTCAACAAGTCATGAACGATGATATGAACCCAACGGAACTTCCAGAATTGGATTCCGATGAGCCGATCACAAAATTGCCCGTCGAGTGGGGCCTACGGGGCCCACGACACGCGATTTCGTCAACGTTCTCAGAATCGAACCAAACTTGGGTCACAGGACCAGCGTATCGCTACGAGTCCGATGGCGTAAGTTTCGTTTTAATCCGACGTGTGTATAGAAGGTTTAGGATGCGATCCAGAAAAGTCGGATACGGGACGTTGTCCGTGGATATACGTTGATCCCGGTGTGCACGCACATCCGAATCGACTTCTACAAAATTTCACACGTCCGTATCGACGACGCGCACGTATCTGTGAAGACCGTGCGCGAGTAAGTCGTCCCGTTTGGCGGGGCGTACCCAGTTTCAGGGTAAAATGGGTCATTATTTTACCTGTTTTTGGATCGCGGTTCGCGATCGCCACAGGACGCGATGCCCCGAGCGGTTTGCACGGGCACCGAGAGGGTCACGCAGGCTTTGTGATGCAAAAGACGGAATCAGAAACGGGTAAACGAGCAGGGAGATACACGTACCTGAACAGGGTCTGAAAAACCCGAAATCTTGTGTCCGACACGACCTAAAACTAGGGTTAGGGTTTAGGGTGGTAGCTGCCGGAGGATGGCGAGGGGAGGCCGGAGGCGGTCGAGGGCAGCTGGGGGCGGCGCCGGCAAGGCTGGGTGGAGGCGGCGCTGCGGGCACGACTGCCGGAGGCGGGCGGGGCTGCCGCTGCTGACTGCTGCTGCTGGTGGGGAAGAGGAGTCGGGCGGAGGAGGGAGCTGCGGGCGACGGCGTCTTGGTGGCGGCGGGGCACGGTGGCGCTGGCGAGGGCGGGCACAGCGCAGCGGCGCTGGGCGGAGCGGTGGCTGCGGGGAAATGATCGGAGGGGGCTGAGGAGAGGGGTATATATAGGGGAAGAAGGAGGCTGGGGTGGCCGGGCTAGGCGGCGGGTGAGACGGAGGAGGGGAGGTCGTGGCGAGGTTGCGCGGAGCGGGCGGGGACGAGCCGGACGGAGCGGCGGGCGGCGTTGCCGGCGGAAGCGGGGGCCGACCGAGTCGCACGGGGGAAGTGGGGGTGTGGGCTAGCGGGTCGCGGGTGCGGGTCGGGTTCGGTCGGGCGGATCCGACCCGACCCGATAGGCCAATGGGTTGGGCTGGGCCGGGGTTTTAGGCTGGGTTAATTAATAAATTAAATAACCAAATAAATAAATAATTAAATAATTAAATAAATAAATGTTTTTAGGTGTTATAAAATAGGTCCGGGGCCCAATAAATTCCAGAAAAATTACCCTAAGTCCAGTTTTTCATTTTACACCCAAAAATATTATTTTCATAATATTCTAATATATTTAACAGCAAAATAAAAATTATTTAATTTTCAAGAGTCTAGGTTTTAATTACAGAAAATTCCCGAAAAATTCCAAAAAATTGTGAAAAGTCTAAATTAATAATTCTTGAAGATCAGGGGGCGTACAAATAGGTCTACCGGTGTTTGTCCAACTGAGATAGTTTATGGTTACAAACTGAGACAACCCATAGACTTCATTCCTACGTCTGCATCTCACAGAGTATCTGAGTCATCATCTGTATTTGCATCTCGCATCCATGATTTGCATAAAGAAATTAGCAGGCGAATCGAACATAATAATGTCAACTATAAATTACGTGCTGATCTAAAAATGAGGTTTAAAGAATTCAAAGTTGGTGATTATGTAATTGTCCGGATTCATCCAGAACGATTTCCTCCAGGAACCGTCAAAAAGTTGCATGCACGAAGTGCAGGTTAATTCAAAATTCTGAAGAAAATTAATGATAATGCTTTTGTCTTCGACCTTCCAGAAGGGTTTAATTTTAGTTCTACATTTAATATTGAGGACTTAGTTGAATATAAGTCCTAGATTTTAACCTAGACAACCCACTAGTTGATGGCCTTACCCCTGAGCCTATTCTTGAGGGACCTCCTTTACCTCCACTACCAGAAATACAACCCACTGCAGCACTTTATATTGAAAATATTATTGATGATCATATTATTTCTACAAGCAGTAGTGGTATTCGCAGGTACTTAGTTCGTTGGAGAGGTCGTCCTGAGTCTGAGGACACTTGGCTAGTCCAAAATGATTTACAGAGACTTGATCCAGATGCATTAGAGTGCTACAAGAGTAGTAGAGCCCCACCTTCGACAGAGTCGAGCTCTCCCTTACCCAGGAAGAATGATGAGGACATTGCACCGCACGCACGAGATTTTTGATGCGTGTACAGGCGCATGAGGCGTCTCAAACAGGACCCAACGTTACTCATGCGGTTTGAGTTGACATTTTAGTAGGTTTATTTTAGTCTCACATTACTTATGGAGAGAATTTCTTTTTTTTTATTCACATCTTTAGTCCCATATTGCCTGTGGGTTAGCACTTTGTTATTTTGTATGCCTATATATAGGCTTGTTCTTTTCATATGAAATCTTCAAATACTCAATGAAATATTGTGAGAAAAAAAAAACTTTTGGGATCTATTTTTTTTAAAATTACAGTGTGAAACCTAATTTCTTCCCCTCTCCTTCCTTCCTGGGCATGTGAAACCCTAGGGTGGTCGTCCGTCGAGCGTCTTCGACCTCATCTCCACAACCTCGTTGCCAAGCCGGCGGCTACCCGATCCAAGCGGTACCAACAGCTCCCCGCCGTCCTGCCTCCAGTTTGGGTCGCCTGCCTTCCTCCTTTGGTGCAGTAGGCCGCACGCTGTCAGGCCGTCTGTCGTCAGGCCTTCCGTCTACCGTCGACCGCAAATCCGTCAACCAACATCCTCCTTCCTATTTAAAGATCCAGGAACACCGTTCCAACTTCTCTAATATTTGCGAAATCACCACTGCTAGGATAAAAGAATCTTTTTAATATTTTTAACTATTCATGACTGTCATTCTTCTTAGATTGTGAGAGCGAATCTGCTTGGCAAAGGACTATATTTGCTAAGAATTGAATATTAAATTGGGAACTAAAATTGTGTATAATTGATTACATTAATTTTCTAATGAACCATGAATACAAGATTTGCAAATATGATCGTGCTTCTACTTAAAAACCATCAAGATCCCAATATTGAACTTTAAATTTTTTTCTGCTTAATTAGTCGTTCTTTGTAATTTAATTGATTCTTGTTCACTCTGCCAATTTCAACAACCTGCACAACAGAGAGACATATGTTAGAATTAATCAAAGCATGTATTACATCATAGTTTGTCTCACAGTTTGCATAAAAAAGATATTTTTGGACTTGTGTAAACAGAGAAGTGGCTGCTATGCTACTGGGTCACAACTGATACACCAAATTCCACGTATCTGTTTAATTAACGGGTGCTCTTTGTTTATCCATGTATCTGTTTCAGATGCATGCCTGACACGACTGATACACCAAATTCCACGTGGAGAGGCCAAAGTAGTTGTGTCCATGACGTAATGTCTGTATATTTTTCTGTTTTGTTCTATCATACAGTGCAACATATCTGACCGCGTTTGTCGGACATGCACTAATGGTTATTTTTTAGTCAATATTATAAAATAGTTTAGCACGGTAAGTCATTTTCTACAGAATGAATTTATATTAGAAATAAAATAAATTGTTTTAATACATTGCTCCTGTTGAAACAGAGAATGTGCATAGGCCACAAATTTATGGGATATCATATCAAGATTGTTTTAATACATGCTCTTGGAACAATAGAGCATCAACTAAACCACAGGATATGGTGCAAATTGGATAAATGTTTTGGTAATACATGTCGGATCCCTCATTTTCTGGAAAAATACTACTTACCTCAGCACCTTGTCCAGTGATCACAGCCCCATTTACCCAAGATGATGCAACAGAATATCAGTGTTAGGAGAGTCCACCCAGTCAGGTATGCCAATCATTGGAGTATGAAGCCAGGGTGTTAGGAAAATATCATTGATGCATTGAAGGCTACTAGAACTGGACCCCCATGTTCAGACTAGTATGCTTGCCCAAAGATATCAAGAAGCGATTGAAAAACTGGAAAAAATTTGTTGTAATAGGAGGATGTGTCTGCTAATAGTATCTAAAGTCTGATAGTTGCACTAGTAAGAATAAGAGAGCCCTGATGTCATGTAAGAAAGGGCCAACTAAAAGGTAAGGCACCTGAAATAGTATGGTGTTAGTACTGTACCTATGTCCATATTCGTGCAGCATTGGGGACTACTATTGAAACTATCTGAAAATGTCCAATGTCCATATTCCGTATTGGTATCCGTGGCCATATTCATGGAACATAGATACATATTGTGATCAAATATATAGTGGATGAAATTCCTAGCACTAATTATTATCTGGTCGAGCGAACTATTAGTACCAGATACTGACACATCAATTTTATTGGACTTTATTACCGAACTTTTCACTTATGTAAACATTGAGTTGCATTCATTAGCAAGCATTAATATGTAAATCACTAGTAAAACTAAAAAAATACCTTCCATACAAAGAGATCAATGTCGAATTGTCCTCCATTATACGATGACCTTGGCAAGATAGCCGCTCCGATCACAATCCTGTTATTTGTTTGGACAAATCCTCAGCAAAGGAGGTTGTAGCATCCAGTCTCTTGGTATGCATCATTCTGCACCACTTTGAGAAATTAGTTTATATTGTCAACAATACCCCTTCTATGAATTGACAACTCTGAAATGAGAATATGTGATAATATATACTTACTGTCCAATAAGTGAAGAACCTAGTGTCACGACCCGCACCCGGTTTAGGGCACGAGTGCGTGGGTACGTCCAGCCTACGCCGCAGCATTGGCGGTAGAACGCTGTCAAGGTCTTGACACTATCTAGCTAATGTCACTCAAGCATCCAATCTCCATAAGGAGGCACGGATGACACCAATAAAATGAATACATACTCAATCACAGGATTACAGCACGATAAGATTTCGAACAGAAATTAAATACAACACAAGTCACAAAGTAATATTCTAACTCAACAATATCCAAGTCTCATCAAAATGCCGGAGACAAATCCGGTACCAAATAATCTACTTAAAGAACTAACTAAAAATAGTAATTTCCGGCTAGACTTTCCGGAATCACAACTACTACCAAGTCTGCAGCTACTCACCATGGTCCACAAAGTGTCGGACAGCGGTCCTCTAAGGCATAGTCTGGAAAAATATTTTCAGTCAGGAAGGAGCAAAGCAACACTCTCAAATAACAGTTCCATTAATTGATAATGTCTATAATACAATAAAACATGTCATGCTAGCTACTGAGAAGACAGTGAAATAAATGCAATGGCAATTTAAGAGAGACAGGCAATAGGCAATATGATACAGTCAGTGCATGTATGAAAATGAAAAGAAACAAGGAGCAGTATCATATACGGGTGATGTAGTATATGATTTAAAATAGGGAACTGTAATCTATTCTAAATGTTTTGAAATAGTAGTTTCGAAATGTGATCGGCTTGGGAACATGTACGATTGCTACAGTCTGGCTAAT
This sequence comes from Iris macrosiphon, assembly GCA_036927795.1. Lineage (NCBI taxonomy): Eukaryota > Viridiplantae > Streptophyta > Magnoliopsida > Asparagales > Iridaceae > Iris > Iris macrosiphon. The sequence goes on from JAYESA010000010.1 coordinate 149,171,816, forward strand.
CATACGTGGGGGTATGATTAACTCCAATAATATAAACTTGTACGATAGGTATTTGATCACATTTCTCACTAGCAATTTCTCCGCCCCCAACTAGTACTGTGGATCCAATCATGACACGTCACGAATACACGAACATTGTCTAATATATTATGTACAATGTCTAATATCAATGTCTAATGTCAATGTCATGTATAATGTCAATACGATAATCAAGGTAACATCTCATGACTGCAGATCCAAGCTATACTAGTCCGTGTAGCACAGTGTCAAGGATTCAGATGTAACATTTCATGATTGTTGAACTTATAGAAATTATCAAGAATTGGAAATTATCAGAGAATGTACTTGCCTTGGGTCCTTAGCTTGTATTTATGGATATCCTGTTCCAGAGTATCCCCTGGGTAAACCAACAGTCCTATAAACACATCACAATATAACATTTGCATCAGATGCTACCCTAACATACAGTCTATAAACACTGGCCTCAGGGACATGCCAGACAGGGCACTAGTCAACTAGGGTCACCTAGTAGGGATACATATTTAAAACACATCTCATTAACTAATATATATAATTTCCATCAATCACGATAATAGATATTGTATAAATATATACTTTAAAATAAATAATTCTTGTATGTATATATAAACATAATAATTTATACTTACAATATATATCAAATTAAATACATATACAAAATATATGTATATATATATATTAAAAATATGCTAAGGGTTTATAAAAATATATATACACATATATATATATATCCAATACATTATATATATAATATTAAATACTAAAACACATATTTAATACATGTTTAACATTTAAAAAATAAAATATACATGTACATATATTAAATTATACATTACCAATTTCTTGTATAATATACATATTCATGTATACCAATACATTATTTTACATATGATATTAAATATGTATATGCAAAATATATATATACGTTTGCCTACATATACATAAAAATAGAGAACATATGTATATATATATATAAAATACACAATACTATACATTATGTTTAATTATTAATTAGACAATAGACATGTACATACATTACATTACTAAAGTATTTACATACTCTACATATTCACATATTAAAGCATTAATTAAGTACCTACAATTTCATATACATGTAGTATATATATATACTCATATATATATGTACGTATATATATACGCATATATATATATATATATATATATATATATATATATATATAGGGAAGGGGAGAGAGAAGGGGACTTACTGGCTGGGTTGCTGGCCGGAAAATGGCCGGAGGGAGTCGGGGATCCGCCGGCTGGAGTAGCAGCAGCGGCGCGGTCGCCTGCAGTCACAGCAAGGCAGGATGGGGAGCTCGCAGCGGGGAGATGGAGTACACGGTGGTGGTGGTGTTATTAGATGGTGATGGTGGGCCGGTGTGGCGAGCTCGCCGAAGAGGAAGGGCGGCTCGGGGTACACAGTGGGAGGGGTGCAGTGGTGGTGCCTGAGCAGCAGGAAGTTGGGGTGGATCAGGGCCGCGCCGGAGTGCAGCCGAAATCGGAGGGGGAAAGTCGGGTGGAGCACGGTGGAGATGTGGTGGAATGCGGCGCCGGAGTTCAGAAAGGAGGTGGTGGTGGTGATTGGAGATGATGGAAGCAGCGGGAGGTTGCTGGCGCCGGACTGCACGCCGGAGGGAGGTCGGGCTGGGTGTAGTGGCTGCCGGGCACTGCTACGGGAAGTCGGGGTCGGAGGGTCGCTTGCCGGGGTGCACCGAGGGCCGCCGGAGTGGCTGAGCAGGGGGAATAGGGGAGGAGTTCCCGTCAGGTCGGGCAGCGGCCGCCGGGGAGCTTCGGCTGACGGGAACAGTATATCGGGGGGGAGTTGAGGAACAGTATTCCCCCCCTAACTATTTGAATTCAAAATCAATTTCAATGAAAAAAAGAAAACAATAAGGAAGAAGAAGGAAGGAAGAAGGAGAAGAAGAAAGGAAAAGAGAAAAAGAAAGAGAAGGAGGCTACGGTTTGGTGTTGAGGATGGAGGAGAGAGAGGTGGGAGAAAACCTAGGTTTCTTGGGATTAGGGTTTGAGGGTACAAGACATTAAATAGGGAGAGAGAAGGTGTGAATGAAGGGTGATGATTTGACCCCTAGAATGAGTGGCTCAGATTGAACATGAGGGAAATTAATTCATGTAGGAAAAATGCAATTTGGTCCTCAAGTAAATAATCTTTCCATTTGGTCTTGGACAATGGGGTGATGACACCTACAATTGAATAATTGCAACTTAGCCCCTTAAATTTGGGAAATTGTACAAACACATAAAATGACAAAAATTTGGCGGGCGATTCGGGGTCCGATATTTTGTAGGGTCAGGGGGCGCTGTAAGTTTGGTACGGGCTCAATTAGCAGGGCACTGGAATTAAATTGGAATTTTCAGAATTGGTTAAAATAGTATCCTCAATTTAATTAGAAAATAAATGCAAGTTGAGTTCTAAAATTAATTAGGAGTACATGAGGCTAAAATCAGGTCAGGTCATCAATACCAATAATGAAGTAGACTCAGAACAGGATATTACCCTAATTTGGGCCGCACGAAAAATAGGTCAAGATTTCCTCCAATTTCAATTGGAACGCACAACGATACAAAATAGGGATTTTATTAAATAACGTCCGGGACGATTTTTGTGCGGCTAAAAATAAGGTACAGAGAGCTATATCACGAGTTGCAAAAATAGCAGAAATGAAGGCGGGCACGTCTAGGGCAAGACTGTGAAATTTGTGGGAAGACAAAAGTCTGGATAGTGCTCCAAATATCGAAGCAAAGGCAATGCGTAAAAATATTAAATAAAATACAGTAATTAATTACAATCTCCAAATATTAAATTCTAGATAAAATAATAAAATCCAGAACCCTATAATTCCGACAGGTGTTCGTCTATTGGGCTTCTAGGTCTAGTCTGCTAGCTAAAAATAAAATAAATAAATACTGCATATAATTATATATTTAATTACACATCGCACAAAATTATTTAAATCAAATACACTATCATGCAATTAATTAATTGTAAATAACATAATATTAAATATTATAAAAATTCGAAAATACCCCTATTTTCGGAATGTGGTAGTGACAAGTCTACCCACCTTAAAAGAATTTCGTCCTCGAAATTTAAAATCCTCAAAGTAGCATTTATCATACACATCATTATTATTTCCTCAATTTAAATTCATCAACCATGAATCAATTAATAATCCACAAGGTCTTTTCACAATTTCAAAATTCTAAAATTATTGCATTCCGGAAAAAATCCTCCAAATAAAATCAAAGTCCATTTTTTTTTTTTTTTTTTTTTTTCAAAAATGCTATAAATATCATATCCCTAAAAATCTTCAAATATAAATCAAACCCCATTCTTATCACAATATCCTCCAAAATTTTAAGTTAATAACGAAATACAAGAATTTAATATTCAATCCTCTAATTGAAATCCAATGAATGCATATTTCTAAAATTGAATGTCATCCCAAAATTTGAATTCAACACTAATCCATTTGTGTTCTTATTCCTCGATTTTTTTTCCCACATAATATGCAACGATGTAATACTTATGAAACCTCCAATACAATACTCAAGATATAAGTTCATAACTTGCAGTCCAATAAATATATCGATGGCCTTCTTAAATTCCTCAAATTTAATGATAAATATTTCATAATCTTCTTAAAATCAATAATTTAACAAAACTTTAATTACGCCATATTAAATTCCCAACTCCTTATTTAATTTACATTTTTCCTCAAAATTTAAGGCACCTTGTCTCTCTTTGTCAAGTCATAACCTCTTCGTTAATCTTTACTATAGTTAAATCCTCAACAATCAAAGTCTAAGAGAATTCTACCTACAACCATACAACATGCAACCTAAGGAAAATATGTATGATCATGGTGTCCTTTGTCATGGTATTGCAGTCTCTGTATCAGGGGTACTACTAACTACATTATAACAAAAAATCATGCATACGAGCTATGGTACTAAGGTATTAATCAATCAGAAGACAAAAAGGAACATGAGGAAAGAAAAGAAAGAATCTACTAACATGTTACTTGCAATATCTTCTATCTCTAACATAATCATAGGTCAAATAATGCAGGTAAAGTTTGATACCTCTATCTCTTTAGGTACCACACTCTACTACAAGCATACTCACTGCTAGCTTCCTTACCTACTGCAATAGTTGATACTAGTTATTCTTATCACTCAAGTGCATATCAATTGCAACACACTATACTAAGTACTGCTCTTTCTAATACAACCCTAGATTGGCACCCAAGTCAGTTGGCAGTGAGATCTCAATCATACTCAAGTCATCAGATCCTTACACATGTATATCATCTACTCATATATACTAATATATCTCTCCCACTATAAGATCTTATCCTCAAATAAAATTCCTCAAAATAACTCCTCGAATAAATTTTAAAGTAAAATTGCATATACATTCCTCAAGACCAATTATCTAAATACTGAAATGAAAATTTTATCAATTCCAAAAATCCTTATAGCTTGTCTAGGTTCATCAAATTGAATCTGAATTCCTCAAAATAAAATTTTAATAACAATATCTCAATCTTCTCAAAATTCAAAAATGCAATTCATTTTAAAGCTTTAAATTATAATTTAAATCTATATCTAGTAGTCCAATAGCCCTAGTGTTAATCTCCCTTGCTGTCCTCATCGACATGCATTATCAGATAATACCATAAATCAGTCTGCAAATTCATCTTGATATGAAATCAAACCCTACAATGAAACCAAAATCCTAATTTAATACCTAATTAACAACAATCAAATTCAACATCAATAAGTGAGAATGGACGGAACAAAGGAATGATTTAAATTAGAAATTTTAACAAGGAATCCTTAGAGAATAGGAGCTCAAAAGAACTGGATTGAGGACGGAAGGTATCTTTACTGCTAGTAAAGAAAAGAAGCGATGGAACAAAGTCCTGGAATAACAGAAATAGGTAAGTCTTGAGATGATACTTTAAGAACCAATTTAAGATACAACCTGATAATCATACACGTCTCATCAGAAATCATGATACTTAGAATCCTCGCCACGCCAGTAAGCATAGATGCGATAGACGACAGGTTCCGTAACTAAGGTATGCAACCCTATAATCATGTCATCTAGAATCCTCGCCACGCCAACCGGTATGGCTGCGAGAAACTCTAAATCTCATAACTAAAGTATGTACATCCAAGTTAGGTCCCTACGTTCTCGTCACGACAGCTGATATGGCTGCGATAAATTCTAGGTTCCATAATCAAAGTAGACGTTTTACCTTTCTCACTGTCCTCATCAATATATGTCATCAGATGATACCATAAATTCTAGTCCGTAAAATTTATCTCGATATAAAATCCAAACTCCACAACGATATCAAGAAATTAAGTTAACACTGGTCAACAAGAATCAAACTTAATATCAATAAGTGAGAACGGACGGAAACAAGGAGGAAGGATTTAAATTGGAATTTATAATGAGATTCCCATGGGGTCATCCCAAGAATCTCTTAAGAATTTGTGATTGAGTATCCTCTCTCATCCTAGTATCCTATGTCCTATATTCTATAGCAGGCACGCAGTAGTGTAACAAAGATGCCACACTACCACGATATCGCACAACTCGCGAAGTCTGACCTGCATGGGCCACCACTAAAAACGTGTCATGACCCGCACCCGGTTTAGGGCACGAGTGCGTGGGTACGTCCAGCCTACGCCGCAGCATCGGCGGTAGAACGCTGTCAAGGTCTTGACACTATCTAGCTAATGTCACTCAAGCATGCAATCTTCATAAGGAGGCACGGATGACACCAATAAAATGAATACATACTCAATCACAGGATTACAGCACGATAAGATTTCGAACAGAAATTAAATACAACACAAGTCACAAAGTAATATTCTAACTCAACAATATCCAAGTCTCATCAAAATGCCGGAGACAAATCCGGTACCAAATAATCTACTTAAAGAACTAACTAAAAATAGTAATTTTCGGCTAGACTTTCCGGAATCACAACTACTACCAAGTCTGCAGCTACTCACCATGGTCCACAAAGTGTCGGACAGCGGTCCTCTAAGGCATAGTCTGGAAAAATATTTCGAGTCAGAAAGGAGCAAAGCAACACTCTCAAATAACAGTTCCATTAATTGATAATGTCTATAATACAATAAAACATGTCATGCTAGCTACTGAGAAGACAGTGAAATAAATGCAATGGCAATTTAAGAGAGACAGGCAATAGGCAATATGATACAGTCAGTGCATGTATGAAAATGAAAAGAAACAAGGAGCAGTATCATATACGGGTGATGTAGTATATGATTTAAAATAGGGAACTGTAATCTATTCTAAGTGTTTTGAAATAGTAGTTTCGAAATGTGATCGGCTTGGGAACATGTACGATTGCTACAGTCTGGCTAATCATACGTGGGGGTATGATTAACTCCAATAATATAAACTTGTACGATAGGTATTTGATCACATTTCTCACTAGCAATTTTCCCGCCCCCAACTAGTACTGTGGATCCAATCATGACACGTCACGAATACACGAACATTGTCTAATATATTATGTACAATGTCTAATATCAATGTCATGTATAATGTCAATACGATAATCAAGGTAACATCTCATGACTGCAGATCCAAGCTATACTAGTCCGTGTAGCACAGTGTCAAGGATTCAGATGTAATATTTCATGATTGTTGAACTTATAGAAATTATCAAGAATTGGAAATTATCAGAGAATGTACTTGCCTTGGGTCCTTAGCCGGTATTTATGGATGTCCTGTTCCAGAGTATCCCCTGGGTAAACCAACAGTCCTATAAACACATCACAATATAACATTTGCATCAGATGCTACCCTAACATACAGTCTATAAACACTGGCCTCAGGGCCATGCCAGGCAGGGCACTAGTCAACTAGGGTCACCTAGTAGGGATACATATTTAAAACACATCTCATTAACTAATATATATAATTTCCATCAATCACGATAATAGATATTGTATAAATATATACTTTAAAATAAATAATTCTTGTATGTATATATAAACATAATAATATATACTTACAATATATATCAAATTAAATACATATACAAAATATATGTATATATATATATATTAAAAATATGCTAAGGGTTTATAAAAATATATATACACATATATATATATATCCAATACATTATATATATAATATTAAATACTAAAACACATATTTAATACATGTTTAACATTTAAAAAATAAAATATACATGTACATATATTAAATTATACATTACCAATTTCTTGTATACTATACATATTCATGTATACCAATACATTATTTTACAAATGATATTAAATATGTATATGCAAAATATATATATACGTTTGCCTACATATACATAAAAATAGAGAACATATGTATATATATATATAAAATACACAATAATATACATTATGTTTAATTATTAATTAGACAATAGACATGTACATACATTACATTACTAAAGTATTTACATACTCTACATATTCACATATTAAAGCATTAATTAAGTACCTACAATTTCATATACATGTAGTATATATATATACTCATATATATATGTACGTATATATATACGCATATATATATATATATATATATATATATATATATATATATATATATATATATATATATAGATATATATATATATATATAGAGAGGGAAGGGGAGAGAGAAGGGGACTTACTGGGCTGGGTTGCTGGCCGGAAAATGGCCGGAGGGAGTCGGGGATCCGCCGGCTGGAGTAGCAGCAGCGGCGCGGTCGCCTGCAGTCACAGCAAGGCGGGATGGGGAGCTCGCAGCGGGGAGATGGAGTACACGGTGGTGGTGGTGTTATTAGATGGTGATGGTGGGCCGGTGTGGCGAGCTCGCCGGAGAGGAAGGGCGGCTCGGGGTACACAGTGGGAGGGGTGCAGTGGTGGTGCCTGAGCAGCAGGAAGTTGGGGTGGATCAGGGCCGCGCCGGAGTGCAGCCGAAATCGGAGGGGGAAAGTCGGGTGGAGCACGGTGGAGATGTGGTGAAATACGGCACCGGAGTTCAGGGAGGAGGTGGTGGTGGTGATTGGAGATGATGGAAGCAGCGGGAGGTTGCTGGCGCCGGACTGCACGCCGGAAGGAGGTCGGGCTGGGTGTAGTGGCCGCCGGGCACTGCTACGGGAAGTCGGGGTCGGAGGGTCGCTTGCCGGGGTGCACCGAGGGCCGCCGGAGTGGCTGAGCAGGGGGAATAGATGAGGAGTTCCCGTCAGGTCGGGCAGCGGCCGCCGGGGAGCTTCGGCTGACGGGAACAGTATATGGGGGGGGAGTTGAGGAACAGTATTCCCCCCCTAACTATTTGAATTCAAAATCAATTTCAATGAAAAAAAGAAAACAATAAGGAAGAAGAAGGAAGGAAGAAGGAGAAGAAGAAAGGAAAAGAGAAAAAGAAAGAGAAGGAGGCTACGGTTTGGTGTTGAGGATGGAGGAGAGAGAGAGGTGGGGGAAAACCTAGGTTTCTTGGGATTAGGGTTTGAGGGTACAAGACATTAAATAGGGAGAGAGAAGGTGTGAATGAAGGGTGAGGATTTGACCCCTAGAATGAGTGGCTCAGATTGAACATGAGGGAAATTAATTCATATAGGAAAAAATGCAATTTGGTCCTCAAGTAAATAATCTTTCCATTTGGTCTTGGACAATGGGGTGATGACACCTACAATTGAATAACTGCAACTTAGCCCCTTAAATTTGGAAAATTGCACAAACACATAAAATGACGAAAATTTGGCGGGCGATTCGGGGTCCGATGTTTTGTAGGGTCAGGGGGCGCTGTAAGTTTGGTACGGACTCAATTAGCAGGGCACTGGAATTAAATTAGAATTTTCAGAATTGGTTAAAATAGTATCCTCAATTTAATTAGAAAATAAATGCAAGTTGAGTTCTAAAATTAATTAGGAGTACATGAGGCTAAAATCAGGTCAGGTCATCAATACCAATAATGAAGTAGACTCAGAACAGGATATTACCCTAATTTGGGCCGCACGAAAAATAGGTCAAGATTGCCTCCAATTTCAATTGGAACGCACAACGATACAAAATAGGGATTTTATTAAATAACGTCCGCGACGATTTTTTTGCGTCTAAAAATAAGGTACAGAGAGCTATATCACGAGTTGCAAAAATAGCAGAAATGAAGGCGGGCACGTCTAGGGCAAGATTGTGAAATTTGTTGGAAGACAAAAGTCTGGATAGTGCTCCAAATATCGAAGCAAAGGCAATGCGCAAAAATATTAAATAAAATACAGTAATTAATTACAATCTCCAAATATTAAATTCTAGATAAAATAATAAAATCCAGAACCCTATAATTCCGACAGGTGTTCGTCTACTGGGCTTCTAGGTCTAGTCTGCTAGCTAAAAATAAAATAAATAAACACTGCATATAATTATATATTTAATTACACATCGCACAAAATTATTTAAATCAAATACACTATCATGCAATTAATTAATTGTAAATAACATAATATTAAATATTGTAAAAATTCGAAAATACCCCTGTTTTCGGAATGTGGTAGTGACACCTAGGAAGACCATCACCATATAGTTGTGGGCTTACCTGAAAAGAACAGGTAACTTGAGGGGAAAAAAAACAAAAGTTCAGGAATTGACTAGTATAGATGAAAACTTATTTTTCTATGAAACAATTATGTCAGATGTGGAAATCAGAGTCAACAATTGCCGAGGTAAGCATGATAAATCATTGGTAACAAACCAGTGAAAGTAGCTAATTTGTGACTCAGAAATGCGATAGTAAAATGCTAGAACATGATAATAGAGATCTGATAATGCTTATTACCATTAGACAAAGATATTCATTCAGGAAAGGCATGAGCATTAAGAACCAGTAAAATATGGAGGAATATATGTAGTTATATACTATGTTATGAGATTCAGAATATTTTTTTGAGGTGGTATAAGATGTTTACATAAAATATATGGCATGATAGACGAAGTCATAGCAATGATCAGCGTCAGATGAAGATGATTAACAAGGGAAAAAGAGAGATTAAGTTTAGTGTCGACATGGTCTGGTATGAAGAAAATTGATGCAGCTCAATAGGCTAATTACCAGAGAAGAAATGATCAAAGAAATCATTGAGATGTCTGTATGAAAAACAAACATCTAGCACAGCTAATTAGACATTGCTTCCTCTTCAGCAGTGTTGTCATGCCATGCACTCTTGTCTACTGAGAACTTCATGCACCTCTTCAGCAGTGTTGTCATGCCATAAATTAACAATGCCATCTGTACCACCAGTTGCAAGCATTTCGGTCTTCTTGCCAATAGCCATCGCCCAAACCTGCACAGGAGCAATAGATGAACCAATTAGACAATGTGGATTCAGTAATAAGAAATGTGAATGCAACTTGTACCAGCAAATAGTGAGGAAAATATACTGAAACCTGTTTCAGTTCTCTCGGACTCGATAACACCTACCGTAAACTAAACTTTCTTTCACCTTTGTCTAGACTATTCTTAGTATATGAGAATTTGGTGGTAACTCCTTGGTTGAGAGCTTATATTTCTTTACCATTAATTACCTTTTTGACCATTAACCGCCATTGTAGGTTCAACGTAAAGCTTTCTCTTGCGGCGTAACTTAAACTCAAATTTGGCACCGACATAATTGATGGCATCAGATTGACAGCATATTGAACAATTTGATAAGTTCAAATACATGACATTTATGACACTTGCTAGATAAGACCATAGATGGTAATTTCTTCAAATATTAAGAATCATATGCATAAAAATCAAGTAATATATTATCTTAAGGGAAAAACTTATCACAAGTTGTAGCATCAAAGGGCTGCAATTATGGTAAAACAGATAACTGGTCTAGTATCAATCAGTTTGACATGTCAGATATCTACTTAGAACCAACCCCAATAAACCAAATGAGGAACGAAATGAACAGGATAGGTAGGACTCAGATCTGTATTTTGAAATCCCGTCTTTGTAGTTGGTCAGAACAAGGATGCACTGATTACTCAAACCAACAATTGATCCAATTGAATCAGTATATTATAGCTGAGATCCAACTACAATAGTATCAATCAGTTTGACATGTCAGATATTTACATATAACCAACCCCAATAAACCAAACGAGGAACAAAATGAACAGGACAGGTAGGACTCAGATCTATATGCAAACAAGTTAAGTATTTGAAATCCGGTCATTGTAGTTGGTCAGAACAAGGATGCACTGATTACTCGAACCAACAATGGATCCAAATGAATCAATATATTGTAGCTGATATCCAACTAACAATAGATGACACGATGAACCAAAATAAAAGTTACATGGCCAGACTAATGTATACCAAGCTTTCTGCTACAGCTGAATAATAAAAGATAAAAAAAAGGGCAAAACCATCAGAATTAATCTACATAACACAATCAGAGTACATTTGGAAAGATTCGCTTAACATCAAAGATGTACGACTCAAAACCATATATGCAAAACTATACTCTGGTATCTCTCACAAAATCAGAAAACAGAAAGAATTGAGAAATAAAAACATTTAATACCTTCCTTTCATGTTGATCATAAGTAGACCAAGCCATCACCACATGGTTACGCCATATGGAACTAGTTGCTTTTTAAGATTCCAAATATCCGAGATAAAGCTTGGTCTTTGTTGCTTTTTAAGATTTTATGGAACTAGTTGTTGTATGCACGCTAATTCTTATCCTTGTTTATCGTTGAAACCATTGCAAGTTCATGTTCTTACTGGGTGAGCATATGAATTTTATATCGTCACATAACTAGCTCTTGACCCAAAACATTATAAATTCAGTAGGGTTACGCCAATGCCAGCTAATTTGCTATGTCTCTAGTGAGTTGGTATTAAATTTAGCTCTTAAGCTTTAAGTTTTTTTTCTTGAATCTTTGGTCATCGAAGATTGTAAATACTTTTAGGTCTAGTTTGGTTCGTAAAAAAGAAATCATTTTCTTGCTTTTTTCCTTTTCTTCGGTAGATTGCGATTCCAATTTTTTTTTCTTCTGGTGTTTGGAAATGTCAAAAAGATTGCAAGAAAAAGTGAATACTTAAGGTGTAAAAGTTAATGGCAAAGTTGGTCACTTGAGCATCAAAACTGAATCAAAACCGAAACCGAACTAAAATTGAACCATAATGGCACTGTTGGCATAGTTTATTCGGTTTCAACAGAACCAAAGTAGTCAAAATCAAATAAATTGAAAATTTAAAAATCCAAAACTGAAACCGAATAAGCTATTCGGTTTATTCATATTGTTCTGTTGGACTATTGCTATTGTTTAATGGTCGGACACAAAGTTAAAATCATGATTAAATTATATTAAAAATTATAAATTTAAATATAGTGTATTTTAAAGTTGTACACAAAGTTGTGTTTCAATGCATATACACAGAATTGTTGTTTTTAAAATATACACATTTTTATTCACAAATTATGCATATAATTAAAATATTTACATAATTGTATAAATTTTATTCGATTTTTAATTTTTTGACTGTACTGATTTATTATTATTATTATTGTTTTTAACCTAGTCTCTTATTGGGTTCACATTGTTTTCAAAAATAGACTTGAGGTCAGGCTATCACCAGGTAAAGGTAAAAAGAGAAGATATACCGAAGACAGCTTTTCGGACCCGATATGGCCAGTTTGAATTTATGGTAATGCCGTTTGGTTTAACCAATGCACCAGCAGTATTCATGAACTTGATGAACAAGGTGTTCCACCAATACCTTGACAAGTTCGTAGTGGTGTTTATCGACGACATCCTAGTGTATTCGAAGACCCCAGAGGAGCACGAAGAGCACCTGAGGATGGTCTTAAAGACTCTCAGGAAGGAGGAGCTGTATGGAAAGCTTTCAAAGTGCGAGTTCTTTCTTGACAAGGTTGAATTCCTTGGACATATGGTGATAGGTAACGGAATTTCAGCTAACCCAAAGAAGATCGAGGCAGTGGAGTCATGGGCTACCCCCAGTTCGGTAGCTGAGATCAGGAGCTTTCTCGGGCTAGCAGGATACTATATGAGATTTGTACAAGACTTCTCCAAGATTGCAGAGCTAATGACTAGGCTGACCAAGAAAGATGTGGAATTCGTCTGGACAGAGGAACGTCAGGCCACATTTGATGAGCTGAAGAAGAGATTGACATCAGCCCCAGTTTTGATGTTGCCATCAGGGACATGTGGATTCACTATCTACAATGATGCTTCAGAAAAAGGTTTGGGATGCGTTCTTTAGTAGCACGAGAAAGTAATTGCCTATGCTTCAAGACAATTACGCCCTCATGAAAAGAACTATCCCACCCACGATTTGGAGTTGGCAGCAGTGATCTTCGCTCTAAAGCTGTGGAAACACTATCTGTACGGAGAGCGTGTGAAGATCTTCACGGACCACAAGAGCTTGAAGTACGTGTTTACACAGAAGGAGTTGAACATGAGACAGAGAAGGTGGTTGGAGTTGATGAAAGACTTCGATATCTTATTACAGTACCACCCAGGAAAGGCCAACGTAGTCGCCGATGCCTTGAGCAGGTATCCGATGGCTATGTACTTGACGATTGATAGACATTTATTGGCAGATCTTGAGAGCTTGGGAATTAAAGTGCTAGTTCCAGGTATGGAGATTCAGATGTGGGGATTGCAGATACAATCAGAGCTGATGGATAGAATTAGAGCTGCACAGTATGATGATGAGACTCTAAGGAGTATCAGAGCACAAGTTCAGACATGATTGACAGACGACTTCATTATTGCGGATGATGGATCTTTATGACATGGCAAAAGGATGTGTGTGCCGAGTAGAGATCTGCGTGAAAAGGTTTTGTAGGAGGCACATCGCTCTCAGTACTCGATGCATCCCGGTGCTAACAAAATGTATCGAGATCTGAGAGAGCACGTATAGTGGTATGGTATGAAGCGCGAGGTAGAACACTTTGTATTCTGATGTTTAGTATGTCAGCAGGTAAAGGCAGATCGACAAAGGCCAAGAGGATTGCTTCAACCTTTACCCATTCCAGAATGGAAGTGGGAGCTCGTAACTATGGACTTCATTTCAGGGCTTCCACATTCTCTAGGAGGAAAGTACTCGATTTGGGTCATCGTGGATAGGTTGGCCCAATCAGTCCACTTCTTACCATTCAAAGTGGGAACATCGACAAAGAAGCTAGCAGAGATGTACGTAAGACAGATTGTCAGATTACATGGGGTTCCTGTGAGTATCGTCTCAGATCGGGATAGTCGTTTCACTTCCCACTTCTGGAGGAGTCTGTAGGCTAGCTTGGGCACTCAGCTCAAGTTCAGTACCGTGTATCACCCCCAGACAAACGAACAGTCTGAAAGGAATATTCAGACTCTTGAAGATATGCTACGCACTTGCGTTTTGGATCTCGGAGTTTCTTGGGAGGATCATCTACACCTAGTAGAGTTTGCTTACAACAACAGCTACCAGGCCTGTCACGACTCGCACCCGGAAATTCGGGCACGAGTGCGTGGGTACGTCTAGCCTACGCCGCAGAGTCGACGGTAGTACGCTGTCTAGGTCAAATCCATATTTACTAAACTAGCTCATTCACAATTAACATAGGCAAGATAATAATGAGAACAGAAACTTAAGATTTCAATTGAAATAAATGTGACAACAGATTCAAATGTTTAGTACAGAAAATCAGAATGAATTCGGGGACAAACCCGATAAATAAGAAAAGAATATAAATAAAGATAGCTACTACTAGTTACTCGGCAGCAGGGGTCTCTTGGGTGCGTTCTGGCTCCTCATAGGTATCATCAGTCCCCTCATAGGGACCATAATAAGTAGGGGCAAGATCCTCAACATCGCCTAAATCAACAGATCCAGTCAGAAAAGGAGCAAAGTACACAGTGCACAACAAGGTTAAACTAAATATATATGACAATTAAATATTGACTATCATGTAAAGAAACTGCATAACAGAACATCATTATCTCAGAGTTAAAGCTGTAAGCAGGAATATGAGAAAGCAGAAATAAATGAAACAGGAAATAAAACTACAACAGTCAGCAAGATATATAACATGACCAGAAACTATCTGTGTGAACCTGTGTTTGTTTTAGAATACATAGTTGGCATGTAGGGGTTTATAAGGCTAATCCGGCCGTCATAAATGGCTATTAAATAGGGAAAATCGAGATTTGGCTGAGGTACAGTCGAGTACCAACAGCTATTAAACATGACAAGGGGAAGGATAAACTACATGCCTTCTAGTATTCTCCCATCCGACATGAAAAATAAGACAAGAACTTCAATATTCAAGACATGAAAATCCAGCATTTCTAACACTAGGTGTAATCATCAAGGGTACTAGTAAAGCAGGGAATTAATTATCACAATATAAAGATTTAACTTGAAGTGCAGGTACTTGTCTGTTGTTTGGATCTGATTAATTTGGTTCTTGGGGAAATTTTCCAGAGGTGAGTCCAAAAGCTAAAATAGACATTACCATCATGCTCAGAAGATGTCAAATAGCTAGAAATGCCTGTCCTTGGGTCCAATTTGGAGACAAGGGCAAAAACGACAGTTTCGGGTCAAAATGGGGTCCGCCGGTGGGCCCGCTTTGCACGGAAAAATGTGTCCGGGTCAAAGGTCTCCAAATTCACCAAACTTAGTGTCAACAGGTCAGGAACACTGATACGAACCCAACGGAACTTCCAGATTTGGATTCCGATGAGCCGAACACAAAATCGCCCTTCGAGCGGGACTTGTGGGGCCCACGACACGCGATTTCGTCAACGTTCTCAGAATCGAACTAAACTTGACCACAGGACCAGCATATCGCTACGAGTCTGATAGAGTAAGTTTTGTCTCGATCTGACGAGTATACAAGAAGTTAGGGCGAATTGCCAAAAAGTCGGATAAGGGATGATGTCCGCGGATACGCGTTGATTCCGGTGTGCACGCACACCCGAATCAGCTTTCACAAAATCTCACACGTCCGTATCGATGACGCGCACGTATCTGTGAAGACCGCACGCGACCAAGTCGTCCCGTTTGGCGGGGCGCACTCAGTTCTGGGGTGAAACAGGGTCTGGTTTTTTCCTGTTTTTGGATCGCGGTGTACGATCACCACAGGACGCGATACCCCGAACAGTTTGTCCGGACACCGAGAGGGTCATACAGGCTTCATAACGCAATTTGCGGAATTGAAAACGGAGCTACGAACAAAAAGTTACACGCACCTGAAGGGGACCCGAAAATCAGGGTCGAGTCGTGTCCGACACGTATCAGACACGGGAACTGAACTAGGGTTAGGGTTAGGGCTTGGACACTGTTGGCCGGCGGCAAGGACGGAGGAGACGCGCCGAAGAGAGGCTGGGATGGCTCGCCGGGGGCTGGGGAGCTGGCCGGTGGTCGGCGGCTCGAGGCGGCGGCGGCCGGAGCTGCTGGCGGCGAGGGGCGCTCGAGGGGAGGGCAGCTGCTGCTGCTGGAGGTCGAGGGCATGGCACCGGAGAGGGGCAGTGGAGGAGAGGGCTGGGGCGAGGCGAAGGCGGCGGCGTTAGGCGGTGGTCGGAGGAGGAGCAGCGCCGGCTAGGGTTAAGGTTACAGCGGTGGGAAGCTGGAGGAGGAAGAAGAAGAAGGGGAGAGGGTTTATAAAGGGTCGGGGACGGTTGGGGGAGGCCGAGCACTGCGGGGGCGGGGGCGAGGGCGACGTGGCCGCGGAGAGCGGCGCTGCACGGGGAGGGCGGCGCTGCGCGCGGAGGGCGGCAGAGAAGTCGGGGGACGTGGGCTGGGGTCGTGCGGGCGGGTCGGGTTCGACTGAACACGACCCGACCCGATAGGGTTTGGGTCTGGGCCAAAATAGCGGGCTGGGCCACGGCCCAATGGGCCAGGGGCGGGCTGGGCCGAGAATAAAATTAACAAAAATATTAAATAATAAAAATAATATTAATTAAAAATAGTTAATTAATTAATAAAATTATTTTTAGGCATTTAAAAATAGTTCTGAGGCCCAGAAAAATTCAGAAAAATTACCCTAAGTCCAGTTTTCCATTTTACACCCAAAAAATATTATTTTTATGATATTTTAATATTATTTATTAATAATTAAAAAATTATTTAATTATTAAGAGCCTTGATTTTAATTTCAGAAAATTCCCAGAAAATTCCAGAAAATAGGGAAAAATCTACGATTTAATAATTTGAAAAATTCAGGGGGTTTACAACCTACCCAACTTACAAAAATTTCGTCCTCAAAATTTAAGAATAACAAGGCACGAAAGGAAAGGCCAAAAATTAAAATATACCTCAAGGTTCAAAAAGATAGGGGTATCGGTCCCTAATCTCGTCTTCTCGCTCCCAGGTGGATTCGCCGGGAGAATGGTGCTTCCAAGCTACGCGAACCAGGAAAATGACCTGGTTCCGTAGAACTTTTTCCGATCGATCCAGTATCTCCACGGGTTGCTCTTGGTAAGTCAGACTTGGGCCTACTTCGAGCTCTGAGTGATCCAAAATGTGGCTGGAGTCTGACACGTACTTTCTCAGCTGCGACACGTGGAAGACGTTATGGACTCCATCCAGAGAGGGTGGCAATGCCAGTCGGTATGCCACTTCTCCAATTTTCTCCTGAATGCCAAAAGGTCCAATAAATCTTGGGCTGAGTTTTCCACTCCTTCCGAACCTAATGGTGCCACGTGTCGGGAAAATCTTCAAGAATACCAGTTCTCCAACCTTAAAATAGAGTCATAATCAAGTCTTAGTTGCATAATCATAATGTTTAAATTGACTTGAATTCATAAATTTAATTACCTCAAATTCTAAGGGCCTTCGGTGGCTATTTGTCCAATGTCGTTGCCGGTCTTGAGCCACTCGAAGTCTGTCCCTTATTTGCTTTATCTTCTCAGCTGAATCGATCACCATCTCTGGTCCCAGCAGGGCTCTTTCTCCAACGTCGTCCCATGATAGCGGGGTACGACATCTTCGTCCATACAGAGCTTCAAATGGAGTCATCTCAATACTTGCTTGATAACTGTTATTATAAGAGAACTCCACAAGATGTAGGTAGTCTTCCCAGGATCCTCCAAAATCCAGAACACATGTATGGAGCATATCTTCAAGTGTCTGGATTGTACGTTCCGATTGTCCATCGGTTTGGAGATGATAAGCTGTGCTGAATTTGAGTTGAGTCCCCAAGCTGGTTTGTAAGCTCTTCCAGAAGTGAGAGATGAATCTTGAATCTCGGTCGGAGACAATACTTACTGGAACTTCATGCAGCCTAACAATGTGTCTGATATATAAATCTGCCAGCTTCTCTGTAGATAGCCCTATTTTGAAGGGTAGAAAATATGCAGACTTGGTCAGTCTATCTACTATCACCCAAATTGCATCCTTTCCACTAGGTGTCCTTGGAAGTCCGGAAACAAAATCTATTGTGATATGTTCCCACTTCCACTCCGGAATGGGCAGTGGTTGAAGCAATCCTCTAGGTCTTTGTCTTTCTGCCTTGACTTGCTGGCACACTAAACAACGAGATACGAACCTGGTTACTTCTCTTTTCATGCCATGCCACCAAACATGCGTCCTCAGGTCCTTGTACATCTTGTTGGCTCCTGGATGTATAGAGTATTGCGACCTGTGCGCCTCTTGTATAATTTCTTTCCTTATGTCTCCTTGAGGTACACATAATCTTTCGCCATGCCTCAGTGGTCCATCTTCATGAATTCTGAAATCTTCCACTAATCCAGCTTGCACTTGACCTCGAAGGCTTCGCAGGCCTTCGTCTTGAAACTGAGTCTCCTTGATCTTGTCTATTAAAGTAGACTGAATCTGCAAGTTCATCATTTGGCCTTCTTTTCCTGGGATGATCACTTCAATACCTAAACTTTCCAAGTCCTCCAGCAGGTGTCTGTCCATAGTCAAGTACATCGTCATAGGATATCTGCTTAGAGCATCAGCAACTACATTGGCCTTCCCAGGATGATATTGAAGGGTGATATCAAAGTCTTTCATTAGTTTCAGCCACCTTCTTTGCCTCATGTTCAGCTCTTTCTGAGTGAAAATATATTTTATACTTTTATGGTCCGTAAATATTTCCACCATTTCTCCATAAAGGTAATGCTTCCATAGATTAAGAGCAAAAATGACAGCTGCCAATTCTAAATCATGAGTTGGATAGTTCTTTTCATAGGGTCGAAGCTGTCTAAAGGCATATGCTATTACTTTCTTGTTCTGCTCCAAAACACAACCTAGACCTTTTCCAGAAGCATCACTATAAATAGCGAAACCTCCGGTTCCAGAAGGTAAGGTCAGAATAGGGGCAGTAGTCAGCCTTTTCTTCAATTCCTCAAAAGCATGCTGACATTTATTAGTCCAGGTGAACTCTTCATCCTTCCTTGTTAATTTTGTCATGGGCTCAGCAATTCTTACAAAGTCCTTCACAAACTTTCGATAGTAGCCAGCTAGTCCCAGGAAGCTTCTAATCTCTGCTACAGAGTCTAGAGTGGGCCAGGATTCTACTGTCGCTATCTTCTTAGGATCTACTGCTATTCCATCTCCAGTCACAACATGTCCCAAGAATTCTACTTTGTCTAGGAAGAAAGCACATATAGATAATTTTCCATAAAGTTTTTCCTTCCTCAAAGTCTCCAATGCTAACCTCAAATATTCTTCATGTTCTTCGGGGGTCTTGGAGTAGATTAAAATATCATCAATGAAGACCACTACAAATTTGTCTAGGTATGGCTGGAAAACTTTGTTCATTAAGTTCATAAAAACTGCTGGAGCATTCGTCAACCCGAACGGCATTACTAAGAATTCGTAGTGTCCGTTCCGGGTATTGAAAACAGTTTTAGGGATGTCTTCCTTTCTCACCCTTACTTGGTGGTATCCAGACCTCAAATCAATCTTTGAAAATACCCGAGCTCCACTCAACTGATCAAATAGGTCATCTATCCTGGGCAGGGGATACTTATTCTTAATTGTTAAGGCATTCAAAGCCCTATAGTCAATACACATTCGGGATGTTCCGTCCTTCTTGGGCACAAATAATACTGGAGCTCCCCAGGGTGAGATACTAGACCTAATAAAGCATTTGTCTTCTAGTTCTTTGATTTGCTCATTTAGTTCTATTATCTCCTTCTTGTTGATTCGGTAGGGATTTTGAGATACTGGTGTTGCTCCTGGCACTAAGTCAATGGAGAATTTAACTTCTTGGTCTGGGGGTAAGCCTGGAAGATCCACAGGGAAGACATCAAGGTATTCAGAGATGATAGGTAGTGGCAATTCTTCTGTTACTAGGGCTCCACAAATTTTGTTATTAACCATTTCTCTAGAACCTCTAACAAATTCAAATTCTGGCTTGTCAGGGGGCCTGAAGATTATACTACCTCTGTGGCAGTCTATGGTGGCATGATGTTGACTTAACCAATCCATACCCAGTATAATGTCAAAACTGGGCACTGGCATTACAAGTAGCCTAGCATACAGTTCTCTTCCACATAATATAATAGGACAATTGTTACAGGCATCACTAACCGGGATGATTCCTCCACCGGTAATGATCTTATAACAATTCCTAAGGGGTTTAGTGATTAAGCTATGCTTCATAAGGAAATCTACTGACATGAATGAATGTGAAGCTCCAGAGTCAAACAAAGTAATAGCTGGTATTGAATTTATAAGCACAGAACCTGTGATCACGTCTACTGTGGCTTCAGCTTCTTCCAGAGTCATTGCATAAGCACGGCCTTGCTGCGGTGCACCCCTCTGTTGCTGCTGTTGGTGCTGAGCAAAGCGTTGTTGTTGTGTTAGAAGCGGGGGTCCCCTCTGTTGCACTGCCGGGGCCCTGGCCTGGGCTGGAGCCTTTGGTGCAGCGATGCGTCCTTGAGCAGCTGGACAGTCCCTCATTTGATGTGCTGCTGAGCCGCAGTAGAGGCAGGCACCTAGCCTCTTTCTGCAGACTTGCCAAGTATGACCTAGTTTTTGGCAAAAGTTACAAGCAGCAGCTTGTTGGTTCTGTCCTTGAGCCTGGTGTTGGGGTGCTGGAGCTCGAGGGAGAGGTCACGGAGTTTGCTGCGGGGCCCTCTGCTGTTGTTGTTGTTGTTGAAAAGGGCGTTTGTTGGGTCCCGCATTTCCGGTATCTTTCTCTCGTTTCAGTTTATGCCCCATATCTCTCTCAACGCCTTGTGCCACGCTCAGGATTTCTTCATAGGTGCGAGCTCGGCTGGTGGTGACAGCAAGGCGAATATCCGGAGACAGCCCCTTCTTGAATCTACGGGCTCTGTCCTCCGGGGTACGAACCATGTACTCCGCAAAGTGGCTTAACCTGCTAAATTCAGCAGTATATTCATCAACAGACAGGTTACCTTATTTCAGTCTCTCGAATTGGCTTTCGAGAGCTTCCCGAGCCACTTCGGGGTAGAATTTCTCCTTGAATAGTCTCTTAAAGTCCTCCCAGGTGATGTCAGGAGCAGATAGTTGGGGTTCATCTCTGAACCAGGTTCGAGCAATGTCGAACAGTTGCAGGCTTGCGGACTCCACTTTGAGGTCATCAGGGACCCGAGCAGTCTTCAGGAGTCTCTCGACATTCTCTATCCACTCATCGGCATAGAGAATGCCCTCAGTTCCGTAGAATTCCAGGGGTCTAAGATTCTTGAAGTCTTTAGCACTCCCTGGCCTCTTGAGTGACGACTCCTGGGACTTAAGAGCTTCTGAGAGGCTGGTCCGCAGAAGTACAGTCTGTTCTTTCTGGGATTCCACCAATCCCTGGAACACTCCAAGTAGTTGTGCTCCATCCAGAGTAACTGCCGGAACAGATGGAGGCGGCAGAAGTGCAAGAGTCTCGGGCACACTCTGCTCAGCTGGTTCTGATGTGCCTCCTACTGTGTTCCTTGTCTGGACCATTCTGAAAGATTAAGGGATAGGAAGATCAGAATAGAATACTTGGAAATCAAAGGCGATAGGAAAATTAAGCAGAAATGATATCATGAATTGAAATAAGGACCCTATATTGTGAATGAGCTTTTCCTAGAATCTTCAATCTTATTCCATACCTTGTCCTAGGGTATTACCCTATTTAAGGATAGGACCTGCATGGGCCACCATAAGGCCAACATTGAGATGTCACCATTTGAGGCTTTATATGGACGGAGGTATCGTACACCATTATTTTGGGATGATGTCGGAGAGAGCCTTCTTAGGACCAGAAATGGTCGTGGATGCAGCAGAAAAAGTGAAACTCATTAGAGACAGACTGCGGGTGGCACAGGACAGACAGCGGAATTGGGCCGATAGCCACCGTAGACCCCTAGAGTTTCAGGTATAAGTTTTATTATTTTGGTTTGTGATTGCTTTGTGTTAGATTGCGTGTTAAGATTGGTTGTTCTAGGTTGGAAATTTGGTGTTCCTACGGATTTTTCTGACACGTGACACGATTCATTTTGGTAGAGACGGAAAGCTTAGTCCACGATACATCGGACTTTTCGGTATTCTTGCAAGGGTCAGTGCAGTGGCCTATAGACTAGACTTGCTTCCTGCTCTAGATGGAGTGCATGACGTGTTCCACGTGTCGCAGCTGAGATGGTACGTAGCAGATCCTAGTCACGTACTGGATCACTCGAAGATCGAGATTGGACCGACTCTCAGTTATCCCGAAAAGCCCGTAGAGATCTTGGATCGCAGAGAGAAGGTATTGCGGAACTAGACTATTCCCTTGGTTCATGTTACATGGAGACATCAATCTCCAGGCGAGTCGACCTAGGAGAGAGAGGACGAGATGCACGAGCAATATCCATATCTCTTCGAGACTTGAGGTATAATTCCTTGTTTGATTATTTGTTCTTGTGCTAGTTTATTTCAATTTCGAGGACGAAAATTCTTTAAGGAGGGTAGACTTGTCACTACCATATTCCAGAATAGGGGTATTTTTGTCTTTTTAATTATTATAAGTATAGTGTTAATATATGTTTCATGATATATATATATTATATAATGTTATTTAATGCATGAGTTAGTGGATTGGACTAGAAACCCACTAGTTGAGCCCCTGACCAAATTATAGGGTTATGGATTTTAATTAGCATTTTAGGATTTAATATTGAGGATTATATTTAATTACTGTGATTTTATTTGATTATGGTACCTCACTGTTGCTTCGATATTTGGAGCGCTACACTATCCATTGTCTTCAAACAAATTTTACACCCTTGTCCTAGACGTGCCAGTCTTCCATTTTGACTTTTGTGTAACTTATAAATATGCCCTTTTTGTGTTTTATTTTAGTCGCACAATATTCGTCGCATGACATTATTTTAATTCCCACTTTTGTTCAATTTTTTAATTACTGGGGATTTTTATGCAAATTGCAGTGAGGTGTCCACATCCCATTGGACCCAACACATGAAGAAACAACCCCCTCTTCATTGACCGGTCACATATGATTTTTCTCATATTTTTAGAGTGTGCAACACTCAAACTTCAGCTCCCTCACCATCTTAGCCATCCATTTTAAACTAACGCAATCCTGGCCATTCAAACTTCCTTCATGAAACACCCAACCCCATCCCAAGGGATGCATAAATTGGCCCAATTCCCTAGGTCAACCATCACCCTATTTCTCCATATATATATATATATATATATATATATATATATATATATATATATATATATTTTCTCTTATTTTTATCAACCGAACCTAATCCTAAACCTAGTCGACTATTCATCATCCCTATCAAATATATATATATATATATATATATATATATATATATATACTTTTTCTCTTATTTTCATCAACCGAACCTAATCCTAAACCTAGTCGACTATTCATCATCCCTATCAACCACCCATCTCCATCCGTCCCTGACTTCACCGCCGGAGCAGTCGACCCCGACAACGTCTCCACCGCGGACATCCCTGCTGTCGACTTCTTCCCGACCAACATCAACCCCCGCAACCGCTGACACCACCACCAATAACACCTGACACCGCCGGAGCACCCTGCAACCATTAACAACACCACCACTCCACGACTCATCGTTTCCCCGACTCTACGCCGGACCACAGCAGCGACTACACCCCCGTCGATCTCCTCCATCCGACATCGTCAACATCACCATCACCTCGCCTGAACTCTACCGACTTCCCTCGCCCGCACGACCCGTTGACACCCCGACCTCGCTTGAACCCCGTCTCCTTCCATCATCATCATCATCATCATCATCATCTACACCACCTACACCAACCTACGTCACGACCGCCAGCACCCGCGAAACTCTACCGGAGCAGCCGACCCAACCTCCTGAGCAACGACTGAACCACCGCCGCCAGCACGTCTCGACACTTCACCTCGACAGTGCCCGACTTCCCCACACCGGACTCTTCGACACAGCAGCAGCCGGAGCCGAGCCCTCTACCGTGACGCAACCGAGCACCATCTCCAGTCGACTACACCCTTGACCTCGTGTCCTTGCACGCTAACGTGCAGGTTCGAGTTGCCTTCATTCATGATTGTGTGGGTGTGCATATATGAATGATAATAAGGGTTAGCATGTTATTTCGTGGGAGTTGGTTTGTTAGATGTTCATTGCTAGACACTATGCAAGTAAGCCCAAAAACTAGTTACGTGTGCGTGCGTGTGTATATAATAACTAATTGGTATATATATATATATATATATATATATATATATATATATATATATATATATATATATATATATATATGCTGTATGACCCTAGGTATTAATTGTGGGTACCCCGTATTTGCATATGACTATGTGACCCTGAATATTAGTAAGTTGAATGTCTGATTATGCACATCATTGAGGATATGACACCCGTGTAGTTAGACGCATATTTGACCCTGCTAGTTGACCAGTATCACCCCTAGCGTAGTCTCTGAGTTCAGAGTAATTATGTTGTGTAACGACTGATGCTATATTATTATATTATGTCTATAGGACTGTTGGATTATTCAGATAAGACTTCGAAAACATGATATTGGTATTGCTAGCAGAGGACCACAGACGAGTACATTCTCTGACAGTTTTTATTATGTTGATCATCTCTATGATTCTAGTTGTATAGCGTACATGATTCTGACACTATGTATACACGGGTTAGCATCAACGAGACCTGTCACGAGGAGTCGTGATTGGAATCCATCGTGCTAGCTTGGGACGGGGAGATATTACTAGATTATGTGTTCATACCCAACTCTACATGCATCATAGCTTACCCCACACCTCACGTCGGGTGCAGCCTGACCATTACATGCCTCATAGCCTATTATGTATGATTAGCCTGACTATTGCTCGCATCATAGCTAACTGGATGGTTAGCCTGACCTTAAATGAATCATAACTAATTATATGTAACAAGCCTGATCAGTCCCAAGCCGATCACATGATATACTGATGTTTCACACACTTAGCTAGATGCTCTAGTCATGTATTTCCAGTTTATTGTTCCAGCATTTACTTATATTCTAGTTCATTGTTCTAGCATGCACTTGTATTTCTGTTCATTGCTAGTTGTACCATTGATGATAATATATTCTCTAATATTTTCTTATTCCAGTATTTCGTTATTTCCAGTATTATATCCATCTTGTATTTCTTTACATTATATTATAGTTTTTGTCAATATACATGGAACTGCTGTTAGTGCTTGTACTTCGTTCCAATCCTAACTGGATATATTTTTCCAGAGGATCTTGAGGACTTCTGTCCTACACATTATGGACCAGGTGTAGAGGGAGACTACATACCAGAGATCTTGGAGGAGTCCCTTCCCTTAGGGGAGACACTACCTGCAGCCATTTAGACAGTTATTATTTTATGCATTTGAGTTTATGTTGAGACTTATGTTGAGTTTATTTTTTGACTTGTGGAGACTATTTATGTTGGACAGCTAGACTGTAATTTATCTCTATTTTGAGTTATTGTGCTTGACGTATGTCAGTACTTCCTATCTTTTATCTTTTATCGTGTTATTTATTTCTTATAGTTATTGTGATTGAGTATACATTATGAGCTGTTGAGAGATGTTTATTTTATTGTCCTCCTTATGCAGTTTATATCATTGACAGGTTGTGAGTTATGTTTAGTATTATAGAGACGTAGAAAATGTTCTACCGCCGATGCTGAGGCGTAGGCTGGACATACCCACAGCTTATGCCCAATTTTTGGGTGCGGGTCATGACAAAAGTTGACAAGGTTGGCTCAATTTTATCCTAATGATTTCACTTTCATTGAATGTATGGCACTTGAGAATCAACTAGAGACATATTATGAATGTGCAAACATATGCCAAATTTAGTCAGTTGAAGGGTCTTAGTGATATATTTAGATTGCTAGTGCAAACAAAGAAATCCCTTTCGTACCCTTTGGTGTATCGGCTTTTAAAGTTAGCATTGATTTTTCCTATAGCAACAGAAAGTGTGGAAAGATACTTCTCTGCAATGAATATTGTCACTACGGATTTACGAAACCGAATTTGTGATCAATTTTTAAATAATCGTCTTATATGTTTCATAGAAAAAGAGTTGCTTAGTAGTATTTCAAATAATGTTGTAGTTAAATACTTTCAAAGTATGAAAACTCATAGAGAACAATTGTGAGATCACTGAGATGTAATACTTTATTGTATGAAAACTCCTAGAGAACAACTTCTACCTTTTGTACTAAGAATTAGCCTTTTGTTTGGGGTTGTTTGGTGTGGTCTGTATTTTCAATTTTTAATTTTGTATTTTGTTCCTATATTTTTAATTTTCGGAGATGTTGTCTCCCAACTCCCTTATGATTATGCCCCCAGAAGGATGTCATCCTGGATCTGCCACTACATGCATGTCAAGATGTAGTAGTGGTACCTTATGGCCATGTGGAAAGCAGCAATATTCACATTCACCACAACGCTAATGCTAATGATGTTGTGATTTTTTTTAATAAAAATGTTCTATTGTTAATAAAAGTGTAGTTTTTTTAATAAAAGTGTAGTTTGTAACACCAAAACTATTAGCATTTTGGATTTCAGACAGCCAACATTTTTGTCGGTCCGAAAATATCACACCAATGTCTTCATTGCTGTAACCACCACTTCTTACCTCAAGGGTAGTTTAGTAATTTAGCATGTTGATGATTATATTATACCATATTATATTGGTGGTTAGTCTAAAATTAATTATTGTTGCTTATAATTATTTAGTGATATGCTAATGCTAGCTAATTATAATAGTTATATTATGTTAGTGGTTAATTAGAATTATTAGTGTTTATTTTTGCATGGATAGAATATTCCCAATTAGTTAGACTAGATGCCATCCATAACTAATTAGATTCTTTTTCACTTAATTTGAATTCAAATTAGTGAGTGGAGTGACATAATTAGTAATGAACCAACTCCCAAATATCCCATGACATGGCTGCCCCCTATAGGTGGATAGTTCATTTCAAAATTTCCCTCGAAAATACCTACTTCTTTCCCAAGCTTCTTCCCTACCAATTTATTTTATTTTTTACCATTTCTAGATCTAGAATTTAAATTTCCAACCAAAATCCACTCATTTTTCTTCCATTGGAGAGTTAGAGGCTTGGAGCACTAGAGAACGCTTGAAAAGCAGTCCAAGAGAGAAGGATCATGTCCGATTCGACTTTCTTGTGTCCAAATTCGGAGTTCTTCAATTGTTACACACAAAAACTAGATAATTCTCTATTTTTATCTAATTTATGGTTAGGAACACCCATTGGACCTATATAAACTATCCCAGAGGTGGAATTGAATCTCTATTGCAAGATCTAGGTGTTAGAAGCCTTAATTTTGGTATATTTAGGTTTTTCTCATGCTGAATGATATTTTATGCTCAATTTGGAAGAATTACGAATTGTATCCTCCAAGTGTTTGACATTTGTAGGCATTTATAATCATTTATTTTATCTTCAATTTGCAATTGATGCTATGTTTAAAGGGGATCACAATCAAATTGTCATTGGCTTTGTAGGTATTTGCAATCATTTGATTTTGTCTTCAATTTGTAATTGATGCTAAATTTATTGAGGATTATAAATGAGTTGTCATTGGCTTTGCAAAGGAAAGATGAAGACATTTTGAATGCTATAGAACTTGTCAAAGTAGCTAAGGGGAGATTGCAAGCGGTAAGATATGATGGATAGGAATCTATCCCAAGTAAGATCACAATATTTTACAATGAGAACAAGATTGACTGTTTGGATATGAATGATAAATATGTTGATCCTTACCATCCTCGACATAAAAGCAATACTACTAATGAATTTTATTATCATATGGAATACTTTTATGCGATAAGCAACTTTCTGAGATTAATGATCGATTCAATGAGGTCAATTCTGAGTTGCTTCTTTGTGTTGCTAGCTTGAATCCAAGTGATAATTTTGGTAATTTTTATACATCAAAGTTGACAAGGTTGGCTCAATTTATCCTAATGATTTCACTCTCATTGAATACATGACCCTTGAGAATCAACTAGAGATATATTATGGATGTGGGAACATATGACAAATTTAGTCAGTTGAAGGGTCTTGGTGATCTATTTAGATTGCTAATGCAAACAAAAAAATACCTTTCATATCCTTTGGTGTATCATCTTTTAAAGTTAGCATTGATTTTGACTATAGCAACAACAAGTATGGAAAGATACTTCTCTGCAATGAATATTGTCAAGACGGATTTACGAAATCGAATTTGTGATCAGTTTTTAAAAAATTGTCTTGTACATTTCATAGAAAAATGGTTGCTTAGAAGTATTCCAAATGATATTGTAGTTAAATGCTTTCAAAGTATAAAAACTAGTAGAGAACAATTGTGAGATCACTGAGATGTAATGCTTTATCGTATGAAAACTCCTACAGAATAATTTTTACCTTTTGTACTAAGAATTGGCCTTTTGTTTGGGGTTGTTTGGAGTGGTATGTATGTTCAGTTTTCAATTTTGCACTTTGTTCCTATATTTTCAATTTTTGGAGACGTTGTCTCCGAACTCCCTTATGATTATGCCCCCAGTAGAATGTCATCCTGGATCCGCCACTACATGCATATCACGATGTAGTAGTAGTAGTGGTACCTTATGGCCATATTAAAAGCAGCGATATTCACATTCACCATAATGCTAATGCTAATGATGTTGTGATTTTTTTGAAAAAAATATTCTATTGTTTATAAAAGTGTAGTTTGTAACACCAAAACTATTGGCGTTTTGGATTTCAGACCACCAACATTTTTGACGGTCTAAAAATATTGCACTAATGTAGTCATTGCTGTAACCACCACTTTTTACCTCAAGAATAGTTTAGTAATTTAGAATGTTGATGATTATGTTATACCATATTGTATTAGTGTTTAGTCTAAAATTAATTATTGTTGCTTAGAATTATTTAGTGTTAGTGCTAATGCTACCTAATTATATTAGTTATATTATGTTAGTGGTTAATTAGAATTATTAGTGTTCATTTTGGCATGGATAGAATATTTTTAATTAGTTAGGCTAGATGCCATCCACAACTAATTAGATTCCTTTCCACTTAATTTGAATTTAAATTAGTGAGTAGAGTGACATAATTAGTAATTAGCCAACTCCCAAATATCCTATGACATGGCCGGCCCCTATAGGGGGATAGTTCATTTCAAAATTTCCCTCGAAAATACCTACTTCTTTCCCAAGCTTCTTCCATACAAATTCATTTCATTTTCCACCAATTTCTATATCTAGAATTTGAATTTCCAACCCAATTCTTCACTAAATTCACTCATTCTTCTTCCATTGGAGAGCTAGAGACTTGGAGAACTTGAGAAAGCTTGAAGAGGAGTCCAAGCAAGGAGGATCATGTCCAATTCGACTTCCTCATGTCCAAATTTGCAGTTCTTCAAATGAGACACACAAAAACTAGATAGTTCTCTATTTTCCATCCAATTTATGGTTAGGGACACCCATTGGACCAATAGGAACCTTCTCATAGGTGGAATTGACTCTCTATTGCTAGATCTAGGTGTTAGAAGCCTTAATTTTGGTAGATATAGGTTTTTCTTATGTGTAATAATATTTTTATGCTCAATTTGGGAAAATTATGAATTGTGTCCTCCAAGTGTTTGATACTTGTCCTAGTATCCATAATTGGATACGTGGTGTCCGTATCATTGTATCCCATGATACACATGGTTAGATTTGGTGATTTGTGCATACTGGAGTCTCATTGTGTCTATTTGTACCAATTCCTATATATTTGCTCTAGATCTATTGTTATAGTTATTTTTTATGCTAATCCATATCTATAATTGTTGATTCATTATTTTTGGTATTGGTATTATGGTAAAATTAGTTTATCATGGAATTTGGGTTTGTATACCTATTAGTGATATGATGTATCATGGAGAAGTTGGTATCATGTGATACTCTTGGTAACATAGGGGTGTATCACATGTGTCTTGGTATTGTATAGGAGTTGTGAGGGTGTTGTGTACTAGAATGGGAATGTGGGAGTGTGTTTGAGTAGGTTGATGTTGTTTTGTTGTCTGTTTGTGTGTGTAGTAAGAAAGGGGGAGAAATTGGAACACATAGCAGCACTATGCTATGCAGTGTAGCTTGACCATGTGCAACAACAAATGACTGCAATAATCTTGCAGTCCAGAGCAGGCACAACTTGTAGCAACCATTGCAAGCTCCTGCATTTACAGTAGCTACAACATGTTAGATAGCATTTAATAGTGGGAGACGAGGACAGGTCTATAGTCATAGGCTTGGGTGAGTCTGTAGTGTTAGGGTTCAGTTGGGACAGCAGGAGATGGGTTGATGATGGTTGCAGGTGTGTAGGAGGATGCAGTGTAGAGGCTCAGGTAGAATAAAGTTTTGGTGGTTACAGTAATCTGTAGTTAGAAGCCTACATAGTGTGAACTGAAATACAATTCACTATTTAATTGTAGCTTAATACAATTTTGAGGGCTATGTTCAAGGCTATGCACAACTACAAGAGGGCATATTTATGCACAGTGGGGTTGTGGGCAGTTGTGGGTACGGTTGAGTGCAGTGTGAGTGAGGTATTAGTGTCAAGTGCATACGAGTGTCCAAATGTGAGGGGTATGTGAATATATTGTGTGTTGGGAAGTATGGTTCAAGTGTAGGTAAGTGTGATACATGAATACATGTGAGGGTATCAAGAGAGTTGTGTGATACCAATATGGTGATACCTTGGTATCAAGCGATCAATGCCAAGGTATTAGGATAGTGTCAAGTGCTAGAGATATGGGTAGGATAATGGGTATTGGTACTATGGTACTTTAGAATATGGGTGTATAGGCTAAGACATATGAGATACTATATATATATGGTCTATATATATGTATAATGTCTACTATCCAAACGTAGATAAGGTATGACCTAGAAACCTAGATATAACTTGGTAGAAACCTAGTATGACTTCATTGACCAACTAAATAGGTAATGTGAACCTAGAAATTAGGTACTGACCTAGTTTCAACCTAGTGACCTAGTGACCTAGTTTTGACCTAGAAACCTCAATTAGAATAGTTAAGTATATTTATGATTCCAAAATACCTTGTGGACATTGATAATTAATATTTAGGTCACTTTGAGGCCAGTTTTGACACCGACTTGTGTTCATTGTTGAGGACCACAGACGAGTACATTCTCTGACAGTTTTCTTTATTTGATGATTACTATGATACATGTTTTAGTGGTTTTATACTTTATTCCTGACACGACGGTACACATATTAGTGTGTTGGATCCCAGTTAGAAGACGTCATGATTCAGATCCATTGTATTAGTTGGGTACGGGAAAGTATTAGTTGGTTATCTGATTGATTTTGCTAACCATGTTCATTCTGAATACTTGTTATCTTTGATAATTGATGTCCTTCTTTGATAAAATTTTATCTTGTGCTATATCGACTTCTTATTTTAATCTATCTTCAGGATGGCTTCGAAGACCAGGTTTCGTTGCTCGTGAGCAGCTGAAACTTTCGAGAGGTTAGCGATTTTCCAACCTGCTTCTCAGGGAGCAACTAATGCTGTTCCTCCATCTGCACCAGCTTAGAAAGTTTCTCCAGGTTTCTGAGATCCTTCTCCCTCCATCACCATTCCTATTTCCTGGAGGCATGCCATTGATGGGGCACATATATTTGCACTGATCCAGGTCATGGTGGTTGCTTAGAGGATGCAGGGAGAGGCTCAGTAAGTTTAGGTTGAGGCTCAGAGGATGCAGGATGAGGCACACCAAGCTCAGACTGAGTTAAAGAGGGAGGGCATGAAGAATCCCCATCAGGTGGCATTGTAAGCCATGGAGAGAGTCGCTCAGTAGCAGCCCGCTCAGCAGCAGAAGTCGGGCAATATTTTGGACTTTAACAGGATTCTTCCTCGGGAGTTCAAGGGTACTGAGGAGATTTTCTATGCGGACGATTGGCTGGAGGATATTGAGAGGATCTTACGAGTATCCCAGATTTTTGAGTGTCTGCAGATTGAGATGGTTGGATTACATCTCTTTGACTTGGCACTTACCTGATTCCGGACTAAGCCGAGGATTGTAGCACCAAGACTGACTTGGGAGAGCTTCAAGGATCTATTCATGAAGAAGTTCTATTCGGAGGTTGCCCAGGGGATTCTGTAAGGTCAGTTTCAGATTATGGTGCAGGGTTGCCTATCTGTAGATGAGTATGCTACATAGTTAAGCAGATTAAGCTGCTTCGCAGAGTATATGGTCAAGGATCCTGTTGACTGAGCTCACAGATTCATGAAGGGTTTATCCAAGAAGATCCGAGTGCATGTCACTAGGAGCCGAGACAGGACTTTTGCTGATCTTATGACCGTGGCTCAGGTAGTAGAGAAAGTCTTGGACCTCAGGCCCAAGAGAGGCGAGATGCTTTTAATGGTGGTAGCAGTGCAGGACCGGTGAAACATCACCAGGTTCAATAGTAGACTTTCTAACACTAGCAACAATATCGTGCACCTGTTCGAGCTTCCGTCCAGCAGGTACAGCAGCAGTCACATAGGCAGACACAACATCCCATTCTTTGTGTATACTATGGAAAGCCAGGGCTCACCCAGGATGTCTGCAGGAAGAGGTTGGGTGTGTTCCTTTTATATGGTTCATTTGTACATCAGTTGGCGGATTGTCTAGCCCGTTCATCTCAGGGTAGTGTACCTGCTCAGAGAGGACCGACTATAGCACTTGTCGCACCTGCGGTGTAGCAGAGAGGGCCTCCACTTCTGACCCATCATCAGCATTTCGCTTAGCACCAACAGAGGGGTGCACCTCAGGGCAGGACATTTGCTATGATGGTCGAGGAGACCGAGCCCTTCGAAGACGTGATTGCAGGTTCTGTTCTTCTTGATTCCATTCCAACTTTAGCATTATTTGATTTTGATGCTACTCATAGTTTTGTATCTGTATCTTTTGTGCTTAAGCATTATTTAGTAGCTGAACCTTTGGGTAGGACTTGCAAGATCATGACTGGAGGTGGCATTATCCTGGTCAATAGTGTTTACAAGGGGCAGATAGTTTCCTTGGTAAGCCGGAATTTGACTACGTGATTATTCGTAATGCCACTTTTGAGCTATGATATTATATTCGGGATGGATTAGTTGAGTATGCATTTTGCTAGCATAGATTATCGCGGAGGTTGAGTGTTGTTTCATCCTCCAAGAGAGCCAGAGTTTATGTTTGCTAGAGGAGAAGCAGAGCAGGGTGAGCGCATCATCTGTGGAACTATGATAGAGGAGAAGGAGTGTCACGACCCGTACCCAGAATTTGGGGCACGAGTACGTGGGTACGTCCAGCCTACGCCGCAACATCGGCGGTAGAACGCTGTCTAGGTCATAATACTATCTAGTCATTCTCACACGAGTATCCAACTCCATAAGGAGACACAGATATCACAATATCATATGAAAATACTCAATCACAGAACTAAAGCACGATAAGATATCAAAGAAAATAAATGAATACGACACAAGCCTAAATAAAAATAGTCTAACTCAAACAATAACATTCAAGTCTCAAAGTATGCCAGAAACAAATCTGGTACCATAACTGCTGAAAGAAACTAACTGAATAACTAGTGATCCCGGCTAGACCTCCCAGAATCACAACTAAACTACAAGATCCAAGGCTGCAGCTACTCTCCCTGTGGTCCATAATATGTCGGACACCAGTCCTCTAAGTCGCAGTCTGGAAAAATATTTTCAGTCAGGATGGAACGAAGTACATCTCTAATAGCAGTTCTAAATCAATGATATAAACTATGTAGCAGTAAATAGATATAAATATACAAGATGAATATACATGTACAAAAGATACACTATAAAGGAAATACTGTAAATAAATACAAGAATGAACAATATGACAATGAACAAGAATACTAATGACTAAGTATGTGAGTACTAGCTTTAACATGTGATTGACTTGAGAACTTGTACATGAATAATGGCCTGGTTAGTCATACGTGCGGTGTATGACCAACACTAACATGAAAAAAAACTTGTACATGAAGGGTATGATCACATATCTACACTAAAATACTCCCTACCCCCGACTGGTATAGTAGATCCAACATGGTACGCTATGGCACAAGATTCTCCAAGAAGATAGCTAGTCTTCCCGAGAATCAGTGTCTATACATGTACAAGATAATCAATTAAATAAGACTTGCACAAGATACACCATATACAAGAAATAATATCTCATTACGAGATTCGAACATACCAATCCGTGTAACTATCGTGTCAAGAGACATGGATATCCACACTAAATACAATGAACATAGAGGATATCATAAATAAGAAACTATCAGAGAATGTACTCGCCTGGGGTCCTTAGTTGGTAATACCAATATCCTGCTCCTGAAGTCTCGCAGTACGATCCAATGGTCCTATTTATAAATAATATAATACAATACAATATCAGTCGTTACACTAGCAAACACACACACACAATTACTCTGAACTTAGAGACTACATTAGGGTGATACTGGTCAACTAGCACGGTTAAGTGTGCGTCTAAATGCACGGGTGTCATGTCTTCAATACTGTGCATAATCAGACAGTCAATCACTAACACGTATAGCCAGTACGTCAGTGTACATAAGGCAGGCAGTTTACAATTATTCAGGGTCACATGGTCATAATCAAAAATAGGGTATCCACAGTTAATGCCTAGGGTCATACAACAAATATTTTACGGTCACACCTAGTACTAGCAATTGATTACCACACAATGTATACATACACATTAATTATCATACACACACACACATGCACACTAGTCATTAGGTTAACCGATACGGGTCTGTAATCATATCAACTAAACTGAACCATCATAAAACGATATGCAAAACCCTACACAATTCATACATGCACATATACACAATATGAAAAAAAGGGGACATGTTCGAACCTCGGGGTGCGCTTGATCGAAGAGGGTGCTCGGGCTCCGACGAGGGTGGGGATGATGATGATGATGGTGATAATGGTGATGATAATGGTGATGATGATGATGAGGACCAGGGATGGCCGGAGAGGAGAACTCAGGCGAGGGCTCGGCGGTTCAGTCGAGGAGGGCTGCTGGACGAGGGAAGAACGGGGACAGTGGAGGAGGATGTCGGGGAGTACATGAACGAGGGTGGCGGTGGTGAGGTCCTGACCGGAGGAGAATGGTGGAAGAGGAGGAGATAAAGTCGTGGGTGCTATCAATGGCGGGGGTGGCCGGGGAAGAGAAGGGAAGGGCTGCTCGTCGTCGGGTTGGAGATCGACGATGGAGGAGATGTTCAGGCGAGGGAAGGAAACAGGAATCCGGCGTTGCTCAGGTCATGAGGGACGTTGAGGCTCGGGATCCGGCGGAGCACTGTGTTGACGAGGAGGTGAGAACGGAGGTGGAGGCTCTACTGTCGGGCTGTACTGCTCTGCGGGGTCGACCGGAGAGGCGGCTCGGGGTTTGTGATCACCGGAGGAAGGAGGGAAGAGGAGGATGAGTTGGTCGGGGATGAAGGCTCAGCGATGGAGAAGGACGGGGGTGGTGTTAATGGTGATAGTGGTGCTCAGGCGGACTGCGGGTCAGGCGGAGGAAGGTGTCCTGTCTCTGTCGTACGGGGATCCAGCGGGTGATCACCGGGGAGGATGGCCTGGGAAGGGAATTGTTCGGCTAGGGTTGGTTTAGGGTTTGTGGGTTGATGTGTAGGTGGAGGTGATGAGAATTA
Source organism: Iris macrosiphon (assembly GCA_036927795.1). Classification (NCBI taxonomy): domain Eukaryota; kingdom Viridiplantae; phylum Streptophyta; class Magnoliopsida; order Asparagales; family Iridaceae; genus Iris; species Iris macrosiphon. The sequence continues at coordinate 149,208,160 of JAYESA010000010.1, forward strand.
TGGAGAAAAATGTTGTATATATATGTGGGGAGAAAAGGGTGATGTAGCCCTAGGGATTTGGGCCGCCCAAGTACACCTTGGGATGGGGTTTGCTTTTTGGGAAAGGGGTTGCTTTTCTACATGTGGAATTTTAAAGGGCTAGGATGGTGTTGTTTGAAATGGATGGCTAGGAATTGATGAGGGGTTGATGTTGAGTGTTGCACACTCCAAAATTATGGAGAAAAGTCAATGAAGGAAATAGGTGTTTCTACATGTGTTTGGTCCAATTGGGTGTGGATACCTCAATACACTTTGGCATAAAAGTCCTCAACAATTAAAAAATTGTATAAAAAGTGGAAATTGGATTGAATGAAGGGAAACACCATATTTGGGGTGATGTAGTAGATGAAAAGGGTGTGTGGTATTTAGTATGAGTCTTGAGGGTATGAATGGGGGTTTGGTTTGGTGTTGGATCTAGTTTTGGGTCAAGTTGGGTCCTTACACCAATTTAAGTAAAATTAATGTATATGGTGTTCTAAAATTAATTAGAAGTATAAGGGACTAAAATTAGGTGGAACACAAGTATCATGGACGTAGAAGACTCAGAATAGAATATTGTCATAATTTGGGTTGCACAAAATGGGTCAAGATTATGTCTCCAATTTCGATTGGAACGCCCAATGATGCAAAGTCAAATTTATTTGGAATTTAAAAATAACGTCTGCGACGAATATTGTGCGACTAAAATGAAGCACAAGAGAGCATATTTATGAGTTACACAAAGGTCAGAATGGAGGACAGGCAAGTCTAAGACAAGGGTGTGAAATTTATTGGAAGGCAAAAGCTAGGGTAGCGCTACAAATATCGAAGCAACGGTAAGACACAAAAATTAAATAAAATCACAATAATATATTATAATTCTTAATATTTAATCCTGAATAATACTAATTAAAATCCATAATCCTATATTTCGGTCAGGAGTTCATCTAGTGGCTTCTAGGTCTAGTCTACTAACTCATGTATTAAAGAACACCAAATATATAATATATATATACACACATATCATACAATTATTTAAAATAAATATACATAATACTTATAATAAATAAAAAGGCAAAAATACCCCTATTTCTGAATGTGGTAGTGACAAGTCTACCCTCCTTAGAAAAATTTTGTCCTCGAAATTTAAAATCCTCAATTGTTGTATTTACCCCTTTTTTTGACCATCAAAGTTAAATTCATCAACCATATAATCATGAAGTAAATCCATATTGTTATTACACAAAATTTTCAAAATTATGTAAATATCATATTCCTGAAAATCTTTAAAATTACAATCAGATTACATTCTTATTACAATCTCCTCCAAAATTTTAAGTTAATAACTAAATACTCACAAAATTAATATCCAATCCTTTAATTTAAATCTAATCAATGTATATTTAGAAAATTTAAAATCTCATCCTAAAATTTGAATCCAAGCTCTAATCCATTAGTGATCTTATTCCTCGATTTCTTTTTTCCACACAATACCCAATGATGTAATACTTACGAAATTTTCAAATACCACATTTAAGTATAAATTTAAATTTATATCTTGCAGTCAAATAAATATAATGATAATCATCTTAGATTCCTCAAAATTTAATGTCAAATTCAATCATATCATAAGCTTCATAAAAATCTATGGTTTAACAAAATCGTCAATTCTGTCATATTAAATTCTCAACTCTTTATTTAAATTAATATTTATTCTAAAAATTTAAGGCACCTTGTCTCTCTCTGTCCAGTCATAACCTCTTCATTAATCTTTACTACAGTCAAGCCCCCAACAATCAAGTCTAAGAAAATCTTACCTACAGTCATACAACATACAATCTAGAAAAAATATGTGTGGTTTATGGTCTGTTTTGTCATGGTAATGCAGTCTCTGCCAGGATATACTACTAACTACATTCTAGCAAGAAAATCACTGATACAAGCTATGGTACTAAGAAATTAATCAATCAAACAAACAAAAAAGGAACAGAAGGAATGAAAAGAACAGAACCTGCTAACACATCACCTGCAGTATCGGTCTCCTCGATAGTCATCGCAAATGCTGTCCTGCTGGGGTGGCTCCCTCCGCGGGTGCTGAGCAATTTGTGGTTCCACCGGTGGCCTAACTGTATCTCTATAATTTAGAGCTGCGCGCTATCCGGGAAGATAAGGAACTAGAAGATAATCCCTCATTCGATGTCCTGTATCGCCACAGCGAAAATAAAGTCCTGGGCTCAATCTACAGCTCTCCCAAAGGTGACCTGGCTTCTTACAGAAATGACAAGTCTGCTGATCCTGCTGAACACGAACCGGTGCCTGGTGCTGGTGGTAGTTATACTGAAACATCCTCGGCTGTTGCTGAATATGGGAACGCTTGGCTGGTCCTGTGCTACCACTCGTATCTCCAGAAATATTGCGACTCCTCTTAGGCCTGAGATCCATATCCTCTTCTGCAATCTGGGCATCCATCAAAATATCCCTAAAGGTAGTGGTACGACGACCAGAAGTGTGCGACCTAATCTCTCTTGTCAGCCCCTTTCTAAACTTTCAGGCTCGATCTCGTGGGTCCCAAATCATAGACGATACAAAACGGCTTAATCGACAAAATTCTGCGGCGTACTCGTCGACCGACATTGTTTCTTGGACCAAGTCATGAAACTGACTCTCCAAAGCTCCCAGGGCCACGTCGAGAAAGAACTTCTCCTTGAAAAGCTCCTTGAAGGTCTCCCAAGTAAGTCCTTGTACAGTAAGTCTCGGCTCCATGCGATACCACGTGAGTGCGATATCGAACATCTAACTACCGGCCGCCTCTATCTGTAAGCTCTCCAGAATCTGGGCCAATCGTAGGCTTCTCTCTATATCCTTTAACCAGTCATCAGCGTAGAGTATCCCTTCGATACCCTTGAACTCTCGAGGTACCATCCTCTTAAAATTAACTATAGTGCCTGGTCTCTGCTGTTGCTGCTGGCCAGGATACTGTTGGGCAACTCTCTCAACTGCCTGTAGTGCCATCTGGTGAGCGTTATCTATGCTCTCTCTCATCAGTTCAGTCTGTGCTTGGTGTACCTCTGCCTATACCCTCTGAGCCTCATCTTGAACTCGCTGAGCTTCCGCCGTCACTCTCGGGGCATCTACCATATCCTGGATCAAAGTAAACATCTGTGCTCCGTCAACGAACATACTTTCGGGAAATGGAGTCGGTGGTTGAGGAAGGTTCTCCGTCATAGCTGGGGAAACACTTGGAACAGGTGGGAGAAGAGGAACTCCAGATGTCTATCCGTCAGGTCGAGAGGTGGCAGACCCCTCTGAAGTTGATGCTCCCACTCTCATAGTTCTTGTCTTCGGCGGCATCCTAAAGACAAACCAAAAAGAATCAATTTAGGCAATAAATACGATATCATCAAGTAAGGACAGTAAAATTCTAAAGGAAGCAATATTCAGAAGGAATAAGGATAACAAGATAGATAGATTGGAAATGTTCCTAGTTGTGATTGAGTATTCGCTCTCATCCTAGTATGCTATATCATAGATCCTATCATAGGCACGCAGTAGTACAACTAAGTCATCGTACAACCACGACATCGCACAACTTGCGAAGATTGACCTACATGGGCCACCACTAAAAACCTGTCATGACCTGCACCCAGAATTTGGAGCACGAATACGTAGGTACGTCCAGCCTACGCCACAGCATCGGCGGTAGAACGCTGTCTAGGTCACAATACTATCTAGTCATTCTCACACGAGTATCCAACTCCATAAGGAGACACAGATATCACAATATAATATAAAAATACTCAATAACAGAACTAAAGCATGATAAGATATCAAAAAAAATAAACGAATATGACACAAGTCTAAACAAAAATAGTCTAACTCAAATAATAACATCCAAGTCTCAAAGTAGGCCGAAAATAAATCTGGTACCATAACTGCTGAAAGAAACTAACTAAATAACTAGTGATCCCGGCTAGACCTCCCAGAATCATAACTGAACTACAAGATCCAAGGCTGCAGCTACTCTCTAATAGCAGTCTTGGATCTACAACTAAGTCATCGTACAACCATGACATCGCACAACTTGCGAAGATTGACCTGCATGGGCCACCACTAAAAACCTATCATGACCCGCACCCGGAATTTGGGGCACGAATACATGGGTACGTCCAGCCTACGCCGCAGCATCGGCGGTAGAACGCTGTCTAGGTCACAATACTATCTAGTCATTCTCATACGAGTATCCAACTCCATAAGGAGACACAGATATCACAATATAATATGAAAATACTCAATCACAGAACTAAAGCATGATAAGATATCGAAGAAAATAAACAAATATGACACAAGTCTAAACAAAAATAGTCTAACTCAAATAATAACATCCAAGTCTCAAAGTATGCCGAAAATAAATCCGGTACCATAACTGCTGAAAGAAACTAAATGAAAAACTAGTGATCCCGGCTAGACCTCCCAGAATCACAACTGAACTACAAGATCCAAGGCTGCAGCTACTCAAATAATAACATCCAAGTCTTAAAGTATGCCGAAAATAAATTCGGTACCATAACTGCTGAAAGAAACTAACTGAATAACTAGTGATCCCGGCTAGACCTCCCAGAATCACAACTGAACTACAAGATCCGGTCCATAATATGTCGGACACCAATCCTCTAAGTCGCAGTCTGGAAAAATATTTCCAGTCAGGATGGAACGAAGTACATCTCTAATAGCAGTTCCAAATCAATGATATAAACTATATAGCAGTAAATGGATGTAAATATGCAAGATGCATATACATGTACAAGAGATACACAATAAAAAAAATACTGGAAATAAATACAAGAATGAATAATATGACAATGAACAAGAATACTAATGACCAAGTGTGTGAGTACTAGCTTTAATATATTATCGGCTTGGAAACTTGTACACGAATAATGGCCTGGTTGGTCATACGTGTGGTGTATGACCAACACTAACATGAAAACAAGACTTGTACATAAAGGGTAAGATCACATATCTATACTAAAATACTCTCCACCACCGAGTGGTATAGTAGATCCAACCATGGTACACTATGGCACAGGATTCCCCAAGAAGATAGCTAGTCTTCTCGAGAATCAGTATCTGTACATGTACAAGATAATCAATAAAACAAGACTTGCACAAGATACACCATATACAAGGAAAAATATCTCATGACAAGATCCGAATATACCAATCCGTGTAACCATCGTGTCAAGAGACATGGATATCCATACTAAATACAATAAACATAGAGGATATCATAAATAAGAAACTATCAGAGAATGTACTCGCCTGGGGTCCTTAGCTGGTAATACCAATATCCTGCTCCTGAAGTCTCGCAGGACAATCCAGTGGTCCTATATATAAATAATATAATATAATACAACATCAGTCGTTACACTAGCATACACATAAATACAATTACTCTGAACTCAGAGACTACGATAGGGTTATACTGGTCAACTAGTAGGGTTAAGCGTGCGTCTAAATGCACGGGTGTCATGTCTTCAATGCTGTGCATAATCAGACAGTCAATCACTAACACGTCTAGCCAGTACGTCAGTGTACACAAGGCAGGCAATTCACAATTATTCAGGGTCACATGGTCATAATCAAATACAGGGTATCCACAGTTAATGCCTAGGGTCATACAACAAATATTTTACGGTCACACCTAGTACTAGCAATTGATTACCACATAATGTATATATACCAATTAATTATCATAAACACACGCACACGCACACTAGTCATTAGGTTAACCGACACGGGTCTGTAATCACATCAACTAAATTGAACCATCATGAAACGATATGCTAAACCCTACACTATTATTACATGCACATATATACAATATGAAAAAAGGGGGACAGGTTCGAACCTCGGGGTGCGCGTGATCGAAGAGGGCGCTCGGACTCCGACAAGGGTGGTGATGATGATTATGATGATGATGATGATGATGGTGATGATGGTGATGTGATGATGATGATAATTGTTATGATAATGATTATGAGGACCAGGGATGGCCGGAGAGGAGAACTCAAGCGAGGGCTCGGCGGTTCACTCGAGGAGGGCTGCTGGACGAGGGGAGAAAGGGGACGGTGGAGGAGGATGTTGGGGAGAACAGGAACGAGGGTGGCGGTGGTGAGGTTCTGACCGGAGGAGAATGGTGGAAGAGGAGGAGATGAAGTCGTGGGTGCTATCAATGGCGGGGTTGGCCGGGGAAGAGAAGGGAAGGGCTGCTCGTCGTCGGGTTGGAGATCGACGGTGGAGGAGATGTTCAGGCGATGGAAGGAAACAGGAATCCGGCATTGCTCAAGTCGTGAGGGACGTCGAGGCTCGGGATCCGACGGAGCGCTGTGTCGACGAGGAGGTGAGAACGGAGTTGGAGGCTCTGCTGTCGGGCTGCACTGCTCGGCGGGGTCGACGAGAGAGGCGGCTCGGGGTTGGTGATCACCAGAGGAAGGAGGAAAGAGGAGGATGAGTCGGTCGGGGATGAAGGCTCAACGGTGGAGAATATCGGGGGTGGTGTTAATGGTGATAGTGGTGCTCAGTCCGACTGCGGGTCAGGCGGAGGAAGGTGTCCTGTCGCTGTCGTACGGGGATCCGGCGGGTGATCACCAGGAAAGATGGCCGGGGAAGGAAACTGTTCGGCTAGGGTTGGTTTAGGGTTTGTGGGTTGATGTGTAGGTGGAGGTGATGAGAATTATGGAGAAAAATATTTTATATATATGTTGGGAGAAAAGGGTGATGTAGCCGTAGGGATTTGGGTTGCCCAAGTATACCTTGGGATGGGGTTTGCTTTTTGGGAAAGGGATTACTTTTCTACATGTAGAATTTTAAAGGGCTAGGATGGTGTTATTTGAAATGCATGGCTAGGATTTGATGAGGGTTGATGTTGAGTGTTGCACACTCCAAATTTATGAAGAAAAGTCAATACAGGAAATGGGTGTTTCTACATGTATTTGGTCCAATGGGGTGTGGACACCTCAATAAACTTTTGCATAAAAGTCCTCAATAATTGAAAAATTGCACAAAAAGTAGAAAATGGATTGAATGAGAGAAAATACCATGTTTGGTGTGATGTAGTGGATGAAAAGGGTGTGTGGTATTTAGTATGAGTCTTGAGGGTGTGAATGGGGGTTTGGTTTGGTGTTGGAACAAGTTTTGGGTCAAGTTGGGTCCTTAAACCAATTTAATTAAAATTAATATAAATGGTGTTCTAAAATTAATTAGAAGTACAAGAGGCTAAAATTAGGTGGAACACAAGTATCATGGACGTAGAAGACTCAGAATAGAATATTGTCATAATTTGGGTTGCACAAAATGGGTCAAGATTGTGTCTCTAATTTCGATTGGAATGCCCAAAGATGCAAAGTCAAATTTATTTGGAATTTGAAAATAACATCTGCGACGAATATTGTGCAACTAAAATGAAGCAAAAGAGAGCATATTTATGAGTTACACAAAGGTCAGAATGGAGGACGGGCACATCTAGGACAAGGGTGTAAAATTTATTGGAAGGCAAAAGCTAGGGTAGCGCTCCAAATATCGAAGCAACGGTAAGACACAATAATTAAATAAAATCACAATAATATATTATAATTCTTAATATTTAATCCTGAATAATACTAATTAAAATTCATAATCCTATATTTCGGTCAGGGGTTCATCTAGTGGGCTTCTAGGTCTAGTCTACTAATTCATGCATTAAAGTACACTATATATATAATATATATATACACATATCATACAATTATTTAAAATAAATATACACAATACTTATAATAAATAAAAAGATAAAACTACCCCTATTTCAGATTGTGGTAGTGACAAGGAGTTGCCTCATTCCCGATAGCAGAGGTTTTGGGTTTATCTCTAGAGGAGTTGCTTGGGTTGCCGCCATACAGGGATATTGAGTTCTCTATATACTTGGCGCTAATAGCAGAAGCAATATCACAAAATCTTTATATGATCAACAATAGTGAGATGGTAGAGCTGAAGAAGCGGGTAGATGAGTTGCAGGACAAGGGGTTCATCAGATCTAGTTCTTCGCCTTAGGGAGCTCCGATATTGTTTATACCGAAGAAGGATGGGTCGGTGCGGATGTGCATCGATTATAAGGCATTGATAACCTCACTATCAAGAACAAATATCTGCTGCCTAGGATTGATGATTTGTTTGATCAGCTAAGCGCGGTACGAAAGTAATTTCCAAGATAATTTTGAGTTCAGGCTCCATCAGGTAAAATTGAAGAAGGAAGACATTCTGAATTTCTGGACTCGTTATGGCCTGTACGAGTTTATGGTGTTGCCATTTGGGTTGACTAATGTCCTGGCGGTATTCATGAACTTGATGAACAAGGTGTTCCACCAGTACCTTAACAAGTTCGTGGTGGTATTCATCGGTGATATTCTCATATACTCGAAGATGCCAGAGGAGCATGAGGAGTACATGAGGATGGTATTGGATTGGTCCAATGGAGTGTGGACACCTCAATGAACTTTTGCATAAAAGTCCTCAACAATTGAAAAATTGCACAAAAAGTGAAAATTGGATTGAATGAGGGAAAACACCATGTTTGGTGTGATGTAGTGGATAAAAAGGGTGTGTGGTGTTTAGTATGAATCTTGAGGGTGTGAATGGGAGTTTGGTTTGGTGTTGGATCTAGTTTTGGATCAAGTTGGATCCTTACTAATTTAATTAAAATTAATGTAAATGGTGTTCTAAAATTAATTAGAAGTACAAGGGGCTAAAATTAGGTAGAATACAAGTATCATGGACGTAGAACACTCAGAATAGAATATTGTCATAATTTGGGTTGCACAAAATGGGTCAAGATTGTGTCTCTAATTTCGATTGGAACGCCCAAAGATGCAAAGTCAAATTTATTTGGAATTTGAAAATAACATCTGCAACAAATATTGTGCAACTAAAATGAAGCACAAGAGAGCATATTTATGAGTTACACAAAGGTCAGAATGGAGGACGGGCACATCTAGGACAAGGGTGTAAAATTTATTGGAAGGCAAAAGCTAGGGTAGCGCTCCAAATATCGAAGCAACGGTAAGACACAACAATTAAATAAAATCACAATAATATATTATAATTCTTAATATTTAATCCTGAATAATACTAATTAAAATTCATAATCCTATATTTCGGTCAGGGGTTCATCTAGTGGGCTTCTAGGTCTAGTCTACTAATTCATGCATTAAAGTACACTATATATATAATATATATATACACATATCATACAATTATTTAAAATAAATATACACAATACTTATAATAAATAAAAAGATAAAAATACCCCTATTTCAGATTGTGGTAGTGACAAGGAGTTGCCTCATTCCCTATAGCAGAGGTTTTGGGTTTGTCTCTAGAGGAGTTGCTTGGGTTGCCGCCATACAGGGATATTGAGTTCTCTATATACTTGGCGCCAATAGCAGAAGCAATATCACAAAATCTCTATATGATCAATAATAGTGAGATGGTAGAGCTGAAGAAGCGGGTAGATGAGTTACAGGACAAGGGGTTCATCAGATCTAGTTCTTCGCCTTAGGGAGCTCCGATATTGTTTATACCGAAGAAGGATGGGTCGGTGCGGATGTGCATCGATTATAAGGCATTGATAACCTCACTATCAAGAACAAATATCCGCTGCCTAGGATTGATGATTTGTTTGATCAGCTAAGAGCGGTACGAAAGTAATTTCCAAGATAATTTTGAGTTCAGGCTCCATCAGGTGAAATTGAAGAAGGAAGACATTCTGAATTTCTGGACTCGTTATGGCCTGTACGAGTTTATGGTGTTGCCATTTGGGTTAACTAATGCCCTGGCGGTATTCATGAACTTGATGAACAAGGTGTTCCACCAGTACCTTAACAAGTTCGTGGTGGTATTCATCGGTGATATTCTCATATACTCGAAGATGCCAGAGTAGCATGAGGAGTACATGAGGATGGTATTGGATTGGTCCAATGGAGTGTGGACACCTCAATAAACTTTTGCATAAAAGTCCTCAACAATTAAAAAATTGCACAAAAAGTGAAAATTGGATTGAATGAGGGAAAACACCATGTTTGGTGTGATGTAGTGGATAAAAAGGGTGTATGGTATTTAGTATGAGTCTTGAGGGTGTGAATGGGAGTTTGGTTTGGTGTTGGATCTAGTTTTGGATCAAGTTGGATCATTACCAATTTAATTAAAATTAATATAAATGGTGTTCTAAAATTAATTAGAAGTACAAGGGGCTAAAATTAGGTAGAATACAAGTATCATGGACGTAGAACACTCAGAATAGAATATTGTCATAATTTGGGTTGCACAAAATGGGTCAAGATTGTGTCTCTAATTTCGATTGGAACGCCCAAAGATGCAAAGTCAAATTTATTTGGAATTTAAAAATAACATCTGCGACGAATATTGTGCGACTAAAATAAAGCACAAGAGAGCATATTTATAAGTTACACAAAGGTCAAAATGGAGGACGGGCACGTCTAGGACAAATGTGTGAAATTTATTGGAAGGCAAAAGCTAGAATAGCGCATCAAATATCGAAGCAACGGTAAGATACAACAATTAAATAAAATCACAATAATATATTATAATTATTAATATTTAATCCTGAATAATACTAATTAAAATCCATAATCCTATATTTCGGTCAGGGGTTCATCTAGTGGGCTTCTAGGTCTAGTCTACTAACTCATGCATTAAAGTACACCATATATATAATATATATATACACATATCATACAATTATTTAAAATAAATATACACAATACTTATAATAAATAAAAAGATAAAAATACCCCTATTTCAGATTGTGGTAGTGACAAGGAGTTGCCTCATTCCCTATAGCAAAGGTTTTGGGTTTGTCTCTAGAGGAGTTGCTTGGGTTGCCGCCATACAGGGATATTGAGTTCTCTATATACTTGGCGCCAATAGCAGAAGCAATATCACAAAATCTCTATATGATCAACAATAGTGAGATGGTAGAGCTGAAGAAGCGGGTAGATGAGTTGCAGGACAAGGGGTTCATCAGATCTAGTTCTTCGCCTTAGGGAGCTCCGATATTGTTTATACCGAAGAAGGATGGGTCGGTGCGGATGTGCATCGATTATAAGGCATTGATAACCTCACTATCAAGAACAAATATCCGCTGCCTAGGATTGATGATTTGTTTGATCAGCTAAGCGCGGTACGAAAGTAATTTCCAAGATAATTTTGAGTTCAGGCTCCATCAGGTGAAATTGAAGAAGGAAGACATTCTGAATTTCTGGACTCGTTATGGCCTGTACGAGTTTATGATGTTGCCATTTGGGTTGACTAATGCCCTGACGGTATTCATGAACTTGATGAACAAGGTGTTCCACCAGTACCTTAACAAGTTCGTGGTGGTATTCATCGGTGATATTCTCATATACTCGAAGATGCCAGAGGAGCATGAGGAGTACATGAGGATGGTATTGGATTGGTCCAATGGAGTGTGGACACCTCAATGAACTTTTGCATAAAAGTTCTCAACAATTAAAAAATTGCACAAAAAGTGAAAATTGGATTGAATGAGGGAAAACACCATATTTGGTGTGATGTAGTGGATAAAAAGGGTGTGTGGTATTTAGTATGAGTCTTGAGGGTGTGAATGGGAGTTTGGTTTGGTGTTGGATCTAGTTTTGGATCAAGTTGGATCCTTACCAATTTAATTAAAATTAATGTAAATGGTGTTCTAAAATTAATTAGAAGTACAAGGGGCTAAAATTAGGTAGAATACAAGTATCATGGACGTAGAACACTCAGAATAGAATATTGTCTTAATTTGGGTTGCACAAAATGGGTCAAGATTGTGTCTCTAATTTTGATTGGAACGCCCAAAGATGCAAAGTCAAATTTATTTGGAATTTAAAAATAACATCTGCGATGAATATTGTGCGACTAAAATAAAGCACAAGAGAGCATATTTATAAGTTACACAAAGGTCAAAATGGAGGACGGGCACGTCTAGGACAAATGTGTGAAATTTATTGGAAGGCAAAAGCTAGGGTAGCGCATCAAATATCGAAGCAACGGTAAGATACAATAATTAAATAAAATCACAATAATATATTATAATTATTAATATTTAATCCTGAATAATACTAATTAAAATCCATAATCCTATATTTCGGTCAGGGGTTCATCTAGTGGGCTTCTAGGTCTAGTCTACTAACTCATGCATTAAAGTACACCATATATAATATATATATATATATATATACACATATTATGCAATTATTTAAAATAAATATACACAATACTTATAATAAATAAAAAGACAAAAATACCCCTATTTCATATTGTGGTAGTGACAAGGAGTTGCCTCATTCCCTATAGCAGAGGTTTTGGGTTTGTCTCTAGAGCAGTTGCTTGGGTTGCCGCCATACAGGGATATTGAGTTCTCTATATACTTGGTGCCAATAGCAGAGGCAGTATCACAACATCGCTATATGATCAACAATAGTGAGATGGTAGAGCTGAAGAAGTGGGTAGATGAGTTGCAGGACAAGGGGTTCATCAGATCTAGTTCTTCTCCTTAGAGAGCTCCGATATTGTTTATATCGAAGAAGGATGGGTCGGTTCGGATGTGCATCGATTACAAGGTATTGATAACCTCATTATCAAGAACAAATATTCGCTGCCTAGGATTGATGATTTGTTTGATCAGCTAAGCGCGGTGCAAAAGTATTTTCCAAGATAATTTTGAGGTCAGGCTACCATCAGGTGAAAGTGAAGAAGGAAATTCTGAATTTCTTGACTTGTTATGGCCTGTACGAGTTTATGGTGTTGCCATTTGGGTTGACTAATGCCCCGACGGCATTCATGAACTTGATGAACAAGGTGTTCCACCAGTACCTTAACAAGTTTATGGTGGTATTCATCGATGATATTATTATATACTCGAAGATGCCAGAGGAGCACGAGAAGAACATGAGGATGGTATTGGATACCCTCAGGAAGGAGAAGCTGTATAGGAAGCTCTCGATGTATGAGTTTATCTTGGACCAGGTGGAGTTTCTTGGACATGTTATAACAAGAGATGGTTTTTCGTGTAACCAAAGAAGATTGCAGCGGTTGAGTCATGGACTACACCTAGTAAAGTGGTAGAGATTTGAAGTTTCTTGTGGTTGGAAGGCTATTATCGGAAGTTCGTGAAGGATTTCTCCAGGATTGCAGAGCCGATGACCAGACTCACTAGGAAGGATGTAGAGTTTGTATGGACAGAGGAGTTCCAGGCCGCCTTTGATGAGCTAAAGAATAGGTTGACTACAGCTCCAATTTTGACGTTGCCATCGGGGTCAGGTGGATTCACTATCTATTATGATGCTTCTGAAAAGGATTTTGGTTGTGTTCTAGAGAAAAACAAAAAAGGTAATTGCCTATGCTTCCAGCTAGTTGCGACCATATGAGAAGAACTACCCTAACCATGATTTGGAGTTGGCAGCAATCATATTTGTCCTGAAGTTGTGAAAATATTATCTGTACGGAGAATGTATGGAAATCTTCAATGACCATAAGAGGTTGAAGTACATTTTCACACAGAATGAGCTAAATGTGAGACAGCGTCGGTAGCAGAAACTGATAAAGGATTTTGATATATCCTTGTAGTATCATCCAGGAAAGGCCAACGTAGTTGTCGATGCCTTGAGCGGATATCCGGCAGCTATGTACTTGACGACATATCGATATTTTTTGGTAGACTTGGAGAGCTTGGACATTGAGGTGGTAGTTCCTGGTGTCGAGATACAGATGTTGGGCTTATAGATACAGTTAGAGTTGATGGATAGGATCAAGGCAAAACAGTATCAAGATGTGACTCTGAGGAGCATCAAAGCTTAGGTACAGGCAGGATTGTTGGATGATTTCATCATTGCTGAGGATGTTTATTTGAGACACGGTACTAGGTTGTATGTGCCGAGCAAAGATCTGCAAGAAAAGGTTTTACAAGAAGCATGTCGTTCTAAATAATCTATGCATTAAGGTATTAACAAGATGTATAGGGATCTGAAAGAGCACGTATGGTAATATGGCATGAAGTAGGAGGTGGCACATTTCGTATCTAGATGCTTAGTGTGCCAGCAAGTTGGGGCCGAGAGGCAGAGGCTAGGTAGTTTGCTTCAGCCATTACCTAATCCAGAGTGGAAGTAGAAATACATCGCTACAGACTTTGTTTACGGACTTCTACGTTCCCCAGGGGGGAAAGACACGATTTGGGTCATCGTTGACATATTGACCAAATTGGCCCACTTCTTGCCATTCAAAATGGGTTTGTCTACGAAAAAGGTGGCTGAGAAGTATGTGCGACAGATCATCAGGCTACACGGGGTTTCAGTGAGCATAGTCTCGGATTGGGATAGCAGATTTATATCCCAATTCTGGAGGAGTTTGCAGGCTAGCTTGGGTACCCAACTCAAGTTTAGTACCGCTTATCACCCTCAAACAGATGGACTGTCAGAGAGGACTATTCAAACTCTCGAGGATATGTTCCATACCTGTGTTATAGATTTCGGGGGTTCGTGGGAGGACTATCTCTATTGTAGAGTTTACTTACAACATTTACCAGGCCAGTATAGAGATATCACCTTTTGAGGCTCTATATGGTCGGAGGTATCGTACTCCATTGTCTTGGGATGACTTGGTTGTGAGAGCTTTGGTAGGACCTGAGATGGTTGTGGATGCAGCAAAGAAGATAAAGTTTATCATGGATAGACTTCAGGGGGCATAGGACAGATAGCGATATTGGGCCGATAGCCACCGGAGACCATTAGAATTTAAGGTATATAATTTTGTGTTATGATTATTTTGCTTGTAGAGTATGTGTTAAGGCTTATTTTGTTCTAGGTTGGAGATCTGGTGTTCCTGAGGATTTCTTCGATATGAGACACAATTCATTTCGGTGGAGGCGGGAACCTTAGTCCAAGATTTATCGGACCTTTCGGTGTTCTTGAGAAGTTTGGCGCTGTGGCCTACCGACTAGACCTACCGCTTACAATGGAGAAATTACACAATGTGTTTCATATGTCGCAGATAAGATAGTACGTGTCAGATCCTAGTCATGTATTGGACCATTCAAAGATTGAGGTAGGCCCGAGTCTTAATTATTTTGAGCAGCCGATAAAAATTCTGGATCACAGAGAGAAGGTGCTGCGTAACCAGATGATTCCCTTTATTCATGTAGCATGGAGGCATTGTAACTATCACTTTTCAGAAGAGGAATATTTTTATCATTTTATATTATTTGTATATAGTGTTATATTTTATATAATGAGTTTAATATTTTTGATTAGTGGACTTGTCATTAGTGGACCTATTAGATTGTCATGACACTTTGAGCCCAACATTGGGTTAGGCCTATTAGACTCATTTCTTTAGTTAATTAGAAGATTAGATTAAGCCTTCATTAGAATTATAAGCTTTCATCTTTAACCTCTAATTAAATATCCTTCATGAATGATTAGTGGGGGTATATGGGACAATACGTATTGCTTAGAAGAGGGGAAAGGAGGGCCGGCCACTATAGAAGAAGAAAATCCTTCTCTCTCCTCTTCACTCATTTTATTTTAGATCCCCAATTTATTTCTTCCCAAAATTAATTAATCCCTCTACCAATCTCTCTCAAATAACTCTCATTCCCTCCAAAATTTATCATCTAAGGAGCATTAAAGCTTGGATTACAAGGAGCACTTGGAGAAGGAGGAATTAAAAATGAGCTTGTGTCCTAATTGTGTCTATTTGAGCAATTCATTGGAAATCCATCTTTCAATAGGTATAATTCTAAATTCCCTTCTAATTTAGACTCTATTTTATGCATTTGACCATTAGAAACTCTTCTATGGCTTAGGGCTACCCATAGGAAGAAGTTCTAGGCCCAATTGACTTTTATTGTGACTTCTACATTGGTTTTTGTGCCAAAATTGGAGAAAATCCGAGATTGGTACACTATGTGTTTGTCAAATGACCAATTTAAGATTAGATTGGTTGTGTGAGACTAGTATCGTGTCCACAATTAGATACAAGTAGGCCATATCATGATATTTAGTGACACGGGTTGATTTGGGAGTTTTTCCATCGATACGGGGGTCTACACAGGTTATATTTTGCCATGAGCACATACATGGATATGAGTAGGCCATATCATGATATTTAGTGACACGGGTTGATTTTAGAGTTTTTCCATCAATACGGGGGTCTACACATGTTATATTTTGCCATGAGCACATAGATGGTGACTGCAATCAGTGCTTGCAGTTGCCTATAGGTGGAGCTCGAGCAGTACAAATCCAGCACTATGGGGTAGAAAGAACTTAGTGTACTGGATACTGAAGAGTATCAGCGTATGTGTTTCACCAATGTGCATTTGTATGGGAAGTCTTGGTGTCACAGGTTAGAGGTGCATAATTAGATGGTCAAATTTTGGATGCATCAAGGGGTGATGCATTAATAACATGTACTGGTTGCCTGCTGATTATAGGAGTACACATGTTAGCAACAGTAGGGATTGGGCTGTTACCTGTGATAGTAGGAAATGCAAGTAGTAAGGGGGTTTTGTAGGTATAATTGTTGGTATATAGATAGATGGTATTAAGTAGAAGTATTATGGTCTAGGTATTGGATTTGATTTAAGGTATTAGCTATTGAGGGTAGGTATTAATACTTGATATCTTGGTAATGAAGGTATTAAGCTATTAAGATACTAAGGTATACTTGTATAGAGCATATGTATTACTTGGTAATATTTTATATATATATATATATATATATATATATATATATATATATATATATTGGTAGTAAGGATTGAGTTTGTTGAGTTGTAGTCTAGATATTAAGGTACACGTATATAGATTGTATAGCTTATATATAAGACGATAATGATACTATAGTAATTAGTGCATATGTATATTAGTTATACATATTGATATAGTATATATGGTAATCTATTACCTAGTATTAATAGATAGTTTAAGGTATTTGATGTTGATACTATAAAGTATCCTAATACCTAGTTTTAGCTAGTATTGCTAGAATCATCAAGATACCAACCTAAAAATTTAGATATAGGCTAATAAAACTTAGAAATGGCTAGTTGACCATGTTTAACTATATTGGCCTGGAGTTGACCTAGTTTGACTGTTTTGACTTAGAATTGACATTAAGACCTAGAATTTGACTAGTTTAACTTCTTTATCCTTCAAAACTATGTGTTGATATGATATTCCATATTTAGATTTTTGAGGCACTGATTCAGATGCAGTTTGATACTTCATCCTGGATTTAGGCGAGTACATTCTCTGATAGTTTTCTGTATATAATATTTTCTATGTTTCTTGTATCTAGTATAGTTATACTTGATTTCTTGACATGTGGTTACACGAATTGGTGTATTCTGGATTTCGTCATGAGATATTATTTCATGTTGGACCCTGTACATGCCATGTGATTCCTGTACATGCCTTGTGATTCCTGTATATTCCCTGTGATTCCTGTACATGTATAGATACCGATTCCTGAGAAGGTTGTCCCCTCCTCTGCGAATCCTATATTATAACGTGTCATGGTTAGATCCACTATACTAGTCGGGGTTGGAGAGTGTTAGTTAGATATGTGATCATACCTATTCATGTACAAGTATTCCTGTATAAGTACCCTGATAGTATTAATCATATAACTCACATATGATTAGCTAAGCCATGATTCCTGTACAAGTTTCTAAGCCAATTACATGTCGAAGCTAGTACTCACTCACTTATTTAGTTGTATTTCCTGACTCCTGTATATGATGGTCATCTCTCTTGTACTATTTACAATATTTATATATTCTATATATCTCCTACTCATGATCTATTTATCTTGTATCTAATCTCTATTTACTGTTATATAGTCTTTATCAATTATTTGAAACTGCTGTTAGAGATGTGCTTCACTCCAATCCTGACTCGATATTTTCTTTAGATAATTATTTAGACGACTGGTGTCCTACTTATTATGGATCACATGTTGGAGAGCTAGCTGAGTTAGCACCGTAGTACCG
Source organism: Iris macrosiphon (assembly GCA_036927795.1). Lineage (NCBI taxonomy): Eukaryota > Viridiplantae > Streptophyta > Magnoliopsida > Asparagales > Iridaceae > Iris > Iris macrosiphon. The sequence continues at coordinate 149,226,278 of JAYESA010000010.1, forward strand.
GTTGATCCAGTACCAGCTATTAAGGAGACAGTTAGTATTCTTATTGTACTTGATATGTCTCAGTTTAGACTTTTGGCATGTATCTATATATATTAATTGACGCTATTTGTGCTTAGACTGTTAAACTTGGATTTGGATTATATTGGTGACTTGTTATTCCTATTTATCCTATTCCATATCGTGCTATCATTTTCTTTAGTTATGGTGATTGAGTATTGATTATCATATTAATATATTATTGTCACTCCCCGTTCTCGATATACGTATTTGGAACGTATTTTTATTTTAGCATGGTTGAATGTGCATGGAGACTAGACCCATTCTTTGGTTTAACCTTTTTTCATGGTTTATTTTGTGGGTTGGTTCAACTCATGAGAACCTTTGGTTCAACCCTCAAATCCTAACATATATAACCCAACATTCTCTCTCTCTCTCTTCACTTCTTTATTTTCTTTCTCTCTCTTTAGTTTTCTCTCCCCATTTCCATAGGCAAGTACCTTGTATGAGAAATAAAGAAACCCTCCATATTATTGTTCTATTATGTTTATTATGTGTTCCTAAGCACTTTTAGTTCTTGGATTTTTCTGTTTTGATGGATGGATTAGTGTAGATCTATATTTCTAAACTTGGGTTTTTATGGGTTTTATGAGTTTTTTTAGTTTTGATCTATTAAATTCGTGTCTTTGAAAAATAGTTTTTGCTACATGATAGAGCTTTCAATTTAGAGCATTTTGTCTTTTCGTTCACCCAATTTGGACTTAAAATGGGGATTTTATGAACAAAATAAGATTTTAGTTTTTGGAGCTTTTCTGCCTTGACTGAACCTGCTGTTTGGAGAAGACGAAGTCTTTATGCAGCCAACAAACTATGCAACTGAGAGTGCTATGCGGCCCGAAAGGGTTATGCGGCCTGAACTCTTGCCGCATATTGACCAACATGAGTCAATCATATTGGACGCCTGACTGCCATCACACGTGTCCTTGAACACCTTGTGCTTTTACTTGTTGAACGAATGAGAATTTGTTAAGTCCAAGAGAACTCCATGCGGCAGCGAACTCCATTCTGTACCGGCACATATATGGCATTGGAGAGTATACGGCAACCATTTTCTTGGATGCATGACTCTGAAACGTGCCAGTTATTTCTATGATTTTGTATTTTCTTTCTGACACACTTTATGGCTTGTCACATCAGTCACTTTATGTCACTTCACTAACACTTTATTTATTGTCCGCCACTTTATCACTTGTCCCAAGAAGTAGACCTTAACCCTGAGCATGCGGCCAAGTGGTTCATGCGGCCTGACTTCCCATGCGGACTTACTTTATATGTAACCAGGATTCATATGCGGCATAACTTCATATGCGGCCAATATTGTCATACGGCCTAACTTCCCATGCGGCATAGAGACCCATGCGGCCTTACTTGTTTGATTGAATATTCTCTTGACTTTCGTGACCCAATGTATAATTGGTAATTGAACTCGAATACTATATTCGTGTTGATTCCACTATTGCCTAATAATTATTCATGATTTAATGTGTGCCCAGGTATGACACATCGTGTCACGTGTTAAGTGATTATATTTGGGTTGTGTATCGAGAATGCCTCTAAATTCCTGAACGCATGATATTATAAATATACATTGTATACCCATCACTGGCATAATAAGCGAGCCAATTACCAAAGCGTAGCTAGGATATTGATTGTCTGAATGTTGCATACACGCTCGGGTGAAACATATTTGACTTCCATGGATTCGTATCTAGCGTGCCCGTATATTGTATGGCATCTAAAGAAAAATTCTCATATGACCATGTCTTGAGATTTCAAACACAACATAGGGCTAATTAGGTAACTAAAAGTGGTAGTAACATTGGAGGAAAAGGTATCCCGAGATCATGCCAACGAACCTTTCCATAGAGATTAATTCTAAGTGCACTGTGGGATGGCCACCACAGATACTGTATATCATATACCTTAGTGGAGTGCATTATCTGACCTATTATTATGCCCATCCACTATTTTAATATAGGACCACTAGAACCGCTAATACCGTATTTTTAGTACAGTGGCCCTATGGGAGACTGGTACATCCTACAAGTGCTTATTTTATTTATTTGGTTCGGTTAGCTCATGTTCGATACTGGCATGATCTAAGGATACTTATTATGCATTATTTCTGAGATAACCTCAGACTCCACAAAAATAGAAAGCCGTACAAATGATTGACCGATATAAGAAGTGTACTCGGTTATGATTGTATTATTCAGTTAGTAGCCAAGGGAAATAGACTATCACAGTATTATGGTTCAACCCTTGTTCTTGTTTGTTTGTTGGGTTGGGCCTTTGCGCTAGGATATGCCATGGACCTAAGTTACGACATTGAACCTATATATTATTATATGTTTTCCTTTGGTTTTTGTTTCTCTATTTCGTGCTTCCTTTGTGGTACTTGCTATTTGGGGTCTAACCCCTCTGGTTTTGTATGGCCAGATTTTGAGCCAGCACCCGAGGATCCCACGTACTTCCTTCCAACTAAAGGCGCATACCAGGAACATGGTCACAGGGGATAGCGAGTGGGTTTTCTTCTTCCTTGTTCGTCAATTATCATTTACTCCTTTTGGCGTTTAGCCATCGGCACCTATTAACTGGCTCGTCTGGGCATTAGTTTCCTTACATAATTTTATTAAATTAGACTACAGATAATCACTGTCATGTACTTTTGTTACTCTTTTAGCTTCTTATTTTGCACAGCTGGACTCCAGAACATTTTGTGAAAGCATTTGGGACACCTTATTGCTTATCATATATGCTCTATGCTTACTGTTTCTTATTTGAATGATTAAGACATAAAAGTTCTTGACTATAGGAGACTTGATTGTAGCATGAACCCTCTTGTGTTATACAGCCGTGATCGCCGTACGATGTATAATACCTTGTACGAGGTAGCTGGCCATGCCCGTCTCTGTATTTCGGTACTGGGGCATGACAATATTTTAGTGGTGGCCCATGCAGGTCTATTCTTCAGACTTATGGGGTGTCATGGTCATAGGAGTCTTAATCAAGCATGATCCTTCTTGAAACTCTGAACTCGTCCTCTTCAATACTCATCTTGAATTTTTCCCGATTGATTGCTTCCTTGTTTCCTTCTCGTCCTGTTCTTGATTGTTTCTTATGATCTTCTTTAGGGCTTCTCCTTCCCCCGATGCTGCAGCAATAGGAGAGGCAGAGTTGCCAGTGGAACAAAATCTTGTGGAACCCCAGCCAGGATCCGAGTTGATCCCATGATGAATGAGACAGAGCAGCAGACTCTAGGTGTTCTCGTACCTCCCATAATGCCAACAGTACTGGATACCCTGAACTTGCTAGAGATTATCCATGGACTGTTGGCTGCCCAACAACACCAGATGGGGCTACAACAACAATAAAAATAGCAACAAAAACATCAACAGCAACAACTCCAGCAGCAGGAACATAATATTCTGTTGAACCAAAGGTTACAAACAGCCCTTAAACGAGGATGGAGAACAGATTCTGGGGCATCTGTAAGATTTTATAAACTGAACCTCAGATATTTTGATGGCACGGAGGACACAATCACTGCGGATGATTGGCACCAGGATATTGAGACCATTCTGACAGCAGCTAAAGTTTTGGCCGAGGAACAAGTTGACTTGGTTCGCCTATAACTCTAAGATCTGGTAAGAGATTCGTGGGCCACGATGGAGGTAGGATTAAGGAGTCCTATTTCATGAAAGGATTTTAGGACCTGGTTCAGGGTGAAGACTTTGGGATTGTGGCTCAGTGTGAGTTATAGCAAAGGTTTATTAACCTCAAGCAAGTAAGGACAGTAGATGACTATGCGACAGAATTTTGCTCTAACCATTGTGGCAACAGAGTTGGAGAGAGCAATGAGGTTTCAGCAGAGACTTCACTTAGAGATCTTACACATGCTAGAGGTGCATGACTACAAGACCTTCGAGGCAATATTGATAGCAACCAAGAGGGTTGAGTTTACTTCCCAGAGGATGGCATCCAGAAGAGTAGATCGGAAAAGGCCTCATGGATAGAAAATGAGGGAGGACCAGTACCGCGAACGTCAGCACCATCCCCTGGCATTCACATCTATAATGTAACATAGAGGAGGCTAATGACCTCGACAGTGATGGTACCAACTCAGCAACAACAACAACAACAACGACGGGGAGCGCCGACAGGTTCTACCTACTGTGGCAAGGGAGGTCATACCCAGGATGTTTGCCTGGCACCTAATAGACTATGTTTGAGATGTGGAAGCCCTGATCACAAGGTTGATACGTGTCCAATGATGCAGAGGCCAGGAGGGCCAGTATAATAATTTCCTGTATTGCCAGCTCCAAGGGCAGTGCAACAAGGAGGACCAGTAGTAGTAGTACGGCTTTTAGCTCATCGTCTATTGCTGATGCAGGCCCAACTTTATAGGTAGCAATAACAGAATCAGCAGGGTCCGCAACCACGACAGCAAGGAAGACAGCAGTAGGGAGCTCAACAAGGCCAAGGACAGGCACTCACCTTGTCTTTGGAGGAAGCTATGGAGTCGGACGACGTAGTGGCAGGTAATATTTTTGTTACAACCTTTTCTGTCATAGCTTTAATTAATTCTGGAGCTTTGCACTAATTTATATCTATACAATATGCGACACGTATTAGATCAAAGTTTAAGGCATTGCCAGCGAGGCTGAATATACTCACTGGCAATCAGATCGTAGAAGTTAAGTAGGGTATGCCTAGCATGTTCAGTCGTAGTATGTGAGCAATTATTACCTGTAAAGTTGATCGATTTCTCGATGGGTAACTTTGACACTATCTTAGGCATTGACTGGTTGAGAGACAGTCATACAACGATAGATTGCCGTGAGGGTAGAGTGTTGTTTAGAATTTTCGATCTAGAAGAGTTTGTCCTTATCAGAATAATAAGGGACCAACATAAGGGAGGAGTCTTAACACTAGCAAAGAAATCAAACCCGCTTGCCAAGATAGTTGAAGAGTTCATGGATATCTTTTCCAACGATCTTCCCGGATTACCCTTAGTTAGAGCAGTAGAGTTATGTATAGAGTTGATGCCAAGACCAGAACTAGTATCCCATAAAGTGTACCCAATGTCACCATCAGAACTTGATCATTTATATCGACACGTGGAAGAACTGAAGGCGAAGAAGTTTATTTGGACCAGTGCATTACCGTGGGGAGCCCCAGCGGTATTAGTAAAGAAGAAGGATGGATCGACGCGATTGTGTATGGATTACAGGCGGTTGAATGCAGTGACCGTAAAGAAGAAGTACCCATTACCAATGATTAATGATCTGTTTGACCAATTGAGTGGAGCAAGAGTCTTCTCCAAGATAGATTTACGATTAGGAAATTATCAGGTGCGAGTTCGGGAGCAGGATATACCGAAGATAACATTTAGGTTACGATATGGGCATTACGAATTCTTAGTTATGCCATTCGGATTCACTAATGCTCCAGTAGTATTTTTGGACTTGATGAACCATATTTTCATGCCTTACTTAGACCAATTTGTGATATTATTCATTGATGACATCTTGGTATATTCTCGTGATGAGGAGGAGCATAAAGAATATCTCAGGATAGTTCTGTAAACTTTGAGGGAGCACCAGTTATATGCAAATCTTAGTAAGTATGAGTTTTGGCTGGACCGCATAACATTTCTTGGATACATCATTTTTGGAGAAGGAGTGTCAGTTGATCCCAAGAAGGTAGAGATAGTAGAGAATTAGCCAGTTCCAAAGACAGTAGCAGAAGTACATAGTTTCCTGGGCTTGGCAGGATACTACAGAAGATTTATGTCAAACTTTGCTAAGATCTCGGCACAATTGACTCGGTTGACGTGCAAAAAAGTTAAAATTTTGTGGATAGTGGAATGTTAGATAGCATTTGAAGAGTTGAAGAAGAAGTTAATCTCTGCACCAATCCTTACTCTACCATCAGGCTCCGGAGGATTCACAGTGCACTATAATACATATGGAAAAGGACTTGGATGTGCTTTGATGCAGCAAGAAAGAGTGATAGAGTATGCTTCTCAACATCTCAGAGATTATGAAAAGAACTATCCAACTCACGATTTGGAGCTAGCAGTAGTAGTGTTTGCACTTAAGCTGTGAAGGCACTACTTATATGGTGATCGAGTAAAAATATTCACAGATCATAAGAGTTTGAATTATGTGTTCACGTAAAAGGACCTGAACATGAGGCAGAGAAGGTGCCTAAAGTTGTTGAAAGATTATGATATGGAACTTCAGTAGCATCCAGGCAAGACTAATGTAGTAGCCGATGCACTTAGCAAAAGAGGTAAAAAAATTATGTTGACTACTCATAAGCACATTTTAAAAGACTTACGAGAGATGCATATCTAGATAGTACTTCTACAAAGTACATGAGTTCAGTCTAGCCTACAGATTATGTCAACTTTGATAGATAGAATCAAACTAGCTCAGGCAGAGGACCCGAAGATTCAAAATCTATGACAAGAATGTGAGTCAGGCCTTCGGAAGGAGGAAACAATACATATGGATGGAACGCTAAGGTTTGAGAATCGTCTATGCTTACCAAGCGGGGATATTCGGCAAGAAGTTATGACTGAAGCATATAGTTCCCAGTATTTCATTCATCTGGGAGGCACAAAGATGTACCAAGATATCAAGCAACACTTTTGGTGGAACAGAATAAAGAGGGAAATAGCACGCTTCATATTGCGATATCTGATATGTCAGCAAGTGAAGGCGGAACAACAGAGACCGACATGATTATTATAGTCGCTTCCTATTCCAGAGTGAAAGTGGGAATACATCACGATGGACTTTGTGACTGGTTTAGCTAGATCATCGGCTGGTCGAGATGTAGTTTGGGTGATAGTAGATCGTCTCACAAAAGTAGCTCACTTTCTTCCTTTTTGAGTAAAACAACCTACATAATAATTGGCTGAAATGTATATGTGACAGATAGTGAGACAAAATGGTATCCCAGTTAGTATCGTGTCAGATCGAGACACTCGTTTCACTTTTTATTTTTGAAAAAGTTTGTACCAGAGTTTGGGCACCAAGTTAAGATTCAGCATATCTTACCACCCCCAGACAGACGGACAATCAGAGAGAACCATCCAGACCTTGGAGGATATGCTACGAGCCTGTACCTTAGATCTTGGTGGATCTTGGGAGAATCACCTTCACTTGGTGGAATTCTCGTATAATAATAGTTATCAGGTCAGTATCCAGATGGCACCTTTTAAAGCACTGTACGGCAGGAAGTATAGGTCACCATTGGCTTGGGACGACAGTGGTGAGCGAAAGATGTTAATCCCTGAAATGATCATGCAGACAGTAGAAGTTATCAAGCAGATAAGAGAGCGACTTCGGGTTGCACAAGATAGGCATCGTCATTGGGCCAATAAGCATCGTAGACCTTTTGAGTTTTGTGTCGGCGACCACGTGTTCTTGCGGATTTTACTAACCCATGGAGTCATTAGATTCGAGGTTCACGGAAAGCTTAGTCCGCGATACATAGGTCCGTTCGATATTCTCGAGTGGGTAGGTGATATTGCTTATCTTCTTGCAGTTCTGCCTTCGCTACGTGAGGTATACGATGTATTTCATGTGTCTCAGTTGCGTAGATATATTCTAGATCTGAGTCATATCCTCGATCACTCTGAATTAGTCGTTAGTATCGACTTATCTTACAAGGAGCAACCCGTATCTATATTGGACCAAAGGAAGAAGGTGCTCAAGAATCGGACTATTTCTCTTGTCCGGGTTGCTTGGGGCTATCACTCTCTAAGAGAATCGACGTGGAAGCACGAGGATGATATTTGATCCCGGTACCTGCACCTATTCGATTCAGAAGGTATATTCTTCCTAATGCAATCATATCCCGAATTCTGTAATCAGGTGATCATATGTATGTTGTGATGATATTGCTTGCATGTGTAGTTGCTAGTAGATTTGTATCGTGCTTGTCCTAAATTCTCTAGCTATTGCTTGGATTCAAATTCTCAGGACTAAAATTTTCTAAGGTGGGTAGAGATGTCACTCCCCGTTCCCGATATACGTATTTGGAACGTATTTTTTACTTTTGCATGGTTGCATGTGCATGGAGACTAGATCCATTCTTTGGTTTAACATTGCTCATGGTTTATTTGTGGGTTGGTTCAACTCATGATAACCTTTGGTTCAACCCTCAAACCCTACCATATATAACCTAACATTCTCTCTCTCTCTCTCTCTCTCTTTCTCTCTCTCTCTCTCTCTCTCTCTCTCTCTTCACTTCTTTGTTTTCTTTCTCTCTTTTTAGTTTTCTCTCCCAATTTCCATGGGCAAGTACACCTTGCATGAGAAATGGAGAAACCCCCCATACTATTGGTCCATTATGTTTATTATGTGTTCCTAAGCACTTTTAGTTCTTGGACTTTTCTGTTTTGATGGATGGATTAGTATAGATCTATATTTCTAAACTTGGGTTTTTTATGGGTTTAATGAGTTTTTCTTGGTTTTTATCTATTAAGCACATGTCTTTGAAAACCAAAATTTGCTACATGATAGAGATTTTAATTTAGAATATTTTGGCTTTTGGTTCACCCGATTTGGACTTAAAATGGGGATTTTATAAACAAAACAAGGTTTTAGTTTTTGGAACTTTTTTGCCATGGCTGAACCTGTTGTTTGGAGAAGACGAAGTCTTCATGCGGACAACGAGCTATGTGTCTGAGAGTGCTATACGGCCTGAGAGGTTTATACGACCTGAACAGTTATCGCATATTGACCAGCATGAGTCCATCTTGTTGGACGCATGACTGCCATCACACAAGTATCCTTGAGCACCTTATGCTTTCACTCGCTGAACGAAAGAGAATTTCGCTAAGTCAAAGAGAAATCCATGTAGCATCGAACTCCATGTGGCACCGACACATATGCGATATTGGAGAGGGGCACCATTTTCTTGGATGCATGACTCTGAAACCTTGTCACTTATTTCTATGGTTTTGTCTTTTCTTTCTGATACACTTTATGGCTTGTCACATTAGTCACATCAGTCACTTTATGTCACATCACTGACACTTTATTTATTGCCCGTTACTTCATCACTTTTCCCAAGGAGTATACCTTAACCCTGAGCATGCGGCCCAGTGGTTCATGCAGCCTGACTTCCTATGCGGCCTTACTTCATGCGGCCTGACTTTTCATGCGGCCTGACTTTATATGCGGCCAGGATTCAAATGCGGCCTGACTTCATATGCGGCCAGGATTATCATACGGCCTAACTTTCCATGCGTCCTAGAGACCCATGCGACCTTGCTTGTTTGATTGATTATTTTATTTTCTTTCATGACCCAATGTATAATTGGTAATTGGAATGGAATACTGTATCCGTGCTGATACCACTATTGCCTGATAATTATTTATGATTTAATGTGCGCCGAGATACGACACATCGTGTTACGTGTTAAGTGATTATATTTAGGTTGTGCATCGAGAATGCCTCCAAATTCCTGAATGCGTAATTTTATAAATATATATTATTTTTCCAGCATGGGCATAATAAGCGAGTCAACTACCAAAGCATGGTTAGGATATTGATTGTCTGAATGTTGCATACACGCTCGAATGAATCCAGATTTGACTTCCATGGATTCGTATCTACCGTGCCCGTACTTTATATAAAATCTTAAGAAAAATTCTCATGTGACCACGCCTTGAGATTTCAAACACAACATAGGGCTAATTAGGTAACTAAAAGTGGTAGTAACATTGAAGGGAACGGTATCCCAAGATCATGCCAACGAACTTTTCCACAGAGATTCATTCTAAGTGCACTGTGGGCTGGCCACCACAGACACTGTATATCATCTGCCTTAGTGGAGTGCAGTATCTGACCTATTACTATACCGAGCCACTATTTCAATATAGGAACGCTGGAACCGCTAATACCGTATTTTTAGCACAGTGGTCCTACGGGGGACTGATACATCATGCAAGTGTCTATTTTATTTATTTGGTTCGGTTAGCTCATGTTCGGCACTATGTGATCTGAGGATACTTATTATGCATTATTTCTGAGATAACCTCAGACTCCACAAAAATAGCAAGCCGTACAAATGATTGGCCGATATAAGAAATATAATTGGTTATGATTGTATTATTCGGTTAGTAGCCTAGAAAAATGGACTATCATAGTGTGATGGTTCAACACTTGTCCTTGTTTGTTTGTTGGGTTAGGCCTTATGACTATTATTCAAGAATGTATTTTTAGCACAGTGGCCCTACGAGTACAAAATAAATATAGAGGCATAAATCAAGAATTCACTTATGACTATTATTCAAGAATGATTTCCCTTACTTCATATTATATTCTTTAACTATCCAATTTCTTGCGAGATTTTGTTTTAATCTAAACGGTCAGAAAAGATAATCCAAAGACTGTTATTTTAGAAAACAAACTCAAATGCTCAAATGTGGTGATCCTAATCCCTCCCCTTTTTTAATATGCTTTATTTTGTTATGTTAAAGATATTGGACTCTGATCAACTTTTAAGGAAAAATTAATAAAAAAGAACACATGACTACCTTCACCTAAGATCTTAGCCACCTGACTCCCCTACTTCTGGTACATTTTATTATTCTATACAAAAATTTGCATCCACAACATTAAAATATGGTAAAATTGCTCTGAGAGCATAAACTTTGGTAAATTTTTGATAAGAGCTCCAAATCGCTATTCAGAAGGGCGTATTCTTTGTTTTGCAAAGAAAACGTCATTCTAAAGGGCATTTTCTATACAAAGATAGCTGCTATTAATATATTAACTACCTATTAACCTTAACCAACATTTTTCATCCATAATTACTATAGTTACTAAGCAATATATAACATGTATGTCTTTATAACAATACAATTAATAAGAATTTCTGGTTGCTTGTGAAGAAATTATGTTACTATGTGGAAGTTGTGGGTTCGAATCTTTTCATGTTGTTTTAATTTTTTTTTAGAATTTAGAAATAATCTTTCCATGTAGTTTTTTTTTAGAATTTAGAAATAAAAACTGCATATGGAAAGATTTGAACCCACAACCTCACGAACTAATCTTATTACTTCAAAAACTAGCCAAAAATTTCCATATATCCCCATATTATTGGGAAAGAAGAGCGGAAACCTTCCCCAAAACCAGAGAGTACCTGTAAGAGAATCGAGCAATACAACGTATAAACCAAATACCAAACCACAGAAAAATAATTCATGCAGACACAAAGAATTTTGACGTAAAAAACCCTTACAGGAAAACCACGGGACGATCGGAGTCCAACCCTGAAGAACCTCCACTAATGGAATAAAGAGAATACACCCTCTACAAGCTCTTCCCAATCCAATATGGATCACCACAACACTTAGGAATAGAAAATAGATCACACCACGAAGATAGAAGACAATGAGAAATTACCCAAAATGATCTCATCCTCCAAAACGGCCTCCAATCCTTCTTTCTCCTTTCCAAGATTGTAATGGCACTCTTGCCTCCCTCTAACCTCTTTCTTGAGATGATATGTTAGTGTTCGATTAGTTATTAGGGTTAGAAAAACCTAAATATACCCCATAATCTTGCAGCTAATCCTAGACCGTAGGATACGATCTAACATTGTATAAAACACCTCTGAATTTTCGTCTAGCCCATCAACCGAACTCGGATCGACTTTGATTTTGAGGTTCTGGAACACCACACCGAGTTCGGCCCGAACTCGGCCAGGGACTGAGTTTTAACCAAACTCTGCCCCCTTCAGCAGACTCTTCCTCCTTCCTCTCGAGTTTCTTCGACCTTTTGAATGGCTCTAGTTGCCTCCCCGAGCTTCTCTAACCACAGACGGCGCTCGTCGCACTCCATGGTGTTCTCCACATAGGTTGGGAACCCCATCCACTGTAACAAATTATCCCCTTCACAACTATGTGGAGGGGATCGTCATCCCGATGATCTGCCTGCAGTACTCAAACTTTTCCCTTAGAAGAATATTTGTGAACATATATGCTCCGTTGTCGTCTGTATGAATCTTCTCAAAAGCCGCTTCCTTCTTTTCAACAACATCTCATATCCAATGTTATCAGATCTCAATGTGCTTTGGTCAGCTTCAACTCTAGGTTTTGAAGAGATAGGCCTTGAGAAAAAAATTGGTCCAGATCTACTGCGGGAATGATTTGCTATGAAATGTCTGATTCTTCACAAGGTGAATAGCACTCTGACTATCGCAAAGCAAAGGATATTGTTCCTTCTTTAGCCTAATTTCCTGCAACAACTTTTTTATCCACAGCAACTCCTTACAAGCCTCCGTCGCCATAATATACTCTGCCTCTATCGTTGACAAGGCAACACACTTCTGCAAACGCGACTGCCACAATACTGCTCCACCAGCAAACATCATCACATAGCCCAAAGTCGATTGCCTCGTGTCTATATCTTCAGCCATATCAGCGTCGGTATACCCAACCAGCTTCGGCTCATCACCACCAAATGAAAGTCTCCAATTGACAGTGTCCTGAAGATATCGTAGAATCTACTTGACCCCACTCTATGTACCCTTCCAGGATTGGAAGTGTACCTGCTAACTGTGCCTACTGTGTGAGAAATGTCTGGCCTCGTACATACCATAGCATACATACGACTTCCCACGGCTGAGGCATATGGAACCCGCTCCATATATTCTTTCTCGTCCTCGGTAGATAAAAACTGCTCCTCAGTGAACTTAAAGTGAGCCGCAAGTGGGTTACTCACTTTCTTCGACCCGTCCATCCCGAAACGCTGAAGTACCCGGTGAATGTACTTCTTTTGGGACAAGTATAGCATCTTGAACTCTCTCTCTCTCTCTCTCTCTTGGCTGATCTCCATCCCAAGAATAGTCTTTGTTGTGCCCAAATCCTTCATTGAGATGGCCGCGTCCAGTTGGCGCTTCAACTCTGCTATCCTGGTGGCATTCTAACCCACCAACAATATGTCATCAACATAAAGCAACCAAATAATAAAATTATCCTCGACGAAGTACCTCACAAAAATATAATGATCCGACGTCGTCCGTGCATAGCCATGCTCCCCCATAAATGACTCAAACTTCCTGTACCACTGTCTCAGAGCCTGTTTTGGACCATACAAGTTCTTCCTCAACCGGCAATCCAAATATGACTTGCCCTTCTCACAAAATCCCTCTAGCTGCTCCATGTACAACTCCTCCACAAGATCACCATGGAGGAATGCCGTCCTCACGTCCATTTGCTCGACCTCCAAGTCAAAACTGGCTGCCAAAGCTAGCACCACCCGAATAGACGACTAGCGAAAAGATCTTATCATAATCTACGTCTTTTCGTTGACTGTAGCCTTTAACTACCAGCCTCGCTTTATATTGAGGGCGAGTAGCATCATTTGTCTACTTCACTCTGAACATCCATCGATTCTTCAAATCCTTCTTGCCCTTTGGTAACCGCACCAGATCATAATTAGAGTTGGCCTCCAAGGAACTCATCTCCTCCTGCATGGCCTCCATCCACTCCTGTCTGTGTTCGTCTTCCATAGCCTCTGCGATACTTTCGGGTTCTCCCCCATCAGTCAGTAGCACATACTCACCCGGTGAGTATCTCGTAGATGGTCTACACTCTCTCTTGCTCCTTCTCAACAGAAGTACTGGTTCTGGATGTATATCTACAACCTCCTCCCCTCCAAGAATTGCCTTCTCGGTATGCTCATCCTCCTGAGGGTCACCCTGACTACCATCAGCAGGCTGATGATCAAGGTTGGGAGTAACTCCATGTACTGGCTCTCTCATAACAGGATCATCTGCGATGTCCTCTGGAAACTGCTCGAAGCAAAATAACTCTAACTCAGGAAATTCCTCAGCCTCAGAAGGCATCTTGGAATCCTAAGTGTTGATCATGGTCTGATCCTCGATAAATACCATATCCCTGCTTCAGTAGAGCTTTTTTCCCACTGGATCGTAGAGTCTATAGCCAAACTCATCCCGACCATAGCCGACAAAGATGCACCGCCTCCTCTTTGGCTCAAGTTTGGATCTTTCGTCCTTCGATACATGAACGAAAGCCTTACGACCAAATACTCGCAGGTGATTGTATGACAGCTCTTTGTCGTACCATACTTTGTCAGGCACATCACCCTGCAAAGGAGCATTATGAGATAAATTAATAACATAAGCAGCTGTGTAAAGTACCTCACCCCAATAGCTGCCTGGCAAGTTTGCTTCTGACAACAAATACTGTACCCTCTCCATTAACGTCATTTTTATCCGCTCTGCTACACCATTGAGCTGCGGTGTCTTTGGTAGAGTCTTTTGGTGTCTTATCCCTTACTCCCTGCAATAAGCATCAAAGGAACCGATATACTCGTCGCCATTATCCAACCGAACACATAGTAGGTTTTTGCTTGTCTCCCTTTCAACTGAGGCCTGAAACTCCTTGAAAGTGGGCAGCACCTGATCCTTGGTCTTTAAGGCATAGACCAAAACTTTCCTGGAATAATCATCAATAAATGTTACAAAAAAAGAAGCACCACTAATAGATTTTACCTTTATTAGACCGCAAATATCCGAGTGAATCAACTCGAGCAACGCCGGCTTCCTTGAACTTGGGTGACTTTGGAAAGATACCCTATTTGGCTTTCCCGTCAAACAGTGCATGCACTTCTCAAACTTTCTAGACTTTAGTCCTGGAATTACTTTCCATTTCACCAAGTAGCTTATCCCCTTCTCACTGATATGGCTGAGCCACCTATGCTATAACTCAGTAGACGCATCAGTAGCTGGGTTAACCTCATGTGTTCTCTCTTCCATATAGTAGAGTTTGGACCTCTTGCTTCCTCTGGCAATCATCATATAACCTCTAGAAATCTTCCACTGAATGTTCCCAAAGAGACTGAAGAAACCTTCGTCATCCAAACTTCCAACTGACACCAGGTTAAAACGGATATCAGGAACATGACGGACATATTTGAGAACAAAAACTGCACCCGTATTTGTCCTCAAATACACATCTCCAATGGCAACCTCCTTTGACACATCTTTATTGCCCATCTTCAACACTCCATAGTCGCCTGTTGTGTAAGTAGTAAATAGTTCCCGGTTGTGAGATATGTGCGTTGAAGCACTTGAGTCACCAGCCAAGAGTTGTCATCGCTGACAAGGTTCATAACTATCTCATCACCTACCATGATCACGTCGCCTCCATGTGTCAAGGCCACTGCTGTAGTGTTCTCACTTTGTTTTTCCTTGTCGCCCTTCTTCTCTCTCTTCCAAGCAAAATAATTTTGCTTGATGTTGCCCTTCTTTCCACAATGATAACACTCCGAGTCCTTGTACCGACCCTTGGACCTTTCCTTGCTTTTGTCTCTACCACCGCCTGGACCCCTGCTTTTACCTCTTCTGTGGCTCTCTGAAACAAGCGTCTCTGAGTGGGATGTGGATAAAGTGCCCCGAGAATGTCTCCGCATCTCTTCATTCAGTGCTCTGCTCTTGGCAAACTCCAGACTGACTACACCTTCCAGAGCAGAAGCGATCGTAGACACTCGTACGGTCTCCTACGAGTTTGGCAATCTACATAGCAGCCATAGTCCCTGAACCTCGTCGTTAAACTTAACTCCCATCGAGCATAGCTAGTCAACCACGCCCTGGAACTTACTCAAGTGATCCGTAATAGACGCCCCATTTTTGTACCGTAAACCCATCATCATCCGGATCAGGAACAATTTTTTTACCCCGGTCTTCTTCGCATACAAAGATTGTCACTACCACATTCTAAAATAAGGGTATTTTTGTCTTTTATTTATTATAAGTATTGTGTATATTTTTATTTCTAAATTATTGCATGATATCTGTATATATATACATATTATATAGTGTTTATTAATGCATGGATTAGTGGACTAGACCTAGAAATCCACTAGATGAACCCCTAACCATAATATAGGATTATAGATTTAATTAGTATTTTTTGGGATTAATTATTGGGTATTATATTTCACTAATGTGATTTTATTCAATTATTGTACCTTACCGTTGCTTCGATATTTAGAGTGCTACACTAACTTTTGTCTTCCAACAAATTTTATACCCTTATCCTAGACGTACCAGTCTTCCATTCTGACCTTGTGTAACTCAAAAATATGCTCTTTTGTGCTTTATTTTGGTCGCACAATATTCGTTGCAAATATTTATTTTCAAATCCAAATAAACTCAACTTTGCATCTTTGTCCGTTCTAATCAAATTTGGAGATACAACCTCGACCAGTTTTGTGCAACCCAAATTATGACAATATTCTATTCTGAGTCTACTATGTCCATGTCACTTGTGTCCCATCCAATTTTTTATCCTATGCACTTCCAATTAATTTAAGAACATCATTTATACTAATTTTAATTAAATTGGTGTAAGGACCCAACCTAACCCAAAACTAGACCCAACACCAACCTAAACCACCACTCACACCCTCAAGGTTCATACTAAACACCACACACCCTTTTTAACCCACTACATCACACAAAACATGGTGTTTTTCCTCATCCAATCCCAAATTCTACTGTTTGTGCAATTTTCTAATTGTTAGGGACTTTTATACAAGAATACACTGAGGTGTCCAACTCCCATTGGAGCCAAGCTATGAAGAAAATCTCCCCCTCATTGATTGACCGGTTATACATGATTTTTTCCTTTTATTTGGAGGGTACTACACTCCAACCTTTCCCCTAGCCATCCTAGCCCTTCATTCAAAATATACACTATCTTAGCCATCAATTTTCCTTTATGTAGAAACCATCCCCATCCCTAGGAGCATCAGCCGGCCCTAATCCCAAGGTGATCAAAACCCTCTTCTCTCTCCTACATAAACCACTCTTCTTCTCTTCATTTTTCCACAGCCAACATCAACTTCTTCCAAACCGAAACCCTAAACCAAACCCTAAGCCACCATCACCTTCCTCCACTCCGCTGTGCATCGCCGGAGCAGCCATCGTCCCCGATAGCAGCCGACTTGACTAGTCACCCGACCACCGAGCACCATTTCTTTTCTCCTTCGCCGGGGACGACCCACTCACAACAACCATCTTACCATCCCGCCGATAGCAGCCATCTCTGTGCCGACGACCTTCCTCCGAGCTATAACCGCCACTCGCCACCATATCATTCTCCTCCCTGACAGTAGCAAACAGCAACCACCACTTCCATCCTCTTCTCCGACTCTGGCAATCACAACCCCCGACTTCTCTTTCTCCTCGACCTCTCTTCACCCCCGCCGGAGCATCACCCCGGTCATCATCATCATCATCACCGATCACCACCAACACACCAACACACCCCGCAGTCTCGACCACCACCATCAGTGTCTAGACCACCTCCACTAGTCACCACATCTGAATTCTCTTCCCTGACTCCCCAGCGGTCACCACCACACCCCGGCCACCTCCAACACCACATCAACATCTCCACCACCTCGACCCATAATACTGCTGCCATTGTTGGCCAGAGCACCACCGCCGGAGGTCGACGTCCACGGGCCGCGGACGAGCGCCACCCCCTCCTCAGCCACGTGCGCACCGAGGTTTGAACTTGCCTTTTTTTCTTTCATATTGTGTATTGCATGACACTGTGTTGGTGAACCCTAATAACTAGTGTGTATGTGTGTGCATGTGTGAATAGTAATTAGGGTTAGTATATACTTTATGGGAAATTTTGTTGTTAGTTGTGGGTATCACATATTTCTATATGACTGTATGACCATAGGTGTTAGTTAACTGCCTTGTGTACCCTAACCTATTAGCTAGAACATATGTTAATGTTACACAAAATTCGGAGATTTGGACATGTTTTAGTGTTAGTTATTCGTCTTACTGTACACGGTATTCGAGGACATGACACTTGTGCATTCTAGACGTGCACACTTGACCTGCTAGTTGACCAGTTATCACCCCCTTGCGTTAGTTTCTAAGTGCAGTATAATTATGTTTGTGTGCATACTAGTATAACGACTGATGTTATTATATTATTATATTATGTATATAGGACCGTTGGATCGTTCAGGTGAGACTTCAGGAGTAGGATATTGGTATTGCCAGCTTAGGACCACAGACGAGTACATTCTCTGACAGTTTTTATTTTGTTGATCATCTCTATGATTCTAGTTGTATAGTGTACTTGATTCTGACACTATGGATACATGAGTTAGCGTCATTGATGCCTGTCATGAGGAGTTATGATTAGAATCCATCGTGCTAGCTGGGGACGGGAAAATATTAGCAGATTATGTGATCATACCCCACTTTACATGCATCATAGCTCACCCCACATATCACGTTGGGTGTGGCCTGACCATTTACATGTCTCATAGCCTGTTATATATGATTAATCTGACTATTGCTTGCATCATAGCTAACCAGATGGTTAGCCTGACCTCACATGTATCATAACCAATCATGTATAACAAGCTTGATCTCGTCCCAAGCTGATCACATAATAGACTAATATTTCAAACACTTAGCTAGAGATTCTATTTCTGTATTCCAGTTCACTTGTTCTAGCATTCACTTATATTTGTTCATTGCTAGTTATACTACTATTGATTACATATTCTCCAATATTCCTTATTTTCAGTATTTTTTTGTTTTGTATTTCTTTATACTGTATTATAGTTTTTGTCAATATATATGAAACCGCTATTTAGTGCTTGTACTTTGCTCCAATCCTGAATAGATAATATTTTCTAGAGGACCTTGAGGACTTCTGTCCTTTACACTATGGGCCAGGTGTAGAGGGAAACTGTGTACCAGAGATCTTAGAGGAGTCCCTCCCCTTAGAGGAGACACCACCTGCAGTTATTTAGACAGTTATATCTATGCATCATTTGTTCTAAACTTGAGACTTGGACTGTATTTATGTTGAGACTTTTGTTGAGACTATTTATGTTGGTCAGCTAAATTCTAGACTTGTGCTGTATTTTGTTTTTGTGTTTGACTTATGTTAGTACTCTTTATCTTTATATCTCATCGTGCCATTTATTCTTATAGTTATTGTGATTGAGTATATATTATAAATTGTTGATCAATGTATTATTCATTGTCCTCCCTATGGAGTTGAGATCATTGACAGGTTGTGAGCTATGTTTAGTAGTATTGAGACCTAGACAGCGTTCTACTGCCGATGCTGCGGCGTAGGCTGGACGTACCTACGACTCATGCCCAAATTTTTGGTGTGGGTTGTGACAAAGATTCCAGCTTATCCCATAGTGTCCTCGCGTGCTCAATACTAGCAATGTGGTTGTACACGTTCTCGTCAACGAACTGCCTGATGTACCCACACCCCTGTATATGTCAAAATTCTAGTCCTCTTCGGATTTGTCACTAGGCCTCTCGGAAGCAAATACTGGCAGATACAGCTTCTTGACAAATAGAAGATCCTTCATATTTCTCCTCCAGTAATGGTAGTTGGAACCGTTCAGGTTTACCATGCGCAATGGCTTCGTGTCCATCTCTCCTCCCTGGTTTGCCTGTCAACTCCTGACACCCTTCTGAAAGTTTCAGAACCTGGCTCTGATACCACACTGTTGGAAAAGAAGCGCGAAAACTTTTTCCAAAACCAGAGAGTACTTGCGAGCGAACCGAGCAATACAACGCAAAAAATCAAACACCAAACCACAGAAAAATAATCCACACAGACACATTAAATTTTGACGTGGAAAAGCCTTGCGGGAAAAACCACGGAACAATCGGAGTCCAACCCTGAAGAACCTCCACTAATGGAATAAAGAAAATACACCCTCTACAAGCTCCTCCCGATCCAACACGGATCACCACAACACTTAGGAATAGAAAATAGATCACACCATGAAAATAGAAAACAATGAGAAATTAACCAAAATGACCTTCTCCTCCGAAACGGCCTCCAATCCTTCTTTCTCCTTCCCAAGATTACAATGGCACTCTTGCCTCCTTTTCTCCTCTTTCTTGAGATGATATGTTAGTGTTCGATTAGGAATTAGGGTTAGGAAAACCTAATATATACCCCCTAATCTCGCAGATAATCCTGAATCGTAGGATACGATCCAACGGTGTATAAAATACCTTTGAATTTTGTCCAGCCCGCCGACCAAACTCGGACCCACTTCGATTTTGAGGTTCTGGAATACCACACCGAGTTCCGTCCGAACTCGGCCAGGGACCGAGTTCGGACCGAACTCTACCCCCTTCAGCAGACTGCTACTCCTTCCTCCCAAGTTTCTTCGACCTCTTGAATGTCTTTCGTCGCCTCCCCGAGTTTCTCTGACCACAGACCACGCTCATTGCACTCCGAGATATTGTCCACATAGGTTAGGAATCCCATCCACTCCAACACATATTTCTTGATTGCAATTTTTTGTTTTTGAAGACTACTGTTATTTATTACGCCGTCTGGATGGATGTTTTAAGTCTTAAGATTTAATTTGTACAAACTTTTTATTCTCAGAACAATTTCAGCATACTTTTATGATGTGGTTGTAAATTTCTAAATTTTGTACAACTTCTCTCTCTCTTATTTCTTTAGCATGGAAGACCAAAGGTCCAAAACTTGTTTCTTTCTTATATTATTGCTGAACATGCACCAGATTTTGATACCAAAGTTTGTGCATTATAGTCTCAGCTAATAAATGAGTTTTTCCAATATCTAATCTAATAAATAAAAAATAATTCAGAAAAAGTTGCTATACAATGGCCAATTCTAATGATCCGATTGTAACTCAGGTCCAATACACAGAGGCGTGTAAAATCACGCAGACCTTTACACTGTGTTTGAAAAATTTGTTGTAGAGGAAGAAAAAAAATTGAGAGGAAGGAAAATGAAAGTAAAATGAATGTAAAGTAAATAATTTCTTTCCTGGTTTGGATGATAAAAAAGTAGAGAAAAGAAAAGCAAAAAATAAATTCTTGTTTGTTTGTGCGATAACTATATAATTATTCTTTAGTCCTTGATTTTCAAACCATACTTTATGGTTGACTTTTTGATGGGTAGTTGAGTAAATACTTCTACTTTTCTCTAATCTCTCCATTTTCTTTCCATTTTGGGAATTGTTTTTTTGGTGGGTCCGTATGTTTTTTTTCTAAAATTTCTCTCCTCCATTTTTCCTCCTCCCTTCCCAAACACAATTATTTTTCATTTTTCTTCCATTTTTTCCTCTATTTTTTTCTTTCCCTTATTTTTTTTCCTTCCCAAACAATACATTAGTGACTACAAATTTAGCACATGAAGTCCTCTTGAAAGCACTCCTACAGTTATACGAACTACAAGAAAAATAATTATTTATGACAAAACACGATGTAAATAATCTTTCACGACGTACATGATGACGTCGTAAAAAGCAATGCTTTAAATGATTCTCCTTTTTATAATGCGCATTTGAAAGCCTTAAATGATCACCAACCACGTTGTAAATGTAGAAGAATGGATGTCGTAAACGTTTTCTCTGCAAAATTTTGACTACCATTTGTGATATATTTGGTGCGCCGTAAATGAAATTTGATGGATTTGGTTAAAGCTATTGTCACCAAATTGAAATGATCTAAAAATATACTGTAATTAAAAGAATGAAGACCGTACATAATTTTTTCATAAAATTTTAGCTACCATTTATGGTATATGTAGCATGTCGTAAATAACTTTTGATGAATTGTGCTAAAAACTATTCCTTCCACATTGTAGATATTATTTACAACATGGACAAAATACCATAATAATAATAATAATAATAATTATTATTATTATTATTATTATTATTATTATTATTATTTTTTTTTTTTTCCAGATCTATTCATTTAAAGTAACATCATTTAAAAAGGAAAAACTGAGTATAACATAGCAAAAGAAAGTTAGACAACTAATTTACTGAATTATCATATTAACACCACACACACTTGTTACAAATTAATTAATATATACAAAACCATTATTTATTACAATCGTTGAACTTAATATATGGTAGTAATTAATTAACGTCTTCAATTGGCCATTTTGTACAGGTTTATTATATACTGATACAAACAACAATAGCTCAATAATTTAGTCCAATTGAAGAAATATTGAGAAGAAGCTACAATAAGAATCGTATCACCTGAAAGATATGAAAGAAAGCTCAGGTCTCTAAGCCAAACAAACATTGTTCAAAGAGAATTGGGTTGCAGCTGTAAAACCTATGAGGGGGTGATAATGTTCCCTCAAGTCTCACTGGAGTAGAAATCAATCCTATAACCGAGGAAGCAAGAGGAAAGGATTGTATCACCAGAAGTGCTTGGAGACTAATTTAAAGGAGAAAGTAACACTTACAATTGGTTGTACCAAGTTTGGTCTTCTCATCTCCCTCATCTTAAACTCTGCCTCCCGATCCAAGAACTTGTTCAGCAAATTTGGATCCAATGGGTTGTCAACTGGATGTTGGGAATCAAGTCTGCTGAAGGGGGCAGAGTTTGGTCCGAACTCGGTCCCTGGCCTAGTTCAGATCGAACTCGGTGTGGTATTCCAAAACCTCAAAATCGAAGTCGGTCCGAGTTCGGTGTCGGCGGTGACTGCTCGAATTTTGGAGTTTTTAGGTTATATTTTTGACCGTTGGATGCTAGTAGACGGCTGGATCTTATGGTTGGCTATTTTTAGGGTTTTCTAACCCTAAAATAGGTTTGTCATCCTATAAATAGGGAGGAGGGTGGAGGCACAAAAAAAAGTAAAAGTTGGAGATTCCGGGTGCTCGTCCACAGAAAATCTAAAAGAAAGTCCGTGCTTTGCTCTTAGGACTTCGCCATCCAAGGCAGAAGGAAGAAGGAGATCTAATCGATGAGTCGTCAACTTCGGTTAGGGAGATTGCTACGGGTTGGTGAATGATTTCAATTGTAATCTTCTGTTTTTCTTCTTGAGTGTGGTGAGTTAGGGCAAAGGGTTTCAACATTAGTTTTTTGCAATCTTGTAATTTCATCTGAGTTATAAAGGTTAGAATTGTTTCAGGTGACATAGTCACCGCCATATACTTGTCTTCATCTGTGCCCGGTGTTCGTAGATTGGTTGGTCATCTCAGGTGGATTGGCAAAGCGCTTCTTTCGCTGCGCGACCAACACGTGGTATCAGAGCGCATGTGTTCCCAACACGTGGTATCAGAGCCAAGTTCTTCTCAAGAGGGAAGGTACAACTATGTCTACGAAGCAGATGAACACTCATATGATCACCCTCATAGGGAAAACTGGACAATTTGGAAGCCAAGGATGGAGGATCTACTCTGGTGCAAGGACTTGTATGGTCCGTTGGAGGATGACAATGCAAAGTCAACGGACAAAGGAGCTGATGACTGTAAATGACTGGATCGGAAGGCTATTGGATTCATCCGCCAATGGCTGGACGGCTCGGTGTTTCACCACGTGTCCATGGAGAATTCTGCAAAAACATTGTGGGAGAAGCTGTATTCGTTGTACGAAAGAAAGACGGCTGGCAACAAGGCATTTCTGATTCACCAACTCGTCAACTCGAAGTACACGGAGGATGCACCGGTGGCACAACATCTGAACGAGGTTCAGGGTATCATCATCAGCTGTCTGCGATGAAGTTGGTGATTGAGGATGAGCTTTAGGCCATTTTTTCTTTTGAGTTCTCTGCCAAAAAGTTGGAAGATGTTGGTGGTGTCGGTGAACAACTCTGGTCCTGATGGAGTTGTCACGATGGAGGCAGTCAAAAGCAGTTTGTTGAACGAGAAGATCCGGTGTAAGCAAGTGAAATCGTCGCAGGAGTCCGCTCAGGTGGATTCCTACGGGAAGGGAAGACCCAAGTCACAGGCTAGGACAGGGGAAAGTTCTAGGGATCTTGCGATTATGGACCGCAAGGAGGGCTGCTATTACTGTGGCAAAAGGGATCATATCAAGAGAAACTGCATAAAGCTCAAAGCTGAGAAGGCCAAAGACAAGGATGATTAGGAGGATCTCATAGCTATGGAAGATCTCATCATCGCAGTGACCGACGTAGAGGAACCTTGTGGCATGTGTCACGATGACGACTAGGTCATGGACACGGGGGCGTCGTATCATGCCACTCCATATAGCAGGATCTTTACGTCATACTACGGTGGCAGGTTTGGACGTGTAAAGATGGGCAATAAGGGGACGGCTGCAGTTGTAGGCAATGGTGATGTGTACTTGACAACAGAGCTTGGTAAGATGCTCATTCTCAAGGATGTGCGACATGTACCGAGTTTGCGCTATAACTTGGTTTCGGTAGGGAGGCTGGCGGATGATGGCTGTCGAAGTTTGTTTGGGGACAAAGATTGGATGCTTATGAAGTGTTTCCAGCAACTGTCTCGAGGAGATTTGTGTTATGGCATGTACATGCTCAAGCCGCTGAGGTATACAGGCAGGCCACAGATACTGGATTGAGGTTCGAGGGGTATTCGATAGGAAGTAGATCGTCAAAAACTTGTCTTGGAGGGGCTTCGAGATACTTTGAGGGATACAGAGGATTCGGTTCTTCGAGACAAAGCGGCAAATGGTGATGAGTCAAAGATTGAGGGTCAGTCTGTTGGTCCCATGACAGCTGATCGGTCTCCAGGTGGGGGTTGTTCCACTAATCCAATTTTGGTGACGGGTGGTTTTCCAAAGCTTCATAGAGCGACATTGGTTTCAGCAATTCGAAGCCAGGGAGGAGATCAAAGTTTGTAGCAAACTCAATCTGAGAAAGGAGCATCATCATTCACACAGTTCAGGAGAAGCTGTGGGTCATCGACGACATGCACAATGCGTGATGTTCTGCTCGATGACGCATGTGTATGGGGGAGCTTCAAGTTAGAACACGAAGGCGGACATATTCAAGAGTTCGAATCTCGGGAGAATCGTACCGTCTGCTTGGTTGGGCCAGCCAAGGGTGAAGAAGCTCGTCGGTACGTTAATACGTTTCGGTTGAAGACAAAAATCAGGGACATGGAGTCAAGACTCACGATGAGGCTGATTGTCAGGAACTTCGGTCTTGGCCATGTTATTGATATTGGCAGAATTCCAATGGTGCAGGAGGTGCTACGAATGACAGCTAGCGTCAACGTGATGGTCGAGGAACTGGAGATGAGGGAAGATGCAAAGCAACTTGGGGGGTCGGAGATCGGTGGCATGGGGGAGCAAAATTTCTGTCGCGGAACGACATGCATGGAGTCTAGTTGATGAGCCATTGAGCTAACACCTTTTATCAGACTAGAGGAGGAGATTGTTGGAAATCAAGTCTGTTGAAGGGGGCAGAGTTTGAACTCGGTGTGGTGTTCCAGAACCTCAAAACCGAAGTCGGTCCGAGTTCGGTGTCGGCGGCGGCTGCTCGGGTTTTGGAGTTTTTAGGTTATATTTTGGACCGTTGGATGGTAGTGGACGACTGGATCTTATGGTTGGCTATTTTTAGGGTTTTCTAACTCTAAAATAGGTTTCTCATCCAATAAATAGGGAGGAGGGTGGAGACAAAAAAAAAGCACAAGTTGGAGATTCGTGGTGCTCGTCCACAGAAAATCTAAGAGAAAGCACATGCTTTGCTCTTAGGACTTCGCTATCTAAGACAGAAGAAAGAAGGAGATCTAATCGAGGTGTCGTCAACTTCGGTTAGGGGGATTGCTACGGGTTGGTGAGTGATTTCAATTGTAATATTCTTCTTTTCTTCTTGAGTGTGGTGAGGGGGTTGAACCTATTAGGGCAAAGGGTTTCAACATTAGTTTTTTGCAATCTTGTAATTTTATCTGAGTTATAAAGTTTAAAATTTGTCCAGGTGACGTAGCCGCCGCCATATACTTGTCTTCATCTGTGCTTGGTGTTCGTATATTGGTTGGTCAACTCAGGTGGGTTGACAAACCGCTTCTTTCGCTGCACGACCAACACGTGGTATTAGAGCGCACGTGTTCCCAACACTGAAAATAACTTTAGTAAGGAAGTTCTCACCAACCATTAACATTATTTGTTTTGAAGTCTATATATACAAATGAAGAGTTAATTATCAAAATTGTATCGAAAGAATGTCGTAGTCGTCATTTTTGTGAATTGATTTTTTCTTTTTCTTTTTGTTAATTTGATATCTAAGTTTTATATTTTGGTTTAAAAAATTTCTAAATAGATTTGGTTGGCACTGTCCAACAAGTTTTTCGGCTATTGTTATATGAATTTCTATTTATGATGGAATAATGAGTAGGTGAATATATTTTGCAAAGAGTAAGAGAACTGTGTTATATAAAACAGGGAGGATGATTTTCTGTCAGCCATGGTTCTGCCATTCGTGGGTGGTCAAGAGGGAAGAAATAGCTAGATTTTTATTTAGACTTGAAAGGAAGATGGGGTAAAATTGTCTAATTTTTTTAACGACGTCGATAACAGTGCAAATTTGTTGTGGTTGTGAACATCTAATGCTACTATTTAGGATAAGAAGTTACATATTTTGATTCTTAGGACAGAATGTTTCGGATACACGTGGATTTTCACTAGCTTTTCAATGTTGAGTCCACTACCCTTTCAATGTTGAGTAAGACGCAAGTACATATTTTACGTGAACGCAAGTTCATCATTTTTGCATGACAGTTGCAACTTGTAAGCGGAAAAAACTTAAATACAGACTTTGTATGACACGTGGACTCCCATCTCTTTTAATAAAGAACATAAATGTTGCTATGTGGGCCCATATGTCATACAGAGTCTATATCAAAATTTTGATACATACTACTGTATCGAAGTTTTCTTCGAGTAAGTAATCAAAAGCGACATTTGATTGCACTCTCTTTCCATGAATCCTGCCTTACGGTCCTCGATGATGTGACGATCTTCCATTGAACGAGAATGCCACGTTGCAAATCGGAACCATTAAGACATTTTTTACAAAATCTTACAGCCTCTGAAGCGTATATATTATATATGGATGTATGTGGACTATGACGTGGTGAACGTATATCTTGATAGGTGATTAGAAGTGTTTCTACTTATTTTGGTTCATATGGAAGACAAGATATGTAGTTAGAAGCGGAGTTAAGTAGAGGACGGGTTGGCTGGAGTCCACCCAAAAAAAATATTTATATATAATTTTTTTTATTTTTGTTTTTTCATGTGAGTCAGTTCACATATAGTCTATTCTATTCTACTTTAGCACACAAAAGTTCTAATTTCTGGCAACCATCTCTCTGCCACATCCCTGTTAGCAGTGACAACATTAACAAAGCATCATTCAGATTTCGGAACTCAATATGAAGTATACAACATTAATCAACAGCCTGCTCTTACTACACTGTCCTCTCTGCAACCGGATGAAGTATGGATCCCTCCTCCAGAAAATTTCTTGAAGATTAACTTTGTTCATGAAGGCAAAATGGGTGGGACAACGATATTACGTGACAATGGAGGGAATTTTTGTTGTGCAATCACCTCATTCCAGAAAGGAGGATCTCCTTTGGAAGCGGAGGTCTTATATAGTCCTACTATTAGGTCTCGAGTTAAGCAAGCAATCAAAGGACATGGAATTACTATGGAGAGCTCGCCACGCAAGTACAGAAGAAGGCCGAAAGCTCTTGCTTGCAGTAGTAGTATCTCATGCGTTGTCAGTATAAATATCAACCTTTATGTATTATATATAGCCCATATCAACCTGGATATGGCCCGGCCCATATGGGAAAATGACCATACCAAAAGCTTTACGAACTAGGATAATTATAGTAGTCTTCATTCAGAGAAGAGCAAGCTCTTCGTTTAGACTTTTGGTTTTGGTACTAATCTGCCGGATCAACAGACTAAAGTAGTGATGATCGATGCTTATAATACTCGAGAGAGAAGGTTTGTGAGGACTTCAACGCACTTAGAATATTTTTGTTGATGTGTCTTTCGTATAGATTTAATTGATGTCAATGGTGTCGTAAGTGAGCATGCGCCGCCAGAAATGCCTACATGCCTCCTCGCAGGCTCCAACAAGACATGCGTTCCGATTTTTATTTTCCTACTATCACTATGTACGTCTACTTACATGCCTCTTCCATTTGTCTATTTGTTTCTCTCTCTCATTTGACGCCTTCCTTCCCTTATTGGCTGCGGATTAAACATCACCGCCTTTTTTTCTCGCGCATAGGAATAATATATTTGACTTTTGCTTATTCCTGTTGCTTTTTTTTCTCCGCCACGTCTTCTCCCTCTGCATGGCGATATTTCCATAGCAATTCCTGTTGCTTTTCTCCGCCACGCCTTCTCCCTCTGAATGGAATGTCGATCTCTCCATAGTTGTTTCTCTCCGATTAGATGCCTAGATTTGCACCTCGGATTCTTCAAATTTTAAGCGTTCATGGGCAGATCAGTATTGCAAAAGCCACATCTTAATATGATATTGCAGTCATCTATCCAGGATCGTGTCGCTGCAGATGTTTCATGGAACCTACCCTCAACTGTGATCATAATCCTATATTATTGAAGATCAACTATGCTCTTAGAAAGAGACATTACCCGATCCGCTTCGAAGCTTCCTGGATTCATGAAAAAGATTATCAACTGGTGGTAGCTCAAACCTGGAATGAAACTGCAGCAATCAATGATTTCTCCTCGAGATTAGTTCATTTATTACCAAAGATGAAATGGTGGGGAAGACATAGAACTGGCAACATATTATTTGATATTAAGCAACAAGAAGCATACCTCACATTGATGACCGAGTGCTCCAGGAGAAGCAGATCCATTCAACTCTTAACAAACTACTACTCCAAGAAGAGATTATCTGGAAACAACGTTCAAGAATTAGTTGGTTAAAAGAAGGTGATCGAAATACTAAGTTTTTCCGCATGACTGCTATTCATCGGAAAAGGAAGAATTCTATTTCTATGTTGAAGAAAGGAAATGGCGACATTACTACTGATTTTGAA
This sequence comes from Iris macrosiphon, assembly GCA_036927795.1. Lineage (NCBI taxonomy): Eukaryota > Viridiplantae > Streptophyta > Magnoliopsida > Asparagales > Iridaceae > Iris > Iris macrosiphon. The sequence goes on from JAYESA010000010.1 coordinate 149,255,204, forward strand.
GATATCTCCAATGCCTTTGTTGATTACATGAAGACCTTATTTACATCTACTGTTAATACCATAATTCCAAGTGAAATCTTGAATGATCTTAATCAAATTTCTACAATGGATAATGAAACTCTCAGTAAAGTACCTTTGGAAGAGGAAATATGGCTAAATGTTAAAGGGATGAACCCTCATAAGTCACCTGGACGGACCAGATGGATTCCCTGCTTCATTCTATCAATCGAGTTGGGCAACAATCAAACATGAGGTAACTGTGATGATTCAAAAAAAATTTGACACTTCATGTGCTTATGGAGATTTGCACCTAAAACGAAGTGCCAATGGTAATTGGGTCAAACCTCCACCGCCATTTGCATTGAGTAGGGAGAATAAATTGATAATATGCAACTGAATTTCAAAGTTGAGACTTTGTGACGGCTACGTGTTAAATATGGCAAGATGTGTCGATCTCAACGAACGCAAACTGACAGGGATCAAGAGTCATGATTGTCATGTGCTTATGGAGAGGTTACTACCTATTGCTCTGAGAGATGTTGCCTCATCAAGTATGGACTCCGCTGGTCGAATTATATATATTCTTTAGAGATTTGTGTTCAAGCAAGTTGACGGTGCAAAATTTCGTAGAACTTGAGGAGAAGATTGTATTGACATTGTGCAAGCAAGAAATGGTGCTCCCCCCCCCCCCCCCCCCCCCCCCATTTTTTTTTGATAATATTCTGCATTTGCCGATTTATCTTACATACAAATCACGTGTCAGTGCTGCCGTCCATTATCAATGGATGTATACATTTGAGAGGTATAAATTGATTAGTTTGTACTCTTAATTTTTTTACTCAAATAATTCTAATATTCAATATATTATCTATATGTATCTACATCACCTAAAGAAGAATGTGGGCAATAAGGCTCAAGTAGAAGCATCGATATGTGAATCATATATCTTTGAGGAGGTTTCAAACTTCTCTCCATCTACGTTAATACTCATGTCAGAGCAAATCATAATAGAGCCCCATGGAATGATGAACGTGGGGTTGATGCACCAAATAGTATAATCCGCACTATCTTCATAATGGGAGGCAAGCCTACAAGTGCTACTAAAGTACGGTGGTTGGAAGACGATGAGTTTTAAGCCGCTCATCGGTATATATTGTTAAATAGTGGTCTTGAGGAGATGCAAGATATTGAGAAGTAAGCGACACATCTTTGCTTGGAAAAAAGTACTCTAACTGTTCTCCTTATCATCATAGTAATTTTATAGCCGAGGTGAAAATGGAGAGACCTAATATTAATGATGATGATCTTGATAGGGAGGTTGATAAATTTTTTTTATCGTGGTTCAATAATTATGTACGGATCCTAAACATTAAGCATTCTAAATTTTGCATTCAAACCAATCTTTGTCTAATGTCTATATGATAAGTGATGTTTCAGATGTTTTGTCCTGGTATAGAGTTACAGAATTAACTACTTCGAGCATTAGCTATTGGACCAAGCAATAGGACAAAGTGTTGGGATAGATACACCATCAATGACTTCAAATTTAGAACCATTGATAAGCCTATTAGTCAATCATTTGTCGATGATGAGGCTAATTATACAAAGAATTATATAGTATGTGTGAGGGGTTCAGTCTACGATGTCGATCCAGAATTCGGCAATTACAGTGTACTAAGAGATGTCGTGGAGATGGAATACTCTTATAAGACAAAAATTATACTATTTAAATGTGATTAGTTAGACACAACACCGCAACAAGGATAAAAAATTGACAAACAATTTGGATTTATTGATAAAAAATATAAAAATATATATGGAGGTCGGTTTTGAACTATTTGTGTTGGCTAGTCAAACGGTTCAAGTGTATTATACGAGCTATCCTAATCGACGACGCAATAATAAGGATTTGTGGGCTATATGCAAAACTAAAGTTAGAAACATATATAATGTTGGAAATCTAGTACACCAGGAGGATGAGGTGGTCATGTCTCAACTTATATATATGAGTTTGGCCGGTGTTGATGTATGTAGATTGACGTTACTGTAGAGGATGCTAGAGTTAACGAAAAGATTGACATAGAAGATTTACCTCATATAGAGGAGGACTCTGATATGGAGGTATCGAGCGAGGAACAAGAATTGGAATATGAAGGTGATAGTGAAAGTGAAAATGAAGAAGTAAAAAATGAAGACGATTTGAAAAATGATTTGAAAGACGTTGACGATTCAGAATATAAAGAAGATTAGTATGTATACACATATGCATTAGCTTAGATTATTTATTTATTTAATGATACGAATATTTTGTATCTGTTTGATGGCACCATTATTATTAGTATCATCACACCATTTTTTATTTACTGCAGATTTACCTATGGCGGGACGTGGATGACGACCTGTTCGTAGAGGATCTTCTTCCTAACATCCTCCATCCACTACTCCAGCTACTCTAGATGCAGGCCACACACAACCTTCAGAGGACGAGTTCATAAATGTAGGTTTATCCCCATCATATACTCGTTCATCAGTAAGGGAAACTACTCCATCTCCCGGGCTTCCCTCAGCTTCTACCACTGCTGCTACTCCCGCGACTATTGCGACTACTACTACACCGACTACTCCACCAGTTGCTCCTACTGGAGCAAATCCATATCCAAGCCTCCTAGTGGACCACGGAGTATATGCCCGTCGTCCAGGATTTGCAGATCCCCCTACTCTAGCAGAGGGACCAACTTATATCGATCGTCCTGAGCTGTGGGCCAATAGAACGGCTTAAGTATTTATTTATCAATTCACACATCTATTTATTTATTCATTTTTATTATAATTGTATATTGTTTACTTATTTTAAGTTTATTTTGATCATGGCTAGCACTGATCTGGGGCACTGATCTGCGGGACAACTTTCATGGCCCTTATATCAACTTCAGTGACATTCCGCTGGATCAACGATTCATTTAGCTGGATATGCTGGAATTATGTATAAGATTTTTATTTAGAATAATATATAATTTTTTGATTACAATGCTAAAAATAATTTTCTAATTTGTAGAAGTTGTACTGGTGGCCGGATCATAGAGATGCTGCTATCCGAAAGTGCTATGCGACCTTCGTGAACAAAAGGTCCAGGGATATGATCAATGACCAGAAGGCGCTGGCGAAACTTTCAGGGGATCATCGCAAGAAGTGGCTCAAGGCAGAGTTCTGGAAGAAGATAAAGGAGAAGATGGACACCTCAGCCTATAAGGCCAAGTACAAGAAGGTGAGAGTGGCCCATGCTATGGGTGGTATCCACATAGGTGGATCCATTTCGACCGTCGGGCATTTTCGACGGATAGTTATATTATAATTTTTTGCTAGATCAATTTTTTGTAATTCATATTTTTTTCTTATTGATTAATTACCTAAGTTTTATAGTACGAGGAGGCCGGCAAAGCCGGGGTAGACCCGAAGAACGTCGACTTCCCCGTAATCTTCCAGCGGACTCTCAAAATAAAGAAGGATGGGAAGCTCGTAGATGAGCGGATAGGCAAAGCATACGTAAGTTGTGTTTATAAAGTTTTGTCAACTTAATTTAATTAGATTCTTTTTATAATTTAACTATATTTATTTACCCTAAAAAATCTAACCTTAACTCTAATATCGTTACCTTTGATATCTAAAAACCTTAACTCTAAACCTAACCTACGATATCTAAACTTAACTCTAAACCTAACCTTAGTTGTAGTCAATAAAAAGATTAATCCTAACCTATAATATCTAAACCTATTTACATAAATAAATATAGGAGATGTATGATACATTGGAGGGGGGCTGAGAGCAGCATGCTTATTGAGAGAAACGATCGGTGGGTACAAGCTATCAGGAGAGAAAAATATGGCAGCGTATAAGGGACCAGATCATTGGCATTCTAGCTGTCGGTTCTATCCAGAGCTCCTCAAATAACTCCTTCAGCTCCATCAGAGTCTGGCCCCATCATTTCTTCTGATGCTATAACTTTAAAGCAGCTCACGATGACTATGTTAGAGCTAAAGAGGCAGATTAGATAGCTGACAGAGTCTCATGATCCTATAGCTCCTGTAGTTCCTGATCCTCTGACAAGTTCAATGATGGCTCCTCTAGCTCCTCTGATGGCTCCTCCAGCTCTATCTTTAACTTCTTCTACTGCTCCTCCTGTCATTCCTGAGGATCTATAGCCACCGCCTTTGTCTCTACCGTTGACTTGATATATTTTAGATTTTTTTGATAATATGATAGTTTGTGGGATTTACTGATTGTATATGTTTATATCATTGGATTATGCTACTTTATATCTTATGCACTTGTATTTAATGCATTTGAATCTTTGATTGTATTTGATGCGTTTGAATCTGTGATTGTGTTTTGTATAATGTAACAGGTATATGCTCAGCAGGAAGTAATTGATTGTATTATGGAAAAAATATTATGTTTAGGGACAGACTAGCGGCGTATTTGTGACTAATCAGCGACAGACCATTTGTGTCTAATATAATTAGCGACGGATCAGCATAAAAAAATTTGTCGTTAAAAAATATATGGTACCAAAAAATGTGCCAAACATGTATCAGAAATGGTCACTAAATCCGTCGCTAAGTCGTCGTTGTTATCAATGACTTAGCGACAAAAAATCATTCGATGACCTTATGGAAAATTTGGTAAGAATGGACGCATAGATTCCGTCGATAATCCGTCACTACACCGTCACCAAAGTTAGCAAAAATAATAATATGTCACTAATTCGTCGCTGAGATTATGTCTCTATTTCTATCGCTAATCCGTCGACATGGTGACGGATTAATGGTAGAATTTTGGCAGCGATACTTAAATTACTTACGCCACTATTTCGTTGCTAATTCATCGCTAATTTGAAATAGCGACGAAAATAGGTATTTTAGCAACGAAAAATTTGTTGCTAAAACTTTGAATTTTTGTAGTGATATTAACACAAGAAAGTGAGTAGTCTTATTTTATAGATCGTAAGAGAGGCTTTTGCATACCTCTTAGAAGCCAAGAGACACCACTTCAAGCTGAGAGACACACCTTGAATCTATGGATGTAAAGGTGCCTTTTGGAAGCCTAAAGACATCTCTTGAAAGCCATGAGACACCAACTAATTAAATTAACTAAAAAACTAACAAATTTGAACTTTAGATGGACAAAGATAATAGTTGGTGTAGTAGTTATTTGGAAGAGAGAAAATAAGAAAAAAATGCCTTTTCTACTGTCAAAATTTTGACAGTCCTACTAATAACCTACTGGAAACATAGGACTGTCAAAATTTTGATAGTCCTGACTGAAGCTAGGACTGTCAAAATTACTAATAAGCTGCTGAAAATATAGGACTGTCAAAATTTTGATGGTCCTGGACTGTCAAAATTTTGACAGTTCTAGTAATAACCTTCTAGAAATATAGTACTAACAAAATTCTTGCAATCCTAGCTTCAGTCATGTCTGTCAAAATTTTGACAGTCCTAATAATAACTTGCTGGAAACATAAGACTATCAAAAATTTTGATGCCAGGACTGTCAAAACTTTGACAGTCCACATTATTGTTATTCGACACCAATCTAGTATGTTTTTATTAGCACTATCAAAAATTTAACATTCTTTGAAGTATACAATACTGTAAAAATTTCTACAATCCTAATTTTTTATATGGGCAACTAATGATTGTGCCAACTTCGAATGATCTTTTGGGCATACAATGATATATTTTACTGGTTTCAAAAGTTCAAAATTTTGGGCTAAATTATAAATTGATATCCTTAACTATTGACAATGTTCAACTTGATACCCTCAACTTTTATAGTTACTAACTTCATACCCTAAAAATAATTTGGACCAAAATGCCCTTTCCTTTCTCCCCACTTTCACTTCGACTGTGGGTAGGGCGGACGCGGGTGGCCGGAGGGAAGCGGGCTTGCAGGCGGGTTGCATGCCAGGGCACGGGGACGCGCTGGGGCGCCTGGGGTTGAACGGGGCCGCACCGAGCCATACGAGGGTGCACTGGGGCACGAGCAGGGGTGCATGCAAGGCGAGTTACACGCGGGCATGGGGACGCACGGGGTCACGCGGGGACGCACGGTGGCGAGCGTGGGGATGAGCGGGGCCACGCTAGGGCGGGGACGGGGTGTGCGCCTGAGTTAGGGGGTATCATTGGTGTCGAGGCCGGGTAGGGGGGTGGTCGCCTAGGGTAGGCCGGGGGTGGATTACAGTGGAGAAGTAGGGGGGTGGGGGGCAGGTGGGGGTAGGGTAGTTTAGGAATAAAATAAATTATGGGTATAAAATTAAAACTATTAGTTGAAATAGGATATTAATTAATACTTATCAAAGTTGAAGGTATCAAGTTAAAAATTATCAATAGTTGAGGGTATCAAGTTGCAATTAAGCCAAAAATGTGTCCAAAGTTAATCTAAAATCTATTTTATGTTACTAGACATTAATCTTTTTGGTATTTAGAAGGATTGTGAATAAGATTTATCAAAATAAAATTAAAATTACAAACCCTAAAATTATAGATGGATAAAATGGAGGAACAAGAATAGAAAGATGATTTGTGAAAGATTGGGAAGAAGATTAGGGTTTTGGAGGAAATGGAGAAGGTGGAGAAGAAGTTTAAGATTTTGAAGAGAGAGAGAGAGAGAGAGAGAGAGAGAGAGAGAGTGAAAGTTAGAATAATTTTGTTTTGGAAGAATTCGGGTGGGGGTTTTGGGGGAGGAAATATTTTGATGATGTGGGCAGTCCCGGGTAATAAAATGCCTGCCCCGAGTAAAAGTTCCTCTAAACTAGGCTAGCCCCAATCCTTGGCTAGCCCCGAGTAATATATGTTTTGCCCCGATAAAAATCCTTATGAATCCTACCTAGCATCTTGACTAATATAAAAGGTGGGCCATATATATTTTAATCGTGTTATTTGGCACACGATGCATGCACCCGCGGTACACGTGGTGTACACGCTCGATGAAGGAGGGTGGAGGAGTAGAGAGGGAAAGGGCAGAGCTGTCACGTCCCAGTCTCAAAATACCAAGGGACTAGCCATGTGCAATTACCAACAACACAACTCCAATAGACAAACCCAATTTAATGGACCCGTTAAAGTGCACTTAAGTTGTAATAGATATATAAGGTCTACAACACATTTCATAATCTATATAACTAATCTCATCCACAAATTAGTAATCAATAGCCAAGATGATAAACCAATCTCAATAGTCAATAATCATAAATGAAACTGTCCATCAACATTGCAGTAAAAAAAATGTCACGAGGAACAACCCGTTATCAAAATAATAAAAAGAAAGAAATAACCAAGTATAACTGTCCAATAGTCACTACTGCCAAGTCCAAATGTCTTATGATTACTAAGCATAATAAATGGAAATAAGAGCTACATGCCCAAGAGAAGTCCTCTGGCACAATCTCGTCCTCTGGTGTAAGTACTGCTATAATATCATCTCCTGACCCGTAAATCTCAGGGTAACTCTCATCGTCTATACTTGGAGACATAATTCGGATCCAGGTCCTCAGGGGACGTAACAAGGTACAGATAAAACAAGACAAAGTAACAGTAAATAATTATCAGTGTGCTCAAGGGTAACTTCATGTCACGACCCGCACCCGGTTTAGGGGCACGAGTGCGTGAGTACGTCCAGCCTACGCCGCAGCATCGGCGGTAGAACGCTGTCTAGGTCGAGTACTAACTAACAATCTCACGCTAGTATCCAACTCCATAAGGAGATTCGGATAATACTATAAAAATATTCACAACATACTCAATCACAACTACAGCACGATAGGAATTTGAAGAAATAAAAGAATACAACACAAGTCTAGAGATAACATAATCATACCTGCAATCATTACTTCCAATCCCCAAGTGTGTCGGAACCAGTCTACTAAGGTCACAGTCTGGAAAAATATTTTCCAGTCAGGAAGGAGCAAAGTACATCTCTAAATAGCAGTTCTATATTAATGATATAAACTATGTAGCAGTTCTAGATGGAAATATACCAGAAGCATGTATAGGTACGAGAAATAAAAGAAATGCTGGAAATACTGTAAGTAAACGCAGGAGAAGAAACAATATGTCCATGAGCAAGAACCTATGACTAAGTGTTTGAGTACTAGCTTTAACATGTGATCGGCTTGGGAACTTGATCAGGCTGGTTACATGTGATTAGCTCTGATTCATGGAAGGTCAGGCTAACCGTTGGTTAGCTATGATGCATGGAGAGGTCAGGCTAATCACACGTAACAGCTATGAAGCATGGAGATGGTCAGGCCGCACCCGACGTGAGATGTGGGGTGAGCTATGATGCATGGAAAGTTGGGTATGATCACATATCTACACTAAAATACTCCCCACCCCCGACTGGTATAGTAGATCCAATCATGGTACGCTATGGCACGGGATTCCCTAGGAAGGTAGCAAATCTCTCCGGAAATCAGTGTCTGTACATGCACAAGATATCAAGGAAACAAATCTTGTACAAGCTACACCATGCATAAGGAATAACATCTCATGACGAGATCCGTGTATACCAATCCGTGTAACCAACGTGTCAGGAACATGGATATTTACACTAGATACAGTGAACATAGGAGATATCATAAATTAGAAACTAATCAGAGAATGTACTCGCCTTTGGTCCTTAGCTGGTAAAACCAATGTCCTGTCCCAGAGTATCGTCTGGAGGAACCAACAGTCCTAAAATATATCAAATACAACATTTGCATCAGGTGCTATACTAACACATCACAACTACAAGAACTCAGAGGCTCTGCCAGGCATGGCTCTAGTCAACTAGGTCATCTAGTAGGGATACGTATATAACACACATTACACTTATTAATACTTACTATATTTATACATGCACCAATTTAAATATATTTACAATATATATTTGATTTATACTAGTTGAACATTATATATGTATACTCATATATATGCTAAAATACATTTTAAAATATATATATATGTGTATTGTCAATGTTATTATTATTATTAAAATATATACTAATACTAGTACATCACATTAAATACATATACAATACATTAATTGTATGTACAATATATATATATATACATTTATACCAATATACATTTATTTATATTTAAATACTGAAACATACATTAATACTTAGTATACCAATAAAACGTATATAATATATATATAAGTGTCTATTAGTAATTTAAAAATACGTATTTGTGTATATACACTAATAGATGTATATACATATATACTTTTTATACCAAAATACATATTTGTATATATATCAATCAAAAATCCTTATACATAATACATAACTAAATTATAAACAATAAAACTAATATGCATATATATATATATTACCAAACTTATTATAGGAAATTACTAAACTAATTATATTTAATTTATAAATAAGTTACATAAATTTCCAAACTAATTACAAATTACTAATTTATTAAGAAATTACTAACTGGTTATTAATTAACTAATTAATCTAATTAATGATTACTAAATTAACTAAACTATTTTTATAAATTAAAACAATAAAACTAATCATGTTGTATTTACTAAACTAGTTACATGAATTTACTAAGTTAATTATATGAATTTACTAGACTAATACATATTAATAAAATCAATTTATATAAATAACCAAAATACATATTAATATAAACTAATTATATTAATATAACCAAATTACATTAATTAACTAATTATATAAAATAACTAATCATATATACTAACAGATTATATAATTTAATTAACTAATTATAAATTAACTATTACAATACATTAACTATTTATTAAACTTAAACTAATTACAATTTAATTAACTTAAACTATATACAAATTAATCAACTTAAACTATATACTAATACATTTACTGACTTTTCAGAACAGAAAAAAGAAAGGGGAAGAAGAGGCTCACGATGGGGAGGGGTCTCCGTCGTCGGCGGGGTTCCGCCGGGGTCGGCGCAGGTGAGGCGGCAGCGGGAACTCGGCGAGGAGGGGATCCGCGGCGGGCTTCGGCAGATCTGCGGCGGCGGCGTCGCTCGGCTCGAGGCGGCGCTCTGTCCGAGGAGCGGGCGTTCTGTCCGAGGAGGCGGGCGCTTCGAGGCGGCGGCGACTTCGTTCCAGCGGCGGTGCTCGACGCGGGTGAGACGGCGGCAGCGGTCGAGGGCTGCGGTGCTCGGTTCCAGCGGCGGCTGTTCGACTCAGCGGCGGACCAGATCGAGGAGGCGGTCGACGGCTTCGTCCCGAGGAGATCCGAGGCGGTCGGCGGGAACTTCTCGGCGGATCTGGGCGGCCACCGGCGGCTGTTCTAGGGTTAGGGTTAGGTTTAGGGTTCTGGGTGTGTCAGGGGGTCGTGTCCGGGTTTGCCGGATACGGGGATGATGCTCTGTGGGCGTGTCCGGGTATTGGACACGGGGTGGGTGTTCGCTGTGGTGTGGAGGTTGTGTCCGGGTGTGTCGGACACGGAAATCAGGTTGTAAAGTTTTAACCGGACATAAGAAATAAATGGATACGATGGGACACCCGGGGTCGGACCCGAGGCCATCACGGCTGACACGGTGATGCTGGACACACGGACACGAGCACACAAAAATGGTGGTGGCTTTGGCTTGTGGGAAATTATGGGGGCTAGCTAATAATCTGGAGATTAGGGTTTCTTGGGAATTGTGAGAATGAGAACTTAAATAGGGAGAGATGGTGTGGGATAAAGGGTTGCGGGTTGGCCCAATAATGAATGGCCCAGAATTAATTAAACGGGTTTCTCACGTGGGGAAAAATGAGGGTGTGAAGGCTAGTTGATGGGAAATGGCAACTTGTAAAAATAAAAATAAAGATTATAATTTCAGAAAATATTTTAGGAAAGCTATGTAATTTATTTATTTACTATCCCATTAAATATAAAAATTATTTTGAAGAAACAACTAGTCTTTTAATTAATTTTATCCAATAAATAATTTTATGATTTCAAGCCAATAAACATTTGAAACTAGAGGAATATATATATTATTATTATTTATTTATTTTGTACTACATCGACACTTAGGAAAAAGAATTTTTATAAAGGATTTTTAAATTACCTTCTACAATCAAACATCGTTCAAAATCAAATAAAAATTTCAAGGAGAAATATTTTATAAAACTTGATATTTTAAAATAAATTAAAATCTAATTATTTTGGAAATTGAAAATCGGAGGTTACAAGTCTATCCACCTTAGAAAAATTTCGTCCTCGAAATTTTAGGGATGACTAGGATAGAAAAAATTTTGTTGTTCATAATGATGAATATATCATTGAAGAAAATATTTCTATAAGGAGAATATTTACCAAACAGAAGAAACACATGAAGAAAAAGAAAATATGGTTTAAGACAGGAATAACTTGAAGGAATCATGGCTCGGCCTTGAATCCTCTAGAAAGTTTAGGTTTTGGGAAGTAGACACGATCACAAAAAACAGATAATTGGAATAATGCACGTTACCTTTTCAAAGTAACTAAACCAAGGAAGACCCAATATAATGAATGATATAGACATGAAAGTTATAGCTAATTCGAAAGATACGGTCGACAATTTGATTTAAGAAACTTAAATACATCCTTCAGAATGTAATCAAGAGACATCTAATCGCCTTTCTTAATTTCTAGGAAAAAAATAGTCTTTACTACCATCTGAAAATAATTCTTCCTTTTTATCCTCGTTCATTTTACTTTTCTCAATCTTGTGATTCATCATTAACTAATATCTATAAAAGTTTTAAATTCCACAAACTTTATTAGATTAGATCTTAGAATTTCTGAATCAAAATTTATTACATGTCCAAAATCCTTATCATCAAATTCGAGTTTGTTTATCTTAACATCAACTATACCTCGATTATTTTCTTCGATTTCAAATGTTATTGTCATGGTCAAGATTTTAATTTAAATCACAACCTCAATATACCATGATCTTACCTTACGATCTTCAATTATATGATCCCATAATCAATTATATTATAATCTTCTTTACCATGAGCTTCATTTCATTCCATATTTCTTTATCCGTATGTATAATGTTTTATAAAACTAATATTTTTTTTTCATCCTCTGAATTTATTATCCCAATGTAAAATTTTTACTACTCAAATCCTCAATATTTTAATTGAATTCCAGTCGTATCATAATCTCCTCAAATTTTGAGTAAATAACTAAATACAAGATTTACTATCCTATCCTTTTAATTGAAATCCAATCAATGCATATTTATAAAACTTAAAAATCTGTATCCCAAAATTTAACTTTAAACACTCATCAATCATCTAACTCAAATTTAATTGATGCTTATTCCAATCTAACTCCTCATCCCAAGAATTTAATTTGACACTATTCCATTTACGATTTTATTTCCTGCTTTTCTTTTTCCTCAAATACTCAACAATGCGATGCTTCCAGTATCTTCAATGCAACATTCATACTATATAAAATTTCTATCTTGCAATCAAATAGATAAGATAATCTCTCAAATTTCTCAAATTTTTTTTTTTTAATAATCAATTCAATCATATCAAGACCTCCTTAAAATTAATAAATTCTTAAATTTTTGGCTCTGTGAATTTCTTAATTCTCCCTTTAAGTAAATGTTTGTCCTCGAATTTCAATCATACCTCGATTTTCATAAAATCAATGATCCATCAACTCCGTTATAACAACCCCTAAATTTTTTATTTAATTTAATGCTCATCCACAAATTTAATCCTCTTGTCTCTTTTTGTCAGTCATAACCTCGTCATAGATCTTTGCTATGGTCAAAACCCAATGATCATGGTTTAAGAAAACTCTACCTACAGCCATGTAATTTAAGAAAATATAGGTCATGTGTCTTTGGTCATGGTATTTCAGTCTCTGTTAGGGAGGTACTACTAGTTATATTCTAACAAGAAAATCATGCATGTGAACCACAGTACTAGGAAAATCAATCAATCAATCGAAAGGCGAAAGAAAAGGAACATTAGGAAGGAAGAAGGATCATGTTAACATATTACTTGTAGTGTCTACTATCTCTAACAAACACTTAACTCTAGCACACTAACAAATTCCTATTCATGTACACTGGTACCCATATCAACTAATCATATATTAATATTTATATCTCTCATCTACCAAAAATTAATCCTCAAAATAATCGTCAAGGTTTAACTTCCCGATCAACTTAAAATAAAATGCATATACCTCCTCAAAATTAGATACTTCACATCGAAATAAAATTTAATCACTTCTAAAATCTTTGTAGCCTTAACTATGTTTAGTGAATCAAATTTAAATCCTCAATATTTTAACAACATAAAATCTCAACTCCTTAAAAATTCTGAAAATTTAAAATTCATTTTCACCTTTTAATTTATAACTCCTCAATGTACATATTAGTGCTCACGGTCTCTGATACTCAAGGTGCACTCAATACCTCTATTGTCTAGAACTGTGTACTAAATTTGTACTGCCCGAATCACTTGCACTATTACCTCCAATGATCAAAGTTATCATCAACTGTGTTTTCTTTCATGATTTCAATTTATGTCAATTGGTATATCATCTAATTATCAACACACAGAGTGCTTACTATTATTAACGTCATCCTTGACTAATCCTCGATATAGAATCATTAGCACTCTTGGTATTATATCACTAGCTGCATTAATGGATTATCTCATCAAGCTTATTAGACTCATAATCACCTGTATCCTCTATAACACTCATGTTTCTTTACTCTCATGGGTATGTGTATGGTTCCTCATCTCGATGGTTGTATATGTATTTCCTTCAATCCTTTAAAGCCTATTAAACTAATCCGTGATACGCTTCACAACTTCCATTACTAATCCTGATATTTCTCTACTTATGACATCTCATTAAACCCTTTATACATATACATTTCTTTACCTTTAATATTTCCGATATCAATCATCAAATTGGACATCATGCTCCATAAATCCTTAACACAATTCCCGGATACTTAATCGTTTACATAGATCACTCAATTACATAATCATGATTATCCAGGACGGGTAATTGGCTCTGATACTAACTCTGAGAACTATCACTGATACTCTATACTCTCCTTAACCCTCAGTCTCTAATGACACTACTCCTAGAATCATTGGTACAAGGTACTATGCTAAGGGCTAACTCTAGATTAAAGCCTACTGCTCACATGCCCATCTAAGAAACACTTACAAATCACTAGCAACACAGTCAATACTAATACAAGACACAAACAAAATTACAAGCCACTAATTACCATGCTTAACAAGAAATCCTCAAGGAATAGGAGCTCAAAGACTGAATTGAGGACAGAAGGTATCCTTACTGCTAGTAAAGAAAGAAGCGGTGGAACAAAGTCCTGGAATAACAGAAATAGACAAGTCTTGAGATGATATTTTAAGAACCAATTTAAGATACAACCTGATAATCATACACGTCTATCCGAAATCATGACACACAGAATCCTCGCCACGCCAGTAAGCATAGATGCGATAAACGACAGGTTCCGTAACTAAGGTATGCAACCCTATAATCATGTCATCTAGAATACTCGCCACGCCAACCGGTATGGCTGCGAAAAACTCTAAATCTCATAACTAAAGTATGTACATCCAAGTTAGGTTCCTACGTTCTCGTCACGACAGCTAATATGGCTGCGATAAACTCTAGGTTCCATGACCAAAGTAGACGTTTTTACCTTTCTCACTGTCCTCATCAATATATGTCATCAGATGATACCGTAAATTTTAGTCTGTAAAATTCATCTCAATTTGAAATTAACTCAACAACGATACCAGGAATTAAAGTTAACAACTGGTCAACAAGAATCAAACTCAACAATGATACCAAGAATTTAATTTAATAACTGCTCAACAAGAATCAAGTTCAGTGACAACAAGCGAGAGCGGACGAAATCAAGGAAAAAGATTTAAATTGGAATAAGATTCTCAAGGGGTCGTCCCAGGAATCTCTCAAGAATTTGTGATTGAGTATCCTCTCTCATCCTAGTATCCTATGTCCTATATTCTATAGCAGGTACGCAGTAGTACAACTATGACGTCGCACTACTACGACATCGCACAACTAGCAAAGTCGACCTGCATGGGCCACCACTAAAAATGTGTCACGACCCGCACCCGGTTTAGGGGCACGAGTGCGTGGGTACGTCCAGCCTACGCCGCAGCATCGGCGGTAGAACGCTGTCTAGGTCGAGTACTAACTAATAATCTCATGCTAGTATCCAACTCCATAAGGAGATTCGGATAATACTATAAAAATATTCACAACATACTCAATCACAACTACAGCACGATAGGAATTTGAAGAAATAAAAGAATACAACACAAGTCTAGAGACAACATAATCATACCTGCAATCATTACTTCCAATCCCCAAGTGTGTCGGAACCAGTCTACTAAGGTCACAGTCTGGAAAAATATTTTCCAGTCAGGAAGGAGCAAAGTACATCTCTAAATAGCAGTTCTATATTAATGATATAAACTATGTAGCAGTTTTAGATGGAAATATACCAGAAGCATGTATAGGTACGAGAAATAAAAGAAATGCTGGAAATACTGTAAGTAAACGCAGGAGAAGAAACAATATGTCCATGAGCAAGAACCTATGACTAAGTGTTTGAGTACTAGCTTTAACATGTGATCGGCTTGGAAACTTGATCAGGCTGGTTACATGTGATTAGCTATGATTCATGGAAGGTCAGGCTAACCGTTGGTTAGCTATGATGCATGGAGAGGTCAGGCTAATCACACGTAACAGCTATGAAGCATGGAGATGGTCAGGCCGCACCCGACGTGAGATGTGGGGTGAGCTATGATGCATGGAAAGTTGGGTATGATCATATATCTACACTAAAATACTCCCCACCCCCGACTGGTATAGTAGATCCAATCATGGTACGCTATGGCACGGGATTCCCTAGGAAGGTAGCAAATCTCTCCGGAAATCAGTGTCTGTACATGCACAAGATATCAAGGAAACAAGTCTTGTACAAGCTACACCATGCATAAGGAATAACATCTCATGACGAGATCCGTGTATACCAATCCGTGTAACCAACGTGTCAGGAACATGGATATTTATACTAGATACAGTGAACATAGAAGATATCATAAATTAGAAACTAATCAGAGAATGTACTCGCCTTTGGTCCTTAGCTGGTAAAACCAATGTCCTGTCCCAGAGTATCGTTTGGAGGAACCAACAGTCCTAAAATATATCAAATACAATATTTGCATCAGGTGCTACACTAACAAGGTACAGATATATAAGGTCTGCACTTAAGTTGTAATAGATATATAAGGTCTACAACACATTTCATAATCTATATAACTAATCTCATCCACAAATTAGTAATCAATAGCCAAGATGATAAACCAATCTCAATAGTCAATAATCATAAATGAAACTGTCCATCAACATTGCAGTAAAAAAAATGTCACGAGGAACAACCCGTTATCAAAATAATAAAAAGAAAGAAATAACCAAGTATAACTGTCCAATAGTCACTACTGCCAAGTCCAAATGTCTTATGATTACTAAGCATAATAAATAGAAATAAGAGCTACATGCCCAAGAGAAGTCCTCTGGCACAATCTCGTCCTCTGGTGTAAGTACTGCTATAATATCATCTCCTGACCCGTAAATCTCAGGGTAACTCTCATCGTCTATACTTGGAGACATAATTCGGATCCAGGTCCTCAGGGGACGTAACAAGGTACAGATAAAACAAGACAAAGTAACAGTAAATAATTATCAGTGTGCTCAAGGGTAACTTCATGTCACGACCCGCACCCGGTTTAGGGGCACGAGTGCGTGAGTACGTCCAGCCTACGCCGCAGCATCGGCGGTAGAACGCTGTCTAGGTCGAGTACTAACTAACAATCTCACGCTAGTATCCAACTCCATAAGGAGATTCGGATAATACTATAAAAATATTCACAACATACTCAATCACAACTACAGCACGATAGGAATTTGAAGAAATAAAAGAATACAACACAAGTCTAGAGACAACATAATCATACCTGCAATCATTACTTCCAATCCCCAAGTGTGTCGGAACCAGTCTACTAAGGTCACAGTCTGGAAAAATATTTTCCAGTCAGGAAGGAGCAAAGTACATCTCTAAATAGCAGTTCTATATTAATGATATAAACTATGTAGCAGTTCTAGATGGAAATATACCAGAAGCATGTATAGGTACGAGAAATAAAAGAAATGCTAGAAATACTGTAAGTAAATGCAGGAGAAGAAACAATATATCCATGAGCAAGAACCTATGACTAAGTGTTTGAGTACTAGCTTTAACATGTGATCGGCTTGGGAACTTGATCAGGCTGGTTACATGTGATTAGCTATGATTCATGGAAGGTCAGGCTAACCGTTGGTTAGCTATGATGCATGGAGAGGTCAGGCTAATCACACGTAACAGCTATGAAGCATGGAGATGGTCAGGCCGCACCCGACGTGAGATGTGGGGTGAGCTATGATGCATGGAAAGTTGGGTATGATCACATATCTACACTAAAATACTCCCCACCCCCGACTGGTATAGTAGATCCAATCATGGTACGCTATGGCACGGGATTCCCTAGGAAGGTAGCAAATCTCCCCAGAAATCAGTGTCTGTACATGCACAAGATATCAAGGAAACAAATCTTGTACAAGCTACACCATGCATAAGGAATAACATCTCATGACGAGATCCGTGTATACCAATCCGTGTAACCAACGTGTCAGGAACATGGATATTTACACTAGATACAGTGAACATAGGAGATATCATAAATTAGAAACTAATCAGAGAATGTACTCGCCTTTGGTCCTTAGCTGGTAAAACCAATGTCCTGTCCCAGAGTATCGTCTGGAGGAACCAACAGTCCTAAAATATATCAAATACAACATTTGCATCAGGTGCTACACTAACACATCACAACTACAAGAACTCAGGGGCTCTGCCAGGCATGGCTCTAGTCAACTAGGTCATCTAGTAGGGATACGTATATAACACACATTACACTTATTAATACTTACTATATTTATACATGCACCAATTTAAATATATTTACAATATATATTTGATTTATACTAGTTGAACATTATATATGTATACTCATATATATGCTAAAATACATTTTAAAATATATATATATGTGTATTGTCAATGTTATTATTATTATTAAAATATATACTAATACTAGTACATCACATTAAATACATATACAATACATTAATTGTATGTACAATATATATATATACATTTATACCAATATACATTTATTTATATTTAAATACTGAAACATACATTAATAATTAGTATACCAATAAAACGTATATAATATATATATAAGTGTCTATTAGTAATTTAAAAATACGTATTTGTGTATATACACTAATAGATGTATATACATATATACTTTTTATACCAAAATACATATTTGTATATATATCAATCAAAAATCCTTATACATAATACATAACTAAATTATAAACAATAAAACTAATATGCATATATATATATATATTACCAAACTTATTATAGAAAATTACTAAACTAATTATATTTAATTTATAAACAAGTTACATAAATTTCCAAACTAATTACAAATTACTAATTTATTAAGAAATTACTAACTGGTTATTAATTAACTAATTAATCTAATTAATGATTACTAAATTAACTAAACTAATTTTATAAATTAAAATAATAAAACTAATCATGTTGTATTTACTAAACTAGTTACATGAATTTACTAAGTTAATTATATGAATTTACTAGACTAATACATATTAATAAAATCAATTTATATAAATAACCAAAATACATATTAATATAAACTAATTATATTAATATAACCAAATTACATTAATTAACTAATTATATAAAATAACTAATCATATATACTAACAGATTATATAATTTAATTAACTAATTATAAATTAACTATTACAATACATTAACTATTTATTAAACTTAAACTAATTACAATTTAATTAACTTAAACTATATACAAATTAATCAACTTAAACTATATACTAATACATTTACTGACTTTTCAGAACAGAGAAAAGAAAGGGGAAGAAGAGGCTCACGATGGGGAGGGGTCTCCGTCGTCGGCGGGGTTCCGCCGGGGTCGGCGCAGGTGAGGCGGCAGCGGGAACTCGGCGAGGAGGGGATCCGCGGCGGGCTTCGGCAGATCTGCGGCGGCGGCGTCGCTCGGCTCGAGGCGGCGCTCTGTCCGAGGAGCGGGCGTTCTGTCCGAGGAGGCGGGCGCTTCGAGGCGGCGGTGGCTTCGTTCCAGCGGCGGTGCTCGACGCGGGTGAGACGGCGGCAGCGGTCGAGGGCTGCGGTGCTCGGTTCCAGTGGCGGCTGTTCGACTCAGCGGCGGGCCAGATCGAGGAGGCGGTCGACGGCTTCGTCCCGAGGAGATCCGAGGCGGTCGGCGGGAACTTCTCGGCGGATCTGGGCGGCCACCGGCGGCTGTTCTAGGATTAGGGTTAGGTTTAGGGTTCTGGGTGTGTCAGGGGGTCATGTCCGGGTCTGCCGGATACGGGGATGATGCTCTGTGGGCGTGTCCAGGTGTTGGACACGGGGTGGGTGTTCGCTGTGGTGTGGGGGTTGTGTCCGGGTGTGTCGGACACGGAAATCAGGTTGTAAAGTTGTAACCGGACACAAGAAATAAATGGATACGATGGGACACCCGGGGTCGGACCCGAGGCCATCACGGCTGACACGGTGATGCTGGACACACGGATACGAGCACACAAAAATGGTGGTGGCTTTGGCTTGTGGGAAATTATGGGGGCTAGCTAATAATCTGGAGATTAGAGTTTATTGGGAATTGTGAGAATGAGAACTTAAATAGTGAGAGATGGTGTGGGATAAAGGGTTGCGGGTTGGCCCAATAATGAATGGCCCAGAATTAATTAAACGGGTTTCTCACGTGGGGAAAAATGAGGGTGTGAAGGCTAGTTGATGGGAAATGGCAACTTGTAAAAATAAAAATAAAGATTATAATTTCAGAAAATATTTTAGGAAAGCTATGTAATTTATTTATTTACTATCCCATTAAATATAAAAATTATTTTGAAGAAACAACTAGTCTTTTAATTAATTTTATCCAATAAATAATTTTATGATTTCAAGCCAATAAACATTTGAAACTAGAGGAATATATATATTATTATTATTTATTTATTTTGTACTACATCGACACTTAGGAAAAAGGATTTTTATAAAGGATTTTTAAATTACCTTCTACAATCAAACATCGTTCAAAATCAAATAAAAATTTCAAGGAGAAATATTTTATAAAACTTGATATTTTAAAATAAATTAAAATCTAATTATTTTGGAAATTGGAAATCGGAGGTTACACTTCATAACCAACTATATGAATGCATCTGAGAACGTACTCGTCCATTAAACCACCTGGGTCTGTAGGTCTAATAGATACGACAATAAGTGGGTAGTAATAGTAAGTACATACATGCCCCGTCAAGGTACCTATTTTCCATAAATAAAGGTTTATACGAAACTTTGTGTTACAAACTATTAAAGAAAAAGGGATACAAAAGATCATAAACAGAAATCTTGGTACAATAAATTTGGAGAAGTATAGCTGTGGAGATCTAATCTGCGATCGATTACTTTACTCCTTTGTCTACTCGACATAAGTAAAAGATGCTAAAATACTTGGACGATTTGGAGAGTTTGGCAATGAGAGAGCTTGGCTATACGAGCACGAAAAAGCTTCTATTCTTCTTCTCCTCTATCTGTGAAGACCGCTGCTATTGAATATACTGATCCACATATTTATAGTATTTCATGTTGAAGATGGTTACTTAAATACACGTGTATGCACGAGCAATATATACTATGTTTGTTATTGTACACGTACATTTTGAAAGCATGCAACCCACATTCTAGAAAATGGTTGCACAAATCACTGAGCGCTCGACACGTGGCTTCCTATGCGAGTAAGGCTCAAGACATGGGAACAGTTGCATATACACGTCCATGAAGAATATGTCATCTATGATACACTACCATAATCGCTCACTGTCAGTTATTAATACCAGTGTGATATTTGAAAGCAATAGCCGTGCTGGCGTATATATGATGAAATGACCATATTGGCGTACGCCTGAGAAGATAACCATGCAGGCATACTCAGGTTGAAGGACCAATTTTTACGTACCCAGTGAGTGGTAGCACTATTGGTGTACCATTGCTAGAGTATCCAAATCGACGTATTCAAAAGATATAGTATCAACGGCGTACTCTGTTCAAATTAGCACTATCGGCGTATCATAAAATAGTGGCATTGGTAGTGTACCTTGGTCACTAAACGACAACCTGGGTTGGCGTGCTAAAAATCTTCTATATTTAATGCCTTGGTGTGTCAGGTTAAGGCAACTTTTGACATGGCAATATAGGCATACTCAGATAAAGTAACAGCCTTGGCGTATTGTGGAGAGGTACGAACCTTGGTGTACTGAGAGGAAACCAAAAGGTCGGTGTATAAATGATTAAAGTGGTCATTTTATTCGATCGTTAGACGATAAACTGGGTTGGCGTGCCAATGATCTTCTGTATTAAATGCCATGATCTCTTTGACTGTTGTGTCAGACTATCAACTGTTAGGTTCATCTCATTTAATGTTTGACGAATAGTGGCATTCTACGCCACTGTATTGTGTTGGATAATTATGAACAAAATACACTGCTAAGTCGGGGCATATGGAATACGTAGGAGGATAATATATTAAAGCAATACAATACTCAATCACATATCTAAATTATGATAAGATATCAAGAAAGTCTATCATAATTATAAAGTCTAATAATAACAACAACAACAAATAGAAATAATATCCAAGTCTCAAATATAAGTTGAAAATAAATTCGGTAACAAAGTGCTACTAAAAATTAACTATGATAAATAGTGATTCTGGCTAGACCTTCCAACAATCATTCCTAAGTATCAAGTTCCATGGTTGCTATCCTCCTTTGGGGTCCATAGTGCGTGGGACACAAATCCTCTAAGTCGTCATCAGAAAAATATATCCAGTCAGGATTAGAGTGAAGTGCAATCTAATAGCAGTTCCAATTAATTGACAAAGACTATAAAACAGTAAATAGAGGATGATATATACGATGAGAGAAATAATAAACTGATATATAGCAAATAGTAAAGAGAAACAGGTAATATAAGCAATAGGGTATAGCCAATGCATATATGAAAGAAAGAGAAGGATCTATAATATCAGATAGAAGGCAATATAATCTATAAACTAAAATAAAAACTATAACATACTATATGTTTTGAAATACTAAATAGATATGCGATTAGCTTGGATGATTCAATAATTTATACTAAGGAAAAACTAGCTCAACCATACGTGAAGTGCATGATTAGCTAGTAGCCTATGATTTATACTTCTTGACAATAGTTTTTGATCACATATCTAACTACTACTTCCCCCGCCCCGACTGATACGATAGATCCAACCATGATACGTTACTAGCCAATGTATCCAATATTTATCCAATGTTATCCAATATTATCCAATGTTATCTAATACCAAACGAGGAGCAGTATTCGATACCATCTTAATAAATCAAGGTAACGTCTCATGACTGACGATCCAATAATAATACCAATTCGTGTACCATCATGTCAAGAATCATAAGTAACATTTCTAAATACTTGAATTATAATAGTAATCAAATAATGAAAACTATTAGAGAATGTACTCGTCTGTGGTCAGGAGCAAATGGTATCTCTCGGTATCCGAGCTGGTGTCACATACACCTAAATATGAATTTTATGTTACTTGGTGTAAAGAAGGATAAATGAGCTAAAAATGCACTAAAGATGATTTTCTAGGTCCATACTAGGTCTCACTAGTCAGGCTATGTCAAGGTTGACTTTTATGGTCAAACTAGCTATTTATAGGTTGTACGAGTCTATATCTAGGTTATTGGGTCCATACACTACTTATCTAGGCTATACTAGCTATCGCAAGATACTAGAGTATCATAATACTAAGTATCAAATAGATAACCCTTATACTTAATTAACACTAGTTAGCCATTGGCTAATACTAACATAATATTAGTTACCTTGGCTTTGAGCCATCTTGGTATCGATATCTACTACCCTCTTGATACCCAATACCAATATCTAAAGATATGACCAATACTTAACATTACATATCCTAAGGTAATACTAGTAGCTAGTATCAATCCTAATATTTACTATCAATACTTAATACATAACTCATATCCACTATACACTAACTGATATTAGTATCTACTAATGATAACTTATTTATATACTAACTGATATATATATATATATATATATATATATATATATATATATATATATATATATATATATATATACTAACTGCCCACTAATACTACTTATATAAATACACTAATTGACCAATTCACACTAACTGTCAACTTTAACTAGTATCATACTAATTGCTAACTAATGTATACTAATTGATGTACTTCAAGTAACAATTGATACTCTTATTATAGCTTACAACTGATACTAACTTACATTCATATCTATATTAACTGTTATCATGTATTACTAACTTAACTAACCAACTGATATCTAATTGATATCACATACTCAACTTATATAATACTAATAACTGATATATATAACTAATACTAACATCCCTTATATATATTACTAACACCTAACTAACTGACTTGTCATGCCCCAGTCCTCAAATACGTAGGACTAGGAATACGTAAGCATGACAGCCGTATGTATATGGCAACTCCAATATATGGATACCATAATACACACGTACGCTGTAATATGAATATTAACTCATATGTGTTATATATCATCACAAGTCACAAAAAATGCTAATCTCATCCACACAACAAGTCATAGAAAAAAAAAACTAAACTAGAATAATGAGTCTGAAATATCTAAAATAATAGTCGGGTGGAGACAAATCCACTACCAAAGACTATATCCAAAACTAAAATGAGAGAGGAGGGTAAATCTCCAATATAAAATAAGATGATATAAAGGTATCAGCTAAGCGATAAATCAGTAGAGATGATCAAAGATGCTCAGAAGGTAAGACCTCCTCGGTAGAAAATAATGCGTTAGATCCTGGCCCGTACTCCTACGAATACTCCTGGTCGTCTATACCTAGCAAGGGACCAGGTCCTCAGAGGGACGTAACAAGATACATAGAAGCATGCCAATTGAATACAATAAAAATACATAATAGACAGAAAATATATAAGTACGTTGTACAAGACAATCTATATGAATGCATAATGAGGACAACTTTTTGACGTATGGGCATAGGTAGGCTACTCGATCTAATCTCATAACTCACACACACGTCAGGGACATCATCAGCCGACATACCGCGAGGGTAGCGACAATCGTGACTCCATCAGCTAACATACCACGAGGGTAGCGGCCATCAGACACGATTACCATAGTGCGTGCTAGTTACTACTATTTACCAGAGTGGTTATAGCCCATACGCCTACTGATTGTCCTCCCCTCCCATGATACTATGGGTCAAGTGTGTGTCAACATATATCTAGTATATAATTATGACTGAAAGAAAATACACATGTATATACAGAATATAATAAGCATGGAAGGTACTGTAAGCAATTTGGCAAGGTATACTTGCCTAGCAATAAAGCTGTAATATGTAACGTCTAGGAGTCAAGCACCAAGGTCAGAAACTACGGCCTCCGAATAAATGTCTCCGGATGCTGAAATAAACATCACCAACATTTCTAGAATAAGCAAGATAGCTAAAAATTACTACCCTTTCGTCCAATTTGGACACAGGGACAAAACAGTAATTTTGGGTCAAAGTGGGGTCGACATGTGGCCCACTTTGTACCAAAATATGTGCAAGAGGTAAAGGTCTCTAAATGGAACAAATTATAGGTCAAACTAATTCTAAACGTCAATACGAACTCAACGGTACGTCCAATTTTGAATTCCGGTGAGCCGAACACAAATTTGCTTAAAAAGTTAACCATAGGGCCCGTAAATAGGCGGCTTGGTCAACTGTCTTAGAATCGCGTAAAACTTCGGTCACGGGACCAACGTGATACCATGAATCTAATGGCACAAGTCTCTTCGTATTCTGACGAGCGTACACTAAATGGTACGATATTTTACAAAAGTCTTAATACGGGGCCTGTTTACGGATACAGGGTGATTTCGATGCGCGTACGCGTCCAAATCAGTTTCCACCAAAGTCCATACGTCAGTACATAGCATACACGTCTTTTGGTGCAATTGGTACGCGATGGGACGGTCCTGTTTGGTGGGGCACGTTCCGTATCACAAGTTTTATCAATTTAAAAATAGGTTTTTATGAGTTTTTAACCTAATTTAATTCTGCATATAACACTAAATAAAATAATATAATTGACAAAAAATAATCTCGGTTATATAGTCTTCACATAGCAAAAAGAAAATTTAAATTTGGATGCCTGTGGTGGAAGATATGAGTCCTTAAACATGGGTCATCGCAACAGGTTTCTGTAGTGTAAAAGTTATGGTTTTTCCTCAACTTGACGTCAATTTTTACCTAGGGTTTAGCGTTGTTCAGAGGAAACTAATACACAGAGTTGTAAGAGGGATAGGTCGTGAACATACCGATAAAGACGGGGTCAAAATTGGTTACGAGATGGAGTAGAAAACAGGACATGAACAGGGTACATTGCTGCCAATCTGCTGTCGCGGTGCTCGCGCGGGTGTTGACGCGGCGACGAGCGGCGGTGCTGTGGTGTGCTCCAGGCGGTGGCGGCAGATCGAGGAGGTCGGCACTCCGGTGGCAGCGGTCGGGGAAGGGATGAAAGCTAGGTTTAGGGTTTAGGATTTCAAAGTTATATAAATAGAGATCGAGGGAGAGGGGAGCTCGCTGTGGGCCGCGCACGGGGTGGGAGGGTTTGTCTGGGTTACTGGTGTGGGTTTTAGGGGTCAGTTGCTTAGAGGAGGGGTGTTTAGTTATGGTTTTTAGGTTAATGGTTTTTAGAATTTTTTTTCTTTTTCTTTCCTTTTTCTTTTACTCTTTTTATTACTCTTTTATTATTTATATTACTATAATAATAATAATAATAATTATTATTATTATTAATATTATTATTATTATTATTACCAATAACACTTATTATTATTATTATTAGTATATTATTATAACTATTACTTATTATTATTATTATCATATTTAATAACTATTTATTACTTACCTATATATTTGGGGTATAAAAAATGCATTTGTATCCAAACTAAATTCTAAAAATATCTATTTCTCCTCCACAAAGATTACTAAAATAAAATAGTAGTTTTTAGGCAATAATTCTAACTGATTATTTATCTAGGTAATTAAATCAATAAATATTATTTTCTAATTAACTACAAAATAATATAGATTAATTAATTAATATTTAAAAATATGGGATTTTACATGACTAACTGATATCCAATACTAACTTCACTTAACTGATACATGATTTATCAAGCTTCTTGCTCACTTGAGCCTGATGCCCAACCTATTTTCAGTTTTACCTGAATACAAAAATTATCTTCTGCTACTGATCCTACTGATGTCACTGATACCAAGATATTGACATCAAGTTACTAATATCAAGTGTCTCAATTAACAGCAACACCACACAGGTAATCACTTGCAACTCCCTCCTATGAGTCCAATACCAACTCTCCCCTCACATGTACCTGCACCTACATGGTAACTGATACATATCCATCACACACCCATACATTAAACACCTTTACCCGAGTGCACAAGCACAAGGTCTGTGCTCGAGTCCCCCCTCTTCTTGTATCAGTTAGCATTACCTCTAACACACAACAATAACCATTACATCCCTACAACCACACAACTGTACACTAAAATGCTTGCAGTCTCAATAATACTTGTTGTAGTAACCTTGCAACTCTCCCTCTTCAACTGTCCTGCCGAACTGTGCATTACTACACCTCTACCATGCTCCTACTCATGCTGACCATTACCCAATCTATGGCTACTGGAACTATTTCCCACTATTCTCCATGCTCTACAGAGCATATCCCTCTGTTGCAACCACACTGATCTTCCTTTACTGCAATCACAACTTAAGTACTACACAATTCCCTTGCAACCCAACCTACTACTACTTGATAACTCGAGCACTGCAACAATAATACTACAACATGAGTCTACCTACAGACTGAATGCATTCTTCAATGGCAGAACCTTACATCATACACACAATCACATAAAACACAATATATGCACACTCAATCACTAGAAGCATTAGACCAAAAACTTGGCATGCTATATATGATACGTACCCAAATGGAAAGTCAAGACCCCCAATATACCACAATAATTATTCATACATATCAAATACACCTATATATAACTAATGTAACTTGCTAAAATAGAAATTAAAATAAATTACACCATCATGCACAAAACCCCCAAAATGGACCCCGTATTATAGCGTATCCCAAAATACCATGATATAGCCTACTTGTATCCATTTATGGACATGTATCTAGTCTCATACCACCAATATAAGTCTAATTAGATCTAATTAGTCTCATGACACATACTTGATGTGTCAATCTTAAAATTTTCTCTAATTGGACACAAATTATTATATAGATTATATAATACAAGTAATATGAACCTAGTTCTTGATCCTATGGGTACCCCTAAGCCAATGAATAATTTATAATAGTTAAATACATAAATTAGAGTCTAAATTAAAGGGTGGATTATGTAGCACCCTGCTCCGCGTTGACGCTATGTACAAGTGATATCGCCATTATTGCTCGAACGGAAGTCTTCTCGGAGAGTTTCCGGCCGATTAATCAATGTGAGTGGGCAGAACTACATTCTCTGATTCTTGTACGACTTAACAATGAATCTGAGTTTTTGAATGCTTGTTTGCTTAAGAAGAATGTTTTCATAAGAGAATGATAGAACCGACTTAGCATGCTAATAAGAGAACGCACATAGCTTGTCATTGAAACGATTATGATGCCTAACTAGAGAATATGTAATGCTTGTCAGAAATAAGATCGAACCATTGCTATACTAAAGAGAAAGATAGAAATATTGCATGCTTAGAAATACCGACACAGCTATTGAACGAACCTTTGCTATGCTAAGAAAGATAAGTAAATGAATCGTTCGAATATGCCCCTTTGAATATGCTAAGAAAGAGATAGTTATTGTATGTTAGATTTGAATCAATCGTGCTTGTCATTATATGTTTCATTTATCTGTTCGTAATATCGAACTGCTAAGTAAAAATGTGTGAGTGTAGTGACTAATAGTATGCCCTGAGGATACGGCCCGTAAGGGTCTAGTGGGGTGTGCTATTAGTAATGTGAAAGATGTGCTTCGTTATGTGCTTCGTTTGATAAGATGTGCTTCGTTTGAAAAGATATGTTCTGCTAAGACTGCATATGTTTTGCTTGATTATTGTTTTACTTGCACTATGTGTTTTTGTCATTGCATTGGTCTCGGACAACTTGTGCACAAGGTCTTGTCTCTCGAACGGTTCCTGGGGCACTGGGAACCACTCGGTCCGGAAGAGATTTTTGGATCGCCCTGAGGTGTACGGCTCGCAAGGGTCTAGTGGGGCAATATGTCTATTAGTATTGTGTGGAACCCATGATGTCACAGCTGCTAGTACTTGGGTGTGTTGGTGAAGAGCTGAACCATGAGTCACAGCTGCCGATACCCATGCGTGCTAGTGAAGAGCTGAACCTTGGGCAACCGCTGCTAATCATGGGGCAACCCATGGACCGTCATATAGATAGGGCGCATGCTAGGTTTACCTTCTTGCATACCTATCGATTGATGACACCAGTGATTGATACATAAGCTATTGAATATGCAAATTGTGGCTAACTTGTGTGTCTGCTGCAAGGATAACCGTTCGGCTATGGGGTAAGAAATATGAGTTCATGTGAAGCCTGTTTGTTCATTTTGTCTGCATCGTAGAGATATCTGTTAGTTCTTTATGCGTTGCATCAGTCAGACAATGACTATTAGTGCAGAGCTGAACCTTGGTCACAGCTGATAATAGTATCAGAATGTGAGTCATTGGTTAGCTGGATTACCGCTACCGATTCTGAGTTTCTCGGGGACCGAATTCATATAAGCTAGTTCTTTTGTGTGCCTTAGATATGATAGTCTACTTGATATATTTGCCTTGATTCGATATGATTAGCCTGCTAGATAAGCTTTGTCCTAAGAGTTAGATTTGTGTTGCACAATACATGCTGTGCACTGCACGATAGAGCACTGTCCCAATTCGTATGCTTATGAGTTTGAATATGCAAACTGTTTCAAAGTTATGTTTTCAAAAGATGTAATCTGACTATAGTTCTGAACTGCATGAAATGAACCTAAGTAAAACTAGCAAGATCACTAGTAATACAATATTTTGCCACATGATTACTTAGTGTGGGTTTCAGGGGGTGTAGCTTCTGTTCAGTTATTTATACTCACCAGTACTTGTATAAAGTGCTGACCAACCAACAGTTTGCTTGTTCTCAGGTGCCTGTTCGTCTGAGGAAGCGATAGCCGTACCTCATCCCAAGGAACCAGAAATCTGGAGTCGATGCCTTGAGCTGTATCGAGTTGAGCTGCTTTTGTATAGAGGGACATAATATATGGAACGGTGTTATTGTAATCGAGAGAAGAGTGCTTGAGCAATCTGTAACCTCGGTCTTGCGCCATTTGTAACACTTATGATTATCAATAAAAGAGCTTATTTTGTATATGTTATTGTGTTCTTTACTTTTCTGCAATATGTGTGCCGCTATTTCAGTATTGAATAGCTTACTTGCCCTTGTATCAAAGCTTTGGCCTTGTGCAAGCACACTTTAGGCTTGTACGGCATCAAGTCCCGATGAGAACGATTGTCCTGCGGGAGAGCTGCAACGTGGTGATTCACGTTCAGCGAGGAATATCGAGCTTGCGGGAGATTGGGGCGTGACATAGTGGTATCAGAGCAACTCGATTCTTTGCCCATTCCGTTGCCTCCGACTCTGAGTTGTGATTGTGTTGCAATGAACGTTCCATACAATAAGTCCATAGATATTCTCAAAGATGTGCACAAAAGTTTTCTGAATTTTTTTTTATTGTTTGAGATATGATTTATGATTTCTGGATTTGCTGAGTTTTGATTAAGGAAGATGAGGGATGAGGACTATCGCTGCTCTGTGTTTTCGTGAGTTTTTTCTTGAGTTTCGAGGACGAAACTCTTTGTTGGTGGGTAAGTATGTAGCGCCTCACTCCGCGTCGACGCTATATACAAGTGATATCGCCTTGCTTGCTCTAACGGAAGTCTTCTCGGAGAGTTTCCGGCCGATTAATCAATATGAGTGGGCAGAACTGCATTCTCTGATTCTTACACGACTTAATAATGAATTGAATTTTTGAATGCTTGTTTGCTTAAGAAGAATGTTTTCATAAGAGAATGATAGAACCGACTCAGCATGCTAATAAGAGAACGCACATAGCTTGTCATTGAAATGATTCTGCTGCCTAACTAGAGAATATGTAATGCTTGTCAGAAATGAGATCGAACCATTGCTATACTAATGAGAAAGATAAAAATATTGCATGCTTAGAAACACCGACACAACTATTGAATGAACCTTTGCTATGCTAAGGAAGATAAGTAAATGAATCGTTCGAATATGCCCCTTTGAATATGCTAAGAAAAAGTAGTTATTGCATGTTAGATTTGAATCAATCGTGCTTGTCATTATATGTTTCGTTTGTCTATTCGCAATATCGAACTGCTAAGTAAAAATGTATGAGTGCAGTGACTAATAGTACACCCTGAGGATACGGCCCGCAAGGGTCTAGTGGGGTGTGCTATTAGTAATGTGAAAGATGTGCTTCGTTATGTGCTTCGTTTGATAAGATATGCTTCGTTTGAAAAGATATGTTCTACTAAGACCGCATATGTTTTGCTTGATCATTGTTTTGCTTGCACTATGTGTTTATGTCATTGCATTGGTCTCAGATAACTTGTGCACAAGGTCCTGTCTCTCGAACGGTTCCTGGGGCACTGGGAACCGCTCGGTCCGGAAGAGATTTTTGGATCGCCCTGAGGTGTACGGCTCGCTAGGGTCTAGTGGGGCGATATGTCTATTAGTGTTGTGTGGAACCCATGATGTCACAGCTGCTAGTACTCGGGTGAGTTAGTGAAGAGCTGAACCATGAGTCACAATTGTCGACACCCATGCGTGCTAGTGAAGAGCTGAACCTTAGGCAACCGCTGCTAATCATGGGGCAACCCATGGACCGTCATATAGATAGGGCGCATGCTAGGTTTACCTTCTTGCATACCTATCGATTGATGACACCAGTGATTGATACATAAGCTATTGAATATGCAAATTATGGCTAACTTGTGTGTCTGCTGTAGGGATAATCGTTTGGCTATGCGGTAAGATATATGAGTTCATGTGAAGCCTGTTTGTTTATTTTTTCTGCATCGTAGAGATATCTATTAGTGCTTCATACATTGCATCGGTCAGACAATGACTATTAGTGTAGAGCTGAACCTTGGTCACATTTGCTAATAGTATCAGAATGTGAGTCATTGGTTAGCTGGATTACCGCTACCGATCCTGAGTTTCTCGGGGACCGAATTCATATAAGCTAGTTCTTTTGTGTGCCTGAGATATGATAGTCTACTTGATATGTTTGCCTTGATTCGATATGATCAGCCTGCTAGATAAGCTTTGCCCCAAGAGTTAGATTTGTGTTGCACAATACATGCTGCGTACTGCACGACAGAGCACTGTCCCAATTCGTATGCTTATGAGTTTGAATATGCAAACTGTTTTAAAGTTATGTTTTCAAAAGATGTAATATGACAATAGTTCTGAACTGCATGAAATGAACCTAAGTAAAACTAGCAAGATCACTAGTAATGCTATATTTTGCCACATGATTACTTAGTTTGGGTTTCAGGGAGTATAGCTTCTGTTCAGTTATTTATACTCACCAGTACTTGTATAAAGTGCTGACCCACCAACAATTTGCTTGTTCTCAGGTGCCTGTTCGTCTGAGTAAGCCATAGCCGTACCTCATCCCAAGGAACCAAAAATCTGGAGTCGATGCCTTGAGTTGTATCGAGTTGAGCTGCTTTTGTATAGAGGGACATAATGTATGGAACGGTGTTATTGTAATCGAGAGAAGAGTGCTTGAGCGATCTGTAACCTTGGCCTTACGCCGTTTGTAACACTTGTGATAATCAATAAAAGAGCTTGTTTTGCATATGCAATTGTGTTCTTTACTTTTCTGCAATATGTGTGCCGCTGCTTCAGTATTGAATAGCTTACTTGCCCTTGTATCAAAGCTTTGGCCTTGTGCAAGCACACTTTAGGCTTGTACGACATCATGTCTCGATAAGAACGATTATCCTACGGGAGAGATGTAACGTGGTGATTTACGTTCAGCGGGGACTATCGAGCTTGCGGGAGATTGGGGCGTGACATAGTGGTATCAGAGCAACTCGATTCTTTGCCCATTCCGTTGCCTCCGACTCTGAGTTGTGATTGTGTTGCAATGAATGTTCCATACAATAAGTCTATAAATATTCTCAAAGATGTGCACAAAAGTTTTCTAAATTTATTTTTATTGCTTGAGATATGATTTGTGATTTCTGGATTAGCTGAGTTTTGATTAAGGAAGGTGAGGGATGAGGACTATCGCTGCTCTGTGTTTTCGTTAGTTTCTTCTTGAGTTTCGAGAACGAAACTCTTTGTTTGTGAGTAAGTATATAGCACCCCGCTCCGCGTCGACGCTATGTACAAGTGATATCGCCTTGCTTGCTCGAACGGAAGTCTTCTCGGAGAGTTCCCGGCCGATTAATCAATGTGAGTGGGCAGAACTGCATTCTCTGATTCTTGTACGACTTAATAATGAATCTGAGTTTTTGAATGCTTGTTTGCTTAAGAAGAATGTTTTCATAAGAGAATGATAGAACCGACTCAGCATGCTAATAAGAGAATGCACATAGCTTGTCATTGAAACGATTCTGCTGCCTAACTAGAGAATATATAATTTTTGTCAGAAATAAGATCGAACCATTGGTATACTAATGAGAAAGATAGAAATGTTGCATGCTTAGAAATACCGACACAACTATTGAACGAACCTTTGCTATGCTAAGGAAGATAAGTAAATGAATCGTTCGAATATGCCCCTTTGAATATGCTAAGAAAGAGATAGTTATTGCATGTTAGATTTGAATCAATCGTGCTTGTCATTATATATTTTGTTTGTCTGTTTGCAATATCGAACTGCTAAGTAAAAATGTGTGAGTGTAGTGACTAATAGTACGCCCTGAGGATACGGCCCGCAAGGGTCTAGTGGAGTGTGCTATTAGTAATATGAAAGATGTGCTTAGTTATGTGCTTCATTTGATAAGATGTGCTTCGTTTGAAAAGATATGTTCTGCTAAGATCGCATATGTTTTGCTTGATCATTGTTTTGCTTGCACTATGTGTTTATGTCATTGTATTGGTCTCGGACAACTTGTGCACAATGTCTTGTCTCTCGAACGGTTCCTGGGACACTTGGAATCGCTCGGTCCGGAAGAGATTTTTGGATCGCCCTGAGGTGTACGACTCACAAGGGTCTAGTGTGGCGATATATCTATTAGTGTTGTGTGGAACCCATGATGTCACAGCTGCTAGTACTCGGGTGAGTTGGTGAAGAGCTGAACCATGAGTCACAGTTGTCGACACCCATGCGTGCTAGTGAAGACCTGAACCTTGGGCAACCGCTGCTAATCATGGGGCAACCCATGGACCGTCATATAGATAGGGCGCATGCTAGGTTTACCTTCTTGCATACCTATCGATTGATGACACCAGTGATTGATACATAAGCTATTGAATATGCAAATTGTGGCTAGCTTGTGTGTCTGCTGTAGGGATAACCGTTTGGTATACGGTAAGAAATATGAGTTCATGTGAAGCCTGTTTGTTCATTTTGTCTGCATCATAGAGATATCTGTTAGTGCTTCATGCATTGCATCGGTCAGACAATGACTATTAGTGCAGAGCTGAACCTTGGTCACAGCTGCTAATAATATCAGAATGTGAGTCATTGGTTAGCTGGATTACCGCTACCGATCCTGAGTTTCTCGGGGACCGAATTCATATAAGCTAGTTCTTTTGTGTGCCTAAGATATGATAGTCTACTTGATATGTTTGTCTTGATTCGATATAATCAGCCTGCTAGATAAGCTTTGCACCAAGAGTTAGATTTGTGTTGCACAATATATGCTGCGCACTGCACGATAGAGCCTGCCCCAATCTGTATGCTTATGAGTTTGAATATGCAAACTGTTTCAAAGTTATGTTTTTAAAAGATGTAATATGACTATAGTTCTGAACTGCATGAAATGAACCTAAGTAAAACTAGCAAGATCACTAGTAATGCAATGTTTTGCCAGATGATTACTTAGTGTGGGTTTCAGGAGGTGTAGCTTCTGTTCAGTTATTTATACTCACCAGTACTTGTATAAAGTGCTGACCTACTAATAGTTTGCTTGTTCTTAGGTGCCTGTTCGTCTGAGAAAGCCATAGCCGCGCCTCATCCCAAGGAACCAGAAATCTGGAGTCGATGCCTTGAGCTGTATCGAGTTGAGCTGCTTTTGTATAGAGGGACATAATGTATGGAACGGTGTTATTATAATCGAGAGAAGAGTACTTGAGCAATTTGTAACTCGGTCTTGCGCCGTTTGTAACACTTATGATTATCAATAAAAGAGCTTGTTTTGCATATGCCATTGTGTTCTTTACTTTTCTGCAATATGTGTGCCGCTGCATCAGTATTGAATAACTTACTTGCCCTTGTATTAAAGCTTTGGCCTTGTGCAAGCGCACTTTAGGCTTGCACGGTATCACGTTCCGATGAGAACGATTATCCTGCGGGAGAGCTGCAACATGGTGATTCACGTTCAGCGGGGACTATCGAACTTGCGGGAGATTGGGGCATGACAGATTCAGAATTTGTCTATTGGGAGATGGATTCTCAATGAAATGCTCAATTGACACAATTAGGATACAATTCTCCTTGTCAATTCCTCCTCCTTCAAGTGCTCCTTATAATCCATGCTCCAATGCTTCTTAATTAATGAATTTAGAAGGAAATTAAGAATGATTTTAAGGGAAATTGATGGGGGGATAAATGAATTAGGGAAGAACTCAATTGATCTATAATTAAAATAAAATAAAGTGGAGAAAGAGAGTCCCACTCTTTTAGGTTGTCGGCCTCTTGTCCCTTCTCTAAGCTACTACACAAAGTCTTTAATTCTTTACTAGTTGTTATGAAGGAAAAATATCTAAGTCTATTATACTAGTTGAGTCTCCTCAACGGTTGGCACTAGATCATCCTACACAAAGGGTACTACCTCATCTAACTCGTCGTCCTGTGGTCCGTAATGTGTTGGATACCATTCCTCTAAATAATCATCTAAAAAATTATATCCAGTCAGGGTTGGAGAGAAGTACAACCCAATAGCAGTTCCAATAAATAACAAAAGCTATAAAATAATAATATAAATAAATGATGAAGAGTCACTGAAATAGTAACATCACTACTAGAGAGAATATCATGACAGATAATGGAAAGTAACTCAGAGTAATATGATAGGAACATCGCAGTAAAGAACTAGAAATGTAAGTAACTATAACAATAAGTTTCTTGAAATATTAGTACAATATGCGATCGACTTTGGCCTAACACGGTCAATAAACAAAATAGAACTAGCTCGACCATACGTAAATTTCATGATCGTCTAGTTATCAAGGGCTACACTATATCAGGGGCTATAAGGTATGATCACATATCCATTAATACTTTTCCTACCCCCGACTAGTACACGGATCTAACTCATGATACATTATAACATGTAGATCATGATGCATGGTCTATAATATCATGTACTATGATCACGATCTATATAATCATAAAGATATCATGGTAATCACTGACTAATCACGAAGAACGATACAGTAATTACTGAGTAATCATGGATAATAATATCTTATGAGGGGATCCACATATGCCATATGTTAGGAAAATTAAATATCTTAATACTAAATACATGTAACATAAAGACTATCAAATAAGAAAACTATCAGAGAATGTACTCGCCTGTGGTCCTGAGCAAATGGTGCATCTCATTGTCCAAACTGGTGTCACACAGACCTATATATGAATTCTAAAGTCAATTAGTATTCTTAAATGATAAATAAGTCAAACTGGTTAACATGTGATTTTCTAAGTCAAACTAGGTTATCTTTGTCAAACTAGGTCAATACTAGGTTAATTAGATCATTACGTTGCTACTCTAGGTTTTTTGGGTCTTGCCAAGGTATATCAGCCTATTTTAGTTAATACCTCAGTTATCTAATATACTAATCATTACCTTAGCTATAACGTAGTATCTAGTATCCTAAAAATATCTTGAACTTACCCATACCTTGTATCTTGATACACTCCTAACATGAACCCCCACCTTGGCAATCATAACCTAAGCTTATCTCTATATCTTACTACATGGTATCTTGAGATACCTAATATCCAATACTCATAATCCCCACTCTTACATACTGGATACCAGGAGAGGTACTCCTTCACCTATACTTATACCAATATCTGAACCTTAACATCTGTCCCTAGTAAGGCTTGATAATATCCAATATTTTGGTATCTTGAAGTACCAACACTCGAATGTTGACACTCAACTACCTACTCTAGTGTCGAGCTCCCTCTCACATTAACTGATACTTCACTGTCACATATAAAATACATCTTACCCATACCTTGCCCCTAACCTATACTCTTACTGATACCATGGTACATTAGATACACATCTCCCATCCTCTCATCTTCTTTACATACACACACACACACACAAGAAACTGATACACCCTCACTGAACAGGTGCTCAGACCTGAGTCTAATTCGTATAGGGCCTCCTTACTGCCCACTTCAAAATCTGAACACAAAGGTCTAGTCTCTACTTAGAACACCTTTACTTTGCCTCACTACCCAGTCAACCACTTACCCGAGCCCACACTAGCCTACTGCTGCTACTGCAGCATTTTATAAGCAGGGCATTGCCTAAGCTGTTGCAAATGCTCTTACTACTGCTATTTCCCGAGCCTGGGTAATCTTCTCCCCTCACTCTTATCAATTCAACACCACCACATATGCTCATAAACTCACAGTGAATATAACTTTCCCTCTCCTTCATACTGCATCACTACCACCAACAACAACACATAGTGTTGCCATAGCAACAAGCAACCCAAGCCAACACACTTGCATAGCAGACACTGTGAAGTACACTTCCCCCTTGTAACTGTGTTGTTTGCTCATTACATGGACACTTTTATCATCCACACATACACAATACACACACCCACACTCCAATATAACTAACACACACAAATAGAATTTATATGCACAAATGCTAATATAATATATATAAATATATCTATATTAACACCTAGCATAAAAATTAAACAAACACCTCAAGTACAATATTAAGATACCCATGATACTTATGATACACCCTCCAAATATCCAATCCATTATGATACCACTCATCAAAATATATCAAACACATCCTAATATAGATATATAATACCATATAATAATTATATTAACTATATATCATATAATTAAAGGAATTGATATGTGTATCACAAGTGTCGAAGGAAAAAATCCACAAAATTATCCTGTTTTATGGTGTATCATGATACAACCTACTCATATTCAATTATGGACATGTAGCTAGCCTCACACAACCAAAACAATTCTAATTAGACCTAAAATGACAAACCCTTGGTATACCATTCTCAGATTTCTCCCAAATTGGGTACAAAACTCAATGTAACATTTATAGTAGGCATCCTATGAACCTAGTTCTTCTTTCTATGGGTAGTCCTTAGTCAAGGAAGGTTCATAACAGTTAAATACAATAATTAGAGTATAATTAGAGGAGAAATTGAGGGTTATAGAGGGATTGTGATTGATTTGGTGAACTTTGGTAGAGGAATGAAGAAATTTGGGGTAGAACTAAATTAGGACTATAATAAATGAAGTGAGTGGAAAATAATGGAGGCTTTTTCCCCTCTTATTAGGGCCAGCCGCACTCCCTCTCTATGAGTTCAATGCAAAATGTCTAATGTGCCCTCAAAGTTTATTATAAAGAGTTATTTAATAATGGGGAGGGTTTTATTCCTAATAAAATCAATATTCTATTCATTCTCTTAATTTAATAGGTCCAACTGTACAAGCATGAAAAATACGCTGAGGTATTATACGCGTAAAACCCTCAACATATAGGAAGCCGCGTAAAACAGAGCTCCAGCACTGGGTGGCGTAAGACATGACTTCAGAGCCATTGGCGAACAACAGAGCTTCAACGCTATTCAGCGTAAAATATAGCTCCAGAACAACCCACGTAATGCAGTATTTTCAAACTGTTTTAGCATAAAAAGGTTGTTACATCGCCACTTCGGCGTAAAACCTACCTGCTTTTAATGAAGCGGGAAATTGTACGAGGAACTCTTCGTATTCCTTGAATGAACCTGTCAGCTCATGCAGTGAACCTGACTCCTGGCAAAGAGTACTGCACATCGATCGAAAGGACGGCTGTAATAATGATTCGGCACAGAGTCCCAGACTGTCGTCTAGTGACATAACCCTTGATATAAGATGTTACGCATTCAAGGAATGCGCTGCCTAGTTTTACACAGGCAGACATGAGCTTTTACGCTCAAGATAAGACGAAACCAACCGCCACGTCAAAAGCTGCTCTTCATATAGAACTCGAGGCACGTCTCTGCAGTTAATGTGCGTGATGGGGGCGGATCTCTGCATTTAATGCACGAGATTTGGGTATACTTTTAACGACTGGGTGAGCCATAATTAGGGCTAATATGTCCACATCATCACCCCTGCATATTATGCCATCAGGCTATTTTCAGCTATAGGAGCATGCTGTACGCTATCTCCTTGAAATACGCCGACCTGTCCATTTTAAACTATAGGAGTACGTCGTATGCTATCTCCTCGAAATACGTCAACTCAGGCTATATTTGCAAAGGTGCGTGATAAGGCTATCTGGCTCATGCTACGCTCAAAATCTCAGTCAAAGAAGGATAAACTTGCTGTCCTTACGCTGGCTACCAATCAATGTAGCATCAGGCTTCTACGCCTACTCGCTTTCTACGCCTACTTGGCTTCTACTCCTACTCGGCTTCTACGCCTACTTGGCTTCTACGCCTACTCGACTTCTACGCCTACTTGGCTTCTACGCCTATTTGGCTTCTACGCCAACATGACAGCTACTCGACTTTTACGCCATCAGAACAGCTATTTGGCTTTTATGCCTACGAGACAGTTATTTGGCCTTTATGCCAACCATCTCTATGCAAGGGGTAGTTACCTACGTAGCTTGCATGCCGTGATCTTCGACGAGCAGTTATATGCATTACCTCATAATGGGACACGCACCACACACCGATTCAGAAGATCATTCATACGTGGGTAGCAATTATTATAACCGCCATGTAAAAGGTGCAGCTCTCTCCGCTGTTCAGTTTCTACACCGACTGTAGCTGAATTATATAAATAGAGACCTCCGACCACGGAGGTCCAAGGTTGAGGAAAATGGTCGAAAGGTCGAATCCAAGATAGAGAGAGTTCAGGAGTCACAGACAGAGGTCAAGGTCAAGAAAGCACCGATAGAGAGCTTTGGCAACGAGAGTTCAATCCCTCCTACAGTCTTTGAAGCTTCTTTTTCGTCTTCTACAGCACTTCTTCGTCATCGTGTGGTCCAAGGGACAAAGTGATCGACCGCAGATCACTCCTATAGCAATATTTCCCCAGAATCAAATTTTTGTACTTAACATCCTCGTATAGGATTAATTATTCTTTTTTTTCTTGTTTGTAAACCAAAAAAAGGGTTTCGCATAAACCTAGTTTTAATTTCTTTTATTTATTATCAAACACGAGATGGCGACTCTGCTGGGGACTACTTTCTCATCTGACGAGAAAGCCATTGCTCAACACGATGCTGTATCCGTAGGATCAACGAAGAAGACCTTGGTCGTCCAATTCGACCAATCGGCTTACGAAGATATGCTTCGAGCAGGGGGTAGCTCCCATTCCCTCTCTGTCCAAGACAACAGGAAATTGCGTAAAGTATGGATGCTCCGGACATCCTCTACCCTTCCTGCGGACTCTCTCACTCCGACCAACAAGGTTGTAGCACCGCAACCTCTACGTCCCGTACGTAAAACTCAGTCTCCCGTCTGTGATGTGGCAGACAAAACTTCTGGCAATGCCTTAGTGCCAATCCAGAAGTCTACTCCGTGCCCTACGCGTAAAATTCAGTCCCCCGTCTGTGACGTGGCAGACAAAAATTCTGATAATGCCTCAGTGCCAATTAAAAAATTCCCAACGCGCCCCACTCGTAAAAATATATCTCCCCAAATGGCGAATTTCTCGATCTCTCGGCCTTTACGCTATCAAGAGAAGAATCTGCCCATTCTTCAGATTACGCAGAATACTGACGGCCGATTGAGTACTTCCTTAATTTTACGCCAACCTATACAAAGTTCCAGATTATGCCAGGACAAGTCCCTCAGCGTAAAGAAGGCCCAGTTTATGGATATATACGCTCCTCAGGGATTATGTGCTACTCACATGGCTGAACTGCTCTACTCATATGGCAGAGAAAGTGTTCTAGTTCCTAATCTTCACAGGCCCACTGATGGAAAAAGGTAGAATAAGCCTTCATCTTCTTCTGTTGACTTGCGTAAACTCTTGATCCAGAAACACAAAGACAGGGGTCAAAATCAAGATTTGGCGCCCCTAACTTTCAAGCGTGGGGAGATCCTGTGGAAGATGAGTCAACATCTAATGTCGTCATGACATATGGGCCACATAAAGAGTCTATTTTTATTGTTCTACCTACTCGTGACGATCAGCATCAAATAATCTTCGGTCAAATATGGAACAGACCGATTGTACAAGAAGACTCTTGCGAGTCCAATGTTGGGAAAATACAACTCCACAGATATAGCCCTCAGGCTTTGAGGATTATGCAAAACATGGATTACAATTTGAAGTTGAAATAAGGCCTCAACTATGGAAAAGGCAGACGAACACCGTTGCAGGGTGATCCTTACTGTCAACGAACTCGTTTTGGGTTGGGGTATACTGCATCTCTTGCAAACTCCAAACCTCCAGAGTCTGATCTTCTAATATCAGAGGAAGGTCCTTCTAAATCAACTTCTGTGGACAAATGCCACGACATGTCTGGGGGTAGTCTACCTCGACAAAATAGGGCAGCATCCAAAACTGGGGGTAGAATTCCCTCTGAGTCCAAAGATGATGCAACGATGACCATCTTCCCGGAAGACCGTAAAACTCAGGCATCGGGAGCCCGAAGGCTAAAAGGGACTTTCTCCTTCAATGAAGATGACATTATTGAAATCTTTAATATATTGATGAAGGAACACAAACTTCAGCTACCCAACATCAGATACCCTAAGAAGGCTGGCAAAGTCGATGACCCAGATTATTGTCTCTTCTATCGGTACAATCATCACCCTACAAGGGCGTGCTATGTACTGAAAAGAAGAATCCAGGAGTTGATCGACGCCAAAGTCGTCACTTTGCATTTATAAAGGAGGGAACAATCACTGCAAATTGATTTCACTCTAACGTAAAATTTGCTCCCTCAAGAAAATACCGGATGATGAGTCCCTAAAGTTTCTCCAGCGGATTCTTCAGGTCTATCCCCACTCAGAAAAATCACTCCACAGTAAATTTTTTGGACATGAGTTCACGTCCATATTACCTCTAAACTATTGTCCAAATATTTCTTTGTTTCCCCAGCTGAATTTGCCATGTCCAAGTAACCTCTGAGCAAACCTTCCAGTTTGTGGCTATAGATCAGTTCACGTCCATATTACCTCTGAACTACGTCTTGCCACTTTTTCCAGCAGAGTAAATCTTTCACCACAAAAGTTTATCATGTCCATATTACCTCTGAACAAACCTTCCTGATCCGGCTATCGATTATCATGTTCATATTACCTCTAATATCGGTTGTTATCTCAACTTAACACCCGTACCTAACTTTAAGTACGCCAGTGGTGTTAAGTCCACAAAAACTGCCACGTCCATATTACCTCTGGCAGGACTTGTCCTAAACCTATTACTTGCACTCTCGTGCACAAGAAGTAATAGGTCCACCAAAAATTTCTTCTGTGGAATGTCCGCAATGGAAAACGAAATGTTCATGTCTATATTACCTCTGAACTATCCTCATTTTTCCAGCGAAGAAAGAGTCAGTCCCTATTCATCCCCACAGAGCCATATTTTACTGCGGCGATGTTACCTCTGACGGGACTTGTCTCAAACTTATTACTTGCACTCTCGTGCGCAAAAAGTAATGGGTCTACAAAAAAAAAAAATCCCCTAGCAGGATGTCTTTACCAGCCACAAAACCTACCACGTCCATATTACCTCTAATAGGACTTATTTCGAACTTATTTTTTGCACTCAACGTGCGCAACGAATAATAAGTCCACCAAAGATCTCCAGTGGGATGTCCTCAACAAACCAAAGTTCGTACAAACAATCATAAAGAAATGGAGGATCTTTATATGATTGCAAATGGCGCTTATAGATTAGCCAAGTCTAATAAATTTTTTGATAATGGCTACTATCAACGGCAAATTCCTGAAGAAGTACTTTACTTGATCTCCTTTGCTTAACGGAGTGTGATGAAGATCTTATTCTGACGATATCATGCACAAAGGTTCGCTGGATCATATTCTATCAGATTCGTATAACCTCTTAATGGATATGCTTAACTAATTTGTAAACCTATCATGTTCATATTACCTCTGATAGTGTTTTGTACACAAATTTAGTTAGATCATATTCTATCATGTCCATATAACCTCTAAATAGATATATCCAGCTGAAGC
The DNA here is from genome assembly GCA_036927795.1 of Iris macrosiphon. Lineage (NCBI taxonomy): Eukaryota > Viridiplantae > Streptophyta > Magnoliopsida > Asparagales > Iridaceae > Iris > Iris macrosiphon. The sequence continues at coordinate 149,298,373 of JAYESA010000010.1, forward strand.
TTACCGAAGGGATATCACGTTCATATTACCTCTGATATCACTTTCACCCTAGCCTATCATTTATGTTAAAAAATATGGGTCCACCAAAGTCAAATAAAGTTTCTTTATTATCTCCGGAAAGAGCAAGTTACAAAAAAGAAGCAAAAGGGTACATCATTGGGGAGGAGAAGTCAAATCACGAATCTGCTGCGCCAAGGAGGCCATCCTCTCATTCCTGGAGTTCAAGACATTAGCGCGAGCTCGCTCCAGCCTTGCCTCCTCATTGTTCAAGAAAGATAGTTCGGATCGAGCATGAACAAAACTGGCACAGGTGACTCCTGCACGTGCCAAGTTCTGCTGAGCTGTATCCAGTCAGCCATTCACCGCATCTAGAGCCGCCAATGACTGGAGAGCCCACTCCTTTGCCTGAGCAAGTTTGGCTTCCAGTTTGCGAACCCTCGCTTCATTTCCCTCATGTTCGTCCTTGCACTTTGTTTGAAGAGGAATAACCTCCTCCAAGATGGCTTTCCCTTTATCCATCTCCTGCTGCTGTGTCTGGATGGATTTATTCAAGTATTCCATCTGTTCAGCAAGCTGCGCAGTCAAGGAATCATACTCGGCCTGAATCATATCATCGACGTTGCCTCGAGATAATTGCAAATATTCGTTAATGGGTTATTCTAAACCATTAACTATTTGCTCCAGCGTATCAGCTCTTCCAACGTCGTTGAAATTTTTGATCGGCGCTATCGCAAGCTGGGAGGACATCTTCAGAGCCTCGAAGCCTAGATTCTTATCCAGCACCATTGATATCAGCATTTTCAAAGTGATATAGAAAATGCTAGTATACTGCTCAACTAGCATGGAGAAATTCGAATGGACGCGTGGCTGCGATATCGGTAAATCTACCTCCAGGAAAGACTGTAGAGGATGTTGACACGGTCGTTGCCTCTACAGATGGCGCTATAAAAGAATGAACACCAACAATGGTTGAAGTGGCTGGCGTACTCAATAAAGGAGGCATAGTCGTGATGACAGGCTCATCCTCCTCTGATGATATCTGGACTGTAGTTGGCAAGACAGCACCCAAAAATATTGCCTCTCAAGAGTCGAACACCGCCGTTTCATCGACAGGAGCCGCAATGAAGTCAAAGGTTGCATCACCGCCACCCTCCCCTGAGTTGTCTTCACCTGAAAAGAAGACAAGAGAAAGTTAATATCAACTCGATGTTAATTTTCCTAAAGGAGGCATAAAAGATGATATTTACCAATGGCCGATGGTATATATGTCGCGTCCGCAGCCAATACAGCTAAATCAGTTCTTAATGAGGCTAAGCGAGCTGTCATACCGGGAGAAGGGGGTGCACCAACTGACACTGGCGGGTATTTCACTCGGAATACTACCCGGTAGTAATCCCCTAAAGGGCATAACAGGGCCCGAGGGATGACTCATATAGGCCCCCCGTAGTATATCTTGCTGTATAAGATCTTCCCCGGTCGACCGTGAAGATCGGGAGTCAGCACCCACACCATCTTGCTAGGATGTGTGACATGAAAGAAGGCCAAGATAGGGTAATCCCTGGGCATCTGCGACAAATACATGATCGTGCCCTCAGCAGTAAATACTCAGTCCTCCTTCTTGGGCTTGGTCTGGGATTGCTTGTCAATAACATCCCCAAATAAGAAACCTGGTTTCTTATACTCCGTCCCATCTATGTATGTCAGAGGCTCCCCACTGATCATACTCAGCATCATGCGCTCTCCTTGGGACGATATCAGGGTTCCCCTCTCTTCAGGATAATTGGCTCCAGAAATGGGGAATGTCACATGCGACAAATCTTCCAGATAATTCGAGTTCAGCATCCCGACAGCAGAGCCCATCACCTCAGCCAAAAGAGGGATCTGCAAGTCCACTATAAAATGCAAGAGAATAAGTCAGTTTCTACACTACACTCTCATAGTTTGCTCCAAAGATTACCAGTCTGTGCTTTTACGCCAAGACTGCAAAAACTCGAGCTTTTACGCCAGAACCTATTTCTGAGGCATAAAATTCAAGGTTGGCAGTATGCGCCAAAACTTAAACAGTCTGTGCTTTTAGGCCAGACTTCCAAAATTTGAGTTTTTACGCCAGAATTTTCATCCAGCGTGTAAAACTCAAAGTTTGTAGTATACGCCAAATTTCGACAGCCTGAGCTTTTTTATGCCAGACTGCGAACATATGGTTTTACACTGACACATTAGAAATATGGGCGTATTGGTTCGCATACACGTACAACGTGTGCGGAAAGTCCTCTATTCTTCCTCGAAGTCCTTTTTACTTATGACATCCGGAGCACGGTTCGACGGAGGGGCGCCGAGTTCCGATCGAGGCTCGTTCAGCCTAATAGGAGTTGCTCGTGCTTGAGCAGTGGAGCGGAAAGAGGAATCGACCTTCTTTTCCTTAGTAGTAGAAGCTTGTTTAGGGGCCATGGCGATTCTGAGTTCTCAAAGAAGAAACAAAGAAGAAGGGTTCTTAAAAAGCTAGGATTTTTGTGAAGACAGATAAAAGTTTTCTCTCTCAGGACCTTGGGCTATTTATAGAGTTCGGATAACTCTTCGAATTCTTAACCAAATCCGATATTTAATATTTATTTATGATTTGGGGACCACGTTAACCTATTATTTAGGAAAGATGGGCGGTCAGCGGATCCAGATTTTACGCACAGAGCAGATCTATAATTTTACGCTTAGGAGCTTTTTTACGCTCAAGAGGCTACAAATCTATGGTTTTACGCTCAAAGGCTATAAATCTATGGTTTTATGCCCGGATGCTTTTATGCTCAGCATCTTTTACGCTCGAGAGGCTACAAACCTACAATTTTATGATTAGAGGCTACAAATCTATAATTTTATGCTCAGAAGCTTTTTACGCTCAGAAGCTACAAATCTACGATTCTACGCTCGAAAGCTATAGATGGCCAAATTGTAAGGATTTACGCAGAAAATGTTCCTTCTTGGCCACAAAACATTCCAATTACCCAAAGCATACAGAGTTCAGCATTGAAGATGACTCTTCTTCTTAGGTCGATTGGAAGTTTATTCAAAATCCAGTCAGAATCCTTTCTCAAAAGTTCAAGTATGGCCTGTTTTGACGGCCATTTCTCGCCCCATTTCAAGGGATTTTCGGGAAATTATTTTTTGAAGATGATAGTCTGAACAAGAATTCTTCGCTTCAGAGAAGTGACAGTTCAGAAATTCTATGCGACTCCTCGTTCAAAATAGCATGACAGTTCAGATATTCGACTTAAATGCTAAGCAGCTTTCTACGCGTGTTCTGTTACGCATAAAAGACAAGACGAGATCAGATACTTTTTTTATCAGAGTCGGAGTAAAATTATTCAGACATATCGAAGCTGCACACTATTCAGACTTCCTCACAGCAAATATGGCAAATTATCATATGCGTAAAAGAAGACAATTTTATTTATCATGATTACATATGATAGAAATCCAGTCTACAAAGGGTTTTTTATCTTCATGATTACATATGATGGAAATTCTTTCTCTACAAAGGGTTTCTCATTTAAGATCACATCGAGAATTTGTTCTGCCAGGTTATCATATTGGTGCATATCTTTTTCTGTCTTCTACGGCACTTAATCGGCTTCTGCAGCCGATGAACAAGAAAATGGTGAATGGCGGGAGGATACAAAATTGGGCTTGTATAAATTATTCAAGCCATCCTCCAGGCATGCCCTAGGAATTGTGTTGGGGGTTCAGACCCATCTCAATACTGGAAGACAGGGCCAAGCTGTCTGCCTTCGTCCAGTGCCATGATGGGAGAGAATACAGCTTGCAAGCTGTGTGGTCCAATATAACCCTTTCTTTCTCCTGGACGAATTGCCATATGAAATTGCTGATTATCCCGAGCAAAGGAAGCTATGATATCCTTCCATGATCCATCATTGCAGATGACATTTGCTCGAAGATGACTCTTTTTATGGCTTCTTACATGCTGGAAGAACATAATCTTCTTCTTCCTCAAGTTGACTCGTTGAAGCTCGGCAACCATCTCTGTGTGGTGAAGGAAGTATGGAAAAAACAGGTTAACACAGTCGCCTTTATATAGGCAGAGGAGATCATACCAAATCCTAACAAATTCCTAAATATTTGCTGAGAAATCAGCCTCGCGGAACGAGTGAAACTTGACCATTTCATGCTTCATTCAAAGTGTTTCAAATTACAAGAAATTTGAAAACTTTAAAGGGGGTCTTATAGAAGCATGAAAAATACGCTGAGGAATTATACGCGTAAAACCCTCAACATACAGAAAGCCGCGTAAAATAGAGCTCCAGCACTGTGTGGCGTAAGACATGACTTCAGAGCCATTGGAGAATAACAGAGCTTCAACGCTATTCAGCGTAAAATATAGCTCGAGAACAACCCGTGTAATACAGTATTTCTAAACTATTTCAGCGTAAAAAGGTTGTTACATCGCCACTTCGGCGTAAAACCTACCTGCTTTTAATGCAGCAGGAAATTGTACGAGAAACTCTTCGTATTCCTTGAATGAACCTGTCAGATCATGCAGTGAACCTGACTCCTAACAAAGAGTACTGTACAGCGATCGAGAGAACGGCTGTAATAATGATTCGGCACAGAGTCCCAGACTGTCGTCTAGTGACATAACCCTTGATATACGACGTTACGCATTCAAGGAATATGGTGCCTAGTTTTACACAGACAGACATGAGCTTTTACGCTCAAGATGAGATGAAACCAACCACCACATCAAAAGTTGCTCTTCGTACAGAACTCGAGGCACGTCTCTGCAGTTAATGCGCGTGATGGGGGCAGATCTCTGCATTTAATGCACGAGATTTGGTTCTACTTTTAACGACTGGGTGAGCCATAATTAGGGCTAATATGTCCACATTAGCACCCATGCATATTATGCCATCAGGCTATTTTCAGCTATAGGAGTACGCTGTACGCTATCTCTTTGAAATACGCCGACTTGGACATTTTCAACTATAGGAGTATGCCGTATGCTATCTCCTCGAAATACGCCAACTCAGGCTATATTTGCAAAGGTGCATGATAAGGCTATCTGGCTCATGATACGCTCAAAATCTCAGTCAAAGAAGGATAAACTGGCTGTCCTTACGCTGGCTACCTATCCATGCAGCATCAGGCTTCTACGCCTACTCGGTTTCTACGCCTACTTGGCTTCTACTTCTACTCGGCTTCTACGTCAACTTGGCTTCTACGCCTACTTGGCTTCTACGCCTACTCGACTTCTACACCTACTTGGCTTCTACGCCTATTTGGCTTCTACGCCAATATGACAGCTACTCAGCTTTTACGCCATCAGAACAGCTATTTGGCTTTTACGCCTACGAGACAGTTATTTGGCCTTTATGCCAACCATCTCTACGCAAGGGGCAGTTACCTACGTGGCTTGTATGCTGTGATCTTCGACGAGCAGTTATACGTATTACCTCATAATGGGACACGCGTGACACGCCGATTCAGAAGATTATTCATACGTGGGTAGCAGTTTTTATAACCGCCGCGTAAAAGGTGCAGCTCTCTCCGCTGTTCGGTTTCTACGTCGAATGTAGCTAAATTCTATAAATAGAGACCTCCGGCCACGGAGGTCCAAGGTCGAGGAAAAGGGTTGAAAGGTCAAATCCAAGATAGAGAGAGTTCAGGAGTCACAGACAGAGGTCAAGGTCAAGAAAGCACCTATAGAGAGCTTTGGCAACGAGAGTTCAATCCCTCCTGCAGTCTTTGAAGCTTCTTTTTTGTCTTCTACAGCACTTCTTCGTCATCGTGTGGTCCAAGGGACAAAGTGATCGACCGCAGATCAGACTCTTATAGTAATATTTCCCCGGAATCAAATTTTTGTACTTAACATCCTCGTATAGGATTAATTATACTTCTTTTTCTTGTTTGTAAACCAAAGAAAGGGTTTTGCATAAACCTAGTTTCAATTTCTTTTGTTTATTATCAAACACCAACCTTGACTAATCTAATTGATTGCACTAATTAGTCATGTCAAGTCTAGTTGGGTTCACTTAGGTTCACTAATATCTAGTCTAACTAATGGCTAACATACTAACCATCAACTATATTAAATATATAAATATATATAATAATACTAAATATTATGAAATATATATATATAACCATAATAATTAATATGAAATGACAAAAATTCTCCTCTCCAGAAATGTGGTAGTTACACAAGGTTATCTTTCTAAATTTATTTTTGTCACAACCACTAGATGTTCTTCATCGTGATAATCTCACACATGTTTACAAGTTATACAAAGCTATATACGGTCTAAAATAAGCACCATGAGATTGGTACCATGAGTTAAGATAATTTCTTATAGTTGTTTGTTATTAAATTAAGGTTGCAAGAAACTTGGTTCCAACAACAAACTAAAGAAGTACAAAGAGATCCTATCCAAAAAATTTAAGTACAATATTTAATCTTGGTAGCGTGACGATGGAGATCGAGCGTTGTGGCAGCTCCATTACTTTGTTGACGGTCCTACGAGTGAGTGAGGGATGCTCTCTTCTCTTCTCTCTCTCTCTCTCTCTCTCTCTCTCTCTCTCTTAAGCTTATGTGTACGTACATAGCTCTTTGGAAGGGTCTAGTCTCTCTGAAGCAGAAAAAGGCCATCCTTTGGGACATCCAAGTTGCTCCTATTTATAGCCATCATGTTGATGGGCTATAGGTGCCACATATGCTTCTGTTTGGTGGCCGCAGGGGCCCCTTCAACAGAATACAGTTGCAACTGTAGGCGCATGCAATGGGCAGGCTGCCACGTGGTCTTCGTTTAGATATTTTATTGATGAGATCTCAGGATTTTTTAACATGTTGTATGCGTGACTTGGTTAGCTGGTCACGTAGTTAGTACTGATCGTATGAGAAATCTTCTTCGGTTGTAACAAAAAAATCCTATAAGTCGAGAATCGCATAATATCTTGGTCGCATATCATTGTGGACGTATATGTGTTCTCGTTTGGCCTTGGTCGTATGGACACTCTGGTCATATGATATTCTGGCCGTATACGTGCTCTCATTTTTCCTTGTTCGGATGGACACTCTGGCCGTATGATGACGAGGCTGCATGGGAATGTAGCCACATATGTGCTCTCATTTAGCCTTGGTCAGATGGATAAATGGGTATGTAGTAGCATATGTGTCTCGTTTGGCCTTTGTTAGATGGACACTGCGATAGCATAATTAAGTGGATGCATGGGTACGTAGCTGCATAAGCACGTGGCATATCGCATCTAGCGAGGCCATTAATGAGTTGATACAATTTTTTGTCTTTTTTTGAGCTGCCATCTTCACGAGTCTTGATGTATCTCAGTGTGAAGAGTGATATGTCAGAGACTCTGACAGATATCGAATGATGTGTCAGGGGGGTCGTATGCAGCCCCTTTCTTTATGGTTGATCAGGCCGCATATGGCTACTTTGTGCTTGTGGCTCCTCTACGACTAGGTTTGTATAGGCCGCATATGGCTTTTCTGTGACCTATTTTTATTTTTGAAGGGGCATGACCTTTATGCGGCCTGCATAATTTTTCTATACTTCTACAAGACCCCTTCAAAGTTTCTAAAATGACAAGTTTGGAATACATTGAATAAGAAGCATAGCTGAGCTCCATTGGCAGCATAAGAAAGGCATGTCGCATAGTCTTATGGTCGCATATATGACTCTGTCAGGCTGTCAGATCTTTATTAAATAAGGATTTTTTCTTTGATTCTTGAGCGAGTGTCTTTAGATTCTGCGCCATCAGGGTATAAGGCGGCCCAACGAACAAGGAGACTCTATCATTTCTAGCCGTTATATGGATTGAGGCGGATCAGGATTCAAACAGTCGCGCTCATTATCTCTAGCCGTATATTATCATCCTATATATAGGGGTTTTGAGGAGAGAGAAAAGTCTTTTTTACCAAATTTCTTCTTCTTCTTCCTCTTTGCTGCTGCCATGGCTTCCAAGGTCGCTTCTTCTTCCGTCGCTGATGCCAAGAAAGCCCCTAAGGGCAAGGGCGCCACCAAGAACAAGGAGAAAGGTGGTACTGCTATGGTGGACCCATCTTCGCTCTCCGCCGATATTCAGTTGCCGATCAAGGGTAGGTTCTAGACCATATATGCACAATTGGACGCATGGATATGTCTATGCGCCTACTTCTCACTACCGTATGGGCAACTATGTCGTATGGACGAGCTCTGCCGTATGGGTGCCCAGACCACATGGGTGCCTATACCGCATGGCTGGCTTGATCACATAGGTGCCTAGGCTGCTTGGATGACTTGGCTGCATGGCTGGCTTGGCTGCATGGGCGCCTAGGTCGCATGGCTGACTTGACCGCATGGGTTCCTAGGTCGCATGGCTGACTTGGCCACATGGGTGCCTAGGCCGCATGGTTGACTTGGTCTAATGGGTTCCTAGACGACATTGCTGATTTGGCCTCATGGTTGCCTAGGCTGCATGGCTGACTTGGCCGCATGGGTGTCTAAGCCGCATGGTTGGCATCATTTGATACTTTCTAATGGTTCTGATCTAAATTCTATGTTGTTTTTGTAGTGACTTTGACCACCATACCTTCTGGCAAACGGATCCTCAGGTACAACACGCCACCCTTGAATATAAACCTTGAGGACCTGGTTGCGGCCCTCTAGAAGCAGTTTGAACTGGATCTTCTGCCTGAGCATCAGCAAAAAATAGCCGAGCAGACTCCTTCTTTCTTGTTGAGCCAGATCAACTCTGGGGAGATCCCCGCTAAAGACGGGAAGCATTTCTTCAAAAAGCCGTATTTCTTGTTTGATGATGCACTTGAGTCTTCTCAATCTGAAATAGGGATGACCAGGGAAAACTGGTCTTTTACCTTCAGCAAGACGGAGCTGACTTTTCCTTCTTTTGAATGTCGCCTACCTTTGTCGGACCTAAAGGTGGGGATGGGTCAATAAAATATGGACTAGAATTTAACCCTGAGCTATAGAGGGCCCTTCTTGGTAATGTCTGGTATTGGACCAGAAAGAACAATAGGGAGTTTTATAGCACGAAGGAGCCGCCCTCGTACTCATTGCTGGGACTGAAGCCTGGTGTCATGACCCGCACCCGAAATTTGGGCATAAGTCGTGGGTACGTCCAGCCTACGCCACAGCATCGGCGGTAGAACGGTGTCTAGGTCTCAACATATAATATATATCCTGTCAATAGTCTCAACTCCGTACGGAGGACAAAGATAAATAATCTACAGTTCTATGATATACTCAATCACAAGCTATAAGAAATAATGGCACGATGAGAATAGAAAAGAGTTCTATTAAAAACCAACCACAATAAGTCCAACTCAAATCTTGAGTCTAGATGACCTCACAAAGTCACAAAATAATAAATACAACTCTGTCTTAGTCTAAAACAATAAATACAGAAAAATAGTCTAAGTACAGCCAGGTAGGATCTCCTCTAGGATAGGCAACTCTTCTGGGGTTTCCGGAGTGAAATCTCCCTCTGAACCTGGGCCGTAATGAGTGGGGCACAAGTTCTCTAGGTCCTCTGAAAAATGTTATCCAGTCAGGATTGGAGCGAAGCACAAGCACTAACAGCAGTTTCATTAAATTGACAAAAACTATAAACAGTGTAAGAAATACATGATGAGAATAAATGCTGGAAATATAAAGTACTGGAGAAATGGAAATAGGCAATAGAGCATCTAGCAATGAACAATAACAGTGAATGTTAGAACGAGTGAATCTGAATAAAATAGACATCTAGCTAAGTGTTTGAATTATCAATTTATTATGTGATCGGCTTGGGACTAGATCAGGCTGGTTATATATAATTAGCTATGATTCTTGTAGGTCAGGCTAACCATATGGTTAGCTATGATGCATATAGTGGTCAGGCTAATCATATATAACAGCTATGATGCATGTAAATAGTCAGGCCGCACCCGACGTGAGAAGTGGGGTGAGCTATGATGCATGTAAATGTTTGGATATGATCACATAATCTACTAATAGTTCCCCATCCCCCAGCTAGCATGATAGATTCTAATCACGACTCCTCATGATGGAGATCTAGAGTGCTAACCCGTGTATCCATAGTGTCGGAATCAAGTATGTAATACAACTGAATTATAGAAATAATCAACAATGAAAACTGTCAGAGAATGTACTCGCCTGTGGTCCTGAGCAAGGTGTGAGGATCGATGTCCAAAGTGGGATCACAATGACCTATTTATAGAAATTTAATGTCAAATAATGAATTAAAGGAATGAGCATGATTAACTAATTAAATACGAGGTTTCTAGATCAATTCTGAGGTTAACTAGGTCAACACTTGGTTATACCAGGTTTTGCTAGGTCGTACTAAGGTATTCTGTCTATAATAGTTAATACCTAGTCAATACTAGACTATTTTAGACAATACCTCATATTACGTATCATAGGTATATAATATACTTAGTTCCTTAACCAATACTCAAGTAACTCCTTACCTTGATATCTCAAAACCTATACTAAATCCCAAGCCAATACATAGTAACTCAACTCACCTACAATACTCTGATACACTACACCCAGAGATCCTACTGATACTACTAACCCATCACTTACTGATACTCTAGACTAACACTGACTGAGACACTCACACATAGCTATCTATCATACAGATACATAGATTGACTGATACACAACACTGCACACACTGATTTCTGAGATAATTACACAGTACACCCTCCTAGATATTTTTAGGGTACACACTGTACACTAGATAAAACACACTGCTCTTACACCTGCACAGCAACACTGACACCCACACACACAGACACAAGTTTCCATCACCCCTCAGCTAGGCAAATACACAGTTAGACTGGACACACATACTGTTAGTTCTTAAGACTTGACACTTGGTACAATGATACTCACTCACTGACATTTCACACAGGCTATACTAGTTCTCACAGTCACAACCACTGCACTGATTCACATAGGCATACACAGGTTTCTATTTTTGCACAACTGCACACTAATACACTAAGATTTCTAACTACCACACATAGTATATCTAGACACTGATACAAAGTTACATAGGTAAACACACTGATAACTCAGCTACACACAGCTACACTAACACACTATATACACAGACACTATAATACACTCTGCACACTCTCAGTGCACTGGTTCACACACAGCACACAGAAACACACACACTGAGTACACAGGTATCAACTAGACACTAGGTTTTGGGTTCACTACTCTCTCTCCCTTCTCTCAGAATTTACTCACTCACACAACCCCAATTCACCAAACACTGGTTACAACACAAGTCCATACACATCGAGACATATCTCCATACTCAATGCTTATAAATTTATTCACTTAAGATAACCTTATGACACTCCCTTTGACCTCTGAGATGTAACTCCCCACCTTGCTGTTAGCTACTCAGGTCTCCCTATGATTCCTGCTACCCTCAACTCAACTGTTGACACCCCCTATACAGAACACACAGGCTATACATCTCTCTCACTCACTGAATTCAAACCCTGCACACACACACAGAAACTGAAACTCATATAGGTTGTATACACAGAATCACTTGCACAGACACACAGAAACTGAAATGATACAACATGCATAGATAACTCACAGGATTAATGTAGGTATTCACACACAGCTAGCTAAGCTCACTGATAAACACTAGTCTAACTGATACACTCAGAATCGGATACACAATCTAACACAGGCACATGATACTGATACCCAGGATACACATAACCCTGAAATCCAATTCACTGCACACACATATACATACTCAAATTAATGACACAGCACACTGAAACATACAGGTATTAGCAATGATACACATTGCACACACACAGATTTCATATACTGGCACACAGGGATTCATCCTCAATAACAGGGACACAACATTATAACAGATCCTATACTAAACTCCACCCGACTACACAGGGAACCAACACAGTTACACCCCGACTGCACAGTGAATTTTCCCCAATACCTTCATACACAGTAGCACTAAATCGTAGGTATACAACTACACACACCCATATATAAGTATACAAATCAAGGTTCCTAAGAACTAGAAAAATATACATCCTTCTAGGCATAACAACAAACACCTAGTATGTGGAATCGAGTTTCACCTAGTTACTCATGAATCCAAATTAAAACCCTAAATAATCAAGATCAAATCTATATGTAAATGAGGAAATCTGCCTACATGTAAACCCTTAGGGCTAGGGTTCACGAAATTGGGGGAACCCAACGTTGGGGACACTTAAACCCTAATTTCTCCTAGGGCTTTAAGGAGGATCCCTAGAAATCGAGATCTACACAAAAGGGGGTTTCCTAATGGGCAATAATCCACAAAAAACAGAATATAATTGAATAAAAATAGGGTTTTACCTAGGGAGATGGCTTCTTCAATGGAGGTTCTTCTTCTCCAAGGCTTCTTGACCCAAACTCCTTGCTTCTCTTTGCTTTGGAGGAGGAAGAGGGATCTCCTAGGTCTGGATTCCGAAATCTGGAGGTGGGAAAATGGTTTTCTTGATGGAGGCTAGGGTTTCTTCTTTCTATATAAAGAATGGTTTTGAGGGAGGCTCCCTTTTATAATAAACTAGGTTTTAGGGTTTCAATGCATAGTTTTTAGGTTAAACCCCCAGGTTGGGTCATGCAGAACTCAAATAACTCAGGTTTAGGCCTTCTAGGGTTTGAGGTTCCACCCTAAAATTATAATTCTAGGGTTTCACTAGAATTGGGTTTTCAAATTAGGGTTTAGTCAATAGGGTTTGTCCTAATGCGTTCTAGGGTTTGACCTAAAACCAGATATCACTTACAACATATAAATGGTTTTAAAACTCAGCAGATTAATTAAATACATAATTATTCAAAATAGTAAAATTACACAAATATCCTAATCTGGAATTGTGGTGGTGACAAGTCTACCCTCCTTAAAAAATTTTGTCCTCGAAATTTAAAGTCCTCATAGTAGTGTTTACTCATACACATTATTAATTTCCATAAATAGTAAAATTCAACAACCCACATAATCCTGAAATAATCCACCTTGTCGTTTCGCAATTTTCAAAAATTTCCGAAATTACTATATTCCTGAAATATCCTCAAAATAAAAATCAGTTTCCATTTCCTCACAATTCCCACGCATTTAAAATAAAAATTTTATACTCGGAATTTGATATCCCTATCAACTAACCTTTAGTCCACAACATCCATGATTACATCCTCATTGCATACAACTGCTTATTAATACTTAAATCTGATACCAAGATTCTCTAATATAACCATGGTTCAATAATGCATCCAAGTTTGATACCTCTATCTCTTTAGTACCACATTCTCTGTCAATTCTCATTCCTACTACAATTGTCCATACTATTGTTCCCATCACTCCAGTGCACACCAAGTGTAATACCATACTAAGTACTGCTCTTCCCAACACCACTCTAGATGGACACCCAAGCCAGTCTGCGGTGCTATCTCAATCATGCTCAATCATCAGATCCTTACACCTGTATATCATCTACTCCTATATTTAATATTCATATTTCTCATCTACCATAAAATTAATCCTTAAAATAATCGTCAAGGTTTAACTTCTCGATCAAAAATAATTTGCATATACCTCCTCAAAGTCAGATACTCAACATCGAAATAAAATTTTAATCACTTCTAAAATCTTTGTAGCCTTGACCATGTTTATGGAATCAAAATTTGAACCCTCAAAAATTTTTTTAACGACATAAATCTCAACTCCTCAATAATTCTCAAAGTTAAAATTCATTTCCACTCGTTAATTTTATAATCCACCATATACATATAAGTGCTCACAGTCTCTAATACTCGAGGTGCACTCAATACATCTATTGTCTACAACTGTGTACTAAAATTGTACTGCCCGAATCGCTTGCACTATTACCTCCAATGATCAAGGTTATCATCACATGTATTTTCTCCAATGATTTTCTATCTATATTAATTGATACACCAATCTAACTATCATCACACGTTGTACTTACTGTTATTAGCACCATTCTCAATAATCCTTGATATAGACTCACTAGCACTATTGGTATGGTAACACTAGCTTCATCATTAGATCACCTTGTCACATTGACTAGAACTTAAGATCTCTTGCAATTTCTATAATACCCATGCTTACTTCAATCTCAAGGACAGGTATATGGTTCCATATCTCGATTGATGTATAAGCATATCCCTTAACCTTTTACAGCCTGTTAAACTAATATGTGATATATTTCATAACTTTCATTACCAATCTTGATATTTCTCTACTCATGGCATCTCATTAAAACCCTTTATGCATATACATTTCTTTACTCTTGATACACCCAGTATCAATCATCAAATTGAACATCATGCTCCATTAATCTTTAACACAATTCTTTAATACTTAATTGTTCACATAGATCATCCAATTACAAAATTTTAATGACTACCCAGGACTGGCATGCTGATTCTGACACTTACTCTTGGAACCATCATTGATACTCTTACTCCTTCTTCTACCTATAGTACCAATATTTACTATAATAACACCTATCCTAGAACTATTGCTACAAGGTACTATGCTATGGATATCTCTAGATTAATGCCTACTGCTCCCATGTCCAACTAAGAACCACTTATAAACTCACAAGTCATACTCAGTCAACACTAATACAAGACACAAACAAAATTATAAGTCACTAATTATCATACTAACAAGGAATCCTCAAAGAAAATAAGCTCCAAAGGAACTAGATCAAGGACTGAAGGTATCTTTACTGCTAGTAAAGAAAAGAAGCGATGGAACAAAGTCCTGGAATAACAGAAATAGATAAGTATTGAGATGATACTTTAAGAACCAATTTAAGATACAACCTGATAATTATACACGTCTGTCTGAAATTATGACACTCAGAATCCTCGCCACGCCAGTAAGCATAGGTGCAATAAATGACAGGTTCCGTAACTAAGGTATGCAACCCTATAATCATGTCATCTAGAATCCTCGCCACGCCAACCGGTGTGGCTGCGAGAGACTCTAAGTTTCATAACTACAATATATACATCCTAGTCAGGTTCCTACGTTATCGTCACGACAACTAGTATGGCTGCGATAAACTCTAGGTTCCATAACCAAAGTAGACGTTTTACCTTTCTCACTGTCCTCATCAATATATGTCATTAGATGATACCGTAAATTTTAGCCCGTAAAATTCATTTTGATATAAAAACCCACTCAACAACGATACCAAAAATTTAACAACTGATCAACAAGAATCAAACTCAATATCAACAAGCGAGAACAGACGAAAACAAGGGGAAAAGAATTAAATTGGAATTCATAATGAGATTCTCAAGGGTCGTCCCAGGAATCTCTCAATAATTGTGATTGAGCATCCTGTTCTGCTCTGCTGCTCCTCTGGCGACCTCGAACTCCGGCTCTCCTGGTGGTCAAAATAATTCTCTGCCTCTATAACAATCTATAGTAGCATGATGCCTACTCAACCAGTCCATTCCGAGTATAATATCGTACCCCGGGAGTGGCATGACGAGTAAGCTCACGCTCAACTCTCGACCTCCTACTGACACCCTTCGGTCCTTGCAGTAATCACGGACTAGGATAATACCTCCACCAGTCGTGATCTTGCAAATCCTTGCTAGTGGTTCTGTCTCTAAATGATGTCGAAGTGCATAAGATACAGACACAAACTATGGGAAGCGCCAGAGTCGAATAAGGTAAATGCGGGAATATAATCGAGAAGAACTGAACCTGTGATCAAGTCTCCTGCTGGTTCGACCTCCTCGACTGCTATGGCGTATGCTCGCCCCTGTGGTGCACCTCTTTGCTGCCGGTGCTGAGCAAACATCTGCTGCTGCGGTGGAAGTGGAGGTCCTCTCTGTTGTTGGCCTCCTGGTACGGCAGGTACCCTGTCTGGTCCTCTCTGGGCGGCTGCTCCACCCTGACCTGGGCGAGTCTGTATGGTAGGGCAATCCCTCAGCTGATGTGTCATCGATCCGCAGGACAGACATGTGCCCAACCTCTTCCTGCAGATGTCTCTGGTATGTCCCATCTTCCTGCAATACACACACTGGATAGTGGGCCGAGTCTGTCTCTGTGGCTGTTGCTGCTGGATGTGTCCTCGAACTGGTGTCTGGTGCTACTGATGATGAGCTATCTGCGGTCCCACATGTGGCTTAACTGGACT
The DNA here is from genome assembly GCA_036927795.1 of Iris macrosiphon. Lineage (NCBI taxonomy): Eukaryota > Viridiplantae > Streptophyta > Magnoliopsida > Asparagales > Iridaceae > Iris > Iris macrosiphon. The sequence continues at coordinate 149,314,625 of JAYESA010000010.1, forward strand.
TCTTTGATTTGGATTTGCGCACTGGTCGGAAAGATAAGGAGCTCGAAGACAACCCCTCACTTGATGTCCCGCAATGCCACAGTACAAACAAAGTCCTCGCCTCATCCTACAGCTCTTCCAAAGGTGAGCTAGCTTCTTACAGAAGTGACAAGCCTGCTGGATCTGCCTCGGAGGCTGCTGCTGATCCTGCGATCTGGTCCTCGACGACATCCTGAGGACAGCGCGAAAGGAATCGATTAAGGTAATAGATACGATATCATCAAGGAAGGACAGTAATTTCTAAAGGAAAAATCATTAAGAGTAGTATTATAAGAATCAGAAATTCCTAATTGTGATTGAGCATATCCTCGGCCTAATTCCTATTTCCTGAAACAGGCTCGTAGTAATACTCTAAGCGAGCACCACTATGATATCGCTCTAATGCGAATCTAGGACTCGACCTGCATGGGCTACCACTAAAAACGTGTCACGACCCACACCCGGAATTTGGGCATGAGTCGTGGGTACGTCCAGCCTACGCCGCAGCATCGGCGGTAGAACGCTGTCTAGGTCTCAACATATAATATATATCCTGTCAATAGTCTCAACTCCGTACGGAGGACAAAGATAAATAATCCACAGTTCTATGATATACTCAATCACAAGCTATAAGAAATAATGGTACGATGAGAATAGAAAAGAGTTCTATTAAAAACCAACCACAATAAGTCCAACTCAAATCTTGAGTCTAGATGACCTCACAAAGTCACAAAATAATAAATACAACTCGGTCTTAGTCTAAAACAATAAATACAGAAAAATAGTCTAAGTACAGCCAGGTAGGATCTCCTCTAGGATAGGCAACTCTTCTGGGGTTTCCGGAGTGAAATCTCCCTATGAACCTGGGCCGTAATGAGTGGGGCACAAGTTCTCCAGGTCCTCTGAAAAATGTTATCCAGTCAGGATTGGAGCGAAGCACAAGCACTAACAGCAGTTTCATTAAATTGACAAAAACTATAAACAGTGTAAGAAATACATGATGAGAATAAATGCTGGAAATGTAAAGTACTGGAGAAATGGAAATAGGCAATAGAGCATCTAGCAATGAACAATAACAGTGAATGATAGAACGAGTGAATCTGAATAAAATAGACATCTAGCTAAGTGTTTGAATTATCAGTTTATTATGTGATCGGCTTGGGACTAGATCAGGCTGGTTATATATGATTAGCTATGATTCTTGTAGGTCAAGCTAACCATATGGTTAGCTATGATGCATTTAGTGGTCAGGCTAATTATATATAACAGCTATGATGCATGTAAATGGTCAGGCCGCACCCGACGTGAGAAGTGGGGTGAGCTATGATGCATGTAAATATTTGGATATAATCACATAATCTACTAATAGTTCCCCATCCCCCAGCTAGCACGATGGATTCCAATCACGACTCCTCATGATGGGGATCTAGAGTGCTAACCCGTGTATCCATAGTATCGGAATCAAGTATGTAATACAACTGAATTATAGAAATAATCAACAATAAAAACTGTCAGAGAATGTACTCGCCTGTGGTCCTGAGCAAGGTGTGAGGATCGATGTCCAAAGTGGGATCACAATGACCTATTTATGGAAATTCAATGTCAAATAATGAATTAAAGGAATAAGCATGATTAACTAATTAAATATGAGGTTTCTAGATCAATTCTGAGGTTAACTAGGTCAACACTTGGTTATACCAGATTTTGCTAGGTCGTACTAAGGTATTCTGGCTATAATAGTTAATACCTAGTCAATACTAGACTATTTTAGACAATACCTCATATTACGTATCATAGGTATATAATATACTTAGTTCCTTAACCAATACTCAAGTAACTCCTTACCTTGATATCTCAAAACCTATACTAAATCCCAAGCCAATACATAGTAACTCAACTCACCTACAATACTCTGATACACTACACCCAGAGATCCTACTGATACTACTAACCCATCACTTACTGATACTCTAGACTAACACTGACTGAGACACTCACACATAGCTATCTATCACACAGACACATAGATTGACTGATACACAACACTGCACACACTGATTTCTGAGATAATTACACAGTACACCCTCCTAGATATTTCTAGGGTACACACTGTACACTAGCTAAAACATACTGCTCTCACACCTGCATAGCAACACTGACACCCACACACACAGACACAAGTTTCCCTCACCCCTCAGCTAGGCACATACACAGTTAGACTGGACACACGTACTGTTAGTTCTTAAGACTCGACACTTGGTACAATGATACTCACTCACTGACATTTCACACAGGCTACACTAGTTCTCACAGTCACAACCACTGCACTGATTCACATAGGCATACACAGGTTTCTGTTTTTGCACAACTGCACACTAATACACTAAGATTTCTAACTACCACACATAGTATATCTAGACACTGATACAAAGTCACATAGGTAAACACACTGATAACTCAGCTACACACAGCTACACTAACACACTATATACACAGACACTATAATACACTCTGCACACTCTCAGTGCACTGGTTCACACACAGCACACAGAAACACACACACTGAGTACACAGGTATCAACTAGACACTAGGTTTTGGGTTCACTACTCTCTCTTCCTTCTCTCAGAATTTACTCACTCACACAACCCCAATTCACCAAACACTGGTTACTACACAAGTCCATACACATCGAGACATATCTCCATACTCAATGCTTATAAATTTATTCACTTAAGATAACCTTATGACACTCCCTCTGACCTCTGAGATGTAACTCCCCACCTTGCTGTTAGCTACTCAGGTCTTCCTATGATTCCTGCTACCCTCAACTCAACTGTTGACACCCCCTATACAGAACACACAGGCTATACATCTCTCTTACTCACTGAATTCAAACCCTGCACACACACACAGAAACTGAAACTCATATAGGTTGTATACACAGAATCACTTGCACAGACACACAAAAACTGAAATGATACAACATGCATAGATAACTCACAGGATTAATGTAGGTATTCACACACAGCTAGCTAAGCTCACTGATAAACACTAGTCTAACTGATACACTCAGAATCGGATACACAATCTAACACAGGCACATGATACTGATACCCAGGATCACATAACCCTGAATTCCAATTCACTGCACACACATATACATACTCAAATTAATGACACAGCACACTGAAACATACAGGTATTAGCACTGATACACATTGCACACACTCAGATTTCATATACTGGCACACAGGGATTCATCCTCAATAACAGGGACACAGCATTATAACAGATCCTATACTAAACTCCACCCGACTACACAGTGAACCAATACAGTTACACCCCGACTGCACAGTGAATTTTCCCCAATACCTTCATAAATAGTAGCACTAAATCGTAGGTATACAACTACACACACCCATATGTAAGTATACAAATCAAGGTTCCTAAGAACTAGAAAAATATACATCCTTCTAGGCATAACAACAAACACCTAGTATGTGGAATCGAGTTTCACCTAGTTACTCATGAATCCAAATTAAAACCCTAAAAAATCAAGATCAAATCTATATGTAAATGAGAAAATCTGCCTACATGTAAACCCTTAGGGCTAGGGTTCACGAAATTGGGGGAACCCAACGTTGGGGACACTTAAACCCTAATTTCTCCTAGGGCTTTAAGGAGGATCCCTAGAAATCGAGATCTACACAAAAGGGGGTTTCCTAATGGGCAATAATCCACAGAAAACAGAATATAATTGAATAAAAATAGGGTTTTACCTAGGGAGATGGCTTCTTCAAAAGAGGTTCTTCTTTTCCAAGGCTTCTTGACCCAAACTCCTTGCTTCTCTTTTCTTTGGAGGAGGAAGAGGTATCTCCTAGGTCTGGATTCCGAAATCTGGAGGTGGGAAAATGGTTTTCTTGATGGAGGCTAGGGTTTCTTCTTTCTATATGAAGAATGGTTTTGAGGGAGGCTCCCTTTTATAATAAACTAGGTTTTAGGGTTTCAATGCATAGTTTTAGGTTAAACCCCCAGGTTGGGTCATGCAGAACTCAAATAACTCAGGTTTAGGCCTTCTAGGGTTTGAGGTTCCACCCTAAAATTCGAATTCTAGGGTTTCACTAGAATTGGGTTTTCAAATTAGGGTTTAGTCATTAGGGTTTGTCCTAATGCGTTCTAGGGTTTGACCTAAAACCAGATATCACTTACAACATATAAATAGTTTTAAAACTCAGCAGATTAATTAAATACATAATTATTCAAAATAGTGAAATTATACAAATGCCCTAATCTGGAATTGTGGTGGTGATACCTGGTGTCGTCGGTAGTGACCTGGGATCGAACCTCTGCATATACGCGGTAGACACCTTCCTTTATTGTAACCTCCGATTTCCAATTTCCAAAATAATTAGATTTTAATTTATTTTAAAATATCAAGTTTTATAAAATATTTCTCTTTGAAATTTTTATTTAATTTTGAACGATGTTTGATTGTAGAAGGTAATTTAAAAATCCTTTATAAAAATCCTTTTTCCTAAGTGTCGATGTAGTACAAAATAAATAAATAATAATAATATATATATTCCTCTAGTTTCAAATATTTATTGGCTTGAAATCATAAAATTATTTATTGGATAAAAATAATTAAAAGACTAGTTGTTTCTTCAAAATAATTTTTTATATTTAATGGGATAGTAAATAAATAAATTACATAGCTTTCCTAAAATATTTTCTGAAATTATAATCTTTATTTTTATTTTTACAAGTTGCCATTTCCCATCAACTAGCCTTCACACCCTCATTTTTTCCCCACGTGAGAAACCCGTTTAATTAATTCTGGGCCATTCATTATTGGGCCAACCCGCAACCCTTTATCCCACACCATCTCTCCCTATTTAAGTTCTCATTCTCACAATTCCCAAGAAACCCTAATCTCCAGATTATTAGCTAGCCCCCACAATTTCCCACAAGCCAAAGCCACCACCATTTTTGTGTGCTCGTGTCCGTATGTCCAGCATCACCGTGTCAGCCGTGATGGCCTAGGGTCCGACCCCGGGTGTCCCATCGTATCCATTTATTTCTTGTATCCGGTTACAACTTTACAACCTAATTTCCGTGTCCGACACACCCGGACACAACCCCCACACCACAGCGAACACCCACCCCGTGTCCAACACCCGGACACGCCCACAGAGCATCATCCCCGTGTTCGGCAGACCCGGACACGACCCCCTGACACACCCAGAACCCTAAACCTAACCCTAACCCTAGAACAGCCGCCGGTGGCCGCCCAGATCCGCCGAGGAGTTCCCGCCGACCGCCTCGGATCTCCTCGGGACGAAGCCGTCGACCGCCTCCTCGATCTGGCCCGCCGCTGAGTCGAACAGCCGCCGCTGGAACCGAGCACCGCAGCCCTCGACCGCTGCCACCGTCTCACCCGCGTCGAGCACCGCCGCTGGAACGAAGCCGCCGCCGCCTCGAAGCGCCCGCCTCCTCGGACAGAACGCCCGCTCCTCGGACAGAGCGCCGCCTCGAGCCGAGCGACGCCGCCGCCTCGAGCCGAGCGACGCCGCCGCCGTAGATCTGCCGAAGCCCGCCGCGGATCCCCTCCTCGCCGAGTTCCCGCTGCCGCCTCACCTGCGCCGACCCCGGCGGAACCCCGCCGACGACGGAGACCCCTCCCCATCGTGAGCCTCTTCTTCCCCTTTCTTTTCTCTGTTCTGAAAAGTCAGTAAATGTATTAGTATATAGTTTAAGTTGATTAATTTGTATATAGTTTAAGTTAATTAAATTGTAATTAGTTTAAGTTTAATAAATAGTTAATGTATTGTAATAGTTAATTTATAATTAGTTAATTAAATTATATAATCTGTTAGTATATATGATTAGTTATTTTATATAATTAGTTAATTAATGTAATTTGGTTATATTAATATAATTAGTTTATATTAATATGTAATTTGGTTATTTATATAAATTGATTTTATTAATATGTATTAGTCTAGTAAATTCATATAATTAACTTAGTAAATTCATGTAACTAGTTTAGTAAATACAACATGATTAGTTTTATTGTTTTAATTTATAAAATTAGTTTAGTTAATTTAGTAATCATTAATTAGATTAATTAGTTAATTAATAACCAGTTAGTAATTTCTTAATAAATTAGTAATTTGTAATTAGTTTGGAAATTTATGTAACTTGTTTATTAATTAAATATAATTAGTTTAGTAATTTCCTATAATAAGTTTGGTAATATATATATATATGCATATTAGTTTTATTGTTTATAATTTAGTTATGTATTATGTATAAGGATTTTTTATTGATATATATACAAATATGTATTTTGGTATAAAAAGTATATATGTATATACATCTATTAGTGTATATACACAAATATGTATTTTTTTAAAATTACTAATAGACACTTATATATATATTATATACGTTTTATTGGTATACTAAGTATTAATGTATGTTTCAGTATTTAAATATAAATAAATGTATATTGGTATAAATGTATATATATATATATATTGTACATACAATTAATGTATTGTATATGTATTTAATGTGATGTACTAGTATTAGTATATATTTTAATAATAATAATAACATTGACAATACACATATATATATATTTTAAAATGTATTTTAGCATATGTATGAGTATACATATATAATGTTCAACTAGTATAAATCAAATATATATTGTAAATACATTTAAATTGGTGCATGTATAAATATAGTAAGTATTAATAAGTGTAATGTGTGTTATATACGTATCCCTACTAGATGACCTAGTTGACTAGAGCCATGCCTGGCAGAGCCCCTGAGTTCATGTATTTGAGACGTGTTAGTATAGTACCTGATGCAAATGTTGTATTTAATATATTTTAGGACTGTTGGTTCCTCCAGACGATACTCTGGGACAGGACATTGACATTACCAGCTAAGGACCCAAGGCGAGTACATTCTCTGATTAGTTTCTAATTTATGATATCTCCTATGTTTACTGTATCTAGTGTAAATATCCATGTTCTTGACACATTGGTTACACGGATTGGTATACACGGATCTCGTCATGAGATGTTATTCCTTTTTCATGGTGTAGCTTGTACAAGACTTGTTTCTTTGTTATCTTGTGCATGTACAGACACTGATTCCCGGGGAGACTTGCTACCTTCCTGGGGAATCCCGTGCCATAGCGTGCCATGATTGGATCTACTATACCAGTCGGGGGTGGGGAGTATTTTAGTGTAGATATGTGATCATACCCAACTTTCCATGCATCATAGCTCACCCCACATCTCACGTCGGGTGCGGCCTGACCATCTCAGTGCCTCATAGCTGTTACGTGTGATTAGCCTGACCTCTACATGCATCATAGCTAACCAACGGTTAGCCTGACCTTCGTGAATCATTGCTAATCACATGTAACCAGCCTGATCAAGTTCCCAAGCCGATCACATGTTAAAGCTAGTACTCACACACTTAGTCATAGGATTCTTGCTCATTGACATATTGTTTCTTTCCTGCATTTACTTACAGTATTTTCAGTATTTCTTTCATTGTACATTCTCGTACCTATACATGCATCTGGTATATTTCCATCTAGAACTGCTACGTAGTTTATGTCATTTATATAGAACTGCTATTTAGAGATGTACTTTGCTCCTTCCTGACTGGAAAATATTTTTCCAGACTGTGACCTTAGTAGACTGGTTTCCGACACACTTGGGGATTGGAAGTTAATGATTGCAGGTATGATTATTTTGTCGTTAGACTTGTCTTGTATTTCTTGCTTGCCTTGATATCTCATCGTGCTTTAGTTTATGTGATTGAGTATTTCTAGATTTATTTTATGATATCCACGTCTCCTTATGGAGTTGGATACTAGCGTGAGATTGTTTAGATAGTACTTGACCTAGACAGCGTTCTACCGCCGATACTGCGGCGTAGGCTGGACGTACCCACGCTCTCGTGCCCCTAAACCGGGTGCGGGTCGTGACACATTTTTAGTGGTGGCCCATGCAGGTCGACTTCGCTAGTTGTGCGATATCGTAGTAGTGCGACGTCATAGTTGTACTACTGCGTACCTGCTATAGAATATAGGACATAGGATACTAGGATGAGAGAGGATACTCAATCACAAATTCTTGAGAGATTCCTGGGACGACCCCTTGAGAATCTTATTCCAATTTAAATCTTTTTCCTTGATTTCGTCCGCTCTCGCTTGTTGTCACTGAACTTGATTCTTGTTGAGCAGTTATTAAATTAAATTATTGGTATCATTGTTGAGTTTGATTCTTGTTGACCAGTTGTTAACTTTAATTCCTGGTATCGTTGTTGAGTTGATTTCAAATTGAGATGAATTTTACAGACTAAAATTTACGGTATCATCTGATGACATATATTGATGAGGACAGTGAGAAAGGTAAAAACGTCTACTTTGGTCATGGAACCTAGAGTTTATCGCAGCCATATTAGCTGTCGTGACGAGAACGTAGGAACCTAACTTGGATGTACATACTTTAGTTATGAGATTTAGAGTTTTTTGCAGCCATACCGGTTGGCGTGACGAGTATTCTAGATGACATGATTATAGGGTTGCATACCTTAGTTACGGAACCTGTCGTTTATCGCATCTATGCTTACTGGCGTGGCGAGGATTCTGTGTGTCATGATTTCGGATAGACGTGTATGATTATCAGGTTGTATCTTAAATTGGTTCTTAAAATATCATCTCAAGACTTGTCTATTTCTGTTATTCCAGGACTTTGTTCTACCGCTTCTTTCTTTACTAGCAGTAAGGATACCTTCTGTCCTCAATTCAGTCTTTGAGCTCCTATTCCATGAGGATTTCTTGTTAAGCATGGTAATTAGTGGCTTGTAATTTTGTTTGTGTCTTGTATTAGTATTGACTGTGTTGCTAGTGATTTGTAAGTGTTTCTTAGATGGGCATGTGAGCAGTAGGCTTTAATCTAGAGTTAGCCCTTAGCATAGTACCTTGTACCAATGATTCTAGGAGTAGTGTCATTAGAGACTGAGAGTTAAGGAGAGTATAGAGTATCAGTGATAGTTCTCAGAGTTAGTATCAGAGCCAATTACCCGTCCTGGATAATCATGATTATGTAATTGAGTGATCTATGTAAACGATTAAGTATCCGGGAATTGTGTTAAGGATTTATGGAGCATGATGTCCAATTTGATGATTGATATCGAAAATATTAAAGGTAAAGAAATGTATATGTATAAAGGGTTTAATGAGATGTCATAAGTAGAGAAATATCAGGATTAGTAATGAAAGTTGTGAAGCGTATCACGGATTAGTAGGCTTTAAAGGATTAAAGGAAATACATATACAACCATCGAGATGAGGAACCATACACATACCCATGAGAGTAAAGAAACATGAGTGTTATAGAGGATACAGGTGATCATGAGTTCTAATGAGCTTGATGAGATAATCCATTAATGCAGCTAGTGATATAATACCAAGAGTGCTAATGGTTCTATTTCGAGGGTTAGTCGAGAATGACACTCAAACAAAAAGCACTTCAAGTGATGATAATTAGATTGGTGTATTAGTGTGCACCTTGAGCATTAGAGACCGTGAATATTTATAGATGTGTACTTGTGGATTTAATTTTATCGTTTCAAGAATGGAAATGAAATGAGATTTTGAGAATTTTAAGGAGTTGAGATTTTATGTTGTTAAAATATTGAGGATTTAAATTTGATTCACTAAACATAGTTAAGGCTACAAAGATTTTAGAAGTGATTAAATTTTATTTCGATGTGAAGTATCTAATTTTGAGGAGGTATATGCATTTTATTTTAAGTTGATCGGGAAGTTAAACCTTGACGATTATTTTGAGGATTAATTTTTGGTAGATGAGAGATATGAATATTAATATATGATTAGTTGATATGGGTACCAGTGTACATGAATAGGAATTTGTTAGTGTGCTAGAGTTAAGTGTTTGTTAGAGATAGTAGACACTACAAGTAATATGTTAACATGATCCTTCTTCCTTCCTAATGTTCCTTTTCTTTCGCCTTTCGATTGATTGATTGATTTTTCTAGTACTGTGGTTCACATGCATGATTTTCTTGTTAGAATATAACTAGTAGTACCCCCCTAACAGAGACTGAAATACCATGACCAAAGATACATGACCTATATTTTCTTAAATTGCATGGCTGTAGGTAGAGTTTTCTTAAACCATGATCATTGGGTTTTGACCATAGCAAAGATCTATGACGAGGTTATGACTGACAAAAAGAGACAAGAGAATTAAATTTGTGGATGAGCATTAAATTAAATAAAGAATTTAGGGGTTGTTATAACGGAGTTGATGGATCATTGATTTTATGAAAATTGAGGTATGATTGAAATTCGAGGACAAATATTTACTTAAAGGGAGAATTAAGAAATTTACAGAGCCAAAAATTTGAGGATTTATTAATTTTAAGGAGGTCTTGATATGATTGAATTGATTAAAAAAAAAATTGAGAAATTTGAGAGGTTATCTTATCTATTTGATTGCAAGATAGAAATTTTATATAGTATGAATGTTGCATTGAAGATACTGGAAGCATCGCATCGTTGAGTATTTGAGGAAAAAGAAAAGCAGGAAATAAAATCGTAAATAGAATAGTGTCAAATTAAATTCTTGGGATGAGGAGTTAGATTGGAATAAGCATCAATTGAATTTGAGTTAGATGATTGATGAGTGTTTAAAGTTAAATTTTGGGATGCAGATTTTTAAGTTTTATAAATATGCATTGATTGGATTTCAATTAAAAGGATAGGATAGTAAATCTTGTATTTAGTTATTTACTCAAAATTTGAGAAGATTATGATACGACTGGAATTCAATTAAAATATTGAGGATTTGAGTAGTAAAAATTTTACATTGGGATAATAAATTCAGAGGATGAAAAAAAAATATTAGTTCAAAATTCGAAAACATTATACATACGGATAAAGAAATATGGAATGAAATGAAGCTCATGGTAAAGAAGATTATAATATAATTGATTATGGGATCATATAATTGAAGATCGTAAGGTAAGATCATGGTATATTGAGGTTGTGATTTAAATTAAAATCTTGACCATGACAATAACATTTGAAATCGAAGAAAATAATCGAGGTATAGTTGATGTTAAGATAAACAAACTCGAATTTGATGATAAGGATTTTGGACATGTAATAAATTTTGATTCAGAAATTCTAAGATCTAATCTAATAAAGTTTGTGGAATTTGAAACTTTTATAGATATTAGTTAATGATGAATCACAAGATTGAGAAAAGTAAAATGAACGAGGATAAAAAGGAAGGATTATTTTCAGATGGTAGTAAAGACTATTTTTCCTAGAAATTAAGAAAGGCGATTAGATGTCTCTTGATTACATTCTGAAGGATGTATTTAAGTTTCTTAAATCAAATTGTCGACCGTATCTTTCGAATTAGCTATAACTTTCATGTCTATATCATTCATTATATTGGGTCTTCCTTGGTTTAGTTACTTTGAAAAGGTAACGTGCATTATTCCAATTATCTGTTTTTTTGTGATCGTGTCTACTTCCCAAAACCTAAACTTTCTAGAGGATTCAAGGCTGAGCCATGATTCCTTCAAGTTATTCCTGTCTTAAACCATATTTTCTTTTTCTTCATGTTTTCTTCTGTTTGGTAAATATTCTCCTTATAGAAATATTTTCTTCAATGATATATTCATCATTATGAACAACAAAATTTTTTCTATCCTAGTCATCCCTAAAATTTCGAGGACAAAATTTTTCTAAGGTGGATAGACTTGTAACCTCCGATTTCCAATTTCCAAAATAATTAGATTTTAATTTATTTTAAAATATCAAGTTTTATAAAATATTTCTCTTTGAAATTTTTATTTGATTTTGAACGATGTTTGATTGTAGAAGGAAATTTAAAAATCCTTTATAAAAATCCTTTTTCCTAAGTGTCGATGTAGTACAAAATAAATAAATAATAATAATATATATATTCCTCTAGTTTCAAATGTTTATTGGCTTGAAATCATAAAATTATTTATTGGATAAAATTAATTAAAAGACTAGTTGTTTCTTCAAAATAATTTTTTATATTTAATGGGATAGTAAATAAATAAATTACATAGCTTTCCTAAAATATTTTCTGAAATTATAATCTTTATTTTTATTTTTATAAGTTGCCATTTCCCATCAACTAGCCTTCACACCCTTATTTTTCCCTACGTGAGAAACCCGTTTAATTAATTCTGGGCCATTCATTATTGGGCCAACCCGCAACCCTTTATCCCACACCATCTCTCCCTATTTAAGTTCTCATTCTCACAATTCCCAAGAAACCCTAATCTCCAGATTATTAGCTAGCCCCCACAATTTCCCACAAGCCAAAGCCACCACCATTTTTGTGTGCTCGTGTCCGTGTGTCCAGCATCACCGTGTCAGCCGTGATGGCCTCGGGTCCGACCCCGGGTGTCCCATCGTATCCATTTATTTCTTGTGTCCGGTTACAACTTTACAACCTGATTTTCGTGTCCAACACACCCGGACACAACCCCCACACCACAGCGAACACCCACCCCGTGTCCAACACCCGGACACGCCCACAGAGCATCATCCCCGTGTCCGACAGACCCGGACACGACCCCCTGACACACCCAGAACCGTAAACCTAACCCTAACCCTAGAACAGCCGCCGGTGGCCGCCCATATCCGCCGAGGAGTTCCCGCCGACCGCCTCGGATCTCCTCGTGACGAAGCCGTCGACCGCCTCCTCGATCTGGCCCGCCGCTGAGTCGAACAGCCGCCGCTGGAACCGAGCACCGCAGCCCTCGACCGCTGCCGCCGTCTCACCCGCGTCGAGCACCGCCGCTGGAACGAAGCTGCCGCCGCCTCGAAGCGCCCGCCTCCTCGGACAGAACGCCCGCTCCTCGGACAGAGCGCCGCCTCGAGCCGAGCGACGCCGCCGCCGCAGATCTGCCGAAGCCCGCCGCGGATCCCCTCCTCGCCGAGTTCCCGCTGCCGCCTCACCTGCGCCGACCCCGGCGGAACCCCGCCGACGACGGAGACCCCTCCCCATCGTGAGCCTCTTCTTCCCCTTTCTTTTCTCTGTTCTGAAAAGTCAGTAAATGTATTAGTATATAGTTTAAGTTGATTAATTTGTATATAGTTTAAGTTAATTAAATTGTAATTAGTTTAAGTTTAATAAATAGTTAATGTATTGTAATAGTTAATTTATAATTAGTTAATTAAATTATATAATCTGTTAGTATATATGATTAGTTATTTTATATAATTAGTTAATTAATGTAATTTGGTTATATTAATATAATTAGTTTATATTAATATGTAATTTGGTTATTTATATAAATTGATTTTATTAATATGTATTAGTCTAGTAAATTCATATAATTAACTTAGTAAATTCATGTAACTAGTTTAGTAAATACAACATGATTAGTTTTATTGTTTTAATTTATAAAATTAGTTTAGTTAATTTAGTAATCATTAATTAGATTAATTAGTTAATTAATAACCAGTTAGTAATTTCTTAATAAATTAGTAATTTGTGATTAGTTTGGAAATTTATGTAACTTATTTATTAATTAAATATAATTAGTTTAGTAATTTCCTATAATAAGTTTGGTAATATATATATATATGCATATTAGTTTTATTGTTTATAATTTAGTTATGTATTATGTATAAGGATTTTTGATTGATATATATACAAATATGTATTTTGGTATAAAAAGTATATATGTATATACATCTATTAGTGTATATACACAAATACGTATTTTTTTAAAATTACTAATAGACACTTATATATATATTATATACGTTTTATTGGTATACTAAGTATTAATGTATGTTTCAGTATTTAAATATAAATAAATGTATATTGGTATAAATGTATATATATATATATTGTACATACAATTAATGTATTGTATATGTATTTAATGTGATGTACTAGTATTAGTATATATTTTAATAATAATAATAACATTGACAATACACATATATATATATTTTAAAATGTATTTTAGCATATGTATGAGTATACATATATAATGTTCAACTAGTATAAATCAAATATATATTGTAAATACATTTAAATTGGTGCATGTATAAATATAGTAAGTATTAATAAGTGTAATGTGTGTTATATACGTATCCCTACTAGATGACCTAGTTGACTAGAGCCATGCCTGGAAGAGCCCCTGAGTTCATGTATTTGAGACGTGTTAGTGCAGTACCTGATACAAATGTTGTATTTGATATATTTTAGGACTGTTGGTTCCTCCAGACGATACTCTGGGACAGGACATTGACATTACCAGCTAAGGACCCAAGGCGAGTACATTCTCTGATTAGTTTCTAATTTATGATATCTCCTATGTTCACTGTATCTAGTGTAAATATCCATATTCTTGACACATTGGTTACACGGATTGGTATACACGGATCTCGTCATGAGATGTTATTCCTTTTTCATGGTGTAGCTTGTACAAGCCTTGTTTCCTTGTTATCTTGTGCATGTACAGACACTGATTTCCGGGAAGACTTGCTACCTTCCTGGGGAATCCCGTGCCATAGCGTACCATGATTGGATCTACTATACCAGTCGGGGGTGGGGAGTATTTTAGTGTAGATATGTGATCATACCCAACTTTCCATGCATCATAGCTCACCCCACATCTCACGTCGGGTGCGGCCTGACCATCTCAGTGCCTCATAGCTGTTACGTGTGATTAGCCTGACCTCTACATGCATCATAGCTAACCAACGGTTAGCCTGACCTTCGTGAATCATAGCTATTCACTTGTAACCAGCCTGATCAAGTTCCCAAGCCGATCACATGTTAAAGCTAGTACTCACACACTTAGTCATAGGATTCTTTCTCATTGACATATTGTTCCTTTCCTGTATTTACTTACAGTATTTTCAGTATTTCTTTCATTGTACATTCTCGTACCTATACATGCATCTGATATGTTTCCATCTAGAACTGCTACATAGTTTATGTCATTTATATAGAACTGCTATTTAGAGATGTACTTTGCTCCTTCCTGACTGGAAAATATTTTTCCAGACTGTGACCTTAGTAGACTGGTTTCCGACACACTTGGGGATTGGAATTTAATGATTGCAGGTATGATTATTTTGTCGTTAGACTTGTCTTGTATTTCTTGCTTGCCTTGATATCTCATCGTTCTTTAGTTTATGTGATTGAGTATTTCTAGATTCATTTTATGATATCCACGTCTCCTTATGGAGTTGGATACTAGCGTGAGATTGTTTAGATAGTACTTGACCTAGACAGCGTTCTACCGCCGATACTGCGGCGTAGGCTGGACGTACCCACGCTCTCGTGCCCCTAAACCGGGTGCGGGTCGTGACATTTATCAAGTAGCCAAGAAGGGGACCTATCCCATATGATAATTGCGGGCTCTCAGCTAGTCTCATTATAACGCCTCCTCGTGCCGCCTGACCCAGTAGATTCTGAAGAAGTACGAGCAGAAGCTCCGGGCCGCAGACTTTTTTTTGCCATGAAGGGTACGTGTTATGGTTTGGAGGTGAACCACTCCCTATTCGTTAACCTAATAGATTTATACAACCTTCGTACGGAGACCTTTTTTATGTCCGACGGTGAGATGAGACTAGTTTTGCCTGAGATGCATGTCGTCTAAAAACTCCCTTGGGATGGCGAACACTATGAAGAATATACCCCGAGTAATAAAAAACTTAGGGAATTGGAAACAGAGAACCAAGAGTTCTTGGTGGTGTACTAAGAGTTACTATGCCATCAGGGCATATATCAGAGGTCTTCAAAAAAGAAGAAGTCTACTAAGGGAACTTCTCCTCACATGATGACTTGGACTCGCCACCTCTTCCCGGAGCCGAAGGAATCCAATAGAGTTCTTGTTCGGGTGTCGCAGTCTAAACAGGAAGTGGTTGATTCCATCCAAGCATAGAAAGAGTTGGCTACCGAGGATAAAGAAGTTGAGGGTTCCTCGGAGGATGAGGGCGAACCCCTTGACGAGCTGAATGGCATCAAAGAGGATCTTAGCTGCTTTTATATGGAAACTCACAAGTTATCCCCTAAGGTCATACTGGCGAGATACCTGATGCTCTGGTTAGATAACTGTGTAGTCCCAGTCTGGTCTAGAGCAATAGAAAGGATCAGTCGCACCCTAATTCTGCCTGCCGTAAAGTTGGCTTTCGGCCATAAGCTGGTCCTTCAACTGGCCATGGTATTTTACATCCATCGTGGCCTCCGTAACTTTGCCGAGAAGGTAAATTACCACCCAGGTAAAGGATATTCAACAGGGTAGAGCTTCCTTAACATTACTTGATGGGGTGGCTTCTCCTGCATCACGGGTCCTTGATATGCCCTTGGACTAATGAGGACATGGTGGCTGCCGATAATTTGATCCGCATGTATTGGATGATGAAGTGGAGATACAATACAGTCCATGCTGGTAGGAAAGTGCTCTCCTTCATGACTGGCTAGACTTTTTTTATGTTCGAGCCGGAGTTTACTACCGACGAAAGAAATATCGTTCACTATGATGACGGGAAAAAGGGGGCTTCAAAGTGTATCTGAGAGGCTCTATCGTTGGCTCCAAGACATCTGTCCCTCTCATCTAGTGTATCAAATTAAAGCTGTTGTCTTCATGGAGCCTTACCAGTCCAGCCATTTTGTTCGTCATTTCAGCTACACTCAGCTCTTACTGGGTTATCCGAGTGCTTCTATCAGATACAGTGGCAGTTTGCTCGATGGGGCCCGAGCATCGAGTCACTATATCACTACTGGCACCCAGTTCCGGTTTTAATTTCCAATAGCTGGAGTAGTGCTAATAATATTGTACACTACAGTGAAGTATTATTGTACGACGAATGCATAGCCGGCTAACTTTGACCCGAAGAGGAGTTACATCGAAGGCATCCTGCTAATACCTCAGGATGCAAAAGTGCGTAGGATGCCCAAGAAGGATGAGGGAGTGGCCAGACCTCTGATCGTAGAGCTGGATCCGTCCACCTGGGAAGAAACAATATCTCTTTCTGATGATCCTCCATCTGCTAAGCGCAAATCAAAGGTGGAGACACATTATGTTCGCTACTCTAAGAAGAAGAAGATGGATGTGGTCGCAAAGACGGAACCTGCCGTAAAATTGAAGTCCTTTACGAAGGGGGCTATGAACAAAAAGATATGACCCCTTGCACCAGTGGTTTCTGAATCAGAGCCAACTTTAGATATATATCTCGTCTCTGGTATGTTCGACAATTTGCAGACACAGGAGAGAAGGGACCGTTCCTGGTGCATAACCACTTTAGTGGTCTTTTTTGCCGAACTGGAAGAGAACCCCCCCCCCCCAAGAATTTGATGCGATTGCCTCGAAACCAGTACTTGAGGCCTCGAGAGCTCAGGGCTCGGGTGCCACTTCAGCAGAGCAGCCTTATACCCCTTTGGAGCACATATTTGTAGAGGACATGGATTCCATAGGGAAGGCTATGACAATGATGGACAAGCCACGACAGATGTCACCTCCCTCCGGTATGTCATTTCATAACATCTCAAGAGATAAATTTTTTTGGCTTCAGCTTTCAATTCTTCGGGTAAAGTTAATTACTAGTTTTTCTAGTTCTGCACACTCCACCTCTTCTTTTAGGACTGTAGATGTGGTTGTCGCCTCCCTCAGTTATTATACAACGAATGGTCCACCGGCTAACTTTGACCCAGAGAGGAGTTACATCAAAGGCATTATGCCAATACCTCCGGATGCAAAAGTGCGTAGAATGCCCAAGAAGGACAAGAGAGTGGCCAGACTTCTGATCGTAGAGCTGGATCCGTTGACTGGGGAAGAAACAATATCTCCTTCTGATGATCCTCCGTCTGCTAATCGCAAATCAAAGGTCGAGAGACATTATATTCGCTACTCTAAGAAGACGAAGACGGATGTGGTCGCAAAGACGGAACCTATGACAAAATGGAAGTCCTTTATGAAGGGGACTTTGATCAAAGAGGTAGGACCCCTTGCACCATTGGTTTCTGAAGCAGAGCCCACTTTAGATGCAATTGTGGCATTTGTAAATCCTTTTAGTTTGATTCTTTCCGGTCCTTTATATAAATATCTCGGCTTGGTTCTGTTCGATAATTTACAGACACAGGAGAGAAGGGACCGTCCCCGGTACAAAGCCACTTCGGTGGTCTCTTATGCCAAATCAGAAGAGGAACCCCCCCCCCCGGAATTCGATACAGTTGCCTCAGAACCAGTACCTGAGGCCTCGGGAGCTCAGGGTCCGGGTACCGCTTCAGCAAAGCAGCCTTATATCCTTTTGGAGCACATATTCGTAGAGGACATAGATTCTAAGGGGAAGGCTATAACAATGCTGGACGAGCCACGACATGTGTCGCCTCCCTCGGGTATGTTATTTCGTAACTTCTTAAGAGATAAAATTTTCTTGCTTCATCTTTTAATTCTTCGGGTGAAGTTAATTACTAGTTTTTCTAGTTCTTCAGGCTCCGTCTCTCCCTTGAGGGCCATAGATGTGGCTGCCAAGGAGGGTATACTAGAAAAGGGTGCAGTGAGCTTGTTAGAAAGACACCGAAGCCTCTTCCTAGCACTGGTGGCGGATATCCTGCAATTTCCCCTACAAAGGCTGCGGTGGATGAGGTTTCCACTATTGCGGGTCCTTCTAGTGCAGTGGCTGCTCCTCCAACCGATGCCGCTGGGGGCTCCACAGCTAATGCCTCTTTGGATA
The DNA here is from genome assembly GCA_036927795.1 of Iris macrosiphon. Taxonomy (NCBI): domain Eukaryota; kingdom Viridiplantae; phylum Streptophyta; class Magnoliopsida; order Asparagales; family Iridaceae; genus Iris; species Iris macrosiphon. The sequence goes on from JAYESA010000010.1 coordinate 149,333,452, forward strand.
GTGGGGTGGTAAGCCATCGCGATGAGGCCTTTCCTAATGTTCCTAGTACTACGGTCGTTGGGTCATCTTCTGAGGCTGCCGCAACGCAGTTTGGGGTTGGTACACTGTCACACCCTAGTCCTAAAATACATAGGACCAGGAATACGCGATACGCCAGCTACGCAATCGACCAGACTCTGATCTGACTCGAATACGTATAAGCTGTATAAATAAGGGCACTATCTAAAATCCCGTAAATGTAAACATTTATATCTTAATCCATAATGAATATAAATATACAAGAAAGAGATGCATGTGCTAAAGTCGGCCGGCCAATAACACACCAACTCGAATAGACTCGAGAAGAAATATCAGTCTATAAAAACTAGGTTACAACAGCAGATGAATAATCAATATAAAATAACCATAATGCCGGTAGATATGATATAAGTACCTGATACAATGCCCGCAAGACATACAACTCCATCAGCAACTCCAAATGCTCCATAATCGTCTATGCAGCAAAACTGGCAGGGGACCAGGTCCTCAGAGGGACATAACAAGGTACAAAAATACAGCATGCCAAGTATAATAGAAAGTATAAGTGCATCGACGGGGTAATCTAGCATAACCAAACAAGTGAGACACAGTTTAAAGACAATGTTCGACGCGTGAGCTATCCAAAATAAAACCGTAGCTCCGGACACGGAAATACACGGGACGTACCGCAGCTCCGGGCAAAGAGTCACACGGGTGATACAACTACTCTAGATACAGGATCACTACAGAAATAATACATATACATATATAAGCGCGTGCAGAGGAGCCCAAACGTCTAGTAACTGTCTTCCCCTTCCCAAGCGTTCAATGATAGTGCGCTGAACCAGAACCTCTATCTAGCATTCTCTTCGCACAGAAGTATCTATCAACAAACGCGACCCTAAGGTCGTCCCAGTCTCCATTCATGATGTCAGTATCAGGATACAGGAAATCTGGCACGATAACAGTGTATGAATGTGTCCTGGGGTGACAATATACTCAGGTACGTACATCGAGGTGTTACGAACATCTAGCATTCGTTACAAGATGTTACAACGAATGTCTGTACCCGGTTGTGATCCGGACGCGAAGTATCGATCGTAATCAATCACGCACACAATATACATAATAAAACAATAAATATCTGTAAATAAAATACAGGGTGGCAGGGTACACTTGCCTGCATCCGGCTGTTGAAGATGGGAATCCGATACCACGTCCGAGTCCGCAGGCCCCGTAGTACCTAGAGACGAGATACAAACTCAATCAATAAACTATTACACGACAAACAGGGATGTAACACACGTCTAAACATATGCTCAGACTCAGCTACAACTCACAGGGATACGACGCTAGAGGGTTGACCAAGGTTGACTATTGGTACGTTACATCAAATCAAACTAATCCTCTGTACTATATCATCATACCCAACCTCAATCACGATATTCAGTTAATCAAACCCTGATCCAATCCTCAGTTTCCTCTGGCCTTTATAGACATTATCATTACGTCCAATTATGTCTTCCTCAAAATAATTACTCATTAATTATTAGGCCTTCCTTTTTAACCTTTATTACCATTTCACAATAAGTACTTCTCTTCAATTCAACCCACAATTAATTATCTGTCCCCAAATCATCGATTAATGGTTTGATACCATACATCATTTCACAATAAATCAACTGTCCCTTGATGATAAATCATAGTATTATTTTGCAATAATTTAGTCTGCTCAACAATAATAATCAAATGCATATATTAATTGAAATACCCTAACAACTCAATGTATCCCAATATCATAAACTCAATATATATTCAAATGCCTTAAATATTAACCTTGCCTTTTATCCTCATTGCATGCATTATAAGGAACTAAACCCTTAAACACACCAATAACCCTAAGCTCATGCATATACAAAAACCCTAATTAATTTTTTTGTATTTTATCCTCAAACCCTAACTCCTTGTATATCCATTAATTTTATTTTAAATACTTATGTAAATAAACCCTAAACACTACATTACTAAAACACAAGATCATTTACACTACACTAAAATTGCACAAAACAATATATAAAAATATAAAGAGGGGGGGGAGTCGTTCACCTCGGCAAGGAGGGCTTGGCCGGAGTCAGGTGAAACGTGGTGGTGATGATGTTGGTGATGAGGATTGGCCCAATTCAAATGGGTGGTGGAGATTTCATATGAAGAAATTAATTCTTCATCTACATGAGAGGGAGAGGGAGGCTTGACCGGTCAAAAAGTAGGGTGGCTTGTTCACTTGGCCTTGACCAATGAGGTTATGCCACATGTTACAACATTTACAATTTAGCCCCTTAAGTTTGGGTATTTGCACAAACACATAAAATAATGGAAAAATTATGGGGGAATTGGTATTTTATAGGGTGAGGGGGTATTGTGTGTTTTGTATGGGCTTAATTAAATGGACATTAGAATTAAATTGGGATTAAAATAAGATTAGTCAAAGTTGGTATCATCAATTTAATTAGAATAAATTGTCATGTGCTCTTAAATTAAATGAGGGCACATGGGATCTCAATTGAGAATGATACAAAGGTCATGAATGGTGTAGGCATGGTGTCAGTCTTGGACCCTTTAATTGGTCCGGCTCAACGGGTTGAGTTGGGGTCTCAAAATTGACGGCAACGACACAGGTGCGCGACACAGGATTAAATAATAAATTTTGGTTACGAAAAATTGTGTAATTAATTTAGAGCACAAAGAAAATGATTTTGTGCGACGAAAAAGTTTAGCACCTAAATTGGCGTGTCAAGTCAAGAGTGCAATAATATGTTGGAATTTATGGGCTGATATTAGGCTCTGAATATTTCAACAACGGTAGGGCGCGCCAAGGGTTTAATTTAAAATCAGACATCTGAACCTTACTCTAAACCACAATCATCTACTGCTAAACCAAAATTTTTCGACCCATACCAGATTATCTATAGAAATAAATGAGGGGGTTTACATACACAAGTGGGAGCCGACGCGGCGGGGTGCCCCGGTACTCCTGTTCCAAGTCTCGGTACTACCCCGCCATCCGTTGCTCAACTTTCGGCTATACAGGAGTTTTATACGTCCATGAAGGATTAGATCGCAGACAGGACCACTTGTTGCTCCTCTGCTACTGATTTGACTTCAAGGTCATTGAACATCGTTGTACAACCTGTTGCGCCCATGACTTCTTTCTACGTCCAGCCGTCTTTGACTCTAGCTATATTGGAAGAGATTGAAGAAAACATCAGGATCTCCATTCGGAGCTTCCATATGTTTTGAAGCAAGGGGTTGAGGGTGTGTTGGAGCACAATAAATCCTTTGCATAGGCCAGGTACTTTGCCGAGGGCCAATTCCACTCTTTGAGGGGTCTCCTCAATTCTATATAGATGGCCGATTTCCTGGGCCAGAAATTGGTAGAGGAAGAGAAATGCCTAATGGAGTTGAGGCAGTACCCGCATGCAAATTTGGGGATGATGATATCCTATGAGTATAATGAGTTATCGAAGAAGGTGGAGGCAGAGAAGGCCTTCTTTGCTTCGTCTATGGATTGCTTGCAGCGTGATCTCCAGAATTTGCAAGAGTGGCACAACCGGCTGAGTGATCTCCGAGAAGAGTGTCTCTCCCGACAAAAGGGTCTGACGGAGAAAATTAGAAGGCTCCAGGTCAAGCTTGATATTCTAGAGAATAGGCTACGAGAGGCCCTGCAGAAAGAGGAGGCTATCTGAACCGAGGTGAGCCAAGTATCGCAAAATACGGCTGGCGTTGTGGTTCTAGTGCAAAAGCTAGAGGACAGACACGAGTCCTACGCTCGATAAGAGGATCCCGAGGTTATGGCCAAAAGAAGTTGAGTGCTGGGCCCAGGTGTGCTTGGATGTCCATATCACTCGTCTCCATGAGTGGATAGCAGAGTTATGCTCTGACTAGTAACAGCAATGGTTCTTGCTTTTTGCAATATCTCCTTTTTGTGATTTTTGTTTTGACTTTGGGCCGGGTACCCTTGTAATCCCTTAGATATAGTTCGCTTTCAGTTTCTAAGAAATAAAAGCTATTTTGCTTATTGCAATTGTTTATGGGAACTTTGGATATCGTACTAGAGGTAATATAGACATAGTACAATACGGTAGTTGCCAAGGATATCCCACTGGAGATCTTTGGTGGACCTATTACTCATTGCGCACTTGAGTGCAAGTAATCAGTTTGAAACAAGCCCTGCTAAAGGTGACATAGACATGGCAAGTTTTATGGACATAACACCGCTGGCGTACCTAGAGTTGAGTACGGGTGATAAGTTTAGATGATGACTGATTATAGTCGTAGAGAGAGATTTGCTCAGAGGTAATACGTACATAGCAAACCCTCAAGGGAGGATGTGAGGATGATAGTCATACCGAGAGGTTAGATATGATCTCGATATTTTTGTGGAAGAAAAATAAAATGAGCCAGAGGTAATATGGACGTGGATGTTTTCTTTTCGATGGGTAACCTGGAAAGCTCATAGTTCAGAGGTAATATTGACGTGAATATTTGATTTCATTGAGGACATCCCACTAAGGGATCTTTGGTAGACCTATTACTTATTGTGCACTTTAGTGCAAGTAATAATTTTAAAATGATACCCTATTAGAGGTAATATAAACATGATAGATTTTTTGGACCCATTACTTCTTGCGCACCTGAGTGCATATAGTAGGTTTGTGACAAGCCCTGCTTAAGGTAATATGGACATGGAAGATTTTATGGACTTAACACCACTAGCATACTTAGAGTTAAGTACAAATCATAAGTTGAGATGACAACCGATATCAGAGGTAATGTAGAAATGATAATCAATAGCCAAGCCCGAAAGGTTTGCTCAAAGGTAATATGAACATGGCAAACTCGGCCGAAAAAAGATGTTAGAGTAGTAGTTCAGAGATAATATGGACATGAACCAATGTTTAAGAAACTCACTGAGGAGTGGTTTGTTGAGTGTGGTCTATCCGAGAATGTAGATATGCTTGAGAGTTACTCCATTAGGGAGATCGTTAGGATAATAGCTCATAGGTAATATGGACGTGAAATAGAGTCTAATGAGACTGATTTTTGTGGTGGTCACTGTGGAAGTGTGCAGGTAGACCTGGGGACTGCTCTACTAGAGAGCTTTTGAGGATCAATTATCCATTGAGTATCCAGGACTCCTGAATACCAATAATGGCTTGTTGAGGACGGGTAATGTTGTGTAGAGAAACTTACTAGGGATGAACAACAAGAAGGTGGACCATGAACATCTTTGTTGTCCTGCTGAGGATAGAGAGAAGTACAAGCCTAGCCTTAGACATAGTACTTTTTCAGGAACTTGTCGTTGATGGACATCATGGGCATGCCGCCATTAGATTTTGCTAGCCATTAGGCAACGTTGGAGAATACAGACTCTACGACGAATGGGGCTTCCATTTGTGTTGGAACTTGCTCGCCGTCTTGTGGGTCATGACCATTAGCTTTCTTACTGTCACGAGGAGGTCACCCACTTGGTAAGTCATCTTCTAGACCCATTTTTGAATGCTCCTGAGAGGAGCTCTTGGTATATCTCAATGTACTATCGAGCTAAGAGTCGCTTCTCATTGAGTGCTTCTAAATCTTATAGCTGTCATGGTGATTGTCGTCGACCGTTAGCCGGTTGGAGAGAGCCACTCTGAGTGAAAGAATCTGGATCTCAAGGGGGAGGACCACTTTGTCACGACCCGCACCCGGTGTAAGGGTACTAGTCGGAAACAATGTCCAGCCTACGCCACAGAATCGGTGGTAGAACACTGTCTAGATAATCTATCTAACAATATAATAAACCACCAATAATGATAGTATACTCAATCACAGAACTAAGATAGAAATGAGCACGAATCAGATAAGAATAGAATAGTCACAATACAACTTATGAGTCTAAAATAATACATCAATTAGTCTGAAGAAATATAAAAATAAGCTGGAGACAAATCCAGTACAAAAGAATACTACGAGGCTACAACTCCAGGGTCAACTGTCTCAGTTGGGATAAGTCCCTCTTGACCCAGGGTCTCAGAATCTAAACCCACAACATCTTGGGGTCCATAATAGGTAGGGTACCACTCCTCAGTGTCATCTGGAAAAATATATCCAGTCAGGAAAGGAGCAGAGCACATCTCTAACAGCAGTTCTAATTAATGATAAAAACTATGTAACTATAAATAGCTGTGGATAAACAAAATGCATAATAGATATAAGAGATATATATACAATAAGGAAATACTGGAAGTAAATACAATAATGAACAATATGCTAATGAAACAATAATACTAATGACTAAGTGTGTGAGTACTAGCTTAACGTGTGATCGGCTTGGGCAAGATGCAATGCAGCCTGGCTAATCATACGTGCGGTTAATGATCAACACTATTCAGTAATCAGTACTTTATTAAATAGGGATATTGATCACATATCTATACTAATACTCCCCACCCCCGACTGGTATAATAGATCCAACCACGGTATGTTATGGCACGAGATTCTCCAAGAAGATAGCGACTCTTCCCGAGAATCGGTATCTGTACATGTACAAGATAACCAATAAAATAATACTTGTACCATATATACCATATACCAAGGAATAACATCTCATGACGAGATCCGGATATACCAATCCGTGTAACCATAGTGTCAAGAGAACAGGGATATCTACACTAGATACAGTGAACATAGAGGATATCATAAATGAGAAACTATCAAAGAATGTACTCGCCTGAAGTCCAATGAACAGTCTCACAGATGTCTTACTCGGTGCCTCGAAGACCTAGATACAAGGTCCCGAAAAGAGAATAAGTTAAACTAGTCAACTTCTAGGTCAATAAGTTAATTCTAAGTCAAAAGTCAACTATGGTCAACTCTAAAGTCAACTAAAGTCAACTATTGTCAACTATGGTCAAACCAAGGTCAACTATCTATTTCTAGTTTGCATAAGTCTAGCACCAAAATCTTAGATCAAAATACTAAAATCTAAGTCATAGGAACCACAACCTAAAATATTAGGATACCGTATCTTCGGATACGTAAATCCAAGGTAAACCTCACAATACCTATATATCAACAATAAAGTATAATAATATAGAATATTAATTACAACAATTAGGAACCATAGTTTTGAACCAACTTGGTATCCGCACAAAGTCACAAACTCGATACCCAAACCCCGTATCTTGAGTATCCCACTTACCTTGGTTTCCACAAGGTAATGCTCAAGATACCTTGATATAGTATTTACCCTTATACATAATATAATATATATAAACTAATATTATACAATTAAGAATATAATAATACTAGTATTATATCTCACAATAAATACATATATATATACATAAATATATATAAATATAATATATAAACTATATACTAAAACTGCCTAACTGTCACTGAAAACAGTGTAGAAAAATACTGATTTTTCAGTAAACAGACCTTCAGTGATAGTTCAAACTGTCACTGAAACACCGTCGACATTGCTGCTGTGTAATTGCACTGCTGCCACCCTATTGGTGACAGTTCTCAACTGTCACTAAACCGACCGTCGTCGCTGCTGCTTTAATTAATTCCCGTCCGCTGCTGTATAATTAATGACAGAAACTGTCATTAAATTTGCCATTAATGCTATAGCGGCTGCTGCTGCTGCTGGAAATTAATGACAGAATCCGTCATTAATTGCCGTTGTCGCCAAAAGAATAATAATATATATAACCTCTACATATATATCAAAAAATATATATATAAATCAATTAAATAAATATATACTTCTATATATATATAATCCAACACATATATATTATATACATCTATATAAATAAATACTAATAGCTATAATACACATCCTATGTACTAATGTACATATTACAACATGGTTTAAAAGTACACATACATAAATATGTTTAATAAAAATACATCCATTCATATATATAAATAATCATATAATAATTATAAATAATATAATTACTTATTTAAACACATATATATATTTATAAAACATTTTCTTATAATTTATATTACTAACATAATTTGTAACATATATAAATGCATGTAAAAGAAAGCTACATATATATTTATACATTATATTAGTACTCATATAATACATAGATCTATGTTACAATAAATACCATAATAAATACACTATAATAAATATGTAACATATATATATATATATATATATATATATATATACTTAATTATAATTTAAGAATTAAAGCACAAATAATTAGATCTACACATAAACACACACAAATGGAGAGTATGACACCGTATCCCACTAGATCTAGGATACGCATGCGACACGAGTCCAACACACAACCAATTGCACCCCGAAGGACCCAAACAAGTCACAAATATTATTTATAAACAAATCAAAGTGTCAAATATAGATCTATGTGTCTGTATCAAAATACGACATGTACAAAGTCCCGTGTCGGAGGGAAAACCCCCAAAATAATACGTATCACCAAATTATTGGGATACGACCTACACGTACCCAATTATGGACACGACACTAGCCCCAAACACATAAGCACATGCCCAATTGATCTATAGGATCAATTGACACACACAACAAAATGTTAATTCGGAATTCCCCCAAAATTGACACAAAAAGTACCATAACTTTCTCCATGGGTCTCCTATGAACACAAAACTAAGTCTTATGGGTAGTACATACATATGGGTTAATTTTACATGATTAAATCTCAGATTTTGAAGCTATTTTAAGGGAAAAAACTGAATTATACCTATTGGGAGATGGATTCCCAATGAAACCTCCAATTGAGATGAAATTGCTTCCAAATTGTAGATCCTTGCTCCTCTTTGTAGATCCTTGCTTACTCCTTCTAGATCCTTTCTTCTCAACTTTTTAATAGTGAATTGGGAAGGAATTGGAATGAATTTGGTAGGAAAATGGACTAGGAATGAAAGGAAATTGGTAGTGGAAAATTCTAGATCTAGATTTGGAATGAAAATGAGAGGAGAGAGAATTTTCCCCCCTCTTTTAATAGGCCGGCCCCTACCCCTTCCTCAAGCAATTATGAAATGTCCAATATACCCCTTGGGGCCTCTCATGAAGAAATAATTAAGGAAGGAAGCTTCTAGTCTAATGATTTAATTAATTTAATCCATCTCCTTAACAATGGGCTTTCTAAATGGGCCAAGTCTAACCAATTAATTCATGTTGGTCCATGGGTCCAAACTAAACTAGTTTAGTCCACTAATATAAGTCCAAAATAATTAAATAACATCTAACAATAATTAAATAATACAACAAATAATTAATTACCATGCACAATATTTAATTAAATAGGAAAAGACTAAAATACCCTTTCCTAGAAAATATGGTAGTGACAAGTCTACCCTCCTTAAAATAATTTTGTCCTCGAAATTCAAAGATGAAAACTACCCCCAGAAAATCACAAAACAGAACTAAAGAATCACAATTAACTATGAAATAACATAACAATGAACAGAACATAACTAGAAAATAACATACCTCAAGGTACAAACAAATATGGATAACGCTCTCGCATTTCGTCCTCTCTCTCCCAGGTAGACTCCTCTGGAGAGTGATGCCTCCATACGACGTGCACCAAAGGAATAGTCTGGTTCCTCAGCACCTTCTCTCTCCGATCCAGAATCTTAACTGGCTGCTCTGGATAGCTAAGAGTTGGGCCCACCTCTATCTCCGAGTGATCCAATACATGACTAGGATCTGCCACGTATCGTCTCAACTATGACACATGAAACACGTTGTGCACTCCCTCCAATGCAGGTGGCAAGTCTAGTCTATAAGCAACTGCACCGACCCTCTCTAGAATAGTGAAAGGTCCGATGAATCGTGGACTAAGCTTTCCGCCTCCACCGAAGCGAATCGTGCCTCGTGTCGGAGAAATCCTCAGAAACACCAAACTACCCACCTATAACAAAACACCACCTTAAGAACTTAATCTATAACAAACAAGAACAAGCACAAACAAAATCTAAACTATACCTCGAACTCCAAAGGTCTCCGATGGCTATCGGCCCAATGCCGCTGTCTGTCCTGCGCCACTCGAAGTCAGTCTCTGATCCACTGAACCTTCTCTGCTGCATCCACAACCATCTCTGGCCCAAGCAAAACTCTCTCTCCAATATCGTCCCAAGACAAAGGAGTACGACACCTCCGACCATATAGAGCTTCAAAAGGTGACATCTCTATACTGGCCTGGTAACTGTTGTTGCAAGCAAACTCTACCAAATGGAGATGGTCCTCCTAAGAACCCCCAAAATCTATTACACAAGTGCGCAATATATCCTCGAGAGTCTGAATAGTCCTCTCTGACTGTCCATCTGTTTGGGGATCATATGCAGTACTGAACTTGAGCTGAGTGCCCAAACTCTCCTTGAAACTCCTCCAGAAATAAGAAGTAAAACTACTATCTCGATCTTAGACTATGCTGATGGAAACTCCATGTATCCTAACAATCTGCCTCACATACATCTCTGCCAGCTTCTCCGTAGACAAACCCACCTTGAAAGGCAAGAAATGAGCCGACTTGGTCAACCTATCAACAATGACCCAAATCGCGTCTTTCTCTTCTGGAGATCGTGGAAGTCCGGACACAAAATCTATAGTAATGTGTTCCCACTTCCACTCTGGAATGGATAATGGCTGAAGTAAACCTCCTGGCCTCTGCCTCTCGGCTTTCACCTGCTAGCACACTAAGCATCTGGATACAAACTGTGCCACTTCCCTCTTCATGCCATACCAACACACACTCTCTCGCATATCCTGATACATCTTGTTAGCACCTGGATGTATAGAATACTGAGAGTGATGCGCTTCCTGCAATACTTCCTCTCGCAGCTCCCCACTAGGCACACACAATCTAACTCCATGCCTCAAAGATCCATCCTCTGCAATAGTGAAATTATCCTCCAATCCTGCTCTCACCTGAGCTCTGATACTCCTCAGAGATACATCATCATACTGTGCTGCCTTGATCGTGTCCATCAAATCTGAGTGTATCTACAATCCCCACATCTGTATAGCACACCCAGGAACAATTACCTCAATGCCCAAGCTCTCCAAGTCCTCCAACAAATATCGATCCTGCGTTAAGAACATAGCTACCGGATACCTGCTCAAAGCATCGACAAGTACATTGGCTTTCCCAGGATGATATTGCAAAGAGATATCAAAATCCTTTATCAGTTCCAACCACCGACGCTTCCTCATGTTCAACTCCTTCTGCGTGAAAATGTACTCCAGCTTTTGTGGTCTGTGAAGATCTTCACACGCTCTCCGTACAAATAATGTTTCCACAACTTCAGGGCAAATATGATGGCTGCCAACTCCAAATCATGGGTAGGATAGTTCTTTTCATGAGGACGCAATTGCCTGGATGCATAGGCAATCACTTTCCCATGCTGCTGAAGAACACAACCCAAACTCTTCCCTGATGCATCACTATAAATAGTGAAACCTCCGGACCCTGATGGCAACGTCAAAATAGGAGCAGATATCAACCTCTTCTTCAACTCCTCAAAAGCAACCTGGCAATCCTCTGTCCAAACAAACTTCATATCCTTCCTTGTGAGTCTGGTCATCGGCTCGGCAATCCTCAAAAAATCTTGCACAAACTTCCTGTAATAGCCTGCCAATCCCAAGAAACTCCTGATCTCTGCTACTGAACTCGGAGTCTTCCAAGATTTCACTACTGAAATCTTCTTCGGATCCACTGAAATACCATCACCAGTCACAACATGCCCCAAGAACTCCACCTTGTCCAAGAAAAACTCATACTTGGACAACTTTCCATACAACTTCTCTTTCCTCAGCACATCCAACACAATCCTTAAATGCTCCTCATGTTTCTCCGGTGTCCTCGAGTATATGAGTATGTCGTCAATGAACACCACCACGAACTTGTCAAGGTACTGATGGAACACCTTGTTCATCAAGTTCATAAAGACCGCTGGTGCATTTGTCAAACCAAACGGCATCACCATAAACTCGTACTGACCATACCGAGTTCTAAAAGCAGTCTTCGGTATGTCCTCCGGCTTCACCTTCACCTGATGGTAGCCTGATCTCAAATCTATCTTAGAAAACACCTTCGCACCACTCAACTGATCAAATAGATCATCAATTCGTGGCAAAGGATACTTATTCTTGATAGTGAGATTATTCAAAGTCCTATAATCAATGCACATGCGCACCGATCCATCCTTCTTCGGTACAAACAATACCAGGGCTCCCCATGGTGAAGAACTCGATCTGATAAACCCCTTATCCAGCAATTCGTCCACCTACTTCTTCAACTCGACCAGCTCGCTATTTTTTACTCTATAGACATGCTGCGAAATTGGTTCTGCACCTGGCACCAATTCTATAGAAAATTCAACATCTCGATCTTGCGGCAATCCTGGCAATTCCTCAGGAAACACATCCAAGAAATCTGCTATCAACGGATGTGGCAACTCTTTGTCTTCCACCATAGCTCCACAAATAATGCCTTCGCCTTGCTCCACAGCTCCTCTAGCAAACTCGAACTCTGGCTCTCCTGGCGGACCAAACAAAACTCTACCTCCTCTACAATCTATGCTAGAACGGTGCCTACTCAACCAATCCATCCCGAGTACAATGTCGTAGCTCGGAAGTGGCATTACAAGTAGACACGCACTCAACTCCCGGCCTCCCAGAGTAACTCTCTGGTCCTTGCAAATATCATTAACCAGGATAATGCCTCCCCCGGTCATGATCTTGCAAGTCATAAACAAAGACTCAGCTACCAAGCCATGCTTTAGAGCAAAAGAAACAGATACAAAACTATGAGAAGCACCACTATCAAACAGAGCTAAAGCTGGAATGGAATCAAGAAGAATAAAACCTGCGATGACATCTCCGGTGGGTTCCTCCTCTTCGACGGTCATAGAAAATGCCCGTCCCTGTCGAGCACCTCCTTGCTGCTGATGCTGGACAAAACGCTGCTGCTGTGTCGGAAGCGGTCCCCTCGGCTGTGCTGCAGGTGGTCTCGTCTGTGCCCTCGGAGCTGGAGCTGCTCCCTGAACTGTACGACGAGGACACTCCCTCGATTGATGCCCTTCAGTACCACAATACAAATAAACTCCTAGCCTCCTCCTGCAAACTTTCCAGATGTGGTCGAGCTTCTTGCAGTAGTTGCATGGAGCTTGCTATAACTGTCTCTGCTGCTGAGATGCCTGGTGAAAAGATGCTCTAGCTGGAGTCTGGTTCTGTTATGGCTGCTGAAAAGGTCTGGAGTGAAAATGAGGATGTTTGGCAGATACTACACTGCCGTTGGGCCCCAGAAAAGAATTACGGTCTCTCTTGGGCTTCAAACCCAAATCCCGCTCAACCTTGCGTGCCTCCGCAAGTATCTCCGAGTATGTCTCATAAAAAGACGGAATGAGAATCTTCACTTCCCAGTTTAGACCCTCACGGAAACGAATAGCTCGAACCTTCGGCTCCCTCACCAAATACTCTGTAAATTGGCTCAACCTACCGAACTCCGCAGCGTACTCCTCCACAGACATGCTCTCCTGAATGAGACTCTCAAATTGTCTCCCCAAGTCAAGCCTGTCTATCCGGGCAAAAAACTTCTTCTTGAAAAGGTCCTTGAATACCTCCCAAGATTGTCCTACGTCAACCAGAACTGGCTCATTCCTGAACCAAGTGCGAGCGACGTCGAACAATTGAAGTCCTACCGCCTCAACCTTCAGATCTTCAGAAATATGGGACACCCTCATAATACGCTCAATGTCCTCGAGCCAATCATCAGCATAGACGATGCCCTCCGTCCCTTTGAAAACCCTAGGCGCCAGTTTCTTGAAGTCCTGAATGTTGCCTGGCCGAAGCTGAGCAACCTGAGGAACAACCTGCTGCTGGACCAGAACTCCTCTCTCAACTACAGTACGAGCAAGCTGATGAGCACTCTCGATGCCCTGCTGTAGAACGTCGGTCTGCCTCTGATGTGCCTTTGACTGAGCCCTCTGTGCCTCGAGCATCTCACGAAATAGTATAAACATCTGTGATGCCTCTGATGGCACAGGAGGTAGAGGTAGAAGCCCCTCAGATACAGCTGGAACAGTCCTCTGAGTAGGTGGTGGACCTCCAAAAGTAGCTGATAATCCAATCACCGGAGAAGTGACTGGTGCAGGCCCTCGGGATGTCGCAGACCTCTCAGAAGCTGCTCTCCCCTGCTGCGATCTAGTCTCAGGCGGCATCCTGAGACAAAGCGAAAGAAAGAATCAATATGGCACAAGATGTAAGACATCAAGGAAAGGACAGATTAAGAGATCAAGCATCAATATCAAAGGAGAATAGTTGAACCAAAAGAATTTTCCTAGATGTGATTGAGTATCTTAACCTATATCCTATCGTAGGCTCGCAGTAGTACAACTAAATTGTCGCACTACCATGACATCACACACTTTGTGAAGCTTGACCTGCATGGACCACCACCAAAAATGTGTCACGACCCGCACCCGGTGTAAGGGTACTAGTCGAAAACAATGCCCAGCTTATGTCGCAGAATCGGCGGTAGAACGCTGTCTAGATAATCTATCTAACAATATAATGAACCACCAATAATGATAGTATACTCAATCACAGAACTAAGATAGAAATGAGCACGAATCAGATAAGAATAGAATAGTCATAATACAACTCATGAGTCTAAAATAATACATCAATGAGTCTGAAGAAATACAGAAATAAGCTGGAGACAAATCCAATACAAAAGAATACTATGAGGCTACAACTCCAGGGTCAACTGTCTCAGTTGGGATAAGTCCCTCTTGCGCCAGGGTCTCAGAATCCAAACCCACAACATCCTGGGGTCCATAATAGGTTGGTTACCACTCCTCAGTGTCATCTAGAAAAATATATCCAGTCAGGAAAGGAGCAGAGCACATCTCTAATAGCAGTTCTAATTAATGATAAAAACTATATAACAGTAAATAGCTATGGATAAACAAGATGCACAATAGATACAAGAGATATATATACAATAAGGAAATACTGGAAGTAAATACAATAATGAACAATATGCCAATAAAACAATAATACTAATGACTAAGTGTGTGAGTACTAGCTTAACATGTGATCGGCTTGGGCAAGATGTAATACAGCCTGGCTAATCATACGTGCGGTGCATGATCAACACTATTCAGTAATCAGTACATTATTTAATAGGGATATTGATCACATATCTATACTAATACTTCCCACCCCCGACTGGTATAATAGATCCAACCACGGTATGTTATGGCACGAGATTTCCCAAGAAGATAGCGACTCTTTCCAAGAATCGGTGTCTGTACATGTACAAGATAACCAATGAAATAATACTTGTACCATATACACCATATACCAAGGAATAATATCTCATAACGAGATCCGGATATACCAATCCGTGTAACCATAGTGTCAAGAGAACATGGATATCTATACTAGATACAGTGAACATAGAGGATATCATAAATGAGAAACTATCGGAGAATGTACTCGCCTGAAGTCCAATGAACAGTCTCACAGATGTCTGACTCGGTGCCTCGAAGATCTAGATATGGAATACAACATTAATACAAGGTCCCAAAAAGAGAATAAGTTAAACTAGTCAACTTCTAGGTCAATAAGTCAATTCTAAGTCAAAAGTCAACTATGGTCAACTCTAAAGTCAACTAAAGTCAACTATGGTCAACGATGGTCAAACCAAGGTCAACTATCTATTTCTAGGTTGCACAAGTCTAGCACCAAAATCTCGGATCAAAATACTAAAATCTAAGTCATAGGAACCACAACCTAAAATATTAGGATACCGTATCTTCGGATACGTGAATCCAAGGTAAACCTCACAATACCTATATATCAACAATAAAGTATAATAATATAGAATATTAATTACAACAATTAGGAACCATAGTTTTGAACCAACTTGGTATCCACACAAAGTCACAAACTCGATACCCAAACCCCGTATCTTGAGTATCCCACTTACCTTGGTTTCCACAAGGTAATGCTCAAGATACCTTGATATAGTATTTACCCTTATACATAATATAATATATATAAACTAATATTATACAATTAAGAATATAACAATACTAGCATTATATCTCACAATAAATACATATATATATACATATATATATAAATATAATATATAAACTATATACTAAAACTGCCTAACTGTCACTGAAAATAGTGTGAACAAACACTAATTTTTCAGTAAATAGATCTTCAGTGACAGTTCAAACTGTCACTGAAATGCCGTCGCCATTGCTGCTGTGTAATTGCACTGCTGCCACCCTATTGGTGACAGTTCTCAACTGTCACTAAACCGACCGACGTCGCTGCTGCTTTAATTAATTTCCGCCCGCTGCTGTGTAATTAATGACAGAAATTGTCATTAAATCCGCTATTAATGCTACAGCGGCTGCTGCTGCTGCTGGAAATTAATGACAGAATCCGTCATTAATTGCCGCTATCGCCAAAAAAATAATAATATATATAACCTCTATATATATATCAAAAAATATATATATAAATCAATTAAATAAATATATACTTCTATATATATATAATCCAACACATATATATTATATACATCTATATAAATAAATACTAATAGCTATAATACACATCCAATATACTAATGTACATATTACAACCTGGTTTAAAAGTACACATACATAAATATGTTTAATAAAAATACATCGATTCATATATATAAATAATCATATAATAATTATAAATAATATAATTACTTATTTAAACACATATATGTATTTTATAAAACATTTTTATATAATTTATATTACTAAAATAATTTGTAACATATATAAATGCATGTAAAAGAAAGCTACATATATATTTATATATTATATTAGTACTCATATAATACATAGATATATGCTACAATAAATACCATAATAAATACATTATAATAAATATGTAACATCTATATATATATACTTAATTATAATTCAAGAATTAAAGCACAAATAATTAGATCTACACATAAACACACACAAATGGAGAGTATCACACCGTATCCCACTAGATCTAGGATACGCATGCGACACGAGTCCAACACACAACCAATTGCACCCCGAAGGACACAAACAAGTCACAAATATTATTTATGAACAAATCAAAGTGTCAAATATAGATCTATGTGTCCGTGTCAAAATACGACATGTACAAAGTCCCGTATCGGAGGGAAAACTCCCAAAACAACACGTATCACCAAATTGTTGGTATACGACCTACACGTACCCAATTGTGAATACGACAATAGCCCCAAACACATAAGCACATGCCCAATTGATCTATAGGATCAATTGACACACACAACAAAATGTCAATTCGGAATTCCCCCAAAATTGACACAAAAAGCACCATAACTTTCTCCATGGGTCTCCTATGAACACAAAACCAAGTCCTATGGGTAGTACATACATATGGGTTAATTTTACATGATTAAATCTCAGATTTAGAATCTATTTTAAGGGGAAAAACTAAATTATACCTATTGGGAGATGAATTCCTAATAAAACATCCAATTGAGATGAAATTGCTAACAAATTGTAGATCCTT
Organism: Iris macrosiphon; assembly: GCA_036927795.1. Lineage (NCBI taxonomy): Eukaryota > Viridiplantae > Streptophyta > Magnoliopsida > Asparagales > Iridaceae > Iris > Iris macrosiphon. Next base: position 149,351,123 of record JAYESA010000010.1, read on the forward strand.
GCTCCTCTTTGTAGATCCTTGCTTCCTCCTTCTAGATCCTTACTTCTCAACTTTCTAATAGTAAATTAGGAAGGAATTGGAATGAATTTGGTAGGGAAATGGAATGGGAATGAAAGAAAATTGGTAGTGGAAAATTCTAGATCTAGATTTGGAATGAAAATGAGAGGAGAGAGAATTTTTCTCCCTCTTTTAATAGGCCGGCCCCTACCCCTTCCTCAAGAAATTATGAAATATCCATATACCCCTTGGGGCCTCTCATAAAAAAATAATTAAGGAAGGAAGCTTCTAGTCTGATAATTTAATTAATTTAATACATCTCCTTAACAATGGGCTTTCTAAATGGGCCAAGTCTAACTAATTAATTCTTGTTAGTCCATGGGTCCAAACTAAACTAGTTGGGTCCACTAATACAAGTCCAAAATAATTAAATAACATCTAACAATAATTTAATAATACAACAAATAATTATTTACCATGCACAATATTTAATTAAATAGGAAAAGACTAAAATACCATTTCCTAGAAAATGTGGTAGTGACACGCTTCGCTCCCGTAGACTAAGGAGAATGGCATGTTGCTAGTAGATGTTTGGACTATTGTACGATAGGCTCAAAGACATTCATCCAGCTTCTCATTCCAGTCGAGCTTGTTGGATGACACAAACTTTTTGAGTAGCTTTATGATGGTCTTGTTGAAAGCTTCTGCCTGACCATTTGATGATGGATTGTAGGCAGTCGAGACTATATTTTAAATTTAGATTTTATCCCAAAACTGGTAGGAAGCATGACTTGCAAACTGTAAACCATTGTCATGGATGATCCTCAGTGGTAAGCCAAAGCGGTATACGATGTAATGCTTGACAAAGCTGATCACGTTTGAGGTCTTGACTTGAGCGAGTGGTACAACTTTCACCCACTTGGAGAAGTAGTCGGTAACAACGAGGATAAACCGATGTCCCTTAGATGAATGTGGACTGATCGATCCTATGATATATATGTCCCAGGCTACGAATGACCAAGACGTAACGATCGGGTATAAAAACTCTGAGGGTTAGTGGAGGAAGTCAGCATGGATTTGGCACAGCTAGCACTTACTTGTATAGTCGACAGAATCCACGACCATTGTCGGCCAATAGTAACCTATTCTTCAGAGACGGTACTTAGCTTGGGTCCGGGCTGATAGACACCGCAAACCCTATCATGAACCTCACGGAGAGCCTACTTTACTTGTGCATTCGAGAGGCATCATAGCATAAGATCATCGTAAGAATGATGATACAATATTTGGGTAGTCGTATCGTAAACTGGAGGGAACGTCTTATTGTGAAAGTGACTTCTTTTGGGTTCTCGGAGAGAATTCTATAGACCGCATAGTCAATGAATGGGAGTCTCCAATCTTGGGAATTCGGTATTTGTCTCTACTGAGTAGCTCAGGCATTGACAAAAATTATATTTTGGGTAGACCAGCTCTTGACCGACCACTGTGATCAGCTGATGGATTTTGACCGAAACTACTAGGGAGGCAGCGAGGCCGACCAGGATATCATCCTCGATGTTTTACAGTCGAAGGACGTACTCTATGAAGAACCCCTTGAAGGTGGAGATTATTCCAAGCGCGACTTGGTGGTAGGGAATCAAGTCATCGTGTCGAACCTCGTATTAGCCCTGGACCTGACTATAAGCTTAGAATTGCCATAGGCTTCCAAGTAGTCTACTCCTACTTGTTTTATTACCCTCACTTTTCCAGCTAGATGTAGTTTGGTAATTTGGCATGGATAAATAATTTTTTTAGGAATAAATATTTATATTAGTGTGTTATAGTAATTATTGAATGATTGTATTAATTATTTAATTATTAGTGAGTTATAGATTTAATGTGCTAGCTTATTAATTAGACTTGTCATGGCAACTATAGAGCCTAACTTGGACCCAAGCCCATTAGACATTTTTCACTAATTAATTAAGAATAATTAGCTTAATTACAATTAGTTAGAGACTTCCAAAATTATCCTTCCTAATTATTTTTCATAATTCACCATATAGGGATAACTTGGACCTTGTACCTGACTTGGGAAAGAGGGAAGGGGGCGGCCACTATTAGAGGGGGCTCTCCTCTCCTCTCTCTCTCTCCTTTCATTTGCATTTATTTAGATCTAAAATTTAGATCCCCAATTTTCATCATTCTCTCCATTAAATTCTCACTCAATTCACCTACATTTCATTCTTAAATTTATCACTCTTGGAGTTTAGGAGCTTGGAGAAGCAAGGAGCACAAGGAGGAGGAGCTTTGGAGCTAGAGATCGTGTCCGGAACGTTTATAATTTTATTTTTATTGGGAATCCATCTTCCAATTGGTAATTCCTAAATTTTTTCTTCATTGTAGCTTCTTAATCATGCATTTGACCATTAGAAATGACCACATGGCACAGGGCTACCTATAGGAATAATTTTTAGGCTAATTGGTTATGTATTGTGAGTTCTTTGTGGTAATTTGTGTGCATGTTGGGGGAATTACAAATTTGACATGTCAATTGTGTATCATGAGACCAATTAGATATAGATCGGGGTTGTGGGACTAGGTACGTGTCCACAAATGGATACGTGTAGGCCGTATCACGACAATTTGGTGATACAGATTGATTTGAGAGTTTTTCCTTTGATACTGGGGTTTGAGCATGTCACAATTTGACATGAGCACATAGTTGAGTAGCTAGCACTTTATATTTCTTAAAAATATAATTCTAGAATTGCTCGTATCCTTTGTGATACATTTATTGATGTGTCGGGACCGTATCGAAAGCGTATCATAGATTTATTGTGTGATACAGGTGTGATACATTCTACGTGTTTGATGGAATATATTCTACTCTATTCTAGTATTGTTTTTATATATATATATATATAAAACTTATATTTGATGTATATATGATATATATAAGTGAGAGTGTATATATTATATTGGTTATATATATATATATATATATATATATATATATATATATATATATATATATATATATATATATATGGAAAAAAGGGATATGAGCCATAGGCTCATATTCCTACATGAGCTAATGCACATGTGGACTAATATGAATGGAGAGTACTAGTGCACATGGGATGTAGGAATCCATTCATATTGGTCCATATGTACATGACTCATGTAGGAAGAAAATATGAGCCAATGGCTCATATCTCATTTATCCTATATATATATATATATATATATATATATATATATATATATATATATATATATATATATATATATATATATATATATATGTTAGTATCTTGGTATCAGTCTCTTGAGGGGGATGCTTGTTAATATGATGTATTGCACTGTCGGGTTAGTGACATAGTGGCTGTGACTGTTAAGTTCAGTTGAGAATGACTGATTAGATGTGGTTCGTGAGTTGTGTGTTCATTGTTGAGGTGTAAACCTATTTACAGTTGATCTATGACCCACTGTGATGTTTATGAATTATTAGTTGTATAGAGGATGTCAACTGTTGGGTTATACAGTCGGGTTATAACGAATATGGGGAGAGTTATATATAGGAGATCTATGTATATGTTACTGATCACAAGAAGGGGATGAATTAGATGTGATGTTCATTGTAAATAAGAGATACTATTAGTTGGTATAAGTGACTGTCTTTGTGTGTGACACAATTAGACTGAGAAATGTAGATCACTGTGATCGGGGGGATGTAATATCTGTTATGATGTTGTTACAGTTTAAAGGAGAAGAGCTTAGCAGTGAGTTTGGGTGTGCACAACAGCCACATCAAGGTAAGGTTGGTTATTGTTTATTGTTTAGTTTAGTTAAGATGTTAGATAGTTATATGTCAGAATAAATTAACTCTATGAGTTAGTATATTTATATGGATACTAGATACTATCATATGTGTTAGAGTATAAGATTAGTAAGTATAAGTTATGCTATGGGTAATACTCTAGTTAGTATTGATATCTAGTGAATATATGTATATTGGTTATATGTGTATATATAATAGTTAGATAACTATGGGTTAGCATATGTATATAGATATTAGAGATATATTATATTAGAGAAGAGTGAGGGTAAGTGCTTTACCTTGTACAATACCAAGGAAAAGTGAGATGAGGTATCACGGGGTATTGGTATCTCTTACTAATGGGTAGCTAATTGTCATATTTGGCTCAAAGCGAAGTAGTGTTATAATAATAGTATAGTATTAGTACTACTAATAGGTAGTTATATTAGAGTATCCTGAGTATCTTGAGATACATTGTCGTATCAATAACAGGGTATCCTAATATAGCTAGTATAGCCTAGTTAAGTAGTGGTTGGACCTATAACCTAGAGATGTACTATACAACCTAGAAATAACTAGTTGACCAAGTTTGGCTAGTTGACCCAGAGTTGACCTAGTTTGACTATTTTGACTTGGAATTGGCCTAACAACCTAGAAATTGACTAGTTTAACTTGTTAACATTCCAAAACCATGTATTGATATAATATTCCATATATAGGGTGTGAGACACCAGTTCAGACACTGTTTGACATCAACTGCACTGGACCACAGGCGAGTACATTTTTCTTTTAGTTTTTATTTTATGATAGTGTATATATTACTTATTCTACAACTGTATACTGGATTCTGACATAGTGGTTTCACGAACTGGTACTATATGAATCCTGTCAAAAGATGTTATCCCTTACCATATTCAGCGGGTACTCCTTTATATGTATTTTATCATGTGTATCGGGTATTAATTTTAGTGTACTTCGTGTTCACACATTGTTCGTGTTCAGTGTGCCCATATTCGTGTTCGTAATATGTCATGATTGGATCCATTGGTATTAGTTGGGGATGGGAGAATAGGCGTTGGTTGTGTGATCAAGACCAAGTGTATTCGTGTACATGTCGATTATATATCACATGTGTAATCGAGTTACCATATTGTATTCGTGTTCAACCCAAAGCGATCACATAATAAACTTGTATCCCATGGCACATTAGCTAGTTTTATCTATTTCTATTAAATTATTATTATTTTATTGTCTGTTCTTCATTCCAGTATATTACCTATTCACTCTAGTTTATTTCTTTCTGATGGTTAGTTATCTTGTATTCTTTTCTATTATCTGTTATATGTGCTTGATTATGTATTTGGAACTGCTTTCAAAGGTATGTACTTCGCTCCACTCCTTACTGAATATATTTTTTAGATAATTGGCTTATGGACCAGTGTCCCAACTACTACGGGCCATAGGACAATGTACCTTTAGATGATACTCATTTAGAGCAGGAGGACCTAGTACCAAAGGGTGAGGAGGCATAGACTTATTGTTTAGACTTGTATTAGAATTTATTAAGGTTTGGCATATATATATATATATTATGTCGAACTTATGGATGTATTGTGACTCTTTTTCTTCGTTATTTTATCTTGTGTTTTATCTTTCTTTGTTTTCATTATGATTAAGTATAGTTATCATTATCATATACCATATTGTTTCTCTGTTTGGAGTTGAGATGGTATTGACAGGTATTATATACATATTGTATGAGTTATTTAGATAGTATGGTTGACCCAGACAACGTTCTACCACCGATGCTGCGGCGTAGGATGGGCATTGCTCACTACTCGTGCCCTTATTCTGGGTGCGGGCCGTGACAAATTTTTAGTGGTGGCCCATTCATGTCAAGTCTTATTTAGAGCGATATTATAGTAGTGCCCACTTAGAGTACTATTACGAGCTTGCTTAAGGATATAGGATATAGGCTGAGAGTTTACTCAATCACAACTAGGAAACGTTTCCAAATATCTATTTTGCTATCCTTATCTATTGAATACTTGCTTTACTTTGAATAAAATATGTCATTCATTGATGATATCGTATCTTACTCAATATTGATTTTTTTGTTTCAATCTATCTTCAGGATACCGCCGAAGATGCGTTTCCAGCGCTCAGGTGCAATGTCAGCGAGGTTGGTCACTTCATCGCCTCTAAGGGCAGCACCAGCAAGCACTGTTCCAGTAGCTACATTCCAGAGGACCGCTTTACCGATCCAGGTGGATATTTTCGCAACAGCTTTCGGGGGTGCTCCACCTCCGGTACAGAGGGAAGCACCGATAATTTCAGGGGATCTTCTACCCCCACCACCCAATGTCGATCAGACATCGATGTTTGTGCTTTTTCAGCAGATGATGGATGCACAGCAGCGGCAGTCAGAGGTTATGAGGCATGGCATTGAGAATGCTCACCAGATTACTCTCACCGTAGGATTCTTTTCATCTTTCCCTCGCGGTACTACTTCACCGTCAGTCACCCAGGAGTATTTAGCCTTGCAAAGTGGTCTTTGCTGATTAATACTCTTCCTCCTTATCCTCTACAGTCAAATTTGAGAGAGTCGCCTTAGTCCAGCCACAGACGATAACACCTCAGTTCATCCCGCAGCAGCCGAGGCCGGGGACTATCATAGATTTCAAGAGGATGGGGCCAAAGTACTTTAAAGGAACTGAGGGGATTATTTATGCTGATGATTGGATAGAAGACATTGAGAGGAACCTACGACTAGCGCAGATTCCAGAGAGGTTACAGGTAGAGGCCGCTGGAAGCATGATTTTTGACATCGCATTGACTTGGTTCAGGACGAACCCCAGGATCTCAGCACCGAGACTTACTTGGGAAGCTTTTAAGGAGATTTTCAAGAATTTTTTTTTCAGATGTGGCTCTGAGATCTCTAGAGAGCCAGTTTTAGTACCTCGTTCAAGGAGGTATAATGGTGGATGAGTATGCGGCAGAGTATTACAGATTAGGCTACTTTGTGGAGTGGCAGAACCCCAGAGAAAAAGGCCAAGAAGTTCAGGAAGGGTGTGAACCAGGAGATCGAATCATATATGAATGGAGACCCCACCGCTAATTTTGAGAAGATTTTGAGGCAGGCACAGTGGGAAGAGGATGATCTAGAGCTTGGATCCAAGAGACAAGGGATATAGCAGGATCCAGTACTAACATGGGTCAAATAAAGCAACCTCAATTTCAGCAACAGCATCAGAGACACTTCCAGCAGCTGAGGCAGCAGTACCCAGGACCAGCTTGAAAGCCAGTGTAGCAGATGCACCAGATCCAGAGGCCAGTTATTCCTTTCCTATTCTGTAAGAACAGGGACATGGATGGGATGCGTGCATGATGAGATTGAGCCAGTATTTATTCTGCGGATCGGGAGACCACCAGTTGAGGGATTGTCCTAGAGCTCCAACTCGTACAACTCTAGGCAGCGCCCAGGCACAAAGAGCACCCGTGAGATCACCAGTGGGACAGCAGAGAGGATCTCCCCTAACACCACAACAATAACAGTTTGCTCAGCACCAGCAGCAGCAGAGAGGAGCCCATTGACAGGGGCGAGCTTCTGCCTTGACCGTTGAGAAGGAGAAGCCAGTAAGTGATTTTATTTCAGGTTTAGTCTATCTTGATTCTTTTCTAGCTCATACTTTATTTGATTTTGGTGCTTCACATAGTTTCGTATATGTATCTTTTGCTCTAAAAAATTACCTTAAGACTGAACCATTGGCGAGGACTTGCAAGATCACGACCCAGAGTGGCATTATCCTGGTCAGTGTGTTTGCAAGGATCAGAGAGTTTCTTTGGGTGGCCGAGAGTTTAGCATGTGTCTACTCATAATGCCACTTCTGAGCTATGATATAGTACTCCGGATGGATTGGTTTAGTAGGCACCATACTAGCATTGATTGTCATAGAGGCAGAGTTTTGTTTCAAGTGCCAGGAGAGCCATAGTTTGAGTTCGTTAGAGGAGCCGCAGAGCAGAGCAAGGAAGACTTCTGTGGAGCTATGGTGGAAGAACAGGAGCAATCACATCCATTGATTGCAGAATATATAAACGTCTTTCTGAAGGAGTTGTCGGGGTTGCTACCAGACAGAGATGTAAAGTTCTTTATATACTTGGTGCCAAGCGCAGAGCCAATAACACAACACGTCTGTAGGTTGAACAACAGTGAACTGGTAGAGTTGAAGAAGCAGGTAGATGGGTTGCAAGACAAGGGCTTTATTCGCTCTAATTAATTACCGTGGGGTGCTCCAGTATTATTTGTACCGAAGAAGGATGGCTCGGTACATATGTGTATCGACTACAGGGCACTCAACAACCTCACTATCAAGAACAAATACCCGTTGCCGAGATTGACAATTTATTTGATCTATTAAGCGGAGCATAGGTATTTTTAAAGATTGATTTGAGGTCGGGGTACCACCAGGTAAAAGTTAAGAAGGAGAACATTCTGAAGACAGCTTTCAGGACTCGGTATGGGCAGTTTGAGTTCTTAGTAATATCGTTTGGGTTGACCAATGCCCCGACGGTATTCATGAACCTGATGAATAAGGTATTTCATCAGTACCTGGGTCAGTTTATTGTAGTCTTCATTGATAATATATTAATTTATTCGAAGACCCCAAAGAAGCATGAGAAACACCTGAGGATAGTTCTGGAGACCCTCAGGAAGGAGAAGTTTATGGCAAGCTTTCGAAGTGTGAGTTCTTCCTTGATAAGATTGAATTCCTCGGGCATGTAATTACAGGAGATGGAATCTCAGTAGACCCGAAGAAGATATCAGCAGTCGAGTCGTGGTCTACCCCGAGTTCAGTGGCAGAGATCAGGAGTTTTCTTGGATTGACAGGATATTATCAAAGATTTTTCCAGGATTGTGGAGCCAATGACTAAACTAACCAGCAATGACATGGATTTTGTCTGGACTAAAAATTGTCAGGCTGCTTTTGAGGAGATAAAGAAGAGGTTGGCTACATCTCCAGTGTTGACATTGCCATCAGGGACAGGAGGAATTTCTATATATAGTGATGTATCGGGTAAGGGTTTGGGTTATATGTTACAGCAGAATAGGAATATAATTGTCAATGCTTCCAGGCAATTATGTCCGCTTGAGAAGAATTACCCGACCCATGACTTGGAGTTGGCAGTAGTTATTTTTGCTCTTAAACTGTGGAAGCACTACTTGTATGGAGAGCGGGTAGAGATCTTTACAGATCACAAGAGCTTAAATTATGTGTTCACATAAAATGAGCTCAACATAAGGTAGTGGCAATGGTTGGAGTTGATGAAGGACTTCAATATTTCTTTGCAGTGCCTACTTAGTCGCTAATGCCGTAAGCATGTATCAAGTGGCTATGTACTTGACGAGGGACAGATATTTGTTGGCCGATCTTGATAGCTTGGGTATTGAGGTGATAGTTCCTGGAGTTGCAGTACAGATGTGGGGACTCCATGTATAGTCAGAGTTGATGGACCGGATCAGAGACGCACAGCTTGAGGACTAGTCTCTGAAGAGCATCAAGGTACAGGTCCGGATAGGATTGGCAAAGGACTTCAGTATTGTAGAGGATGGATCATTATGGTACTGTACCAGATTATGTGTGTTGAGTGGAGCGTTGCACGAGGAGGTTCTTCAAGAGTCACATCAATTCGATCTCAGTACTCTATGCATCCTGGTGCCAAAAAGATGTATAGAGACATGAGAGAGCATATTTATGGTATGGTATAAAGTGGGAGGTAGCTTGCTTCATATCCAGATATTTGGTATGCCAGTAGGTAAAGGCATAGAGACAGAGACCAGGTGGATTACTTCAACCTTGACCTATTCTAGAGTGGAAGTGGGACCATATGACGATAGACTTTCTTTCAGGGCTTCCGAGTTTTCTAGGAGGTGAAGATGCGATTTGGGTTATCGTACACAAGTTGAAAAAATTAGTTCACTTTCTGCCATTCAAAATGGGTACGCCTATGGAGAAGCTCGCAAAGATATATGTGCGTCAGATAGTTAGATTACATAGAGTTCCTGTGAGCATAGTCTCAGATCAGGATAGTCGCTTCACGTTCTACTTTTGGAGGAGTTTGCAGGTTAGCTTGGGCATTCAGCTCAAGTTCAGTACCGCATGTCATCCTTAGACAGACGGGCAGTCGGAGAGGACTATCCAGACTCTTGAGGATATGCTACGCACCTGTGTTTTAGATTTGGGGGGCTCTTGGAAGGATCATATTCACCTAGTAGAGTTTTCTTACAACAACAGCTACCAGGCCAGTATCAAGATGTCACTATTTGAGGTATTGTATGGACGAAGATGCCGCACTCCGTTATCATGCGATGTTGTTGGTGAGAGAACCTTATTGGGACCAGAGATGGTCGTGGATGTAGTTGAGTAGGTGAAGCTCATTAGGGATAGACTTCGGTTGGCACAAGACAGACAATGGCATTAGACCGATAGCCACCGGAGACCATTAGAGTTTGAGGTATAGATTTTGTTTTGTATTGATTGTGATTGCTTAGTTTAATAAGAGTGCTAAGACTGTGTTTCATCCTAGGTTGGCGATCTGGTATTCTTGAGGATTTTTCTAACATAGGGCACGATTCACTTTGGTGGAGGCAGAAATCTTAGTCCACGGTACATAGGACCCTTTGGTGTTCTTGAGAGGGTCGGTACAGTGGCCTACAGACTGGACTTACCGCCTGCATTAGAGGGAATGAATAATGTGTTCTATATGCCACAGTTGAGATAGTATATGGCAGATCCTAGCCATGTACTAGATCACTCGGAGATCGAGGTTGGTCCGACTCTCAGCTACCCAGAGCATCCCGTAGAGATTTTGGACCGCATGGTGAATATGCTGCGGAACCAGACGATTGCTTTGGTGTGCGTCGCATGGGGGCACTACTCGCTAGGAAAGAGTACGTGGGAGCGAGAGGCCGAGGCACTACTAGCATACAAAGCTTTTATCAGCAGTCATCCCTAACGCACGGCCCATACGTACAGGAGGCTAGACCTGTCACGCAACCCGTGATCTATATGAGACTCATAACTCGTGTAACAACTGTGTCATGGCCAATGAATCTAAAGATGCTCCATAATACTGGGGTGGTCTCATAAAGTAGGTCTAAAAATCTACATAAATAACATGCTACGACGACAACGTCGTTGCACCCAGGTTTCCTTGGACGCACAATTTATATAGCAGTTAAAATAAATAAACTAAATAGACAGAAATAAAACATGCATGCATCATATGGAATGTAAATAATAGTACAATGGCAAGGTATACTTGTCGAGAAAAAGTTCTGTATAGTGCACGTCCAAAACAGTATTAAATTTAGTGAAAGAAGAATTATAGTTAGGGTTTGGGAGAGTTATAATATATATAGAGATAAGAGGCGGTGGAGAATATTTAGTAGTCTTAAAAGCCACTGCCGCTGTTGTTTCTTTCTTTCTTTCTTTCTTTGGTCTTTGGTTTCGGTTGAGGAGAGTTTAGTAATAATAGAGATAAGAAGCGGTGGAATGAGAAGGCTCACACGCGCGGAGAAGGGAAAGGGAATTTGGTTTTTGCTACTGCTGTTGTTGATATTTTCTTCTCCTAACGAGTCTGGGTTCAAGCGGGTAGTGGGTTTTAGGATAGAGGGTTTTGGGTTTCAGGTTGAGATCCAATAGGAATTTCTTTGTGCATACTATTAAGCTAGCAACAGTCCAAAGGATCTCCTACATGGAATAAATTAGAAAAAATTTATAATGGCTCCATAAATCCCCTAATTGCACCAACACCTCAAATAAAAATTAAATAAAATCTATTCCCTCTATATAGCTCATAATTACTAAATAATTTAAATAATTAATTAATAATAATAAAAATATAGTTTTCAGAATTAGGAATTTTATATTCTACCCAACTTATAAAAAATTTGTCCTCGAAATTAAAATAGGGTAGGGTCTCTCTATCTAATCTCTCTTAATCATAATCTAAAGGAATTTACCTCATGTTTAATAATGCAATTTTTATCCAACTTAGAATTTATCCATCTATCACTTAAGGCTATACATTTAAGAAACTATTCCTCAAATTATGTTATTCAATCCTCAAAGTTTACACAAAATATATCACCTATGATATACCCTTAATTTCGGGAAGTAATCATCAAATAATATGGTTGGCATATGGGGTATATCTAGTACTATCAATGTATCAACTAATACCAAGCACGAGGTTTCGTCTTTCTGAAATAAGGAAAGACGGAAAATAATGATAAAGAGTTCAAGGAAAAGTGCTAGAATAGAAGTATGGAGATCAAGGTGATTTAAAGAATTCAATAGGAATTGTCAAGACAATTGTGGATTGAAATTTTATTTGGTAAATTCTTATTTGCATGCTCACATTAGTACAGTTATGTACTTGATATGATATGCTCTGACATATCCAGGGGACAAGTATATTTGTCTACTGGTCAACTACATATCTCAATCCACGTAAAGTAGTATTGTGAAGGGCGAACCAAGCGCACTAAGGCTAGCTAGACCTTAATACACTAATTCTGAAATGTATTAGTGTAGCGCTCCAATAATACATATGTCATGTACAAGCTTGATAAAGAATGAGTTTGCAAAACTAGGCTATAATAGCATCATAATTCGAGGTAGCACAGAAAATATAACGCTGGATTATGATGAGAGAAGTTACAAAATAATTCAGTTTCACAAAGAAGATAAGACTATACAGTCTCTACAGTTGTCATACTGACTCCTTGTCGAAGTCGCTAGTCGACCAAATAGGGTTTGGGCCTCCAAGTTCTACAGTCTAGATAAACACTATTATCTTATGCCAGTATATAGTTTGTGTCATTCGGTTACACTTCATCAATGGATCACAAGGACTATGTGATACTAGTTTGTGAGGTATACTACCTAACTTATAACAATAAACTAATACTGTAATTATCTTGTGGGGATTTTTTAGAATAATCCGGTCCTTGTAAATAAAGTATGAACTTTTATTGGGGTATATGAAGAAAATTATTGGTACCTATTAGGGTATCCTGTTATTTTATATAGGTAATGGTCATCTTAAATCTTAATCATAGTGCTCATAGAATAAAGGTGTCAACATTAAGAATGGAAGGGTTACTGGCTCTCCAGTGAAATAGAATATAACTTGTATCGAATTATGGATACAAATTACGGGATCTACGACTAAAGGATAATGATCACAGTCTAAATGAACAACTTAACTATCAGGTTCTAACTACTAAGCACAAAATTTAAAATTCAAGATTACAACTATAACCTTAGCAAACTATATATCCTAACATAGAATAAAATCACTCGGTCTACAATCAGAAGTGCCAGGTGGCATGAGTTAAAAGATGAAGAAAAGAAGAACATAATTTAGTTGTTGCACAACTAGCGAGCGCTAAGGGTTCAGAGGAACAAGTCATAAAGATAGAAAGACTCTAGATAATGTCATGGTTTCTTGAGGGAAGGTGGTTACTAATCTCTATGTTCGAGGTATGATCAAGAGAAATGTTCTAGGCATTCCCCTTGGCTTCCTAAGATACTGTTCTGCTAATATCAAGTCAAGAAGCTAAAGTTTGTAGTGCTCTAGTACTATCTCACCATAAAAATCAAGGTTAGTCCTAATATTCAACCTTGGATTTCTATTGGTTCCTCAATACTAGGGTCAAACACTATGGCCAAACTTCTAACTAACTCTAGTAGTGTCTATACTACTCTCAAGTTTTCACAAATACATCAAGGGATAATGGTAAACCAATCTATAGGTAAGGGACACTAGGGTTCATCAAGTATTCTGAACTCAGTGATGTGTCAATACTCTAGGTGTATTCTTAATAGGAAGGTTACCCTACTTAGTATCTAACAACAGAGACTTCTATATTCTAGGAGGGGGCTATACTCAAGGAACTATTAGGAAGGTGCATGAATCAAGCAGGATGCAATTATTAAATAGAATGTAGAAGCATAAAATATGCTGGGGAATTTTTCGCGTATTTTACAGTCAAAAACCCCCAATATACATGAAGTCCCTCCCTGTGTAAAACAGAGCTTCAAAGTTGTTAGGCGTAAAGTAGGCCTTCAGAGTTGTCCGCATAAAGCAGAGATTTAAGGAAGTTTGGAATAAAGTTAAGATTCAAAGAAGTCAGCGTAAAGTAGAGATGTCCGCGTAAAACAGAGATGCGTTAAGTAGAGCTTAAAAACTGTCTGCGTAAAACATGGCTTCAAAGCTATCCGCGTAAAAGGTTGCTATACTTCCTGCGTAAAAATTTGCCTGCATAAAATTTGTGGAAAAGGTCTACGCGTAGAATTTGCGTAAAAATCTGCGCGTAAAAGTCTGCCTGCATAAAAGTATGCCTGCGTAAAGTCTGCCTACGTAGAGTTTTCATAAAAATCTGTCTGCGTAAAAAAAATATGTGCGTGAAAGATTGCTATTCTTCCGGCGTAAAGTCTAAAATATGTTGCAGCGTAAAATTTGTACGAGGAACTCTTCGTATTCCTCGGATGAATTTGTCAAACAAATCAGTGAACCTGACATCTGACAAAAGTACTACACGATGATCGAGAGGACGGCTGTGGTTATAATTTTGCACAGAGACCCAGGTTGTCGTTTAGTGATATATTTGATACAAGTCATTTTTATGCATCCAAAAGAAAGAAAGTGGAGTCTTCTGAATATGCTACCTATTCATTATTGACAGAAATAAGTTTTTTTACGCTCAAGATAAGACAAAATCGGATGCCACATCAAAAGCTATTTCTACACAGGGCTCGAGGCATATCTCTGCATTTAATGCAAGAGATTCATTCTTGACTGGGAAAGCTAAACTTGTGACAAATACGCTCACATCACCATCCTTATATTTTATGCCTAATCAGGCTACTCTACGCTGGTTATCTATTATTCAGGAATCATCAAGTTTACGCAGGGGCAGTTACCTACGTGGCTCGTATGACGTGTCATACACAGGATTAGGAAGACTATTTGAACGTGGGTAGCAGTTGTCATTACTGCAGCGCAAAGTAGGCAATGTTCTCCATAGTTTGGCTTTTACGCCAATAAGATAGTCAATTGGCTTTTACGCCAACTAGGCAGTTGTTTGGCTTCTACGCCAACAACAGTCATTCGGCTTTTACGTCAACAAGGATAAAGGGTTTTTGGCGTAAAACTTTGCTTGACCAAATATAGGATGGCTGAAAGGAAGAATGAGATTTCAGTCAAGCATGGATAAGATCCTTATACTCTATTCCTATACGCAGGCTTGTTTGGTACAGTTACGTAACCAAGACAATATATTCTTGACCTGCATGGACCACCACCAAAAATATGTCACGCCCCAGTCCCAAAATACGTAGGTCTAGGAATACGTAACACGCTCAGCCATATGTATACGAACTCCAACATATGGAAACCATATACACACGTACGCTGTACATGAATATTCAATCCACCAGTGGTAATATACTGTCACAATAAGTCACACACAATCTATATCTCATCCACAGCACAATAATAAGTAGGAATAAAGAGCTGAATAATATATGAATATCTAAGATGAGTATAAAGTCTGATAGTCGGGTGGAAACAAATCTACTACAAAATGACTATACTGAAGTAGTAACAAAGATCTTTAAACAGTGGTAATAATATCACAGATACTCTGAGGGTAAGACCTCCTCAGTCTGGTAAGTATCGTCAGGTCCAGGTCCGTACTCCTGTGGATACTCCTGCTCGTCCATATCTGGAAAGGGACCAGGTCCTCAGAGGGACGTAACAAGATACATAATAATATGCCAATAAAGTACTGAAAAGTAAACATCCAATGGGTCGCCTAACCTACTAAGTGAATACAATTTGATAACAACTTTCCAACACATGGGCTATCTGGCCAAAAATGGGAATTGGCATGATTCTTTCGGAGAATCAGGGGCCTACAAGCATGTCGTCTTTTGAACGACAGAGGCTGCCTGAAAATATATAGTGGTCATCATCACCCGTTTCTCCGGGGGAGAACCCGGGCGTTACAGGAAAAAGTGCAAAGGAGCCCAAATGCCTTACTTATTGTTCTCCCCACCCCATGCTCTAGGCATGTCATATCCATGATACGATAAAACCTCTATATAACTTCCAGGTCTAATAGCATACAAAGTTTCTATCAGCAGTCATCCCTAACGCATGGCCCATACGTACAGGAGGCCAGACCTGTCACGCAGCCCGTGATCTATATGAGACTCACAACTCGTGTAACAACTGTGTCATGGCCAATGAATCTAATGATGCTCCATAATACTTGGGTGGTCTCATAAAGTAGGTCCAAAAATCTACATAAATAACATGCTACGACTACATCGCCGTTGCACCCAGGTTTTCTTTGACGCACAATTTATATAGCAGTTAAATAAATAAACTAATTAGACAGAAATAAAACATACATACATCATATGGAATATAAATAATAGTACAATGGCAAGGTATACTTGTCGAGCAAAAGTTCTGTATAGTGCACGTCCAAAACAGTGTTAAGTTTAGTGAAAGAAGAATTATAGTTAGGGTTTGGGAGAGTTGTAATATATAGAGAGATAAGAGGCGGTGGGGAATATTTAGTGGTCTTAAAAGCCATTGCCGCTGCTGTTTCTTTCTTTCTTTCTTTCTTTGGTCTTTGGTTTCGGTTGAGGAGAGTTTAGTAATAATAGAGATAAGAAGCGGTGGAATGAGAAGGCTTACACGCGCGAAGAAGGGAAAGGGAAGTTGGTTTTTGCTACTGCTGTTGTTGATATTTTCTTCTCTAAACGGGTCCGGGTTCAAGCAGGTAGTGGGTTTTAGGTTAGAGGGTTTTGGGTTTTGGGTTGAGATCCAATAGAAATTTCTTTATGCATACCATTAAGCTAGCAACAGTCCAAAGGGTCTCCTATATGGAATAAATTAGAAAAATTTTAAAATGGCTCCATAAATCCCCTAATTGCACCGACACCTCAAATAAAAATTAAATAAAATATATTCCCTCTATTTAGCTCATAATTAATAAATAATTTAAATAATTAATTAATAATAATAAAATATGGTTTTCAGAATTAGGGGTTTTACATCACCCTCACTTTTTCAACTAGGGATAGTTTGGTAATTTGGCATGGATAAATAAATTTTTTAGGAATAAATATTTATATTAGTGTATTATAGTAATTATTGAATAATTATATTAATTATTTAATTATTAGTGAGTTATAGATTTAATGTGAATTTTATTAATTATTTTGTTAGAGACTAGCCTAATAATTAGACTTGTCATGACAACTATTGAGCCTAACTTGGACCCAAGCCCATTAGACCTTTTTTACTAATTAATTAAGGAGAATTGGCTTTATTACAATTAGTTAGACACTTCCAAAATTATTCTTTCCAATTATTTCTCATAATTCACCATGTAGGGATAACTTGGTCCTTTTACATGACTTGGGAAAAAGGGAATGGGGCTGGCCACAATTAGAGGGGGCTCTCCTCTCTCTCTCTCGTCTTATTTATATTTATTTAGATCTAGAATTTAGATCCCCAATTTTTATCGGTCTCTCCATTGAATTCTCACTTAATTCACCTTTATTACCTTCTAAAATTCATCACTCTTAGAGCTTCGGAACTTGGAGAAGCAAGAAGCACAAGAAGAAGAAGCTTTGGATCTAGAGATCGTGTCCGGAATGTGTCCAATTTTATTTTTATTAGGAATCCATCTGCCAATTAGTAATTCCTAAATTTTTTCTTTATTGTAGCTTCTTAATCATGCATTTGACCATTAGGAATGACCCCAAGGCATAGGGCTACCTATAGGAATAATTTTTAGGCTAGTTGGTTATGTATGGTGAGTTCTATGTGGTAATTTATGTGCATATTGGAGGAATTACGAATTTGATATATCAATTGTGTGTCATGAGACCAATTAGATCTAATTAGACATATATCGGGATTATGAGACTAGGTACGTGTCCACAAATAGATACGTGTAGGCCGTATCATAACAATTTAGTGATACGGGTTAATTTGGGAGTTTTTCCTTCGACACGGGGTTTGAGCATGTCACAATTTGACACGAGCACATAGTTGAGTAGCTAGCACTTTATATTGATTAAAATAATGATTCTAGACTTGTTTGTATCCTTTGTGATATATTTGGTGATGTGTCGGGGCCGTGTCGCAAGAGTATCATAGATTTAATGTAATACGGGTGCGATGCACTCCACCGTGTTTGATGGAAAGTATTTTACTCTATTCTAGTATTGTTTAAATATATATTTATGACTTATATTTGATGTATATATGATATATATAAATTAGAGTGTATATATTATATTGGTTATGATTATATATATATATATATATGTGTGTGTGTGTGTGTGTGTGTGTGTGTGTGTGTGTGTGTGTGTGTGTTAGTATCTTTAGTATCTTGGTATCAGTCTTGAGGGGGATGCTTGTCAATATGATGTATTGAACTGTCGGGTTAGTGACACAGTGGCTGTGACTGTTAAGTTCAGTCGAGAATGAATTATTAGATGTGGTTCCCGAGTTGTGTGTTCATTGTTGAGGTGTAAACCATTTCAAAGTTGACCTATGGCCCACTGTGATGTATATGAACTATTAGTTGTATAAAGGATGTCAACTGTTGGGTTACACAGTCGGGTTATAATTGATATGGGGAGAGTTATCTATAGGAGATATATGTATATGTTACTGATCATAAGGAGGAGATAAATTAGACGTGATGTTTATTATAAATAAGAGATACTATCAGTTGGTATAAGTATATGTGACACAGTTGGACTGTGAGATGTAGTTCACTGTGATGTGGAGGGGGATGTAATGTGTGTTATGATATTGTTAATAGTGTGAGGGAGAAGTGCTTAGTAGTGAGTTTGGGTGTGCACAACAACCACCTCAAGGTAAGGTTGGTTGTTGTTTAGTTTAGTTAAGATGTTAGATAGTTATATTTCAGAATAAATGAACTCTATGAGTTAGTATATTTATATGGTTACTAGATACTATCATATGTGTTAGAGTATAAGATTAGAAAGTATAAGTTATGCTATGGGTAATACTCTAGTTAGTATTAATATCTAGTTAATATATGTATATTGGTTAGATGTATATATATAATAGTTAGATAACTATGGGTTAGCATATGTGTATAGATATTAGAGATATATTAGATTAGAGAAGAGTGAGGGTAAGTGCTTTACCTTGTACAATACCAAGGTAAAGTGAGATGAGGTATCACGGGGTATTGGTATCTCCTACCAATGTGTAGCTAATTGTCATATTTGGCTCAAAGCCAAGTAGTATCATATTACTAGTATAGTATTAGTACTACTAATATGTAGTTATATTAGTGTATCCTGAGTATCTTGAGATACGTTATCGTATCAATACTCGGGTATCCTAATATAGCTAGTATAGCTTAGTTAAGTAGTGTTTGGACCTATAACCTAAAGATGGACTCATCCAACCTAGAAATAACTAGTTGACCAAGTTTGGCTAGTTGACCTAGAGTTGACCTAGTTTGACTATTTTGACTTAGAATTTGCCTAACGACCTAGAAATTTACTAGTTTAACTTGTTATCATTCCAAAACCATGTATTGATATAATATTCCATATATAGGTTTTGAGATACCAGTTCAGACACTATTTGACATCCACTGCTCTGGACCACAGGCAAGTACATTTCTCTGTTATTTTTTATTTTATGATAGTGTATATATCACATGTTCTAGAACTGTATACTTGATTCCAACCCAGTGTTTTCACGGACAGGTACTATATGGATCCTGTCAGGAGATGATATCCTTTACCGTGTTCAGCGGGTACTCTTCATATATATTTTATCATGTGTATCGAGTATTGATTTTAGTGTACTTCGTGTTCATACACTGCTCGTGTTCAGTTTGCCCATATTTGTGTTCGTAATGTATCGTGATTGGATCCATTGGTATTGGTTGGGGATGGGGGAATAGGAGTTGGTTATATGATTAAGCCCCAGTGTATTTATGTACGTGTTGATTACATATCACTCATGTTGTCACATTCCAGTCCCAAAATACGTAGGACTATGACACGTAAGCATGCCAGCCGCATGTATATGGCAACTCCAATATATGGAAACCATAACACATGCGTACGCTGTATCATGAACAATAATTTACAAGTGGTAAAAGTTGTCTCAAGTCACAGTGTATAATCTAATCTCATCCACAGAAATTAAATAGGCATAAATAACCAATATCTATGAAACTAGATCTCAATATAAGTATCTAAAGATGACAATCGGATGGAAATAAATCTACTGTCGAACTAGAATAAAGAATAAATAAGACAAATAAAATATAATTACAACCTCTAACAATCACGAGGCTCAAAGAGAAGAACTCCTCGAAATATAAGTAACCAGTCCGGATCTGTGCTCCTGCGAATACTCATGAACATCTACACCTGGAAAGGGACCAGGTCCTCAGAGGGACATAAAAAGATACATAGAAGCATGCCATAAAGTAAATACTGAATAAATAAAGGGGTGCGCTAACCATCTAAGTGAATGTAATTTGAGGACAACATTGGTACGTATGGGAAAGTATAGGCTAGACATATGCTGACGTAATTCACCAATCATGACAATTGGCTAGTATATGCCACATATGCCCCCAATACAAGGGCGCAATGTAATATAATAACGACCATACCACTTTAAAGAATGTGGAAGCTGCATAGTATATAACGTCCATATTGCTCCGAAGAACGTAGAATCTGCATAGAATATAACGTTCATATCGCTCCGTCGAGCGTAGAATATGCATAGAGGAAGTGGGTATCCCATACGCCTACTAATCGTCCTTCCCGCCCAATGTAAATATACAAGTCGCGAACATGACATAGGCATCTCGTACTAAAATGTAAGTCTCTATAGAAACAAACAACTACACTAAATATCGTCACACGTGTTGCCCACACCGATGGCCAGTCAAGTATGAGACATGCGTCCCTACATGAACTCACTCTGCGACGTGTAATAATACGTGTCAAGGCCAGGGGAGTCATACCGATGACTCCACAACTTTAGGTGGGTCTACTAGACTCTAGGTCAGACACAAGTCCTAACGTCAACGCCTACGATGACTGCACCAGAGTCTCTCTCGGACGCACACAGTTATATAATCTAAAACAATAAATATACAACTAATAATTTAACTAAATTTAAACAGTACAACAAGGGCAAGGTATACTTGCCTGGCAAAAAAGCTGTAAAGTACTAGTAACCGGCTCCTGAAGTTGCGCAGAATAATCCGATATGTCCTATATGCATTTAATATAATACAACACAACATCAGTCATTACACTAGCATGTACACAATTATAAATACCTTGAACTCAGGGCATAGCTACGTATGTCACTGGTCAACTAGGGTCAAGTGTGCGTCAAATCATACGGGTGTCGCGTCTATATTTGTTGTGCAAGAGAGACAGTCAAATGATATAAGGCTCGCCAACATGTCACTGTACATAATGGCAGTTTGCTAACAATATTACAAGGTCACAAGTCAACGTAACTACGGGATATCTGTGGTTACACTCTGGTCACCTAGTAAATACATAAATATACATTATTATTATCTAGCATATATCATTAATACTTATAATACATATATACACCAATTAAATACATATAACATATATACATGTATATATGCTAATTAAATATATATGCAATATATATATCGTATATACACTAATTGGATTTATACTATATATATTAAGATATACTAGGGATACATATATAATATATATACACACACATACAAATATGAAAGGGGGAAACACATTCGTACCTCGGGGTACGTGCACGGAGATGTTGATGACGACGATGTGGTTGACTACGATGATGACGAGGACGACGAGGGTGGTGATGATGTTAATGATGATGATAATGACGATGATGATGATGGTGATGATGATGATGATAATAGCAACGAGGGTGACGATAATAATGATGATTATATAATGGTGATGATGAGGAAGACGATGTGGGTGATGGAGATGACGAGGACGATGACGTGGACGATGGTGATGACAAGGACGATGATAATGATGACGACGTTGTTGGCAACGATGATGATGAGGATAAAATGGTGATGATGATGGGAGGCTGATGGTAATGATGATGAGATGGTGATGACCACCAAAATTCGGTCGGGTCTGGGGAAGTCCGGCCAGGTGAAGGGGCTGTGGTGCTCGGGTTCAGGGTGAGAAGGCTCGGCCAGGGGAGTCTGGCAAGGAGGTCGAGCAGGGAGGATGAGTCAAGGGGAAGGCAGGAGCAGGGAGGAGGAGTTCGTGACAGGGAGGAGAAGAGAGGTGGTGGTGGTGGTGCAGTGGTGGTCTTGATGCACGAAGGTGGTGGCAGAGCTGATGATGATGTCGGGGAAGAAGAAAGTCGGGGAGATGGCTTCAGACGGTCGGAGTCGGGCAGCGACTAGCCGAGTCAGCTCCGACACACGCAGTCAGGAGTGGGACAGCTCAGGTTGCTCGGTGGACTGCTCCAGTCGAGCGGTAGTGTTCAGGCAATCCGGGGTTGGCTATTGACGTGGGGAGGAGGAGTTCCGGCAGAGACGTGTTGCGGCTCGGTGAGTGTAGCGGGTTGGAGGCGAGGTCGGGTTGGCCACGGGTGAGTCGGGAAGAGAAAGGAGAGGCGGGGGTGATGTTGTCGCCGGCTCCGGCGTCGTGGGTGGAGGCGTCAGGGAGAAGGCCGGCGGGGGAGAGGGAGGAGATGAATAGGGAAGACGGCTGGGTATGTTAGATCTAGGTTTTGGTTAAAATAGAAAAGGAAAAAAAAAGAATAAATTATATATTTATACATGAAGGGGGTTGGTTTAACCTAGAAAAGTTTGACCTAGGTCAACACTCTCTTGGGTTGGGCCTTGGGCTCACATGGGGATGTTTGGGAGGGTATAAATTATATTGTTTAATGAAAAGGCTAGGATTAAAATAAAGGGGCGATGTTGCGCGTTGCACATTCCAAAAATTATGGTAAAATTCATATGAAGGGGAAAGTTGGATTTCTTCATGTATTATCCAATGGTGTGGACACCTTAATGCATTTTTGCATAAAATGCCCAACAATTAGAAAATTGCACAAAGATTGAAATTGGGTTAAATTAATTAAAATTTGCGTGCACGATGTTCTAGAATTAATTAGAAGTATATGGGAATAAAATTAGGTGGGACACAAGTGTCATGGACATAGAGGGCTCAGAGTAGAATATTAACAAAATTCGGGTTGTACATAACGGGTCAAGATTGTGTCTCCAATTTCGATTGGAACGCACAGGGGTACAAAGTCGTATTTATATAGAATTAAATATAAACGTCCGCGATAAATGTTGTGCGACTAAAATATAGCACAAGAAATCATAATTATAAGTTACAAAATGTCATAATGGTAGGCTGCCACGTCTAGGACAAGGTTGTAAAATTTGTAGGAAGGCAATGGCTATTGTAGTGCTCCAATTATCGAAGCAACGGTAAGGTGCGCTACTTGTCATAAATAATACAAAATAAATAAATATTGTGTTCTCTTTCTATTTGAATTCAAACTAGCCCTAGTTTCTCTATCTATGCCAAGTAGACCTAATTTTGGGTTTGGGAGTTAATAATATACCCAACTTAAAATAATTTTGTCCTCAAAATTAAAATAAAGCATAATTAGTTAATCCTTCACGTACATAAGGCAAGTCAATCGCGATCTCTTCTAAAAATTTAAAACTTATTTAAATCCATCGCAATCCCTTTTAAATTAGATTAACCATTATTTAAATCAAACTTCAATACCTCGCACTATCTTCTCAATTTTCAAATTAAATAATCCATATCCAATATAATTCAAATGTATATGACATCCCACATTAAAATTTATATCGCAATCTTCAATTATCATAATCTCCTCTAGAAAATAATCATAACCATATATTATTTCTATTTTCAACTTATGAATTCCGTACTCTTCGAATTTTATTTTCAATTTACATCCTCAATATTTTAATTAGGTAATTCAACAATCATAATTTTTTTTAATTCAAGGCATCAAATTATAAAATTTGAAATCTAATTCACCAATTGTTCAAGTCTAGATTTCTATATTTATCCTCAAAGTTTAAATCGGTGATTCAACCTTCAATATTCAAAATTTAAATCATATACTCACGCATAATTATTTGGTTTGCCATATCACGGTTTTAAAAAAAATCATTAATCCTTATCACCTTAATCCTTCTTCTAAAATTCTCAAAATTAAAATGACTTGAACCTCTCAATCTAATTTTACTCGATCATAATCTAAAAGTAACTTCTCTCAAGCTGACAATACAACTTATACCCAATTTAGAATTTACCCATCTATCACATAAGGCTCTTGCATTTACGAAAACTTATTTCTCAAATTTACTTACTCATGTTACTCAATCCTCAAAAATCTAATACCAAATATATTATTTATGATATGCCCTTAATCAGTTCTAAAAGATAGTCATCTCGTAATATGATTGGCCTATGGGGTATATCTAGTACTCTCTGTATATCAACTTATACTAGGCACGAGGTTTCGTCTTTCCGAAATAAGGGAAGACGGAAAACAACAATAAAGAGTTCAAAAGGAAGATAATAGATTAGAAGTATGGGGATGAAGGCGTTTAAAGAATTCAAATAGGAATTATCAAGGCAGTTATGGATTGAAATCCTATTTCGGTAATTCTTATTCACATGCTCGTATCAGTACAGTTATGTAACGGATACAATATGCTCAGACATATCTAGAAGGCAAGTACATTCGTCTACTAATCACTATATATCTTAATCTACGTAAAGTAGTTATGTGAAGGGCGAACCAAGTGCACTATGGTTGATCAGACCGTAATACACTGATTCTAAAATATATTAGTGTAGTACTCCAATAATACATATGTCATGAACAAGCTCGATAAAGAATAAGCTTGCAAAACTAGGCTATAATAGCAGCATAAGTCACGGTAGTTTTAGAAATATAAATACGCTGGATTATGATGAAAGGAGGTACAAAAATAATTTAAGTTCACAAAAACAAAACAAAATACAAAAATAAGACTCTACAATCTTTACAGTTGTCATACTAACTCCTTGTCTAAGTCGCTAGTTGACCAAATAGGGGTATAGGCCTATAAGTTCTACAGTCTGAATAAACATTATCTTCATATGCTAGTCTACAGTTTATGTCATTCAATTATACTACATTAATGGGTACCGAGGACTATGTGATACTATGTTGTAAAATATACTATCCAACTTAAAATAATAAACTAATACTGCAACTGCCTTAAAGGAGATTCTACGAAATAAGTTGGTCCTTGTAAATGAAATAGAAACTATTGTTAGGGTATACGAGGGAAAGGTCTTGGTACTGATTAGAGTATCCTATTACATTATATAGGTAATGGTCATCTTAAGTCTTAATCATAGTGATTATAGAGCAAAGGTGTCAATAGTAAGTATGGAAAAGTTACTGGCCTCAAGTGAAAAGGGGATATAACTTGTATCGAGTTATGGATACAAATTACGTGATCTATAACTAGAGGATAATCATCACAATCTAAATGAACAACTCAACTATCAGGTTCTAACTACAAGACACATAATTTTAAAATTTAAGATTACAACTATAACCCTAGCAAGCTATATATCCCAACATACAAGGAATCACTCGGTCTACAATCAGAAGTGTCAGGTAGCACGAGTTGGAAGATGAAGAAAAGAAGAACATAATTAATCGTCGCACAAATATAGCGAGCGCTAAGTTTTCAGAGAAAAGATTTAAATTGAAAAAATAGAGGGACTCTAGATAATCTCATGGTTTTCTAAGGGGAAGGTGGTAGATAATCTCTGTGTTCGAGGTATGATCAAGGGAAATATTGTTTTATTCCTCTAGGTTTTCTAAAGTGTTGTCTGCTAATGATAGGATAATGATCCTAATTTATGGTTCTCTAATACTATCTCGCTATAAAAGTTAGGTTCAGTCCTAATATTAAATTTTGGTTTTCTATTGGTTCCTCAATACTAGGGTCAAACACTTATAGTCAAATCTCAACTAATCCTAGTAGTGTTTATACTACTCTCAAGCCATACATAAACACATCAAGGGATAATGGTAAATTAATCTATAGGTAAGGGACACTAGGGTTTATTAGGCATTCTAACCTTAGTGATATCAATACTCTAATTGTATTCTTAATAGAAATATTATCCTAATTATCATCTAACAACAAGGATGACTATATTCTAGGAGAAGGTTGTTCTCAAGGAACTATTAGGGAAGCACATGAATCAAGCAGGATACAATTTATTTAGATAGAACAGATTGAAAGGATTGTGAATCATAGTCATCTGTGGATGAGATCCTATACTCTAATCCTAGGTGCAGGCTTGCTCGGTACAGTAACGTAACCGAGATAATATGCTCTTGACCTGCATAGGCCACCACTAAAAATATGTCATGCCCCAGTCCAAAATACGTAGGACTAGGACACGTAAGCATGCCAGCCGCATGTATATGGCAACTCCAATATATAGAAACCACAATACATGCGTACGCTGTATCAGGAATAATAATTCACAAGTAGTAAAAGCTATCGCAAGTCACAGTGTATAATCTAATCTCATTCACATAAATCAAATAGGCATAAATAACCAACATCTATGAAATAAGATCTCAGTATAAGTATCTAAAGGTGACAGTCGGATGAAAACAAATTCACTGCTGAACTAGAATAAAGAATAAACAAGACAAATACAATATAAGTATAACCTCTAACAATCATGAGGCTCAAAGAGAAGAACTCCTTAAAATATAAGTAACTAGTCCGGATCTGCGCTCCTGCGAATACTCATGAACATCTACACCTGGAAAGGGACCAGATCCTCAGAGGGACATAACAAGATACATAGAAGTATGCCATAAAGTAAATACTGAATAAATAAAGGGGTGCACTAACCATCTAAGTGAATACAATTTGAGGACAATATTGGTACGTATGGAAAAGTATAGGCTAGACATATGCTGACGTAATTTACCAATCGTGACAACTGGCTAGTATATGCCACATATGCCCCCAATACAAGGGCACAATATAATATAATAACGTCCATACCACTCCGAAGAACATGGAACCTGTATAGTATATAACGTACATATCGCTCCGAAGAACGTAGAATCTGCATAGAATATAATGTCTATATCGCTCCGTCGAGCGTGGAATCTGCATAGAGGAAGTAGGTGTCCCATACGCCAACTAGTCGTCCTCCCCGCCCAATACAAATGTACAAGTCACGAACACGACATGGACATCTCGTACTAAAATTGAAGTCTCTATAGAAACAAACAACTACACTAAATACCATCACACGTGTTGCTCACACCGATGGCCAGTCGAGTATGAGACACGCGTCCCTACATGAACTCACTCTGCAACGTATAATGATACGTGTCAAGGCCGGGGGAGTCAGACCGATGACTCCACAACTTTAGGTGGGTCTACTAGACTCTATGTCAGACACAAGTCCTAACGTCAACGCCTTCGTTGACTGTACCTGAGTCTCTCTCGGACGCGCACAGTTATATAATCTAAAATAATAAACATATAACTAACAATATAACTAAATTTAAACAGTACAACAAGGGCAAGGTATACTTGCCTGGCAAGAAAGCTGTGAAGTACCAATAACCTGCTCCTGAAGTTGTGCAGAACAATCCGATATGTCCTATATACATATAATATAATACAACACAACATTAGTCATTACACTAGCACGTAAATAATCATAAATACCTTGAACTCAGGGCATAGCTAGGTATGTCACTGGTCAACTAGGGTCAAGTGTGCGTCTAATCGCACGGGTGTTGCGTCTGTAATTGCTGTGCAAGACAGACAGTCAAATGATACGGGGCTCGCCAGCATGTCAGTGTACATAATGGCAGTTTGCTAACAATATTACATAGTCACAGGTCAACGTAACTACGGGATATCCGTGGTTACACTCGGGTCACTTAGTAAATATATAAATATACATTATTATTATCTAGCATATATCATCAATACTTATAATACATATATACACCAATTAAATACATATACCATATATATACATGTATATATGCTAATTAAATATGTATGCAATATATATATTGTATATACACTAATTAGATTTATACTATATATATTAACATATACTAGGGATACATATATAATACATATACACACACATACAAATATGAAAAGGGGAAAAATATTCGTACCTCGGGGTACGTGCACGGAGATGCTGATGACGACGATATGGTTGACTACAATGATGACGAGGACGACGAGGGTGATGATGACGTTAACAATGACGATAATGACGATGGTGATGGTGAAGGTGATGATGATGATAATGGCGACGAGGGTGATGATGATGATGATGATTACATGATGGTGATGACGAGGAAGACGATGTGGGTGATGGAGATGACGAGGATGATAACGTAGACGATGGTGATGACAAGGACGATGATAATGATGATGATGTTGTTGGCGACGACGATGATGAGGATGAGATGGTGATGATGATGGGAGTATGATGGTAATGATGATGAGATGGTGATGATCACCAGAATTTGACCTGGTCTAGGAAAGTCCGGCAAGGTGAAGGGGCTGCGGTGCTCGGGTTCAGGGTGAGGAGGCTCGGCCAGGGGTGTCCAGCAAGGAGGTCGAGCAGGGACGATGAGTCGAGGGAAAGGCAGGAGCAGGGAGGATGAGTTTGTGACAGGGAGAAGAAGAGAGGTGGTGGTGATTGTGCAATGGTGGTCATGATGTACGGAGGTGGTGGCGGAGCTGATAATGATGTCGGGAAAGAAGGAAGTCGGGGAGATGGCTTCAGGCGGTCGAGGTCGGGCAGTGACTAGGCGAGTCAGCTCCGACGCACCCAGTCAGGCACAGGGGGCTCAGGGTGCTCGACGGACTGCTCGAGTCGAGCGGTGGTGTTCAGGCGATCCGGGGTTGGCTGTTGAGGTGGGGAGGAGTTTCGGCAGAGAGGTGTGCAGTGGCTCGATGGTTGCTGCAGGTTTTTGGCGAGGTCGAGTTGGCCACGGGTGAGTCGAAAAGAGGAAGGAGAGGCAGGGGTGGTGTTGTCGCTGGCTCCAGCGTCGAGGGTGGAGGCGTCAGGGAGAAGGCCGGCGGAGGAGAGAGAGGAGATGAATAGGAAAGTCGGCTGGGTATATTAGATCTCGGTTTTGGTTAAAATAGAAAAGAAAAAAAAAGAATAAATTGTATATTTATAAATGAAGGGGGTTGGTTTGACCAAGAAAAGTTTAACCTAGGTCAACACTCTCTTAGGTTGGGCCTTGGGCTCACATGGGGATATTTGGGAGGGCTATAAATTATATTGTTTAATAAAAAGGCTAGGATTAAAATAAAGGGGCGATGTTGCGCATTGCACATTCCAAAAATTTTGGTAAAATTCATATGAAGGGAAAAGTTGGATCTTTTTATGTATTGTCGAATGGTGTGGGCACCTTAATGCATTTTTGCATAAAAGTGCCCAACAATTAGAAAATTGCACAAAGATAGAAATTGGGTTAAATTAATTAAAATTGTATAAAGATGGAATTAATTAGAAGTACATGGAAATAAAATTAGGTGGGACACAAGTGTCATAGACATAGAGGGCTCAGAGTAAAATATTAACAAAATTCGGATTATACATAACGGGTCAAGATTGTGTCTCCAATTTTGATTGGAACGCACAGGGGTACAAAGTCGTATTTATATAGAATTAAATATAAACGTCCACGACGAATGTTGTGCGACTAAAATATAGCACAAGAAAGCATAATTATAAGTTACACAAAGATCAGAATGGTAGGTGACCACGTCTAGGACACGGTTGTGAAATTTGTAGGAAGGCAATGGCTATTGTAGTGCTCCAATTATCGAAGCAATGGTAAGGTGCGCTACGTGTCATAAACAATACAAAATTAAATAAATATCGTGTTCTCTTTCTATTTGGATTCAAACTAGCCCTAGTTTCTCTATCTATGCCAAGTAGACCTAATTTTGGGTGAGGGGGTTTACACGTGTAATCGAGTTACCATATTGTATTCGTGTTCAACCCAAAACGATCACATAATAAACTTGTATTCCATGGCACATTAGCTAGTTTTATCTATTTTTATTAATTACATTTATTCTATTGCCTGTTCTTCATTCCAGTATATTACTTGTTCACTCTAGTTTATTACTTTTGATGGTTAGTTATCTTGTATTCTTTTCTATTATTTGTTATATATGTTCGATTATAAATTTGAAACTGCTTTCAGAGGTATGTACTTCGCTCCTATCTTGACTGAATGTATTTTCAGATGATTGGCTTGTGGACCAGTATCCTACCTACTATAGGCTACATGACGGCGTACCTTTAGAGGATACTCTTTTAGAGCAGGAGGACATAGTACCAGAGGCTGAGAAGGCATAGACTTATTGTTTTTACTTGTATTAGAATTTATTGAGGTTTGGCTTGTATATATATTATGTCAGACTTATGGATGTATTGTGACTCTTTTCCTTCATTATTTCATCTTGTTCTTCATCTTCCTTAGTTTGCATTATGATTGAGTATAGTTATCATTATCGCATACCATATACCATATTATTTCTCTGTTTGGAGTTGAGATAGTATTGACAGGTATCATATACATATTTAATAAGATGTTTAGATAGTATGGTTGACACAGACAGCGTCCTACCACTGATGTTGCGGCTTAGGCTGGGTATTGCTCACTACTCGTGCCCTTATTCCGGGTTGGGGTTGTGACACATTTAGCTAGTTTGAGCCCAATGACGAGGGTATTGTACTCTTCCATATTGTTGGAGCATGGCTCTGTGAGGGAGTAAGCATGATTTTTGACCTAATCGTGTGGAAAAATCAATACTATTTTGATGCCAGTGACAATATCGTCTTTAGGCCCTGTTCTTGAAGCACCGTCGAAGAACATTTGCTAAATGGCTTCTATACTCGTTGCCATGTTTGAGTTCGCTAATTCTTCTGGGATCTCCTCGTAGAACTATGAGGTTTCCGGTACGGGGTGGGCTGTCAGGAAATTTGCCAATTCTTGGCCTTTGACCATATTTTATGGGACAAATACTATATTGTACGGTGACAATAATATTGCCCATATAGGTAGGAGAGAGTTGAGCACTCCGGGTTTAGTCATAAGGACCCTGAGATGATTAACTCACGAGATCACATGGATATTTTTTCTGCCACGTAATATCGAGTCTTCTGAATGGCGAAGACCAGAGCTAGGATAGTAGATGGCATTTTATGACCTATATTACTTTTTTGGGCGAGTAGAGATCCAAGGGAGTGATTCATTGCCCGCACATATAGCAAGAAAGGTCTTCACATAACGGGGGCCACCAATACTGGGGGTTCATAAGATACTCCTTGATGTCGTCGAAGGCACACTAGCATTCTTCGTTTCAGGCCAAGGAGACTCCATTTTTTATGAGGTGAGTGAATGATTAACAATGTCCAAAGAGGTTTGATATGAACCTCCTAATGTATGTCAGTCTTCCTTGAAGGCTACGAAGTTCTCGGAGGTTCTTCGGTAGGCTCATTTCTAGGATTGCTTTAGTCTTGTTGGGGTCTATGTGGATACCCTTCAAAGTTATGAAAAACCCTATAAATTTGTCAATGGAGACTCCCAGGAAGGAATTTATAGGATTCATCTTAAGCTGGTGCATACGCATGAGGTCGAACACAATCTTCAAGTCTTGGAGGTGATCATCTTTTGAGCGACTCTTGACAAAAATGTCATCAACGTAATACTCCACTATCTTTCATAGATGTTCATGAAAGATGGTGCCCATGACTCGCTAGTATGTAGTACCTACGTTCTTCAGACTGAAGGGCATGACTGTGTAGTTGTATACTCCTATCGATGTTCGGAACGATGTATGCTTCTAGTCGTCAGGAGGCATCTTGATTTGATTGTAGTCTAAGAATCCATCCATGAAGGACATGCGCTCGAAGCCACAAGTTTTATCGATCATTATGTCAATGATTAAAAGGGAAAACTCGTTCTTAGGGCAGGCCGCATTTAGATCATGGAAGTCAATACAGATCTAGATCTTTCGGTTCTTTTTAACGACGGACATGATGTTGGCCACCCAATTCGAATGTTGTTCCTCGTGGATGAAGCCACTAATTATCAGTTTATTGCCTTAAGATTTAATGGCATTCATGTTGTCCGATCAGAATTGCCATTGCTTTTGCTTGACTGGCATAGCATTCGGCAAGATGTTGAACTTATGGACCGCGATTAGGGGGTCCAGTCCCGGCATATCTTCATAACTCCAGGCAAAGATATCTATGAACTCCCTGACAAGCTGTAGCAGGGATTCTCGATCTTCATCGGATAGACTTTTGCTGATGAAGACAGGTTTAGGGGAGGATTTGTCTCCTACATCGATTTGTATTACCTCATTCTCAGTAAGAGGCCCTCGTTGTTCGAATCGTATCTCCCACTATGCATATAGGAGTTGGGCCTATGATTTTAATTTAAAGATTATAGGTGGATCCTCGGCTTCTTTCTCAGGGCCAACTGACACCATGTTGGAAGACAATATTTTTTTGAGCATCTCTCTGATACTTATGTCGGAGTCCCAAGAGAAATATTCTGGCAAGTGAGAGTGTAACTCATCTTCTTCATCCGAACCTTTGAAGGTTGTAGGAGACGTGATGTACCCTAATCCATGCTTGGTCTTATGGTAGTAATCCTCGAACTTTCCTGCAGGAGCTTATAGAGGCAGAGACAGCAGTCATCCTTTGAGGAAGTTCAAGCCCCTAGCGGCTTTCAGATTATACCCTATCTTCTGAATAAGGTGCATGGTTTATACCAGTGAAGTGGTATCTTTTTGGTATCAAGTTCTTGCTTATGTTCCTATTGGACAGAGGATTAGGGACTTTCTACTCTGCCGAAGATGATGAGTTTGTCTCCCATCTTCCTTGTTGGAACTATGAAGTTGGATTTTTGACTGGGGAGAACTCAATTCGCTGCATTAATTGGTGGTAGTTACCTGTGTATATAGGTGCAGGCCCAGACCATTCTCAAGGGAATATAGTACTTTGAGATGTACAACATCCAAGTAGTTCAAAGATAACCCTTTATTGAAAAAATAAGGTATCTCATCTTCTGGAATTATATCATCGAGAGAAGGGACGTTAGCATGAGCGGCTACGTACTCCTCCAGTTCATTTTTCTCGAGATCTACCCCAGTACGAGCAACGAATATGGAGGTCTCCTATGAAACCTTACCATAAGAGGTTCGAAAGTCATAGTAGGTACCGGAGCTTCCTTCAGTGGTCGACTCAGTCTACGGAGGCAAACAACCAGAGGTTCAGGGGCTTTCCTGGGTAGTTTTATCATAAGGGTAGGGATTATGTCAAGAGCGTGTGCTTTGAGCTTGACTCTCAATGGCTCGCTCGATGTTGTCCTGGTCTCTGCCCTATTGTCGGCATCACTGTCACCTTTATACTGAAGGACTTGCTTGTAGAGAATCGAGTCAGAGTAATAGGTCTCGACCCCTTTGAATGGATCAACATCGGCAAATTCAATCTTGACGACTCCATGATCGTCTACGTACTTCAATTACAGGTGTAAGGTTGATGGTACGATCATGTATTAATGTATCCATGGACGTCCCAACAGGATGTTATTGGATACGTCTACGTCTATGACGTAGTAGGTGACCTCTATTTTCAGATCGCCGATTTGACACTTCAGGTGAACTTGCCCAGAGGTAGTTCCTTTATGCGTTGAAGCAACTGATGACAGTATTTGTTGCTACCAAGCGATGCATCGAGATGCACAAGTTCTTAAGAAGACTCCCCAGGATAATGCTAATTGATGAACCAGAGTCGATGTGCATCCGATCCACCTTGATAGTACAAATATACCCTGTCTAATACAGAAAATGATCGTGCCGATTATTATTTAGCAATATGTCTTATTACGAGAATATAATATTGGGTATCGCCTCCATCATATTATTGCAGTAGGGGCATATGGCAGGATCATCAGTTGGTGGCTTAACCTGTGACAGGTAGGTGTTGGCATTCTGTAATACCTCACTCAGAGCAACCCGAGTGTCTTTGGGGAGTTGGAGAAGCTCGAATAGTGACAACTTCGTTAGAGTATTGGCAAGATGGTTCAGGATATCAAAGTTGTAGGAATTCTCCAGCCCCTGAGTTTTATCTTTGCGAAGCGGTTTATTGAAACGAGTCTCTTTCTGCTTGGACTTGTCCGCTGCTAGAGGCTGGGATAGACCCGGATCGAATGCAATGATTGGGAGTGCACCATCGTTAGGGATATCATACTCTCATTGGTACGCCAGCCCTGACCTTGTTGTTCCTGTTATAGCTTCTTCGGAAGGAAGGGAAACTGTGTAGAAGGATTTGGACTTCTTGCCGCTGGACTTGGTAGCGTAAGGTGTCGCCTGCTGCATCAAGTTTGGAGAAAGATAAGGATTAATCCATATGACCGCCCAACGTGATGTGGTAAAAAGTATCATCCCGGCTAATTGGTCATGAGCTGGCAGGAGATTGACAACCTCTATTGTTGCTCAAGGGATCGAGATTACTCCGTCTTGGGTTTCCGAAGCCAAAAAGTTATCGAACAAGAGGGATACCATGTTAGCGGCAACTATTTTGTCATTAAAGTACAAGGTGAGGGTCTTGGTGTCGAGAAGACGCTGGATGTATCGCTTCAGTGTGTGGCCGTCTCGCATCATATGGTTGACGTATCGATGGTAGTAGCAGTACTTTGGATTATTTATCTTGGCTGCCTCAACCGGGAGCTTGACATCGGGGAGCCGCAGCTTGTTTTCCTTGACATCATCATCTTCAAAGGAATAAATTTCCTTCAGTTTTGGGGCCTCTTCGGTGTTACGACCTGCACCCGGTGTAGGGATGCAAGTTGGGAACAACGCCCAGCCTACGCCGTAGAATCGGCGGTAGAACGGTGTTTGGGTAATCTATCTGGCAGTATAATAAGCTACCAACAATATCAATATACTCAATCACAGATCTAAGATGGAAATGAGCACGAATATGATAACAGAATAGAATAGTCATAATACAACTCATGAGTCAAAATAATAACACCAATGAGTCTGAAAAAATACTAAATAATAAGCTAAAGACAAATCCAGTACAAAGAATAACTAAGATACTATAAGTCCCGGGTCATCGGTCTAAGCCGAGATGAGTCCCTCCCGAGCCAGGGTCTCTGGTTCTAAGCCCATAACATCCTGAGGCCCGTAATGAGTAGGGTACCCCTCATTAGTGTCATCTGAAAAAAATATATCCAGTCAGAAAAGGAGCAGAGTACATCTCTAACCGCAGTTCTAATCAATGATATAAACTATATAATAGTAAATAGATGTGAATATACAAGATGCAATAATAAATATAAGAATATACAATAAGGAAATACTAGAATAAATACAAGGATGAACAATATGATAATGAACAAGAATACTAATGACTAAGTGTGTGAGTACTAGCTTTAACATATGATCGGCTTGGAAACTTGTACAAGGAACTCGCACAAGGATAAGGGCCTGGCTAGTCATACGTGCGGTGTATGACCAACACTCACAAGGAACAAGATATACACAAGGAACAAGATATACACAAGGGGAGTATGATCACATGTCTATACTAAATTACTCCCCACCCCCGACTGGTATAGTGGATCCAACCATGGTACGCTATGGCACGAGATTCTCTAGGAAGGTAGCTAGTCTCTCCGAGTATCAGTGTCTGTACATGTATAATAAACAAGGAAACAAGGCTAGCACAAGATACACCATATATACCAAGGAATAACATCTCATGACGAGATTCGGATATACCAATCCATGTAACCATCTTGTAAAAAAATCAAGGATATCTACACCAGATACAATGAACATAGAGGATATCATAAATAAAAAACAATCGGAGAATGTACTCGCCTGAAGTCCGGTGAATAGTATCACAGATGTCGTGTACGGTGCCTCAAAGACCTAGATATGGAATATAATATCAATACAAGGTTTCAGAATGAACATAAATTAAACTAGTCAACTTCTAGGTCATAAAGCCATTACTAAGTTAAAACAATCAAACTAGGTCAACTCTACGTTAAATCAGTCAAACTTGGTCAAACTACCTATTTCTAGGTTGCAAGAGTCTCTCTCTAGGATGTTGGGTTCATACACTAAGAATCTAGGCCATACAAGTCAAATCTAAGATACTAAGATATTGTTTCGCAAGATACACAAACAACATATATGGAAATAGCATAATATGCATATTCAATCGATATTAGATATACTAATCCTAATTACAAATCCTAAGTGGATACCTTGGCTTTGAACCAATGCGGTATCGCACCACTAAACATCCATTTCAATACCAAACTCGAATACCTTGAGTATTGACCCAATACCTTAACATCTACTTTGGTATCTCAAGGTAATATGATTTTAGTATATATTAGCTACCCCGAAACTAATGACTAACACATATTATCTAATACAAATACTAACTAATCAATAACTACTAATACATATATACATGTACACATATCTACATATATAATACTAACTAGAGATGCACAAGAGATATATATATACCTATCACTAAATAGCTATCTCTACAAGATATATATATATATATATATATATATATATATATATATATATATATATATATATATATATATATATATATATATATATATAACCATATAATTACTAACATATATATCATACCCATACATACCTATTAGCTTACATATATTACCTATCCATATAATACTACATATCTACCAACTATCAAACTAACAATGCATATATAACTATCTAGTTAACTACCCATTGCTAACATTAATACTACTAACTGCACTTAAACCAGTTAATTGAACCAATACCTTGCTGATGAACCTTCTTAGCTGATATGCTGATATTGAGCTGTTACTTTTGTTGATGTGAACGAGCACAGTGCTACACTGTGAAATAATTTACTGTACAGTCACTCGAGCTGCTAATTCCTCCTTGTGTGCATGCTGCAGTTGGTGCTATTGTTGCCTCTATATACTCACTGACCGAGCCCCCCCTTGTTGTTGCTGTTCTACTTTAATTGTTCCACGCTCCTTATTGTACGTTGTTTCTGTTATGGTTGCTGTTGTTGTTCCTGTCCGAGCCCCCCCCCTTCTTGCACACACATAACCTCATACCTCTATATACATATATACATTATACATGGATACTGCTCTCTCTCTCTCTCTCTCTCTCTCTCTCTCTCTCTATATATATATATATATATATATATATATATATATATATATATATATACATAGACACCAAAGTAAACATACCCGCATCGATACTATTATATATATAATCATACTTATACATATATATGTACATACACATATATACTTATAGATATAGTATTCTATACATATACACATATAGGTAGATATATCACTCCCTCTCATACATACATATAGATATAATATCCCAATAGCTATATACATATATAACAACCCACAAAGACTCAACATGCATAGATATAAACGTATCTCTCTACTATATATATATATATATATATATATATATATATATATATACACAATCGCATATATATGCATATATATATATATACAACAATATTTACATATACATATGAATTCATATATTATCCATAGCTATGAACAAAGGAGATTGGATCTAGAAATGCAACACAATAAATACGTGGAGTGCATCACACCCGTATCACACTAGATCTACGACACACTAGCGATACGAGTCCACCACACAACCAAACATATCCCAAAGGACACGATCAAGTCTAAAATACTATATATGAATAATACGAGGAGTAAAATATACATTTACGTGTCCGTATCAAAATATGACATGCACAAAGTCCCATGTCGAAGAAAAAATCTCCAAATTAATATGTATCACCAAATTATTGGTATACGACCTACATGTATCCGATTATGGATACGATACTAGCCACAAACCAGCAAACACTTGTCAATTTGGTTTATATGACCAATTGACATACACAACAAGTGTCAATCTCGAAATTCCTCCAAAATTGACATAAAAGTACCATAACTTTCTCCATAGGCCCCCTATAAACCTAATTACAATTTCTATGGGTAGCCTATGCATATTAGGTGGTTTCTTATGGTTAAGTCTTAGATTTAGAACTTAATTAAAGAAAAAAAGCTGAATTGTACCTATTGGGAGATAGATTTCCAATGCAACCTCCAAATTTGATAAAATTGGCCTTCAACTTGTAGATCCTTGCTCTATTTTATAGATCCTTGCTTTCTTCTTCTAGATCCTTGCTCTACTAGTCTCCAGTAGTGATTTAGGAAGAAATTGGAAATAAATTTGGTAGGAAATTGATGTGGAAATGAAGGAATTTGGTTAAAAAAAATTCTAGATCTAGTTTTGAAATGAAAGAGAGGAGAGAGAAACTTTTCTCCCTCTTTTATATGG
Organism: Iris macrosiphon; assembly: GCA_036927795.1. Lineage (NCBI taxonomy): Eukaryota > Viridiplantae > Streptophyta > Magnoliopsida > Asparagales > Iridaceae > Iris > Iris macrosiphon. The sequence goes on from JAYESA010000010.1 coordinate 149,389,627, forward strand.
CCGGCCCCTTTGGCCCCTCCCTCAAGATACTATGTAATATCCATTATACCCGTTGGGTCTCTCATAAAGAAATAATTAAGGAGGAAAGGTTCTTGTCTAATGGTTTAATTTAATTAATCATCCTCCTAATCAATGGACTTCTAATTTGGCTCAATTCTAACTAATAATAAATGTTGGTCCATGAGTCTAAACTAAACTATCTAGGTCCACTAACACAAGTCCAAAATAATAATCTAACATCTAATAATAATTAAATAATACAATAAATAATTATTCAATATGTACAATATTTAATTAATCGTAAAATTACCAAAATATTCTTTCCTAGAAAATATGGTAGTGACAAGTCTACCCTCCTTAAAATAATTTTGTCCTCAAAATTCAAAGATGAAACTACCCCTAGAAAATAACAGAATAGAACAGAAAGAACAGAACATAACTAGGAAAGAACATACCTTAAGGCACAAACAAATATGGGTAACGCTCTCGCATTTCATCCTTTCTCTCTCCCAGGTAGACTCCCGCAGAGAGTGATGCCTCCATGCGACGCATACCAAAGAAAGTCTGGTTCTTCAGCATCTTCTTTCTCCGATCCAGAATCTCAACTGGATGCTCTGGATATCTAAGAGTAGGGCCCACCCCTATCTCTGAGTGATTCAAAATATGATTAGGATCCACCACGTACCGTCTCAACTATGACACATGAAATACGTTGTGCACTCCTTCCAGTGCAGGTGGCAAGTCTAGTCTGTAAGCAACTACACCGACCCTCTCTAGAATGGTGAAAGGTCCGATGAATCGTGGACTAAGCTTCCCGTCTCCACCGAAACGAATCGTGCCTCGTGTAGGAGAAATTTTCAGAAACACCAAACCACCAACCTAGAACAAAATACAACCTTAATAACTTAAACTTTACAAACATCCAATATCAAGCATAAAACAAAAATGTAAAACTATACCTCAAACTCCAAAGGTCTCCGGTGGCTATCGGCCCAATGTCGCTGTCTGTCCTGTGCCACTCGAAGTATGTCTCTGATCATCTTAACCTTCTCCGTTGCATCCACAACCATCTCTTGCCCCAGCAAAACTCTCTCTCAAACATAGTCCTATGACAAGGGAGTACGATATCTCCGACCGTACAGAGCCTCAAATGGTGACATCTCTATACTAACCTAGTAGCTGTTGTTGTAAGCAAACTCTACCAAATGAAGGTGGTCCTCCCAAGATCCCCTAAAATTTAGTACACAAGTGCATATCATATCCTCGAGAGTCTGAATAATCCTCTCTGACTGCCCATCTGTCTGGGGGTGATATGCAGTACTGAACTTGAACTGGGTGTCCAAAATCGCCTACAAACTCCTCCAAAAATGAGAAGTAAAATGACTATCCTGATCCGAGATTATGCTGACGGGAACTCCATGTATCCTGACGATCTGTCTCACATACATCTCTACCAGCTTCTTCATAGACAAACCCACCTTGAAAGGCAAAAAGTGGGCCGACTTGGTCAACCTGTATCACGCCCCAGTCCCAAAAATATGTAGGACTAGGACACGTAAGCATGCCAGCCGCATGGATATGGCAACTCCAATATATGGAAACCAAACCCATACGTACGCTGTAATATGAATATCAAATCCACAAGTGGTATAAATCTATCACAAGTCACAGGGTATAATCTAAATCTCATCCACGAAAATCAAATATAAATAAATAACCAACATCTATGAAACTAGATCTCAACAGGAAGCATCTAAGGAAGATAGTTGGGTGGAAACAAATCTACTACCAACTCGAATGGAAAAGCAAATACAATATAAGTATAATACAACAAACATAATATAAGAATACCAGCTATCAATCACGGCTCGAAGAGAAGACACCCTCGAATCATATGTAACCATCTGAACCTGCGCTCCTGCGAATACTCAAGAACAGATACACCTGGAAGGAACAGGTCCTCAGAGGGACATAACAAGATACATAAAAGCATGCCAATGAAGTACTGAAATAAATATCCAATTGGTCACCTAAGCGTCTAAGTGAATGCAGTTAAGAATAATTTTTCCCACAAGTGAGCTATCTGGCTGAAAACTGGGATTTGGCATGGTTCTCTTTTGGAGATTCAGGGGCCTAAAAAGGCACGTCGTCTTTCGAACGCCGGAGGCCCGCCTAATAATAATATAATATATCGTGGTCATTACCACCCGTATCTCCAGCGGAGAATCCGGGCGCACAAAAAAAAGTACAAAGGAGCTCAAATGCGGTACTTGTTGTTCTCTCCATCCCATATTCTAAGCATGTCACATCCATGACACAATTTGGTTCATAGCCTATTCTTAGTACCCTAGCCCAATCCTGCAACCAAACCAGGACAAGGATGGGACCACCGTACTACAATAAGCTATGTCCATAGACCTCTAATAACTGCTAAGTCTACTAGCATGCAAAGTTTTTAACAACAGTTATTCCTAACGCACGGCCCACACGTACAGGAGGCTAAACCATGCACGCCAGTCCGTGATCTATATGAGACTCACAACTCGTGTAACAACTGTGTCACGGCCAATGAACCAAATGATGCTACATGATAATGGGGTAGTCTCATAAACAAGGTCAATGCAAATACATAAATAAAAATATACCGCGACGATACCGTCGCGCGCATTTTACATAAAAGTTAAAATATATGAACTAAAGACAGAAAATAAAGATGCATGCAACATATGGAATATAAATAACAGTACAATGGCAATGTATACTTGTCTGGCAAGAAATCTGTAAAGTGTAAGCGCCCAATATCAAGGACACGGGATCTGGAACTATTGGCCTTCGATCAAACATCTTCGGATGCTGAAATAGACATCACCAACATTTTCAGAATGAGCAAAATAGCTAAAAAGTACTTCCCTTTCGTCCAATTTGGACACAGGAGCAAAACGTTAATTTTGGGTAAAAGTAGGGTACACGTATGGCCCACTTAGCACCGAAAAGCGTACCAAGAATAACAGTATCTAAATGGGACAAATTATGGGTCAAACAACTGTAAATGTCAATACGAACCCAACGGTATGTCCAAATGTGAATTCCGATGAGCCGAACAGAATTTCGTCCAAAAAGTCAACTATATGGCCCGCCAATTGGCGACTTGGTCAACTGTCTCAGAATTGTGTGAAAATTGGGTCACAGGACCAGCGCGTTTCCACGAGTCCAGTGGCGTAAGTTTCTTCGCAATCAGACAAGCATGCACAAAATACGCACGACTTCCACAAAAGTTGTGACACGGGATGTGTCCGCGGATATGGGCTGATTTCGGGGCGCACCCGCGTCCGAATCAGTTTTCACAAATTTTTACGTGTCCCATTACGCTGCGCACACCGTTCGGTACAATTGGTACACTACGGGGCGGTCCCGTTTGGCGGGGTGCGATCCGTTTCACAACTTTTGGAAATCTGAGAAAAGTCGGTTTGCGGGATTTTACAACGAATTTAATTCTCTCTACAGCAATTAATAATCTAGGCTTATTTAACAAAAATTAAACTAGGTAAAGTGGTCTACGCATACCAAAAAGAATCATCGAATTCAGATCTCTGTGGTGGGAGATACGAACTCTGAAATATGGGTGGTCACCGCAGTTTTCTGCGATCCCAGAATTCGGTCTGTTTCTGCCAACTTTGGCGCTGTTTTTGTCTAGGTTTTCGTATTGTTCGAGGTCTACTAGCACATAGATATGGAAGAGGGTTAAGGGGTGAGCATACCGGTGAAGACGGGGCGGTGTTTGGTTGAGCGAGTCGACGAAAAACAACTCCGGAACACAGGTACCTCGCTGTAGCAATCTGCAGTACGCGGGGTCGCGGTTGTCGGGATTTGTTTGGACGGCCTGGCGGGGTTCTCCGGCTGCGGTGGCGGTGCTCTCTAGGTCTAGATGGGAAGAGGGACAGTCTGGATGATTGTAGGATTAGGATTTTATAAATAGAATAATATATATATATATATATATATATATATATATATATATATATATATATATATATATATATATTTATGAAAGGGAGAGAGAGTGGGTTCGGTTAGCCGTGGGCAAGGGGTCTGGCAATTGCGGCTCACTTTGCAAGGGTCTGGTCGTGGGATTACAAAAGGTTTGCTTGCTTTTGCTTCAGCGGTGGGTTGGTAGTTGGGATGGTATACTTATTAGTTTGGTTATAAATTTATATTATTATTAGTTTATTATTATTTTCTTTTCTTTTCTTTTTTTAAATATATATATACATATATATATATATATATATATACTCATAAGAAAATTTTTAGATTATACTTATGCACACCGTTAAGCTAGCAACTGCTCAAGGGGTCTCCTATATGAAATAAATTCTGAAAAATTTATAATGGTCCCATAAATCCTCTAAGTGCACCAACACCTAAAACAAAAATTATTAAAAATATATTTCTCCTAATTAGTCACTAATTACTACAATTAAATTAATAATTAATAATTAAAAGGGGTATATACAATTTTCTAGGATGGGGGTTTTACATTCTACCAAACTTATAAAAATTTTATCTTCGAAATTAAAATTAAACCACGATAGAATGTCAAGGATGGTACAAGATTTGCATTATTTAAAATGCAAGACTAGGTTTAAAGGGGTGGGCGGTGTTGCGCGTTGCACATCCCGAAATAAAAAATTATGAAAAAATCCAAATGAGCGAAAAATAGGTTTCTTCATGCGTCATGTCCAATGGTGTGGACACTAAGATGCTCTTTTGCATAAAAGTGCCCAACAATTAGAAAATTGCACAAAGATGAGAATTGGATGATGGGCACGTCTATGATAAGGGTGTAGAATTTATAGGAAGACAGTGACTAGTGAAGTGCTCCAATTATCGAAGCAATGGTAAGGTGCGCTAAGTGATACCATGTTGTAAAACTAAATAAAAATACTGTATTGTATTTCTAAGTGGATTCGAGCTAGCCTCAGTCTCACTATCTAAGCCAAGTAGGTCTAATTCTTAGGTGAGGGGGTTTTACAATCCAGCCAACTTAAAATAATCTCGTCTCCAAAATTAAAATAAGGCATAATTTATTAATCCTTCTTGTACATAAGGCAAATCAATCACAATCTCTTTACGATAATTAAAATCCTAATCATATCCATCGCAATCACTTCAAGGTTAAGATGATCACTGTTCCAATCAAAATTCAACCTATTGTTATCTCTTCTCACTTTTTCAAATTATTCACATCCAAATTAAAATTAAATCCATATAACATCTTCAAGATTTAAATATGCATATAAATTTTATCTCACGATCTCCAACTATCATAATCTCCTCTAGAAGTAATTCGAGTCCAATATTATTCCTATTTTCACTTATAAATTTTTGTATTCTTCAACTTTTTAAATTCTATCCACATCCTCAATATTTTAAATAGGTAGTCCAACCATCAAATTTTAATTCTTAATTTAAATCATCAAATAAAAAATATAATTTAAATGCAGTCCACCAATGTTCAAGTCTAAAATTCTATATTTATCCTCCAAATTCAAATTGATGATTTTACCTTCAATTTTCAAAAAATTTAATCATGTACTTAACGTATAAATATTGGGTCCTCAATATCAAGATTTTTAAAATTCATTAATCCTCATCATCTTAGTCATTCTTCTAAAATTCTCAAAATTAAAATGGTTTAAACCTCTCCCAATCTAATCTTACTCAATCACAATCTAAAAGAAATTCCTCTCGAGTTAACAATGCACTGCTACCCAACTTAGAATTTACCCATCTATCACAGAAGGCTATATACTTGAAGAAAAAAAATATTCCTTAGTTTATTTACTCATGTCGTTCAATCCTCAAACTTCAATGCCGATTATATCATATATGATATGTCCTTAATTACGAAAGAATAATCCTCAAGTATGTAATCGGCCTATGGGGTATATCTAGTACTCTCTGTGTATCAACTTATACCAAGCACGAGGTTCATCTTTCCGAAATAGGGAAAGACGGAAAATAATAAATAAGAGTTCAAGGGACGGTGATAGAATATAAGTATGGGGATCAAGGTATTTAAAAAAATTCAAATGGGAATTATCAAGGCAGTTGTGGATTGAAACACTATTTTGGTAATTCCTATTCACATGCTCGTATTAGTACAATTATGTAATCGATACGATCCGCTCAGACATATCTAGAGGGCAAGTACAGGTGTCTACTAGTCAACTATATATCTCAATCCACGTAAAGTATTATTGCGAAAGGCGAATCAAGTGCACTATGGTTGATCAGACCGTAATACACTAATTCTGATTAGACAATTATATCAGTAGGCGTCCCCAATAATACATATCTCATGATCAATCTCGATAAAAGAATAAGCTTGCAAAACTAGGCTATAAAATAGCAGCATAAGTCAAGGTAGTATATGAAATATAAATGTGCTAGATCATGATGAAAGAAGTCACAATATATTTCAAATTCACAAGAAGTTAAGACTATACAATCTCTACAGTTGTCATACAACTCCTTGTCTAAGTCTCTAATTGACCAAATAGGGCATGGGTCTGAATAAACACTGTCATTCTTTGCTAGCATACAGGTAATGTCATTCAATTATACTACATCGATAGGTCAAGAGGACTATGTGATACTAAGTTGTGAGGTATACTAACCAACTTATAAAAATAAGCTAATATTGTACTGTTTTAAAGATACCGTAGAAGCTTCTATTAAGGTCTACGAGAAAGGGTCTCGGTAATTATTAGGGTATCCTCTTACATTACATAGGTCATGGTTGTCTTAAGTCTTAATCATAGTGCTCATATAGCAAGTGTCAATAGTAAGGATAGAAAGGTTACTAGCCTCAAGGGGAGGGAATATAACTCGTATCGAGGTGAGGGTACAAATTACGTAATTTAGCACTAAGGGATAATCATCGGGTCACAATCTACAAGAATAACTCAAACTTATCAAACTCTAACTACCAAGCACCAAATTTTCAAATTCAAGACTACAACTATAATCCTAGCAAATTATGTGTCCTTAACAAAGAATAAAATTTCTTGACATGCTATCAGAAGTGTCAGATGGTACGAATTAAAAGATGGAGAAAAGAAGAGCATAATTTAATCGTCACACAATAGCGAACGTTAAGGTCGCAGAGGATCAACATAAAAAATTAAAATGGAGGGCTCTAGATAGCATCATGGTTTTCCAGGAGGGGTGGTATGCTAGTTGCTATGTTCGAGTTATGATCAAAAAAAATGGTTAATTATAATACTCTAGGCTTCCTAAGGTGTTGTCTACTAATAATAAGACAATGATCTAAGTTTATAGTTCTCCAATACTATATAACTATGAAGGTTAGGTTCAGTCCAAATTTTCAATCTTGGATTTCTATTGGTTCCTCAATACTACGGTCAAACAATATGGTTAAATTTATAACTAACTCTAGTATTGTCTATACTACTCTCAAGTTTTCATAAATATACCAAGGGATAAGGGTCATCTAATTTATAGATATTAGATGCTAGTATTCATTAAGTATTCTAACTTAGTGATGTGTCAATACTCTAGTTGTATTCTTAATAGGAATATTACTCTAATTATCATCTAACAACAAGGATTCCTATATTCTAGGAGAGGCTATACTCAAGTAACTATTAGGGAAGCACATGAATCAAGCAGGATGCGATTATTTAGATATAACAGATCGGAAGGAAAGTGAATCATAGTCAATTATGGATGAGATCCTATACTCTAACCCAAGGTGCAGGCTTGCTCGGTACAATAACGTAACCGAGACAATATGCTCTCGACCTGTATGGGCCACCACTAAAAATATGTCACGCCCCAGTCCCAAAAATACGTAGGACTAGGACACGTAAGCATGCCAACCGCATGGATATGGCAACTCTAATATATGGAAACCAAACCCATACGTACGCTGTAATATGAATATCAAATCCACAAGTAGTATAAATCTATCACAAGTCACAGGGTATAATCTAAATCTCATCCACAAAAATCAAATATGAATAAATAACCAACATCTATGAAACTAGATCTCAACAGGAAGCATCTAAGGATGATAGTTGGGTGGAAACAAATCTAATACCAACTCAAATGGAAAAGCAAATATAATATAAGTACAACACAACAAACACAATATAAGAATACAAGCTATCAATCATAGCTCGAAGAGAAGACACCCTCGAATCATATGTAACCATCCGAACCTGCGCTCCTGCTAATACTCAAGAATAGATACACCTGGAAGGGCCAGGTCCTCAAAGAAACATAACAAGATACATAAAAGCATGCCAATGAAGTACTGAAATAAATATCCAATTGGTCACCTAAGCGTCTAAATGAATGAAGTTAAGAACAACTTTCCCCACAAGTGAACTATTTGGCTGAAAACTGGGATTTGGCATGGTTCTCTTTTGGAGATCCAGGAGCCTAAAAAGGCACGTCGTCTTTCAAACGCCGGAGGCCCGCCTGATAATAATATAATATATAGTGGTCATCACCACCCGTATCTCGAGCGGAGAATCCGGGCGCACAGAAAAAAGTGCAAAGGAGCTCAAATGCGGTACTTGTTGTTCTCCCCATCCCATGTTCTAAGCATGTCACATCCATGACACAATTTGGTTCATAGCCTATTCTTAGTACCCTAGCCCAATCCTGCAACCAAATAAGGACAAGGATGGGACCATCGTACTACAATAAGCTATGTCCATAGACCTCTAATAACAGCTAAGTCTACTAGCATGTAAAGTTTCTAACAGTAGTTATTCCTAACGCACGGCCCACACGTACAGGAGGCCAAACAATGCACGCCAGTCCGTGATCTATATGAGACTCACAACTTGTGTAACAACTGTGTCACGGCCAATGAACCTAATGATGCTACATGATAATGGGGTAGTCTCATAAACAAGGTCAATGCAAATACATAAATAAAAATATACCGCGACGATACCGTCGCGTGCATTTTACATAACAGTTAAAATATATGAACTAAAGACAGAAAATAAAGATGCATACAACATATGGAATATAAATAACAGTACAATGGCAAGGTATACTTGTCTGGCAAGAAATCTGAAAAGTGTAAGCGTCCAATGTCAAGGAATCGAGATTTTGAACTAATGGCCTCCGAACAAACATCTTCGGATGCTGAAATAGACATCATTAACATTTCCGAAATAAGAAAAATAGCTAAAAAGTATTTTTCTTTCGTCTAATTTGGATACAGGGGCAAAACGGTAATTTCGGGTAAAAGTGGGGTCCACGTGTGGCCCATTTTGCACCAAAAAGTGTGCCAAAGGTAACAGTCTCTAAATCGGACAAATTATGGGTCAAATAACTCTAAATGTCAATATGAACCCAACGGTATGTCCAAATGTGGATTCCGATGAGCCGAACACAATTTCGTCCAAAAAGTAACTATGGGGCCCGCCAATTGGTGACTTGGTCAACTGTCTCAGAATTGTGTAAAAATTGGGTCACAGGACCAGCGTGTTACCACGAGTCCAGTGGCATAAGTTTCGTCGAAATCTGACAAGCGTGCACAAAATGCGTACGACTTCCACAAAAGTTGCGACACGGGATGTGTCCACGAATACGGGCTGATTCTGGCGCGCACCAGCGTCCGAATCAGTTTTCACAAATTTTTACGTGTTCCGTTATGCTGCGCGCACCGTTCGTTACACTTGGTACACGACGGGGCAGTCCCGTTTGGCGGGGCGTGCTCCGTTTCATAACTTTTGGAAATTTGGAAAAAGTAGGTTCGCGGAGTTTTACAAAGAATTTAATTCACTCTACAGGAATTAATAATCTAGGTTTATTTAACAGAAATTAAACTAGGTCAAGTGGTCTACGCATACCAAAAAGAATCATCGAATTCGGATCTCTGTGGTGGGAGATACGAACTCTGAAACATGGATGGTCACCGCAGTTTTCTGCGATCCCAGAATTTGGTCTGTTTTTGCCAACTTTGGCACTATTTTCACCTAGGATTTCGTGTTGTTTGAGGTCTACTAGCACACAGATATGGAAGAGGGTTAAGGGATGAGCATACCGGTAAAGACGGGGCGGCGTTTGGTTGAGCGAGTCGACGGAAAACAACTCCGGAACACAGTTACCTCGCTGTGGGAATCTGCAGTGCACGGGGTCGTGGTCGTCGGGATTTGTTTGGACGGCCTGGCGGGGTTCTCCGGTAGCGGTGGTGGCGCTCTCTAGGTCTAGATGGAAAGATGAAGAGTCTGGATGATTGTAGGGTTAGAATTTTATAAATAAAATAATATATATATATATATATATATATATATATATATATATATATATATATATATATATATATATATATATATATATATATATATATGAAAGGGAGAGAGAGTGGGTTCGGTTAGCCGTAGGCAAGGGGTCTGGCAATTGCGGCTCACTTTGCAAGGGTCTGGTCGTGGGATTACAAAAGGTTTGCTTGCTTTTGCTTCAGCGGTGGGTTGGTAGTTGGGATAGCTTGCTAAGTTGCTTAAGTTTTGCTTTGTTGGAATGGTATACTTATTAGTTTGGTTATTAATTTATATTATTATTAGTTTGTTATTATTTTCTTTTCTTTTCTTTTCTTTTTTTTAATATATATATATATACATATATATATATATATATATATATATATATATATATATATATATACTCATAAGAAAAATTCTAGATTATAATTATGCACACCGTTAAGCTACCAACTGCTCAAGGGGTCTCCTACATGAAATAAATTCTGAAAAATTCCTAATGGTCCCATAAATCCTCTAAGTGCACCAACACCTAAAATAAAAATTATTAAAAATCTATTTCTCCTAATTAGTCACTAATTACTACAATTAAATTAATAATTAATAATTAAAAGGGGTATATACGATTTTCTAGGATAGGGGTTTTACAACCTATCAACGATGACCCAAATCGCGTCTTTTTCTCCTGGAGATCATGGAAGTCCGGACACAAAATCTATTGTAATATGCTCTCACTTCCACTCTGGAATAGGTAATGGCTGAAGTAAACCTCCTGGCCTCTGCCTCTCGGCTTTCACCTGCTGGCACACTAAGCATATGGATACAAACTGTGCCACTTTCCTCTTCATGCCATACCACCACACACTCTCTCGCATATCCTGATACATTTTGTTGGTACCTGGATGCATGGAATACTAAGAGCGATGCGCTTCCTGTAATACCTTCTCATACAGCTCCCCACTAGGCACACACAATATAACACCATGCCGTAAAGAACCATCCTCAATAATGGTGAAATCATCCTCTACTCCTACTCTTACCTGAGCTCTGATGCTCCTCAGAGATACATCCTCATACTGGGCTTCCTTGATCCTGTCCATCAACTCTGAGTGTATCTGTAATCCCTACATATGCATAGCAAAACTAAAAACTATTACCTTAATGCCCAAGCTCTCCAAGTCCTCCAACAAATATCGATCTTGCATCAACAACATAGCTACCGGATACCTGTTCAAGGCATCGACAACTATATTAGCTTTTCCAGGATGATACTGCAAAGATATGTCAAAATTCTTCATCATTTCCAACCACCGACGTTGTCTCATGTTCAATTCTTTCTGCGTGAAAACGTACTTCAAGATCTTGTAGTCTGTGAAGATCTCTACACGCTCTCCGTACAAATAGTATTTCCACAACTTCAGGGCAAAGATGACTGCTTCCAACTCTAAATCATGGGTAGTATAGTTCTTCTCATGAGGACACAATTGTCTGGACACATAGGCAATCACTTTTCTGTTCTGTTGAAGAATACAACCCAGATATTTTCCCGATGCATCACTACAAATAGTAAAACCTCTAAACCCTGATGGCAACGTCAAAATAGGAGCAGACATCAACCTCTTCTTTAATTCCTCAAAAGCAACCTGGCAGTCCTCCGTACAAACAAACTCTACATCCTTCCTGATGAGTCTGGTCATCGGCTTGGCAATCCTCGAAAAATCTTGCATAAACTTTCTGTAGTAGCCTGCCAATCCTAAGAAACTCCAGATCTCTGCTACTGAACTCGGGGTCTTCCAAGACTTCACTACTGCGATCTTCTTCGGATCTACTGAAATACCATCACCAGTCATAACATTTTCCAAGAACTCCACCTTATCCAGGAAGAACTCACACTTGGACAGCTTTCCATACGGCTTCTCCTTTCACAGTACATCCAACACAATCCGCAAATGCTCCTCGTGCTCCTCCGGTGTCTTCGAATATATGAGTATATTATCGATGAACACCACCACGAACTTGTCAAGGTACTGATGGAATACCTTGTTCATCAAATTCATAAATATCGTTGGGGCATTAGTCAACCCAAATGGCATCACCATAAACTCATACTGACCAAACCGAGTCCTAAAAGCATTCTTCGGTATGTCCTCCGGCTTCACTTTCACCTTGTGGTAGCCTGATCTCAAGTCTATCTTAGAAAATACCTTGGCACCACTCAACTGATCGAACAAGTCATCAATCTGTGGCAAAGGATACTTATTCTTGATAATAAGACTATTCAATTCTATGTAATCAATGCACATGCACACTGATCCATCTTTCTTCGGTACTAACAATATCGGGGCTCCCCACGATGAAGAACTCGATCTAATAAATCCCTTATCCTGCAATTTATCCACCTGCTTCTTCAGCTCGACCAGCTCGTTGTTGTTTACTCTAAAGACATACTGTAAAATTGGTTCTGCAGCTGGCACTAAGTCTATAGAGAATTTAATATCTCGATCTAGCGGCAATCCTGGCAATTCCTCATGAAACACATCCAAGAACTATGCTATCAACAGATGTGACAACTCCTTGTCTTCCACCATAGCTCCACAGATAATGCCTTCTCCCTGCTCTGTAGCTCCTCTAGTAAACTTAAACTCTGGCTCTCCTGACGTACTAAACAAAACTCTACCTCCTCTGCAATCTATACTATCATGGTGCCTACTTAACTAATCCATCACTAATGTCGTAGCTTGGAAGTGGTATTATAAGTAGACACGTACTCAGCTCTCGTCCTCCCAGAGTAACTCTTCGATCCTTGCAAATATCATTAACTAGGATAATACCTCCCCCGGTCATGATCTTGTAAGTCCTAAGCAAAGACTCAGCTACCAAACCATACTTCAGAGCAAAAGAAACAGACACAAAACTATGGAAAGCGCCATTATCAAACAAAGCTAAAGCTGGAATGGAATCAAGAAGAACAGAACCTGCAATGACATCTCTGGTAGATTCATCCTCCTCGATTTTTATAGTGAACGCTCATCCCTAACGTTTACATCCCTGATGCTGATGCTGGATATAATATTGCTGCTTGGTCGGAAGTGACGGTCCCCTCGGCTATACTGTAGGTGGTCTCGCCTATGTTCTCGGAGTTGGAGCTGCTCCCTGAATAGTACAACGAGGGTTGGAAGGATACTCTCTCTGCTGTTGCCCTTCCGTACCATAATACAAACAAACTCTCAACCTCTTCCTGCAAACTTTCCTGATGTGGTTGGGCTTCTTGCAGAAATGGCAGGAATCTTGCTGTAATTGTCTCTACTGCGGTGCCTGGTAAAACGATGTCCTAGCTGGAGTCTAGTGTTATTGTGACTGCTAAAAAGGCCTGGACTATAAATAAGGATGTTTGGCAGATACTGTGCTGCTGTTTGCCCCCAGAAAAGAATTATGATCTCTCTTAGGCTTCAAACCCAAATCCCGCTCAACCTTGCGTGCCTCCACAAGTATCTTCGAGTAGATCTCATAAAAATATGGATTGGGGATCTTCACTTTCCAGTTTAGACCCTCATAAAAATGAATAGCTTGAACCTCCGTCTCTCTCACCAAATACTCCATAAATTGGCTCAACCTGCCAAACTCTGCAGCTTATTCCTCCACAGATATGCTCCCCTAAATGAGACTCTCAAACTGCCTCTCGAAGTCTTCCCTGTCTGCCAGAGTGAAGAATATCTTCTTGAAGAGGTCCTTAAACACCTCCCAAGACTGTCCTACGTCAGCAAAAATTAGCTCATTCCTGAACCAAGTATGGGCAATGTCGAACAGCTAAAGTCCTACCGTCTCAACCTTCAGATCCTCAAAAATACGGGACACCCTCATAAGATGCTCAATGTTCTTGAGCCAATCATCAGCATAGACGATGCACTATGTCCCCTTGAAGACCCTAGGCTCCAGCTTCTAGAATTCCTGAATGTTGCCTGGCTGAAGCTGAGCAACCTGAAGAGCAACCTGCTGCTGGACCGGAACTTCTCTGTCTATTACGGCACGAGCAAGCTGATGAGCACTCTCGATGCCCTGCCGCAAGACGTCGGTCTCCCTCTGGTATGCCTCAGATTGAGTCCTCTGCGCCTCCAATATCTCGTAAAACAGTATGAACATCTGTGTCGCATCTGTTGTCACGGAAGATGGAGGTAGAAGTCCCTCAGATATAGCTGGCATAATCCTCTGAGTATGAGGTAGACCTCCGAAAGCAGCTGACACTCCAATCATCGAAGAAGTGACTGGTGCAGGCCCTTGGAAAATCATAGACCTCTCAGAAGCTGATGTTCCCTGCTGTGATCTAGTCTTAGGCGACATCCTGAGACAAAGCGAAAGAAGGAATCAATATGGCATATGATGTAAGACACTCAAAGGAAGGACAGTTTAAAGATCAAACACCAATATCAAGAAAGAATAGTTGAATGTATCAAAAGAATTTTTCCTAGATGTGATTGAGTATTCTCAGCCTATAGCATATATCCTATATCCTGAAATAATCTCGTAATAGCACTCAATTCAGAGCACCACTACGAATTGCACTAATTGTGACCTCGAAAGAACTACATAGGCCACCACTAAAAATGTGTCACGACCTGCACCCGATGTAGGGATGCAAGTCCGGAACAACGCCCAGCCTATGCCGCAGAATCGACGGTAGAACGCTGTTTGGATAATCTATCTAGCAGTATAATAAGCCACCAAAAATATTAATATACTCAATCACAGATCTAAGATAGAAATGAGCACGAATATGATAATAGAATAGAATAGTCATAATACAACTCATGAATCAAAATAATAACACCAATGAGTCTGAGAAAATACTAAACAATAAGCTGGAGACAAATCCAGTACAAAGAATAACTAAGATATTATAAGTCCCGAATCATCTGTCTCAGTCGGGATGAGTCCCTCTTGAGCCAGGGTCTCTGGCTCTAAGCCCACAACATCTCTGACAGCAGTTCTATTCATTAATATAAAAATAGATATGAATATACAAGATGCAACAATAGATACAAGAATATACAATAAGAAAATTTTGGAATAAATACAAGGATGAACAATATGACAATGAACAAGAATACTAATAACTAAGTGTGTGAGTACTAGCTTTAACATGTGATCGGCATGGGAACTTGCACAAGGAACTTGCACAAGGATAAGGGCCTGGATAGTCATATATGCGATGTATAACCAATACTCACAAGGAATAAGACATGCACAAGGAGGGTATAATAATATATCTACACTAAAATACTCCCCACCCCGACTGATACAGTGGATCCAACCATGGTACGCTATGGCATAGAATTCTCTAAGAAGGTAGCTAGTCTCCCCGAGATTCAGTGTCTGTACATGTACAAGAAACAAGAAAACAAGGCTTGCACAAGATACACCATATATACCAAGGAATAACTTCTCATGACGAGATCCAGATATACCAATCCGTGTAACCATCGTGTCAAGAAATCAAGGATATCTACACTAGATACAAAGAATATAGAGGATATCATAAATAAGAAACTATCAGAGAATATACTCGCCTGAAGTCCGATTAATAGTATGACAGATGTCCGGTACGGTACCTCGAAGACCTTGTTATGGAATATAATATCAATATAAGGTTTCAGAATGAACATAAGTTAAACTAGTCAACTTCTAGGTCATAAATTCATTTCTAAGTCAAAACAGTCAAACTAGGTCAACTCTATGTCAAACTGGTCAAACTTGGTCAAACTACCTATTTTTAGGCTGCAAGAGTCTATCTCTAGGATGTTGGGTTCATATACTAAGAATCTAGGCCATACAAGTTAAATCTAAGATACTAAGATACCATATCGCAAGATACGCAAACAAGAGATATGAAAATAGCATAATATACATATTCAATCAATATTAGATATACTAATCCTAATTATAAATGCTAAGTGGATACCTTGGCTTTGAACCAATGCGGTATCACACCACTAAACATCTATTTCAATACCCAACTCGAATACCTTGAGTATTGACCCAATACCTTAACATCTACCTTCTAATCTCAAGGTAATATGATTTTAGTATATATTAGCTCTACCAAAACTAATGACTAATACATATTATCTAATACAACTACTAATTGATCACTAGCTACTAATACATATATACATGTACATATATCTACATATATAATACTAACTAGAGATGCACAAGAGATATATATACCTATCACTAAATAGCTATCTCTACAAGATATATATATAACCATATAATTACTAACATATATATATCATACCCATACATACCTATTAGCTTACAAATATTACCTCTCCCTATAATACTACATATCTACCAACTATCAAACTAACAATGCATATATAACTAACTATCTAGTTAACTATCCATTGCTAACATTAATACTACTAACTGCACTTAAACCAGTTACCTGAACAAATACCTTGCTGATGAACCTTCGTAGCTGATATGCTGATACTGAGCTGTTACTTTTGTTGCTGTGCACGAGCACATTACTGTACTGTGTAGTAGTTCACTGCACAGTCACTCGAGCTGCTGATTCTTCTTTGTGTGCACGTTGTAGTTGGTGCTGCTGCTGCCTCTGTATACTTACAGACCGAGCCCCCCCTCGAGCTGCTGCTGCTGTTCTACTTTAATTGTTCCCTGCTCCTTGCTGTATGTTGTTCCTGTTATGGTTGTTGTTGCCTCATACCTCTATATACATATATACATATATATATATATATACATGGATACCTCTCTCTCTCTCTATATATATATACATAGGTATACACTTATCAATATATTTATATATATACATAGACACCAAAGTAAACATACCCTCATCTATACTATTATATATATAATCATACAGATACATATATATGTACATTCACATATATACTTATAGATATAGTATTCCATACATATATACATATAGATAGATATATCACTCCCTCTCATACATACATATAGATAGATCCTTACTCTACTAGTGTCCAATTATGATTTGGGAAAAAATTAGGAAAATTTTGGTAGAGAATTGATGTGGGAATGAAGGAATTTGGTTGAGAGAAATTCTAGATCTAGTTTTGAAATAAAAAAGAGGAAAGAGAAACTTTTCCCCCTCTTTTATATGGCCAGCCCCTTTGGCCCCTCCCTCAAGCTACTATGTAATATCTATTATACCCCTTGGGGCCTCTCATAAAAAAATAATTAAGGAGGGAAGGTTCTAATCAAATAGTTTAATTTAATTAATCATCCTCCTAATCAATGGACTTCTAATTGGGCTCAATTCTAACTAATAATAAATGTTGGTCCTTGAGTCTAAACTAAACTAGTTAGGTCCACTAACACAAGTCCAAAACAATAATATAACTTCTAATAATAATTAAATAATATAATAAATAATTATTTAACATGCACAATATTTAACTAATCATAAAATTACCAAAATATCCTTTCCTAAAAAATATGGTAGTGACATGCGGGCTTTTGCTCGGGCTTTTGGGCTATATTGGCCACAAGAGCCTGCTTTTCTTTGCTATCCTGGGCGCTATTATCGCTATTATTATTGCTGTTGTAGGGGTATTTTCCTCTATCATTAGCGATGGGGATCTATATTCCCAAGAGGCGGGTATCCTTCACCTTCTTCTCAGCACCGACAATATTTATGATGAATGCCGTCCAGTCTTTAAACTGAGAGTCGTCCATCCAGAGCCTGACAATGGGAAGTAGATTTCTTCGACAGGTGACTATCAGCGTGGACTCAGATTTACCGGGGGATAACTTTAGCGCCTCTTGCCTATACCGCTCGGTATACTCCCATACAGACTCTTTCTTTCTTTGGGTAATATCCATTAAAGAGGACATCGTCATGTCATTTACCTTACCGTAGAATCAAGTAAGGAAAAGACCTTTGAGGTCATCGAATGACGAAATACAATTGTCCTAGAGGCTGCAGAACCAATCAAAGGCTATTTTAGACAATGCCCCAACAAAGAGCTTGGTTAAGAGGGCATCGTTGTGAGGTAGATGTCCTATTTCCGTATTGAAGTAACTTATGAATTGACGGGGATATGTCTTTCCATCAAATAAAGTCAGGTTGAAGGGCTTGTACTTTGGCGGATATGGTACATCTCTCCACTCGAGGTAATACGGTTGTCGGATCCCGAGCTCAAGTAGTGAGTTTTGATTGCCCATTGAGTCTAGGTGGGCCTGAAGTTCTCGTATCTCTCGTATTACTTCTCAAGCTTCATTAACTACGGAAGGAGCGATAATATTTGAATCCTCGTGTGTCCCGCGGTCCAGGCTTGGCCCTTGCTGGTTATGAGGCTATATTTTCCTTGATCTCCAATATTGTCTAGATCAAGGCTTGTATTGACAAACTCATGGTTTGCATTATGGCCTCAAGGATTTTGAGGCATTGTCGGTCGTTGGGGCCTTCGTAATCGTCCCCTGTCATGTACGTTGTTCTCACATAGGGAGAAACGGATAGGACGATGGACGTCGTACTTTCTGTGTCAGACTCTTGCCGTGAAGAGTCATCAGGGAAAGTCGGTAGTGCCTCATCCTCTTCGAACTCGGAGGGAACACTACCGCTAGCGTAGGAAGCTGGGTCCTCTGGACGAGGGTGGCCACCCCCATGGATCTCAGCATCTGTTCCTTGAAAATTATTATCTTCTTGGAACGACGGATTGTCATAGAGGTCCGGGGGATTACAACCCCCAGTTTATGTAGCTACCTGGGGTCCTGATGAAGAACTACCCCCAGTGGTTGACAACTTCTTCTTTGAGCGCGTACCTAGGAATACTCCTTTTGTAGGCACCGTTGCTTGCCTCTGTTTCCTTGATACGCTAGTTTAGAGTGCAGGATTGGAGGTGCTAGACTTCTGACTTTTCCTCGCAGTGGAAGATCTCCAAACAGAGTAGTATGAGGCAATGGGTAGCTCCTCCTCCTATGGTGTTTGCACCTTCTCTCTTGAGTACCGCTGGATAGGTGCTCCCGGTTGTAGTCATTGGAATACTGACTGCCTGTTTGTAGGTACTACTACTTTGGCACGACATTATTTGATGATGATACTGGCACAATAATGCCCTAGAGAGAACATTTCATATGCCGTAGTTGATTTTCTTGCCTTGCGCCTGTGGTTGATTTTACTTCCTGACCTGGGGTTCGTACAAGAACTTGTCCCGGGTTGCTAGTGGAAGACTCTTTAGACCGATCCTGTCCGATTGTCACTGTGGACTGGACATATGGGTTTGTTATGTACAACTTTCCGTCAGGGGCATGCATTAAAGTTAGCGGTGCGTGTTGACGATAGATTTAATGAGCAGTTTCCTGAGCTTGGCCAGCTCGTATTGCCCTAAACTTCTTTATCGTAGCACGCGCTGGTGCGTAGTATGTAGAGTCCATGTTTACATCTTCCCCTTTCTCAGCAAGGTGCATGGAGTCAACGATGCATGAGATTCGGTCAAAGACGGAGCTTCTGCTACTGTGCTGGTCGCATGTAATTTTTTGTCTGCGGTTGCCAACTAGTGTCGCATGTGGGCTTTTGCCTGCAGCTGTAGAATTATGCGGCTTCTGATTTGGCCACATAGAACATTCCTCTGCACTCGAACTTTAGTTGTTGTAGTATTTTTCTCTGCCAGAGTTTAGGTGGTGAGCAATTTTTTTCTCAAACGTAGCTGTCTCATGAGAGGTGGCCGCATAATGTGCGGTCCCTGCGACAAAGAGAGACAGAGAGCGCATGCTCCGCAGTTGGGTAAGGCATAGCGGCCTTTGCAACCCAAGTCCTGCGGGTCTTCTTAGTCTTTTCCATCCTTGGAGATGCACTGCCCTCAGAGAGCATTTGCTCATAGGCTTGCAGGTCGAAGCGCGCAACCAGCATCCTCTGGGTCAAACCCAGCTTCGACGGGTCAAACTACTTCACAATCTTGAGGAGAAGTTAGTCCCTATCAGATTTGCCACCTTGGTTGCAATTAAATTAAGTATACAAGAAACTTGGTTCCAACAACAAACTAAAGAAGTACAAAGAGATCCTATACAGAAAAGTTTAGTACAATATTTAATTTGGGTAGTGTGACGATGGAGATCGAGCGCTGTGGTGGCTCCTTTACTCCATTGAAGGTTCGACGATTAAGTGAGGGATGCTCTCTTCTCTTATATCTCTCTTGAGCTTGTGTGTACGTATGTATCTGTCACGCCCCGCTTCCCAAGATACCGTGAGTCGGGTACGTAACTGCATCTCCAGGCTACGTCCCATACGAATACTGGCACATTCGTATCAGCGATTGTCGCCTGTAGTCTTTTAGAATAAAATGCAAGTCATGCTGAAATAATTAGGCAACATATCTAAACCAAAACATTCTAATTATATATATATACAACCATATAAGTCTTTACAACAGGTCTTGATTAAGTTACAGATTGCAGTTATCCACTACTAAGTATTATACTCTCTGAACCACCAGTTGATTATTCCTCGCTTTCATCCACGTTGTAAAGGGGTAGTATCTCTCCATTTCCTTCTTCAACCCCTAGTGAACAATACTAGGTCGTCAGAACGACAAGCAAGTCCTCGGCCAAAGGCGGTAAACAAATGAAAGATATGATATTAGACAAAGAACAATAGTTAAAGGAATTAAGAGAATGAATATAATAAGTATACTTGACTTAAATAACTCCAAATCTTAATCTCCTATAGTATCTAAAATCAACATCACAAATCCTAAATCACTACCACAATACACAATCAATTTTCCTATATGATGATGCAGTTTTGGAGAACAAGCCATAAATAACCACTTCACCTAGTTTCCCGCCACAAATCCCATTGTGAAGGATTCTGTTGTGACTTGAATGGCACGGTGCTTAGAGTCCGGCCCTGCCCTCATGGCTTAGTCTTGAATTCACCTATTTGAGTATTATAATTCGAGATAGGCGTGTTGTTAATTGGTGATTTGAAAACGGATGCATGGCACGGGGTTATAATCCGGCCCAGCCTCATTGGGCAATCTTGTATCCACCCATTCGATTGTTTTTCCTTTTGGATCGAAGAAGGTGCTTTTGTTTATCCTCAGAGTGATTTACGGATGCATGGCACGGGGTTATGATCCGGCCCAGCCCCTTATGGGCAATCATAAAGTGAGCTAAGCCTCACCCGCTCACTTCGCAAGGCCTTGCGAGAGAGCCTAAACCGCTGAATTCAGCCAGAGTTTAAAATAATGTGGCAGAATTTCGTAGGTGGTTATTCATGCTGTTCTCCCCCGCCCAATGCTTCTATCCTAGAACTACAATCATTCCTTATTCTAATTATTAAATAATTTGAGTCTCTGCTCTGTATTGTCTCAACCGTTTATTTATCTTAAATGGAATGCATAACCAGGATACTGCAAGTATTCATCTTGAATTCAATCATTTGATCACATAATTCAAAGTATCGACTTTTCACAGAGCAGGTCATCAGTTGGTCTGAATTAATTGTCCTCGTGTCCGTGTCCTAGACTTCTAATAGTTAGTCCTAGTTTAAGATATAATTTATAGTAGTATGTAGTGTGTAAATCTAGGGTTTTAACATAGGGATGTCGGCGATATCTCGGAGTATGGAAATATTGGTTAAACTCCCGAAATTCTTAAAATTTTCGGCAGAGTTTCCTCTGTATTTTGGCTTCCGAAAATTTTGACAATTTATATATCCACCCGGAGCAACCCTCCGTAGCATCCCCGGGCTCGCCGACCCCTTCGGTGGAGCAACTCTCAACACCGGAATACACGCAGTTGATATAACTCAATAAAATAAAACCTATTCTTACTTGGAAGGAATCATACCTTAGTGCTAGTAATCTATACTTTGCGTAGTATAACTACAAGGTTCAAATTCCATAACAATGTTAGTGTTATACAAAAGTAATAAATATGAATAATCAGTGGATTATTTATGTATATGGCCAAGTTCATTTCTACACATAGCACAAATAGTATAGTTCAATTCTGGACTCCGTACACAAGATAATACATAAGAATAATCAATCATATATACATACATAACCAGTTTCATCTACACATTCCTATAGATAGTAGTTTAATTCCGAAAGAGTATGTCATTGCTTCTATCTCAATTATGTCCTAATGTTTATAAGGTATTATATATGTCTGTAGAGGTTTATCTTTCATATAATCAACACACTTATCATTGGAATCATCAATCTTTCTAATATAGATCAAATCTGAATTTTATTATCCATATCAAGAGTTCGTATAGTATTTACATTATATCAAACAATTCTAATGAGATTCCTATATCTTAACTCGTATATTCCATCTCCCGAATTGATCACATTTAACTATAATAATAATCGAGCTATGTACTATTACTTTGTTTATATAAATAAATGAATTCCTAATTACAAATCACAACATGACTCTATAATATATACATAATATTATCGCAAACTTTTAATTACTTGGTGTCCTAATATACACTTGTGTCCTAGACCTTTGTCCAAACTTTATATTCTAATTCATACCGTCTAACAAAAGTAAATAGCTAACTTATAAATTCTGAAATTTGGAAAGTGACTATACAAGCAAATATAGGAAACTGGAAGTGAAGGAATTAGGAGGAGGACTTACCTTGGTTCTGGATTGCTAGGATTTTCCCGAGTGTCGATGTTGATCCCTAAATTCAGTAGATTAATGGTTAATAGGGCCAAATTGGTTCCTGGAATCTGATTTGAACCTTGGGGAAAAGAGATTTGGGGAAAGAAATTATATACCTAGGTTTTCCTTCTTGGAAGAAGAAGAAGCACTGTGGTTCGTGTCCGGCGATGAGCAGTGGCGTGTCCGATAACGAGGAGGTGGTGGTGGTGTCCGTCAGCGGAGGAGGGGCGCCGGCGTCGGCATCAGCGGCGGCGGCGGTCCGCAGAGGCGGCAACAGCAGCAGTAAAGCGGTAGCAGCTGCGGCAGAGCAGCGGCAGCGGCAGAACAGCGGCGGCGGCAGCAGCGTGCGGCGGCGGCGGTCAGCGTCGGCGGTCGGCGGCGTCGGTGGCAGCGTTCGCAGGAGCAATAACAGAAATAAGAACAGCAGCAGTAAAGTAAGAATAGTAGCAGTAGAAGTAAATATAAAGAAGGAGAAGTGAATGAATGGTGAAAGGGTTTTTAACTCCTGGTTACTATTAATAGTTAGGTTGTTCTCATAGAGAGGGAGGATGAAGGAGAAGGAAGCAAGTGTCCCCTTTGGAAATGAGGAAGGAAGAAGAGAGCTACAGGTGGAAAGGATATGGGTGAGTCAGGGAAGAGAGAGCTGCTGGTTTTCCTTCTTCATCCCATGGATTTAGGTTTTTCTAACTAAACCCCTCTCCAAAATAAAGTTTTACTAATGACATAGTTGACTAATTCCTCTTTGCAATTTGAAAATTGCATAACCTAAATTATTTGCATATAAGTCTTAGAGATAAAATGGAAAAATTAAAATTATATAAATATTTAAATAAATAGCTAGCAGCTATGACACTATCTCTCTGGAAGGGTCTAGTCTCTCTGAAGCAGAAAAAGGCCAACCCTTGGGACATCCAAGTTGCTCATATTTATAGCCATCGTATGGATGGGCTATATGTGCCGCATATGCTTCTATTTTGTGGCTGCAGGGGGATCCTTCAATAGAATACAGTTGCAACTATAGACGCATGCCACGGGCAGGCTTTCACGTAGTCTTGGTTAAGATATTTTGTTGATGAGATCTCGGGGTTATTTTTAACCCGTTGTGTGCGAGATTGGTTAGCTGGACACGTAGTCAGCACTGATCGTGCGAGAAATCTTCTTCTGTTGTAACAAAAAAAAAATTAAGTCAAGAGCCACATAATGTCTTGGCCGCATATCGTTGTGGCCGCATATGTGCTCTCGCTTGGCCTTGGTCGGATAGACACTCTGGCCGTACGATATTATAGCCGCATACGTGCTCTCATTTGGCCTTGGTCGGATGGACACTCTGGCCGTATGATGACGAGGCTACATGGTAATGTAGCCGCATAAGTGCTCTCATTTGGCCTTGGTCGGTTGGACACTTTGGCCACATGATGACGATGACACATTGGTATGTAGCCACATTCGTGCTCTTATTTGGCCTTTGTTGGATGGACACTCTGGACGCATAATGACGAGGATACATGGGTACGTAGCTGCATAAGCACGTAGAGTATCGTGTCTGACGAGGCCATTAATGAGTTGATGTGACTTTTTATCTTATTTTGATTCACCGTCTTCATGAGTCTCAAAATGCCTCAGTGTGATGAGTGATGTGTCAGAGAGTTTGGAAGACATCGAATGTTGTGTCGGGTGGGTCGTATGCGGCCCCCATGCTCTGTGATCGATCAGGCCGTATGTGGCTCCTCTGCGGCTAAGTTTGTACAGGCCGCATGTGGCTTTTCTACGTCCTATTTTTAATTTTTAGGGGGCATGACCTTTATGCGGCCTGTATGATTTTTTTTCTGCTTCTACAATAGACTCGGGGTTCACAAACTCTCATACAGACACATCACTCTTTGTCTTCACCCATAGCGTTATTCTCATCTATCTCCTTGTGTATGTTGATAACATAATTATTACTAGATGCAACGCCACAAAAGTTTAACGGTTTCTTAATCTTTTTGGTAAAAGATTTTTTATCAAAGATCTTGGTAATTTGTATTATTTCCTTGGTGTTGAAGCTTCCATCACTTCCAATTGGGTTACTATAAACCCCCTCCCAAAATATTTATTTTAGTATTATTTTAGTTATTTAATTATTAGCACCATTGCCTTTTTAGCTGGGTAGATTTTATTTTATGTTAATTAAATAATATTTATAAATTTTTTTTTTCATATAACTAATTTCTTCGTATATATATATATATATATATATATATATATACTATTTGGTAAAAAAATTCCAACAGTTCTCCTTCCCACCCGCGCGGCTAGACCGACCCCCCCCCCCCCAAGTCTTCAAACTTCCTTCTTTATATTTTTCTTTGAAATTGAAATCATTCTAAGTTTTCGTTTTAATCTCCCTCCAGCTAATCCTCAATCAATTCTGTTTATTATGAGATAAAATATTATTTAAACTTTCCCTAATTAGAATTTTTGGTTCTTTATATAAGAACCTTAATATCTATTTTTTTACGAAATTTTTGAGAAAACATCCTAACCAAACCATCCCCACACTCTCTAGTCTCTGGCGAACACCTTGACCAGGAGCAGCAGCCGCCAGCGGAGCAGTGCCGCCAGACCGCCGGACCCACGCGGCCCTATCCGACAGCATTGCACCCGACCCCCATGTTTTAAATTAGTTTTCTCCCACCTCGTTCATTCATTTAAGAACTAATTCTTGGTATGTGTTCAGAACATGACCCTCTACAAATTCATTTAATTAGAATTTTTTTACTGCTCAGAATCGTGGTAGAAACCGACTCGAAGTCGGATAAAAATTAGTTTTTTAGCAGTGTTGAAAATAGTCCAAACACCTATGTTTGAGTACCAAAATCTTCCAATCTTGTGAATCAAACATAGTTTTTCTTTTTGTCGTACATAGACAATATAACAAGGTCAAAAACCCTTCAAATAGTTTTATTTAATTTGATTTTAATCTCAACTTATGTTCGATTTAAATCCCAGAAAAACTATATTTTTGAAAACTAAATTATTTTTTATATGGGTTATGTCCCATCAAACCTGCCAATATTATTGTGTACTATTTACATCGAAAGTTCCATAAAATAAACACGGACAAGTGGGATTTAACTAAATCCAATTTGGTCACGTGTGAATCAACCCGTATGCGTAAAATATTACCGTATCAATTTTTAAAATTTCTTTATTTCTTCGTACACGCTCGTCGTGTCACAACAAAACTTGCGTCATCGGAATCTCATCATTATGTTGATCATATGGCCCAAGTTTTGTTCGATTCTGAGAATGTTGACCATAACGTTGTTTTGCGGGCCTCGTGGTCCAACTCAATGGACGATTTTGTGATCATCTCATCTGAATCCAATTATGGATATTCTGTTGGATTCGTATCATTGTTCTATACTCGTTAAACATTAACTTTGCTGAATTTGGAGAACTTTAACTCTGCCATATTTTTTGATGTAAAGTGGGTCACTTGTAGACCCTGCTTTGACCCAAAACTATCATTTTTGTCTATGTCTAAATTTGACCTATGGGTAGTTTATGCTGACTATTTTACTCATTCGGCCGAGAACGTTGATGATGTTATTTTCAGCATCCGGAGATGTTTATTCAGATTTTATCTTTTCTACGCTTGTTGACTTGCTAAGTTAACTATCTAGACGCGTTGTCTTGCCATCATTCAGGATCCAGGCATGTATACCATGTTGTGTTTACTGTCCTTACTATTTATTTACAACATTTACATATATATTTCCTTATGGATTCTACTATAGATTATATAAACTGTGTGTCCAAGCTATACTTGGGTGCAAGCGACTGGGTTAGTCATTCTCGTGTGTTGTACTTATTTTATGCACATTGACCTAGTTTTAGGGGACTACCTTATGATTGGAGAATATACTTATATCTTCTTTGTCTATGACACACACATGGCACGATTTGTGATATCTTGTTAGGGGACACGGACTATGTACTCGACGTGATATCGATACATAAGGAACATATGACAGATAGAAATGTAACAGCTATAATTAGCATATTAGAGACTCAAGCAGTTACAAAACTGATGGATTTTACTTAATCAGTAGGGGATTATGGGAGAAGACAGCTACTATGCTTATGGGACAGCTACATTGGTATACCTTAGTCTCCAAACCAAACTATAAAATTTTATGAGTTATGTAGATGTCCTCTAACGTTCTTAGGTTATTACGAACAAATATAGATGACTGTTGACAGTATGTACACTACTAGCCTAGAGCTATGTGTACTAGTCGAGTTAGCCTGAATCCCACCTATGAGTATGGATTTTGTCCTCTAAATTGTACATTTATGTTGTTAGAATCACCCTTGCATCAATTATGAGTATATTTCAATTTATATAGCTTGTATTTTTGTATCTTGGTACGTCACTCTAAGGATCTGGTTTCCTGCCAGATTTGCAATGTTGATTGTTGTTGAGTTCTTCTAAAGTTGCTGATGAGTATCATCTCGGTATACATGTATCAATATTAGGTTTTTGCATCATATCTTCAGCTTTTCATCTACTATGTTCTTATTGCTTATTTTTTGCTGACATAGTCTAGTATTTGTAGACATATGTTATTTCATTCGAGTCTATTTGGACATATGTAGTGTGGGGTGTATACCATGATATATATTGTCCATTCTTTTATTTTGCTTCTTGTGAATTGAGACATAGATACATTTATTGAGTTATCCAGATAGTGGCCCTCACTAAACAACTTATACGTATTTGAGTTGGACTTGAGTCCACCTGATATGTAGTTGGTCGTTGTCACGTGGTCTGGTCCCGTGTATTTTGGGACTAGGATGTGACAGTTACTTCTCTCTCAGTGGAAGTATATAACATATCGTTTCTCTCTTACAAATATGATTGGGGCCAAACCTGTCATCACTCCACTTGCTACTGAGCCAACATTACCGTTCTTTCTGGAACAACATTGCCAGATGCTTCTGAATACAAAACAGTTGTTGGTAGTCTCCAATACTTGTGTCTCACTTACTTTGATATTGCATATGTTGTTAATAAATTGTCTCAATTCATGGATCGACCTAATATTGATCATTGGAAAGTTTTCAAGCGCGTGCTTCGTTATCTTTCTTGTACCGCTGGTCATGGTTTTGTCTTGCACCGTCACCCATCTATGTCTCTTCATGCCTTTTCATATGTTGATTGGGACGGTAATAAGGATGACTACACCTCCACTAGTGCTTATATTGCTTATCTAGGTCGCAATCTGATATCCTGGTCCTATAAGAAATAACGTATGGTCGCATGCTCGTCAACTGAAGCCGAATATCATTGTGTTGCTGCTACAACTGCTGAGTTGCGTTGGATATATTTGTTCTCTTCTAACTGACCTTGGCATTTGTATTCATGCTGCTCTGGTTATCTATTGTGACAATGTTGCTGCAACTCATCGTTGTTCCAATCTTGTATTCCATTCACGCATGAAGCATGTTGCGATTGATTATCATTTTATTCTGGATCAAGTACTAAGTGGGGCTTTACGTGTCCCCAATCTGTCATCAGAAGATCAGCTAGCCGATGTCTTAACCAAGCTTCTCTCGCACACTCGCTTTCAACTTTTGAAGACCAATATTGGACTCTCCACTGGAGCTACATCTTGAGGGCGAATACTAGAGGAATTAATTTATTAATTCCTTAATATGATATTTCTGTTTATGAAATTATCTTATTAGAGAAATTAATTTATTAATTGTGTATTTCTATTTATGGAATTATCTAGTTAGTTTCCTATTTAGATTTGTGTATAATTTAAATTAACATCAAATTTTATAGATTAGATAATTATCTAGATTTAGAATATTTAAAAAAATAACTCAATTTTATCTTGTAATTATATATATAGCTCATATTTATTTAACAAAATTAAGTTATTATTTTCAATCTCAATAAGCGTCTCAATGGGTCATGGACCACCTGTAAGTTAGTTATGACGTATAAATTTATGTTTTATTTTACTTTCGTGTAGTCATTTCAGAAAACTCCTTTATGATGTATTCTTTAGTAGGGAATTATATATGGATTTGTAGTCTTATTTTTAAGGTTCAAACATAAGTGATTAAAAAAATTACATATTCCTGACGAATCTAAAATCCAGGGAGCAAACAGGGCTACCACCAACTCAAAAAGACGAAATCAGAGTTTGAGAGCCAAATTTGTTTGCAGGCGTGCCTATTTCATTAGAAACTAAATTCAAGCTGCATACTATATATTCTCTCTTCGACTCAGTCTCCAACCACTGTTATTCTGCCGGCTCTCCAAAATATGATACATCCATCGTAAATTTTTATAGAAAGCATTAAATTTACCTAAATTGTCCAATGAGTACAAAATTTTAAAAAATTGCCGACCGAGAATCAAAACGATTCAATTATTGGAAGGAAAACACCTATTATAGCACATTTTTTGGATCGTTATTGGAAGGAAAACACCTATCCTTGAACGATTTTTGGGCAAAAAACGTCCATCCATTGGACATATTTTTAGACATTTAACTTTGACCGTTGGACATGTCCGGACTTTATATGGTACCCATGAGACCTTTGTCTCAGGTCCAAGAATTTCGAGGACAATTTTTTTTTTTTTCTATATAGTATATAATAAGTCCAAAATATTTTTATAGCTTATGTAAGTCCAAAAATTTGCCTTCAAATCTTTAATTTTGAGCTTACAAAACAAATTGACTCATCTGGCAAGATTTAAAGTGAAATTTAAAGTTACGGAACGCTAGGAAATGACTAGAAAATTTTTTTTTTTTTTTTTTTTTTTTTTTTTGAGAAAGAGACTCATGTGGCCATCGAGGTTTTTTTTTCTTACTAAAAAACAGTCCCTCAATTTCTCCTTTTTCAGGTGAGGCTTTGAAAATATATATATATATATATATATATATATATATATATATATATATATATATATATATATATATATATATATATTGTTATTGTTATTGATTATTTTATTTGTAGTTGACTAATAATTTATTGAAAAAATAATTTTTTTGTTTAATGTGCATAGTTATTTCTCTCTAGTCGATTTAGTGGTCATAGTCGACGAATAAGAATAAATTTTGTTTTTAAAAAACCTACCGGAATTGACCCCCTTTCCATTATGTGCGCTTTATAATTTTTTTATTTTTTTATTGTAATTGTTGTTTAAGTATCCAGTAATACCTTAGAAAATAGTTTAGATGAGAATAAATAAAATTAGCAAAACCAATTTAATAACATTAATTTTAGTTTTCTGTCTCAGTTTTATTAATTGGTTTGTAACATTTTCAGTTTTATTTGTATTTTATTACAACAAATATTTTTTTGGATATAAAATTTTGTTATTTTTTTTATTTTTGAATTTTGGGTTGACAATACTGTTAAATCATTGTCGATGGAAAAAAATAATACTATATAAACATTAAATTTTGAGGGTATCATTTTTAGAGTTCGTTTTAGGTCTCAAAATCTAAAATTCGACACTGTCGTTGGATGGAGTTATACAGTACATGGGGCTTATAAATAGGAAGATGGGAGGTTAAAATCGTAGAGCATTTTTTTATGTAGAAAAAATATCCAACAGAAAGGCATTTTTGTTGATTCCTTTTATTTGTCAATTATTTGTGATTCTTTCAAGTTTTCTTGTAAAATGCCTGATGATGTTTTAGTTCTCATTATACTTTTGTCAAACTTTATGCTTTCAGTCTAATTTCTAGTTTATGGAAAATTTCGTACATTCATGTATTACACATAGGGGTTGTTTTTATGCTGCATATGCACATTTGAAGTTGGAACCTTGTTGCATATGTATCATCCGAATTCATTTTGGTTCAACCATGGACTTAGAATGAAAATGGATGAAGTGCTTGTCCTTTCGTCCCTTCGAGCTTCCCACATTCTTAATTTTTTTGTTAGATGTGGACTCCATGAGATTTTTTTTTTTATAGTTAATTTAGATTATTAATTATGAACAATTAAATTGGTAATTAAACATTAACTAATAATAAAAACATACTAAAACTAATATTATTTCATATATAATGCTAATTTAATGTATATATTCTCGTCCAACATGATTAATTATAATTTTCTTTTAGTTTAAATTAATACGTTTTTTAAAATTTTTGCTATATTCATTAATATAAAATAATTAATAATAGTACTTAATTATTAGTTTAACTTAATATTAATTTTGGATGGATTAGTTAAATATAATTCGTGTAATAGTTATGAAGCAAAAACACAAAAATAAATAAATAAATCTCTTGTTTTACGAATACCGAAAACTTAAAGCACACAACACGGACACTTCAAAATATAATACATATTTTTACAATACAAATATTATTTAACACATTATAATTTGATAATGTATATCATGTTATACTTAAATTAATTAATATTAGTAAATAATTATTAATTTAGTTAGATAATTAATTAATTAGTGTTATTGTTATAATTCACTCCTGTACTCTTTTACTTTCCTACAAAATATCATTTCAAGTAGTGAAAGTCGATTTTCCAGACGTGAAACCAAAAAGTACTCAAATGTAATGTTATTAATTCTTCTAAATTATTCCTCCAAACGATTATACTTATGTTACAGTCAATGTAGCGATTAATGTAATAGTTGACATAATTAAAATTAATATTAATATTAAAATTAATATTAATATTAAAATTAAAAAAAATTAAATATTATTTTTTTGGGTTAAAATTTGTTATGTTAGCTATTATGTTAGATACCACATAATATGTCATGTGGAGGATTTGAAGGAGGAGTACTTTGGAAAGCACTTTTCCGTTATGTATATATACTTTGTTCTCTTTCCACTCTCAATTGTCGAAACATCCCACAATCGAAAAACACGAAACAAAACTCATCTCCATCACATTCTTCTTAGCTCAGTAATAATGAAATAATACCATTTCTTTCTTTAGTTTCGCCTGTAAAAATTTTCATTCCTCTTTTACGGTACAAAAGACTAAAATATTTCGAAATCAAAGTAGAGAAAACTGACAGAAGAGAGAGAGAACATCAGGTTAACGCATCGGAAGGTTCATCAATCCTTATAGTGAGTAGCACACCAGGCTCGTCGACGTGGACACTCGGTGGCTTCGTCGTGCTTGTTGTTGTTGTTGTTGCCTTTGCGTCGTTCTCATCATCGAAACATTGATCCAAGAGTACCCCGCAGCCGTCCGCCGCTCCTCCGGTTAATTTCTGCGCACGGTCGGCCTGCGTGTCCCAGTCGGTTCTCCGGACGACACCAAGCATCACTAGGACACACGTTGCTTGTGCTGCTAGAAGACCGAGCCACAGCCCTCTGAAGTCCATCCCCAGCCAGAAGGCCAGTCCTACTGCCACTGGCATTCCGACTCCGTAGAACGAACCGAGGTTTACGTTCGCCGCGGCCTTCGGACGCGCGCTCCCCCTTAGCACCCCGCAGCCGGTCGTCTGCGGACAGTTCCCGAGCTCGCACAGTCCCAGTATCGGCAGGACCGACGCGGTGAGCCTGAGGATATCCGCGTCCGAAGTGAACATCCTCGCCCACGCGTTACGAACGGAGACTGCGAACATAAGTGCGGCCAGGCCGAGCACGAAGCCCACGACGAGGCCTACTCTGGCTGCCCGCCGAGCCCGGTCGGGCCTGTTGGCTCCAAGTTCGTTGCCGACGCGGGTGGACACGCCGAACCCCAACGAGGAGGGGAAGATGTATATTAGGGACGTGGTCTGGATCAGTACCCCCATGGAAGCCACGGTGGCTCGCGGGTTGAGAAGCAGCCCGCAGAGGACGATCATGATCTCGTACCACCACCACTCGAGGCAGACGGAGATGCAGCTCGGTATCGCCAGGTTGACGAGCGGCTTCCACCCTTTAAACGTTTGTGCGGTGAGGGCGACGCCTCCGGTGCGTTGGTAGGCACCGGAGAAGTACACGTACGCGACGAGTAGGAGGAGGAGGTTGAGATTTGTTAGCACCGACGCGAGCGCGACGCCTTTGATTCCGAGCTGGAGGACGGAGACTAGTACGTAATTGGCCGGGAGATGGAGCAGTAGGGCTATGGCGGCGGAGATGGTGAGGGGCGTGGTGATGGACTGAGTTCGTAAGTATATCCGTATCGGGTGGAGGAACGAGTTGAGGAGGAGGTCCGGGAGGGAGAAGAGAATGTACGACTGCGCAGCCGCCGATATGTCGTCCGCCTGGCCGCAGAGTAGGAGTATGCAGCGCATGTTGAGCCAGAGGAGCGCGATAGGGAGCGAAATTGAGAGCAGCAATAGAACAGTCCTCTGCAGAGCGAGGCCGAGGAGGGAGTTGCGTCGCGCACCGAAGGCCTGGCTGCAGATGGGCTCCATGCCCATGGCGAGGCCGGACAGGACGGAGTAGCCGGTGATGTTGGCGAAGCCGATGGCGAGGGCTCCCCCGGCCAGAGGGAGGTCCCCGAGCCGGCCAAGGAAAAGCATGGAGATCATCGAGCGGGAGTAGAGGAGGAGGCCGGTGAGTATCATAGGGAGGGAGAGGCCCAGAATCGACCTCGTTTCGAGTATGGCCAACGAGAGATTCGTAGCAGGCTTCGGCTCGAGAATGGGAGGGTCCTTGATCAGTGGTGCGCTGAGTATGCTGTCGAGCTCTCCGCATTTGGAGTTGATCATGGTTGCTGATTGGGAGTGTTGGTTTCCGAAACAGAGGCAAAATATATAAAATCAATCAATCAATCAAGAACACAAGTTCTTGAGAGGATTGAATTGATTTCTGTGGGTTGGAGTCGCGGGAATGGGGGATAGTTATATGAACGAACTGTAGTGGGGACGGCTCGAAGTCTCAATCAGTTTAATTACTCAAGTCTGCCGGCTTGGCTTGGAGGACTCCGTCGTCGTATCGACGCGGAGCCTAGTTCTTTGGCCAGCATCTACGCTTTTTCTCAATTCAAGGTCTCTTCCGTAATCTCAATATATCACTCCTCTCTTCCGTCTCGGTTGGCCTATGGAGGGAGGGAGGAAGGATAGCTGGAGCTTTTGTATTGGAGACACTGGTACGGTGATCCTTCGGCATTTCTAGAATTTTTTTTATTTGGCTGAATTGCAACTTTATGTTAGAATAATTATCGTTTTCTTATTAAAAATTTTGTGAATAAAAAAAAAAAAAAAAAGACTGATGTTACCGACCTCTGGGGAAGTCGTGCACGAAGCACTGCCCTAAGAGTTGATTCGGTATCTGTGTGCAGACGTTTCCCAAAGCTCCTAGTGGTAAAATTTCCGCACTACCAGTATTTCGTAGTCGCACACGACTCGGAGAGAACGACCAGGACTTAGCTCTGCCCAGAGCTTGGAGACGATTGAAACGACGAAGATTGGACAGAATGTTGGCAGCAATTGTTTGGAGGAAAGAATTTTTCTGATGATCTTCACAAAGAGAACCACTCATATATATATAATAATTCATACACTATGTATCCTGAGGCTGCCATGCCAAACATTTGAAGATTCTATATTAGAGACAATGAGAGAACAATCAAAAATTTTATTCATTGTGCTTAAAATGAAAAGACCGTCTTTTACAAAGTCTTTTCCTATAAAGGAGTCATGCTTAGAAAATACTACTTTATTTGCCTCCATTACAATTTTGTATCTTGAGGCTACAAGAAGGGATCCACTAACTAGGTTTCTCCTAACAGACGACACATGAAGAACATCATGTAGAGTTAAGATTTTTTCTGATGTCATCTTCATGTCAACTTTTTCTCTTCCAATAATTTGTGCCTTTGAGCCATGTCATGCCCCAGTCCCAAAATACGTAGGACTAGGAACACGTAAGCATGCCAGCTGTATGGATATGGAAACTCTAATATATGGAAACCAAAATTCACACGTACGCTGTAATATGAATATCAATCCACAAGTGGTATAAACATATGTCACAAGTCACAGGGTATAATCTAAATCTCATCCACGAAAAATCAATATAAATAAATAACCAATATCTATATAACAAGATCTCAATAAGAAGTATCTAAAGATGATAGTTTGATGGAAATAAATCCACTACCAACTCGAATGGAAAAGTACAATACAATAAACACAATATGGGAATACCAGCGAACAATCATGGGGCTCGGAGAGAAGACATCCTCGAAAAATCTATAACCATCTGAATCTGGGCTCCTACAAATACTCAAGAACAGATACACCTGGCAGGGGACCAGGTCCTTAGAGGGACGTAACAAGATACAGAAAAGCGAGCCAATTTGAATACAGTAAACATACATATTATTTAAAAATAAATAAGTACGTTGTACAAGACAATCTATATGAATGCAAATGAGGACAACTTTTCGACGTATGGGCAAGGGTAGGCTACTCGATCTACCTCACAACTCACACACACGTCAATGGACATCAGAAATCGACATACCGCGGGGGTAGCGACCAACTATACTCCAGAAATCGACATACCGCGGGGGTAGCGACCAGCGCGACACACGCCCGTAGTGCGAACTATATACTACGGTTCACCATAGTGGTTAAAAGCCCATACGCCTAATGATTGTCCTCTCATGATACTAAGTGTCAAGTGTGTGTCAACATATCTAATATATAATAATGACTGAAAGGAACTAAACATGCAATAAATAAACAAAAATACAATAAATATACAGAAATATACTAAGCATGCAAAATACTGTAAGTAATTTGGCAAGATATCTTGCTTGGTCTGAAAAAGAATGAAGTCCCAACTCAAGGCGTCGTCCGATCTACCCGTCACATAAATTAAACAAGTTAGGTTACAAAAGTGGATGAATAGTTTTTGCTATTTTAATCTATTTTAACTCTGAATAAAATAACCTAAATTAGTATTTTAATCTTATTATAATCTAATTTTATCGTTAAGCTCTAATTTTGGTCCAAAGAAAGTCAACTTTAAGGATTTATGATCTGTGGCACGCAAATCGAGGCAATCCGTTGACCAAAAAGTCAATCGACCAAATCCTGGATTTGTGTATGAAATCCTATATATTTCAATGCTACATGAACACTAGAATCGACAATTTTATAAAATCACAAATCAGTAAAGAGTTATGGCCACAAGGACGCACAGATGACAGTTTTTAGTAGTTTCTTATTTACGTATACGTTGCACAAATTTTACAGTAGAATAAAATTATATTTTAAATTCTGAAAAAATATTTTTCTGGAAAATCATCATGTCAGCTTTCTGAAACTTTAAACGGTTCGTAATTCCGAGATCGGGATCTCCCAAAATCTTAAAAATACGAAAACGTGTCTGATTTCGGACAGCTGACACTTTCGGAATATTCTGGAAAAATAAGTTCTAAAATTACTGAAATAATTTATATATTCAGAAAACTAACCTTGATATAATTCTAACAAAAAAAAAACTGGAGAGCGTTTGGAGTCCGGAGCTAGGAGATATCATCTTTTTAATTCGTCATAACTAGTAGAAAATGAGGCTGAATTTATGACAAATTTTGACTCTTTTTGGACGAAAAAGAGAGGATTTTGGAGAATAAAATATGAAGGATGAGGTATTTATAATGGTGGACACTACTTAATTAAATACGACTAGGATTGGTTAATTTGGATAGGATTATGATAAATTTAAATAAGGATAGGATATGCATGAAGTTGCTTTCCTAGTAGGTTCAAGATTTGAATTAATTTAAAATAGAGTTTGAATTTATCTCAACAATTTATAATCTTAAATATAATTAAAGATAATACAAATAATTTATAAAATCTTATTAATATCTATTAACACTAAATTAGCATCTATCTAATATTAAGAGTATATATATCCAAATAAATCCTAAATAATTTTAAAAATCTAAATAAATTTCTTAAAATTCTAAATAAATTACAGAAAAATATAGTTAAATATTTAAACTAAAATAAATATTTAGTAGGAACAACATGTTAGTATGGTCGTATAGTAAATCATAGAAGTCTTAGAAATTTATGTTTTCTAAGTTTTAATTACCAAAAATTCTAGAAAAATTTCCAAAAATCTAAAATAGCCTTAAAATGATTCTAAATAAATATTTACATAAGTAAATATACTAAAAAAAATTTATTTTCTAATTAACTAAGAGAATACTCTAAAGTAATTTAATATCTATAATAAATATAATAATATAAAATACACACAAAATATCTATTTTTGGTGAGGGGTTTTACAATCTATCCAACTTACAAAAATTTCGT
Source organism: Iris macrosiphon (assembly GCA_036927795.1). Taxonomy (NCBI): domain Eukaryota; kingdom Viridiplantae; phylum Streptophyta; class Magnoliopsida; order Asparagales; family Iridaceae; genus Iris; species Iris macrosiphon. Next base: position 149,426,878 of record JAYESA010000010.1, read on the forward strand.
CCTCGAAATTGATACTAACCCATATTCATAATAATCACTATAGCTATTACACTACATAGCTATCTAGCAGTGCTTCCTAAAAGTCATGGTCTGTCATTCTAACACTTCTCATTTATTGTCCATACACTATCCTATTATCCTCTAACTCGTCTACATTACCCAACTTACAAAAGTTCTACTAGTAGTCACAGTCTCTTGAGGCTATTGTCTAGGTTGCAATACGAATATATTTATTGGGTCGAGAATCTTGGGATACTTGTCTTGAATCTCACAACCATAATTTTTTTTTGTAACCGTCAAGTATCGTAGTCTAATACTGCCATGCCACCTAACAAATATGTCTGCAAATACTTCGACTACTTTACTACAACAGTCTAGCTGCAACTGTCGCTACTTTGCCAGCGATTTATCATAGTTGTCAGTTCGTAACAAGTGCCTTCAATTTTTTCCTAGGCATAGTCTAAGTTTTTGGGCAACAGTTAAAGTCTTGACTAACTTATAAAACTATTAAAAGTATAAACTAGTTCAAACAGTCTAACAAATTCCTATTAGCCTAAGGGATGCTATACATAATTTTTTAAAATAATAAGAGGATACATATATTGCTATAGGTTATATAAATAAGGGTTATTATTAAGAATCCATCCTTTAGTTATTAATTATCTACTAAACCATTTACGTTTTAACTAACAAAACTAAGGATGGAGTAGAAGTAGACCAACAATTCATGTTGGCACGAAAAAGACGTAACTACGATAGGGAGAATTAAGCACGAGATAATGAATGGATAGAGAAGAGAAGATGAGCCACCTAAGGGGGCGAGATGGTGATAGAAAAAGAATACTACTACTGCTACTCGCGTCATCTATTTGCATCGCGTGTATGCTATCTGGGTAAAATATCAGTATATCCTCATAACTGTTAAACCAACACCTATATAATTCTACGTCTAATATGCACCTAAGATCTCGTGTCATAAAGGGGGTCATGAGTATGCAATGACACATATAACTAAGGTCGTACCTGCATCCACGGCTTCCTGTGGCCGCGCTCTCTTGTTTGTCATCATAAGTGCTTGGCCTATGGGGTATATCTAGTACTATTTGTGTATCAAACTTATACTAAGCACGAACGTTCGTCTTTCTGAAATAGGGGAAGACGGAAAACAATAATAAAGAGTTCAAGGAGGAGGTGATATAATACAAGTACGGGATTCGAAGGGATTAAAGAATTTTGAAAGGGAGTTGCCAAGGCAGTTGTGGATTGAAATCTTATTTTGGTAAATTTCTATATGCATGTTCATATCAGAACAGTTATGTACCTGACATGATATGCTCTGACCAGTCTAGAGGGCAAGTATATTCGTCTAACAAGTTGAGTCAACTATATCTCAATCCACATAAAGTAGTGATACAAAGAGCGAACCAAGTGCACTACGGTTGATCAGACCATAATACACCAATTCTGATTTAGACAATGTATTAGTGTGGGCCCCCAATAATACATATATCATGAACAAGCTTAATAAAAGAATAAGATTGCAAAACTAGGCTATAATAGCAGCATAAGTCGAGGTAGTAAAAATATAAGTATGCTTGATTATGATGGAGGAAGGTACTGAATAATCTAAGTTCACCAAGAAGATCGGTGTTGTGCCTCTACAATTGCCATACTAATTTTTTGTCTAAGTCTAAAGTCAACCAAATGGGTGTATGGGCCTCTAAGTTCAACAGTCCAGAATAACACTAAAGTTCTATAGTCTGGATAAACACTATCTTTTTATGCAAGTCTATAGCTGGTGTCATTCAATTATACTTCATTAATGGGGTAATAGGACTATGTGTTACTAGGTTATGAGACGTACTATCCAACTTACAATAATTTAACTAATAGTGTTATTGAATACTAGAGGTTATATACCTAGTATAAGTTATCTTCCTAACCTCTATCAAGCACGAGAGAAGATCGACGTTGAGAAGGGATCAAGAAAGATGCAATGCAAGCAATCAAATGAGAATACGAAATGAAATCAAGGGAGGTGATAAATAAGTGGATGCGATCCTATATTATAATCCTATGCGCAGGCTTGCTCGGTACAGTGACGTAACCGAGACAATATGCTCTCGACCTATATGGGCCACCACAAAAACATGTCATGCCCCAGTCCCAAAATACGTAGGACTAGGAACACGTAAGCATGCCAACCGTATGGATATGGAAACTCCAATATATGGAAACCAAAATCCACACGTACGCTGTAATATGAATATCAATCCACAAGTGGTATAAACATATATCACAAGTCACAAGGTATAATCTAAATCTCATCCACGAAAAATCAATATAAATAAATAACCAATATCTATATAACTAGATCTCAATAAGAAGTATCTAAAGATGATAATTGGATGAAATAAATCCACTACTAACTCGAATGGAAAAGTACAATACAATAAACACAATATGGGAATACCAGCTAACAATCATGGGGCTCGGAGAGAAGACATCCTCGAAAAATCTATAACCATCTGAATCTGTGCTCCTATAAATACTCAAGAACAGATACACCTGGCAGGGGACCAGGTCCTCAGAGGGACGTAACAAGATACAGAAAAGCGAGCCAATTTGGATACAGTAAACATGCATATTATTTAAAAATAAATAAGTACGCTGTACAAGACAATCTATATGAATGCCAATGAGGACAACTTTTTGACGTATGGGCAATGGTAGGCTACTCGATCTACCTCACAACTCACACACACGTCAATGGACATCAAAAATCGACATACCGCGGGGGTAGCGACCAACGAGACTCCAGAAATTGACATACCGTGGGGGTAGCAACCAGCGCGACACACGCCCGTAGTGCGAACTATATACTACGGTTTACCAAAGTGGTTAAAAGCCCATACGCCTAATGATTGTCCTCTCATGATACTAAGTGTCAAGTGTGTGTCAACATATCTAATATATAATAATGACTGAAAGAAACTAAATATGCAATAAATAAACAAAAATACAATAAATATACAGAAATATACTAAGCATGTAAAATACTGTAAGAAATTTGGCATGATATCTTGCCTGGTCTGAAAAAGAATGAAGTCCCAACTCAAGGCGTCGTCCGATCTACCCGTCACATAAATTAAACAAGTTAGGTTACAAAAGTGGGTGAATAGTTTTTGCTATTTTAATATATTTTAACTCTGAATAAAATAACCTAAATTAGTATTTTGATCTTATTATAATCTAATTTTATCGTTAAGCTCTAATTTTGGTCCAAAGAAAGTCAACTTTAAGGATTTGTGATCCGTAGAACGCAAATCGAGGCAATCCGTTGACCAAAAAGTCAACCGACCAAATCCTAGATTTGTGTATGAAATCCTATATATTTCAATGCTACATGAATACTGGAATCGAAAATTTCATAAAATCACAAATCGGTAAAGAGTTATGGCCACAAGGGCGCACAGATGACAGTTTTTAGTGGTTTCCTATTTACGTCTACGTTGCACAAATTTTACAGTAGAATAAAGTTATATTTTAAATTCTGAAAAAATATTTTTCTGGAAGTTCATCATGTCAGCTTTTCGAAACTTTAAACGGTTCATAATTCCGAGATCAGGATCTCCCAAAATCTTAAAAATACGAAAACGTGTCTGATTTCGGACAACTGACACTTTTGGAATATTCTGGAAAAAATAAGTTCTAAAATTACTGAAATAATTTATATATTCAGAAAACTAACCTTAATATAATTCTAACAAAAAAACTGGAGCGTGTTTGGAGTCCGGAGCTAGGAGATATCGTCTTTTTAATTCGTCATAACTAGTAGAAAATGAGGCTGAATTTATGACAAATTTTGACTCTTTTTGGACGAAAAAGAGAGGATTTTGGAGAAAAAAAATATGAAGGATGAGATATTTATAATGGTGGACACTACTTAATTAAATACGACTAGGATTGGTTAATTTGGATAGGATTATGATGAATTTAAATAAGGATAGGATATGCATGAAGTTGCTTTCCTAGTAGGTTCAAGATTTGAATTAATTTAAAATAGAGTTTGAATTTATCTCAACAATTTATAACCTTAAATATAATTAAAGATAATACAAATAATTTATAAAATCTTATTAATATCTATTAACACTAAATTAGCATCTATCTAATATTAAGACTATATATATCCAAATAAATCCTAAATAATTTTAAAAATCTAAATAAATTTCTTAAAATTCTAAATAAATTACAGAAAAATATAATTAAATATTTAAACTAAAATAAATATTTGGCAGGAACAACATGCAAGTATGGTCGTATAGTAAATCATATAAGTCCTAGAAATTTATGTTTCCTAAGTTTTAATTACCAAAAATTCTAGAAAAATTTCCAAAAATCTAAAATAGCCTAAAAATGATTCTAAATAAATATTTACATAAGTAAATATACTAAAAAAAATTATTTTCTAATTAACTAAGAGAATACTCTAAAGTAATTTAATATCTATAATAAATATAATAATATAAAATACACACAAAATATCTATTTTTGGTGAGGGGGTTTACAAGCCATCTCCTAGGGTCACACCTCCTCCACTTGATTCCTGATAGTTTAAAAAATAGGAGCGATCAAACGAAATGTGAACATTAGCTTCAGAATCCAACCACCAATCATCAGAATGGTAAGAGAGGTTAATAAGGGGTTGAAAGCTTACAGACCTGAAAGAACTCGAAGAACCTTTGTGAAGCATATTCGCTTCTGGTATAACTGAGCCATTTCCTTTGTAGGAGGTCTGCACAGCATCCTTCTTCCTATGGTAGCAGTTGGTGGCCATATGGTTTATTGTACCACACACAAAACAAAATCTCTTTTGATCCTGAGTCTGACTGAAGTTTCTAGGTTTTTGGTTTTGGTGATGATGGTTTTGGTGGTTATGGTTTTAGTGATTAGGCTGAAAGTTTTTCTTCTTCTTGAAGAAATTCATTTTGGATTTATAAGAAAAATTAGATTTGGGTTTTCCTTGGCCTTCTACAATGTTTACCTTAGCTTTAGATTCAGTCTTAGGCTTAGACCTCAATCTAATTTGTTCTTCTATTCTAATTTTCTTTAGGACTTGATTGTAGGTAAGATCTCCTTGTGTATGGATAAGTTCCTTAGAAATATCTGACCAAGAGGGAGGTAGCTTGTCTATTAGGCATGTTATTTTATGCTCATTGGAGAAATATGTCCCTTTGGCTTGAATATGCCTAAGGTATTCTTGGAATTCATGGAGTTGGTCATTCATTGGCTTGTTATCTACCATGAAATACCTATTAAAGGTCGAAGAATTAAACCTTTCTATTCTGGCATCATCACAACCGTATTCATCTTCCAAGGCTTTCCAAAGTTCTTTAGCGCTCTTGTATTCAAAAAATATATCATACAAGGATTCAGATAATGCGCTTAGAATTCTGTGAAAGTAGTGGAAGTCTATCTCTTTAGGAGTTTTTGGTTTCGAGGAGGTGGACACTCCTATGTCAGACTCAGTATCATCAGAATCATTTGTGATGGGTGTGGACCCATCAATGGCTGAAATAAGTCCTAAGGTCATGAGCCAAAATTTTATTTGGCTCTGTCATCTTTTTAAGTATGAGCCATCAAACTTAACAGGTTTTGCAGTAGAGGATTCCTCCTTACCAGTCATGATTGCAGTCTGAAAAAATATAAATTAATTTAATAACAATGCCTAATATAATAGTTTAGGTGGTCTTTGCTAAACAATCTTAAAATCTTTAGTTTTTCAAGTGTTGATCAACTCAGGTTAGCTGTAGGGGCCGGTTCCCAGCTAGCGGCGGTCCGAAGACTCTTAAGTACCGTGTCGCTTAGGGCTATTTACACCCGGTTGACAGAAGGACCCTTTCGGCTTGTGCCCGAGTTTGTCTCTACTTTGAAACTTTAGATTTGAAGATTTTATTTGCAATTTCCTTTTTACTAAACTATTTTTCTTTTGGTCCTAGATTGCTTTCAAAATACTAAGTGATTAAAAATGAAGCAAATTGTATGTTACAATTGAAAGAAATTTTGTGATCAAAAATTGTAATTGACAAAATTATCAAATGTGCTAACAATTTTAAAACACTTTAAGCAAATTTACAGTTTGACAGCATAGTAAGCAACTTGATAAGTAAACAAATAAATTAATTGAGAAATTGAAACAAATTGCTACAGTAACTATTAACTTGAATTTTGTAAAAAAAATTGTTAGAGTAACTATTAACAAATTGCTAGAAGTAACTATTAAAAATTGGTAGAGTAACTGTTAATAAATTGCTAGAAGACAAATTGCTACAGTAACAAATATCTAGAAAACAAATTGCTACAGTAATAAATATCTAGAAAACAAATTGCTACAGTAACTATTAACAAATTGCTAGAAGTAACTATTAAAAAAAAGTGGTAGAGTAACTGTTAACAAATTGCTAGAAGACAAATTTCTACAGTAACAAATTTCTAGAAAATAAATTGCTACAGTAACTATTAACAAATTGCTACAGTAACAAATTTCTCGAAGAATTTGCTTAAATAAACAGTAACTATTTAAACAAACAGTAACAAATAGTTAGAAAAATCAATTCTAACAAATAAATCAACTCTTAGATTTTTAGAATAATTATCGTTTTCTTATTGAAAACTTTGTGAATAAAAAAAATAAAAATAAAATAGACTGATGTTACCGGCCTCTGGGGAAGTCGTGCACGAAGCACTGCCCTAAGAGTTGATTTGGGATCTGTGTGCAGACGTTTCTCAAAGCTCCTAGTGGTAAAACCCTCGCACTATCGGTATCTCGTAGTCGCACACAACTCGGAGAGAACGACCAGGACTTAGCTCTGTCCAGAGCTTGGAGACGATTGAAACGACGAAGATTGGACAGAATGTTGGCAGCAATTGTTTGGAGAAAAGAATTTTTCTGATGATCTTCACAAAGAGAACCACTCATATATATATATAATAATCCATACACTATGTAACGGTCTGAATTAATTTTCTATTAATTCAGTCGTTACACAGTCACAGAGGAATGAATTTGGACACAAAAGTTATTAACGGTTCAAAAACAATTAGTAACTGATAAAATTAATTTTCCAACGTTCAGAAAATTAAATAAAAAATTGAAGAGGAGCAAAAAGAATTTTAGGGTCCCATCCCAAACCCGAAGAGGAAATCGAGTCGGCATTCGGCGCCCGCAGATATGGGCGCGTACCCGCACCCATTACGTGCGCCGAACCGAACCGAGCCCAGCAGGGCGGCGGCGACGGCACGCGCGTATGGTCCAAGGGGTTCCCCATACAACAACTTTAAGAGAGCAAAGAATAAAAACTAATATATGTACACAAGAAGGGTTTGGCCCATCCGATGTGGGACTAAAGAAAAGAAGGAGCTTGAGCTTTTGCTAAAGCAAAGCCAACACTTTATACCCTCACATATTCATTTATTAAATATTTTTAACTTGATAAAAAAAATTTAAAACTATCCCATTCCCAACCCAACCCTCCTCCTCCGACGGCTACCTCCCACAATCTCACTTCGCGCTCAACAGTAGCGGCTGCAATAGCCCGCGCGGAGAGGGTGACGGCGTAGTGAAGCCGCGGGGTAGAAGGTTGCAACCGGGGGAGGTAGAGTGCAGCCGGGGGTGGAGGAAGGAAAAAAGATGGACGGAAATAATTTTGTCTGAGGCACTATACGGTCGAAGATGTCGTACTCCCTTATCATGGGACGATGTTAGGGAGAGAGTTTTCCTTGGGCCAGAGATGCTTGTAGATGCAACGGAGAAGATTTAGTTGATCAGAGACAGACATCGGGTGGCGCAGGACAGGGAGCGGCATTGGGCCGATAGCCACCGGAGACCTTTAGCATTTGAGGTATAGTTTTAGATTTTTGTTTTGTGCTTATTATTGGTTGTTTTTTATAGATTAAGTTCTTAAGGTGTTATTTTGTTCTAGGTGGGTGGTTTGGTGTTTCTGAGTATTTCTCCGACATGAGGCACGATTTGCTTCGGTGGAGGCGAAAAGCTTAGTCCGTGATTCATCGGACCTTTCACTATTCTAGAGAAGGTCAGTGTAGTTGCTTATAAACTAGACTTGCCACCTGCATTGGAGGGAGTGCACAACGTATTTCATATGTCATAGTTGAGATAGTACGTGGCAGATCCTAGTCACATGTTGGATCACTCGGAGATAGAGGTGGGCCCTACTCTTAGCTATATAGAGCAGCCAGTTGAGATTCTGGATCGGAGAGAGAAGGTGCTAAAAAACCAGACTATTTTCTTGGTACACGTCGCATGGAGGCATCACTCTCCAGGGTAGTCTACCTGGGAGAGAGAGGATGAGATGCGAGAGCGTTATCCATATTTGTTTGTGCCTTGAGGTATGTTCTTTCATAATTATGTTCTATTCTTTTGTTATATTCTGTTCTTTTGTTATCTTCTATTATTTTCTGGGGGTAATTTTCGTCTTTGAATTTCGAGGACGAAATTATTTTAAGGTGAGTAGACTTGTCACTATCTCATTTTCTAGGAAAGGGTATTTTAGTAATTTCATAATTAATTAAATATTATGCATATTGTATAATTATTTATTATATTATTTTAATTATTGTTAGATATTAGATTAATGATTTGGACTTGTGTTAGTGGACCTAACTAGTTTAGTTTAGACTCATGGACCAACATGTATTAATTGTTAGAATTGAGCCAAACTAGAAAGCCCATTGATTAGGAGGATGATTAGTTTAATTAAACTATTAGATTAGAACCTTCCCACCTTAATTATTTCTTCATGAGAGGTCCCAATGGGGATAATAGACATTATATAGTAGCTTGAGGAAGGGGCCAGGGGCTCGGCCTATTAAAAGAGGGGAGGGGAAAAGTTTTTCTCTCATCTTTTTATTTCAAATCTAGATCTAGAATTTCCCTCAACCAAATTCTCTCATTCCCACATCATTTTTATACCAAATTTTATCATAATTCCTTCCCAAATCATCATTGGAGGCTAGTGGAGCAAGGATCTAGAAGGAGAAAGTAAGGATCTACAAAGAGGAGCAATGATCTACAATTTGGAGGCCAATTTTATCACAATTGGAGGTTGCATTGGGAATCTACCTCCCAATAGGAATAATTTAGTTTTTCCCTTTATTTAGGTTCTAAATCTGAGATTTAACTATGAGATATCAACCCATATGCATATGCTACCTATAGTATTTGGAATTGAGTTCATAGGAGGCCTATTGAGAAAGTTATGGTACTTTTTGTGTCAATTTTGGTAGAATTCCGAGATTGACACTTGTTGTATTTGTCAATGGATCCTATAAATCAACTTGGCATGTGTTTGTGTGTTTGTGGCTAGTATCATATCCATAATTGGGTATGTGTAGGTCGTATCTCAATAATTTGGTGATACGTGTTGATTTAGAGATTTTTATCCAATACGAGACTTTGTGCATGTAATATTTTGACCCGGACACGTAGACTTGTGTTTGACTCTTTGTATTGTGCATAAATAATATATTAGACTTGATCGTGTCCTTCAGGGTATGTTTGTTTGTGTGGTGGACTCGTGTCGCAAGCGTATCATTGATCTAGTGTGATACGGGTGCGATGCACTCCACGTGTTTGTTGTATTTCATTCCTAGATATAATTTCTTTTGTTCCTAACTAGTGTAGTATATATATATATATATATATATATATATATATATATTTATATATTGTTATGTATACATATATAGTTATATGTGCTAATGTATAAAGGTATCTATATGTTAAAGTGAATGTTATACTACATATGTATATATATATATATATATATATATATATATATATATATATATATATATATATATATATATATATATATATATATATATATATCATGTTGTGTTTATATAGAGATATGTAGATATATATCTATATAGATAGCTATTTGAATAGTTATGATTATGTATACATGTATGTTATATATATATATATATATATATATATATATATATATATATATATATATATATATATATATATATATCCACACACACACACACTCATATATATATATATATATATATATATATATATATATATATATATATATATATATATATAGTTGAGAGAGTGTATATATATATAGTTAGAGATTGATGTATATATGGGATCTATGGGATGGTATATGTATGTATTGTGTTGGGCAATTATGTGTGTGTGTTAGTGTGTTTTGAGGGAGGGTCGGGCACCTACAGGAGCATAGCAGCAATAACATCAGCTATGAGCAGCAGCAGCAGCAAGTAAATGAGCAGCAGCAGCAGATGATGAATGAGCAGTAGAAGCAGCAGGTAAATGAATCAGCAGCATCAGCAGCAGATAAATGAGCAGCAGCAGTAGCATGAAATTCGAGCAGCTGCAATAGTAGATTCACTAGCAGCAGCAACAGATATGAGCAGTAGCGTGTATCAAGGTGTAGGCAGCAGGGTTGAGAAATACTTAGTGGTTAGTTAGATAAATTATAGTATAGCTAGCTAGTCTATTAGTAAGTTAGATCTATACATATGTATCTCTAGTATCTCTAGTAGTTATATATTTATATGTAGACATGTAGGTATATATGTATCAATAAGTATTATAGTTAGTATAGTATAGTAGTTGTGTTAGGTATACATAATAGTTGATAGTTATAATAGATTGATATATACGTATTATTGTATAGTTAATGGTTGGGTAACTAATATATACTAGCTATGATATTTACCTTGAGATACCAAGGTAAGTGTTAAGGTATTTGAGGATACTCAAGGTAATAGAGTTGGGTACCAAGATGAGTGTTTAGTGGTGCGATACCGAGTTGGTTCAAAGCCAAGATATCAACATAGCTTTTGGTAGTTAGACTAGTATATATATTATTGATTGAATATGCATATATGATATTCATACCTTTTATTTGCTTATCCTGAGATACGATATCCAAGTATCCTAGATTTAGCTTGTATGACCTAGATTCTTAGTATATGAATCCAACATCATTGAGTTAGACTCATGCAACCTAGAACTAGGTAGTTTGACCAAGTTTGACCGATTTGGCTTTGAGTTGACCTAGTTTGACTATTTTGACTTAGAAATGGCTCTTTGACCTAGTTGTTGACTAGTTTAACTTATTTTTATTCCAAAACCTTGTATTGATATTTTATTCCCTATCTAGGTCTTCGATGTACCGTATTAGACATCTGTGAGACTATTCACCGGACTTCAGGCGAGTACATTATCTGATAGTTTCTCATTTATGATATCCTCTATGTTCATTATATTTAGTGTAGATATCCATGTTTCTTTGACACGATGGTTACACGGATTGGTATATCTGAATCTCGTCAGGAGATATTATTCCTTGGTATATGGTGTATCTTATGCAAGCCTTATTTCAATGATTATCTTGTACATGTACAGACACTGATTATCGGGAAGAGTCGCTATCTTCGAAGAGAATCCTGTACCATAGCGTACCATGGTTGGATCTACTATACCAGTCAGGGTTGGGGATTATGTAGTGTAGATATGTGATCATACCTTCTTGTACCATGTCTTGTTCTTGAATAGTGTTAATCATACACCGCACGTATGATTAGTCAGGCCATAAATCTTGTATCAAGTTTCCAAGCTAATCACATGTTAAAGCTAGTACTCACTCACTTAGTCATTTAGTATTCTTGTTCATTGCCATATTGTTCATTCTTGTATTTATTTACAGTATTTCTTTTATTGTATATCTCTTGTATCTATTATTGCATCTTGTATATTCATATCTATTTACTGTTACATAGTTTATATCATTGATTAGAACTGCTGTTAGAGATGTACTCTGTTCCTTTCCTGACTGGATATATTTTTCCTAGATGACACTTAGGAGTGGTACCCTATACATTTCGGGCCCCAAGATGTTGTGGGCTTAGAGTCAGAGACCCTAGCTCAGGAGGGACTCATCCCGACTGAGACAGATGACCCGGGACTAGTAGCTTCTTAATATTCTTTGTACTGGATTTGTCTTCAGCTTATTGTTTAATATTTCTTAAAACTCATTGATGTTATTATTTTGGACTCATGAGTTGTATGTGACTATTCTATTCTTTATCATATTCATGCTCATTTCTACCTTAGATCTGTGATTGAGTATATTGATATTGTTGGTGGCTTATTATATTGTTAGATAGATTATCCAAACAGTATTCTACCGCCAATTCTACGGTGTATGTGACACCCCAGTCCTAAAATACGTAGGATCAGGAATACGCGACATACCAGCTACGTATTCGACCAGACTCTGGTCTGACTCGAATACGTATAAGCTGTAATAAAGGGCACTATCTAAAAATCCCGTAAATGTAAACATCTATATCTCAATCCACAATGAACAAAAATATACAAGAAAGAGCTGCATGTGCTAAAGTCGGCCGCCCAATAACACACAAACTCAAATATACTCGAGAAGAGATGAGTGTACAAAAACTAGGCTACAACAGCAGATGAATAATCAATATGAATAAAGTAACCATAATATCGGTAGAAATAATATGAGTACCTGGTACCAATGCCCTCAAGATAAGCAACTCCATCAGCAACTCCAAATGCTCCGTAAACGTCTATGCTGCAAAACTGGCAGGAAACCAGGTCCTCAGAGGGACGTAACAAGGTACAAAAATATAGCATGCCAAAGTACAACAGAAAGTACAAGTGCAACGATGGTGTAGTCTAGCATAACCAACTAAGTGAGACACAGTTTTGAAGACAATATTTGACGCGTGGGCGGTCCAAAATAAAACCATAGCTCCGAACACAAAGACACACGGGGCATATCGTAGCTCCGAGCACAGAGTCACACGGATGTTACTACTACTCCTGATACAAGAATACTACATAAAAAGTACATATACATATATAAGCGCGTGTAGAGGAGCCCAAGCGTCTAGTAACTGTCTTTCCCATCCCAAGCGGTCAACGATGGTGCGCTAAACCAGAACCTCTATCTAGCAGTCTCGTTATACTGGAGTAACTATCAATCAACGCGACCCTTAGGTCATTCCAGGTTTTGGTCATGATGTCAGTTTCAGGATACAGGAAATCTGGCACAATGACAGTGTCTGAATGTGTCCTAGGGTTACGATATATACAGGTACGTACATCAAGGCGTTATGAATCATCTATCATTCGTTACTAGACAATACCGACAAACATCTTTACCCGGCGATGATCCGAACGCAAAGAAATAATTCTAATAAAATACGCGCACAATGTATATAATGAAACAATAAATATCTGGTAACTGAAATACAGGATGGCAAGGTACACTTGCCTGCGTCCGACTGCTGATGACGGGGATCCGGTACAACATCCAAGTCTGTGGGTCCCGTAGTACCTAGAGACGAGATACAAGCTCAATCAATAGACTATCACGAGGCTGAAATAAGATATGACACACATCTAATCATATGTTCAAACTCAGCTACAACTGACAGGGATACGACGCTAGAGGGTTGACCAATGTTGACTCAGAGTACGTTAAATCTACTCAAACTAATCCTCTGTACAATATCATCAAACCCAACCTCAATTACGATATTCAGTTAATCAAACCCTGATCCAATTCTCACTTTCCTCTGGTCTTCATAGACGTTATCATGCACGTTTACGTATATCATCCTCAAACAAATTAATTATCCTCGAGTAAATTAATAATTTATTTATTAAACCTCATAAATATCATTTTATTTATTCAGACACTCTCTCCCAGAAACAAAGCTCACAGATACATTTTTATATTCCTCAAACGAATTCGTCAGTAGTACTCAAACCCTCAACCAATGAACAACCTAATGATATCACACCACATTTCATATTTATTTAACCTGCTCCTTGATAATAATCAATGCTTAATTTCACAACATCATTCTAAGATAATTAAATCTGCACCTCAATAATAGTCAACGTTCTTAATATCGCATCATCATTCCACTAGCATTTGATAATAAAAATTCTCCTTAATTAAATTCATATTCATTATTCATCCCTTACTAAATAACCAACATTTAGGTATCACGTCATATATATTTCATATAACATTATGTTTAAAGCCCTAAAAATCTTATATGGCATTTAGATCCCCACCTCGTTATATATCACATTTACAACCGTCAATGTATATAATTCATAACCTCAATCTATGAATATTTAAAGCATTCACAACCCTAAAATCTCAACTTCGCATTTAACCATTAAATTGCATAAAATAAATAAACCCTAAAATCTCAATGCATTCAAATACCCTAAACTCAATATAGCCTACATGAACCCTAAACCAAGTAAGCTATACATAACAAATTCACAATAACAGACTAACCAAAACAATATTACACTACAAGGAGGGGGAGTTCACCTTGGCGATGTGGTGGTGATGCTGGCCGGTTGTGCCACGCCGGAGGGGGAGGTCGTGGGCATGGTGAAGTCGACCGGAGGGAATGGTGGTGGTCGTCGGGTGCAGCTCCGGGCGGGTCGTGGTGAAGGAGAGAGAGGCAGTTTATGTGGTGATGCTGGTGGTGAAGTCGGTGTCGGCTGACAGGGCGGTCAGGGAGGAGCGACCATGCTCAGACGGGGGTCCGGTGGTAATAAAGGTGGTAGCGGGTGGTGGAGTTAGACTGAGGTTGGGTGGTCATGTGGAGAAGATGGCAGTGGTTCATCACCGGAGTTGGTCGCCATCCCTGCAGACAGACGTTCGGCACTGCGAGCCTACTCGCGCACGGTGGTGAGAACCGTTTGATCGGTCACTGAGTTCGTTTGACGAGCTTTGTTCAATGGGGACGAGGAACACCGGGCGAAACCCTAGACGGAGGGGACGACATCTTGGTAGTTCTGTCTTCAACACGTCGGGATCGGGTCGTGGGATCTGCGATGGCCATTGGAGTCGTCAGGAACGGTCGAGATCAGGTAGAGCTCTACTATTGCTTGCAATCGAGCTCCTCGACTGATGCCTTACTAGCGGAGGAGGGATCCGCGAGCTCGCCTACGAGCTTCGGGTCCGCCATGGCCGAGCTCTCCACGAGAACGGTTATGGCTTCTTGGTGAAAGGATGAAAAAGAAGAGAAGAAGAAGAGATATGGAGGAATCGGCTGTGGTTTGTGAGGAGGGAGGAGAGAGAGAGGGTTGTGTTCTCTAGGTTTGGGGATTAGGGCCGGCATGGGGAAGAGTGTGGTGATGGAGACATTTTATAGGGAGTTGTGTGAGGGTTGTGTGGTTGGGGATGCTCCAATTTTAAATGAGTGGCTAGGATTTCATATGGAGGAAAATTGTGTTCGCCATAGGAGAGGGAGTGGGGATGGGCTTGACCGGTCAAAGAAGAGGGAGCTTGTTCATTTTGTCTTGACCAATGAGGTTATGACACCTATTGCAATAATTGCAACTAAGCCCCTTAATTTTGGATATTTGCACAAACACATGAAACGATACTAAATTTATGGGGGAATTGGTGTTTGATATTTTGTAAGGTGAGGGGGTGTTGTATTTTTTGCATGGGCTTAATTAAAGGGGCATTGGAATTAAGTTGGGATTAAAATAGATTAGTCAAAGTTGGTATCCCCAATTTAATTAGAATAAATTGTCATGTGCTCTTAAATTAAATGGGGGCACATGGGATCTCAATTGGGAGTGACACAAAGGTCATGAATGTGTAGGCTTGGTGTCAGTCTTGGACCCTTTAATTGGTCTGGCTCAACGGGTTAAGTTGGTGTCTCAAAATTGATGGCAACGACACAGGTGCGCGACACAGGATTAAATAATGGAGTTTCAATTACGGAAAATTGTGCAATTAATTTAGAGCACAAGAAATTATGATTTTGAGCGACGGGAAAGTCCAACGCCTAAATTGGCATGTCAAGTCCAGAATGCAATAACTTGTTGGAATTTATGGGCTGATGTTGGGCTCCGAAAATTTCAACAACGGTAGGGTGCGCCAAGGGTTTAATTAAAGAATCAAACTTCTACATCCTAAATTCTAAACCTCAATCATCTGCTGCTAAACTAAAATTTTCTAACCCATAACTAGACTATCTATAGAAATAATTGAGGGAGTTTACATCCTTCCCAACTTAGAAAAATTTTGTCCCAGAAATTAAAAGTAAAGCACGATAATAGCTATGAGAATTTAAAAGCAAAACTGGTAATCAAATGCGGTACATAAATTCATACCTCGATCTTCAAATAAATACAGAAAATGAGGCCGAATGGAATTCTTGCGCTGCCAGGTAGACTCGCCTGGCGAATGATGCTTCCATACAACTCTGACCAGTCGAATAGTCTGACCTCTCAAAGTCTTCTCGCTGTGATCGGGTATCTCCACTGGCTGCTCTACGTAAGATAAATTGGGCCTGACTGTAATCTCCGAATGATCAAGTACGTGGCTAGGGTCTGCCACGTATTGCCTCAACTGTGATACGTAAAATACTTCATGCACTCCTTTTAATGATGGAGGCAATGCAAGATGATAAGACACTTTGCCAACTCATTCCAAGATGTCTAAAGGTTCGATGTACCTCATACTCAGCTTGCCTCTACCTCCGAATCTGATAGTACCACGAGTAGGCAATATTTTCAAAATTATATGGTCACCTTCTTTGAACTCCAAGGGTTTGCGGTGTGCATCTACCCAATACTTCTGTTTGTCCTGCGTTGCACGCAGGTGGTCCTGGATCTATTTGACTTTCTCTACTGTCTGTGTCACCAACTCTGGACCAAGTATCTGACGCTCTCCCATGTCACTTCAACATACCGGTGGCCTACACTTTCTGCCGTACAGTGCCTCATAAGGTGCCATCTGTATGCTAGCCTAGCCTGGTAGCCTGGTATACTACAAATAGATATATAGATATCTATACACTAGTATATATATATCAACTTACATATATATACATACATATACATATATATATATATCTATATACATATACACATATGAATATATATTACCAATAGCTACGAACAATGGAAATTGGATTTAGAAATGCAATACAACAAACACGTAGAGTACATCACACCCATATCACACTAGATCTATAATACGCTTGCGATACGAGTCCACCATACAACTAAATATACCCCAAAGGACACGAGCAAGTCTAAAATAGTATATATAAACAATATGATGAATCAATTACACATCTACGTGTCCGTGTCAAAATGTGACATGCACAAAGCCCCGTGTCGGAGGTAAACCCCCAAATTAACACGTAGCACCAAATTATTGGGATACGGCCCACACGTATCCAATTGTAGACATGATACTAGCCACAAACAAACAAACACATATAATTTAGTCTAATTGACCAATTGACAAACACAACATGTGTCAATCTCAAAATTAACACAAAATACACCATAACTTCCTCCATAGGCCTCTTATGAACATAATTCTAATTCCTATGGATAGTCTCATCATATGGAGTGGTTCCTAATGATTAAAACACAGATTTAGAACCTAACTAAAGGGAAAAAAAATTAAATTGTACCTATTGGGAGATGGATTCTCAATGTAACCTCTAAATTTGATGAAATTGGCCTTCAACTTGTAGATCCTTGCTCCTCTTTGTAGATCCTTGCTTCCTTCTTCTAGATAATAGCCTCCAATGGTGATTTAGGAAGGAATTGAAAAGAAATTTGGTAGAAAATTGATGTGGGAATGAAGAAATTTGGTTGAGAAATTTTTTAGATCGAGATTTAAAATAAAAATGGGAGAGGGAAATTCCTTCCCTCATTTTAAATAGGCCAGCCCCCCTTAGCCCCTCCCTCAAGCTACTATACAATAGCCAATATGCCCCTTGGGACCTCTCATGAAGAAATAACTAAGGAGGGAAGGTCCTAGTCTAATGGGTTTAATTAAATTAATTATTCTCCTAATGAATAGCTTCTAATTGGGCTCAATTCTAACTAATTGTCAATGTTGGTCCATCGGTCTAAACTAAACTAGTTAGGTCCACTAACACAAGCCCTAAATAATAAACTAACATCTAAACATAATTAAATAATATAATAGATAATTATACAACATGCAAAATATTTGATTAATTATGAAATGACCAAAATATCCTTTCCTAGAAAATATGGTAGTGACAATCCAGAATGCACACGATCAAATCCAAAAATAAATAAGAGGAAAATTTTATAAGATAAAGAAATTGGGGCTTCGAGAGAGAAAACAAAAGAAAATATCTTACGGTTGAAGAGCATGTCGGATCGAACGTCGGTGGATGGCGGCGGGGGTCTCGCAGAGAATAAACTTTCAGGTAGCGGGAGGAGCCAGGCACAAGGGGCAACATTCAGCGTCGGAGCCAGACACTATGGACGGATGAACGTGAGGCCACCGGGGAGTGGTGAGGGAGAGGGTTTTGTTGAGGGAGAGGATTTTCTCGAGGGAAAGGATTTTGCTGAAGGAGAGGAGGAAGAGGGGTCAAGTAGACTGTCGGGGAGGCTAGGATTTCAGTAGAAAGTTTGGGAAGGAGAGAGGGGAGGTGGCGGAGGAGAGCAGCCATGTGGAGAAATGAAGAAAGGATGGAGAAAGGAGAGGCTCGGAAGAGAAATAAAAAATAAAACTGAGCAGCAGGATTTAATTGACCGCGGAACCGTCAACCTAGAACCTAGAGAAAAAAATTTCAAAAAATTTATAAAAGTGCCATCTGAAATGTGCGCGGCAATTTTTTTCACATGCATTACTTGAAGGTTATCAGGAAAACGTAAAGTAATGTAATAAGTTTTCTTGACGCTTCATCGAAAACAGTCAAGGAATATGGTCAAATTTTAATACTTAAAAAAAAGGATATTTTCTTGATGTATGTCTAAAACTGGCAACATAACTGCTTTCCTTGGCGGGTTTGGCCATACGTCAAGAAATCGACCATCAAGAAAGATCATTTTTCTTGTAGTACGTAATCATAGTGCATGATATTATAGACCATGCAATGTTATATACGTGTTAACGTGTCATGATTTAGATTCGTGTACTAGTCGTGGGTTGGAAAAGTATTACTGGATATGTGATCATACCTTATAGCCCATGCTTTAGTGTAGTCCGTGATAGTTAACAGATTATGCAACTCACGTATGATCACGCTAGCTTACCTTTTTATATATAGCCCATGTTAGGCCCAAGCCGATCACATTATCTTACTAATATTTCAAGGCATATTTATATATTATTTTCTTTATTTTAGTTCATTACATTATTGATCCTTACCATATTATTCTCAGTTCTTGCCATTATTTCACCATGATATTGTTTCTCGTGATATTTGCTACTTCATTTATTTCCATCATTTATTTTTATCGCTATTGCTTTTTATTTTTTCTGTCAATTATTAGAACTGCTATTTGGGTTGTACTTCACTCTAATCCTGACTGAATATATTTTTTAGATGACCCATTAGAGGACTGGTGTCTTATGTACTACGGCCCACAGGATGGCGAGCCTGTTGAGCTAGCATCTGTAGAGCCTCTTGAGATAGCACCACCAGTTGGAGAAATTTAGATCATTCCTTTACGATATTGTATATGATCTTAGCTAGACTTTATGGCATGTATTATTATTGAGACCATTATGTTGAGATTAGACTATTGGACTTAAACTTGTGATGTATTATGACTTTTTATTTCTTTTCTTCTATTCTATATCGTGCAATATCTTTCTTTAGTTTTATATTGTGATTGAGTATTGTTTACCATTGCCATATTATCATATTGTTCTTCATTTAGAGTTGAGATAGTATGAAATATACCTTATCTATATTGTGTGAGATGTTTAGATAATATTGTTGACCTAGACAGCATTCTACCGTCCATGTTACGGCGTCGGCTGGACGTTCTCACATACTCGTGCCCTTACACCGGGTGCGGGTCATAACACATTTTTGTGGTGGGCCATGCAGGTCTAGAATCTTCTTATAGTAGTACTCAGGCTTAGAGTATTACTACAAGCCTGCTTTAGGATATAAGACTAGGGATATAGGATGAGAGGATACTCAATCACTACTAGAAACATTTCTAATCTACTAAATTTGCTATCTTTATCATTCAGAATAATTACTTTCGTTAAAATATTAATGTCCTTCCTTGATGTTATCGTATCTTATGTAATATTAATTTCTTTGTTGAATTTATCTTCAGGATACTGCCGAAGACTCAATCGCAGTGCTCTGGAACAGTCTCGGGGAGGTCAGTTACTTCGTCACCTTAGAGAGAGAGACAGCAGCGACTGTTCTTCCTTTTTCCACTTGGAGGATTGTTTCACTAGTACAGGTGGGCATTTCAGCAACATCTTTTGGGGGTGCTCCACCACCAGTTCTGAGAATTGTTTTATCAGTTACAGAAGATCTTCCACCACTACCACCTTTGCCAGCAGACGGCACGCAGATATTGGCCATGTTCGAGGAGATGATGGTAGCACAGTAGAGGCAGACATACGTTCTATGTCAGGGCATCGAGAGTTCTCTCCAGTTAGCCCTAGCTACAGTGGAGAGGGTAGCGCTTGTCTAGCCACAGAATATACCACTTCACCCCATACCGTACCAGCCAAGGCAGGGTACCATCATTGACTTCAAGAGGATGGGGCCCAAGGAATTCAGAGGAATCGAGGGAATATTATACGTAGACGAATTGATCGAGGATGTTGAGAGAGCCCTAAGGCTAGCACAGATCCCAGAGGGCTTACAGGTGGAGGAAGCGGGCTACCAGATGTTCGATATTGCGCTGATATGGTTCTGCACAGACCCGAATGTCATGACCCGTACCCAGAATTTGGGGCATGAGTACGTGGGTACGCCAGCCTACGCCGCAGCATCGACGGTAGAACGCTGTCTAGGTCATGATACTATCTAATTAATCTCTCACGAATATCCAACTCTATAAGGAGACACAAATATCATAATATAATATGGAATATACTCAATCACATAAACTAGAGCACGATGAGATATCGAAGAAAATAAATAAAATATGAGACAAGTCTAAACGACAATAAATAGTCTAACCTACAAATAATATCATCCATATCTCCAAGTATATCGGAACAAGTCCTCAATGTCACAGTCTGGAAAAAATATCCTGTCAAGATTGGAACAAAGTACAAGCACTAATAGCAGTTCCATGTATATTAACAAAAACTATAATACAATGTAAAGGACTACAAGACAGATATGAATACTGGCAATAAGGAATACTGGTGAGTACAAAATACGGGAATAAAGAAATAATGGAATAACGAGATACTGGAATAAAAAAATACTGGAGCATGTCATCATCAATATACATCTAGCAGTGAAATAGAATACAAGTACACGCAAGAACAATAAACAGGTATGTAAGTGTGTACAAGAACAATAACTAGAAAATATAGACATGCTAGATCAATATACTAGAGATGCATGTCAAGAATCATCTAACTAAGTGTGTAAAACATCAGCATATAATGTGATCGACTTGGGACTATATGACTCATTATATTGATTAGCGATCATCCCTGCAAGGTTAGGCTAACCACATATAACAGCAATGAGGCATGTAAGGGTAAGGCTGCACCGACGTGAGGTGTGGGTGAGCTATGATGCATGTAAAGTTGGGTATGATCACATAAGCTACTAATATTTCCTCGTTTTTTCCCAGCTAGCACGATGGATTCCAATCACGACTCCTCGTGACAGGTCTCGATGATGCCAGCTCGTGTAAACAAAAGTGTTAGAGTCATGTATGCTATACAACAAGAATTATAGAGATTATCAACATAATAGAAACTGTCAAAGAATGTACTCGTCTGTGGTCCTGCTGTTGGCAATAACAATGTCCGATTTCTGAGGTCTTGTCTAAATAATCTAATAATGCTATAGACATCATATAATACAATATTGCATCAGACATTACTCTAACACACATTTATAAATATACTGGACTCAGGGCTATGCTAGGTATGACATCGGTCAACTAGTGTCAAGTGTGCGTCAAATTGCTCGGGTGTCGTGTCTGTAATTGTTGTGCAATCAGACAGTCAATGATACGGGTCTTGCCGGTACGTCGGTGTACATATGCCAGTCAACTTACAATTCACATGGTCACAGGTCAATGTAACTATGGGGTATCCATGGTTACACTCGGGTCACCTAGTAGATATATAAATATACATATTATCATATAGCATATAACCTTAATACTCATAATATATATATATCAATTAATTACATACATAATATATGTATATTCACTTAATATAATTTATACTATATATATTTATATACGTATACATATACATACAAATCAATTTTATACCTATTAAATGTATACTAGGGAATACCTATACAATACATATACATACGTATATATATACTAGTTTGAAAAATATATTATATATATATATACCAATATACCTTTGAATATATACCAATACGTATGTAAATACGTACCTACATACATCCATATAAATACGTATACGCGTACGTATGCGTAACCAACAATCACAAGAGAATGCTCCTCACCTTGGCTTCGGCGTGCACAGGCACGAGCGCTGCGATGACGATGATGGCGACGAAGATGACGTAGGTGATGACAACAATGATGGCTGCTCTTCGTTGATGGGCTGGTGGTGCGGGACATCATCCAGGCGACTAAGGATGGGGAGGAGAGTCGATGAGGTACTGCGGGGACTGGTCGAGTGCAGCGGCTGCGGGTCCAGCGGGTTGAAGGGAACGACGAGGTGGTGTAGAGTGGTGGTGGTGGTTCAGGTGACAATGGTAGAGGTAATGGGGGTTGGTCGGAGAGGGAATGATAGGTGGTTCTCGTGGAGGAAGGTGGCAGTGTTAGTCATCGGAAAAGAAGGGAAGAGGAGGAGGAAACGGTTCAGGTTGATGGTCGGGATGCACTCAGGCGGTGCAGCGAGGGTGTTCTCCGGCGGGCTCGGAGAGGATCGGGCTGCTCGGCCTCTCCAGTCGAGGGGCAGGCGAGGAGTAATCGTCGATGGAAGGAAGTTCTTAGGCGAGTGCTTCCGGTTGATGGGAGGATGGATAGCCGCGGGCTCGGAGTCGATGACCTGCTGCTCAGGGTAAGACGCCGGTGCAGCGAGGGGATGGCTCAGGCGGTGCTCGTCGAGTTGGCGAGGTGGTTGAGGGCGGAGCTAAACGGTGGGGCGGTGGAGAACGACGGGATGGAGACGTCGGGTCAGGTGGTCGAAGCTCGGGAGATGGTTTAGGCGGGTGAGACGAGGGGGTTGTCGAGAAGGCTACTGCGGAAAGGAGTCGGTGGGGGAACTCGGGTGGTGCTGGGCTAAAGGTGAAGACAGTGTGGGGTCCCTGGTCGAGGATTCTCTGGCATGACTGGACTCCGGCGAGGAAGGAGGAAGGAGAAGAATAGGAGGAAGAATATGGTAAAAGTCGGCTGAGGTATATTTGGTTTAAAGGAAAAAATAGAAAAGGAAAAGTAAAGGAAAGGAAGAGATTATTTATACAATTAGGGGGTGCTTGACCTAGAATTGGTTGACTGGTCAACCCCTCTTGGAATTGGGCCTCTCATGTAGGATTTCAAGGGGCCATGATTCAAATGGATTCAAACGGATGACTAGGATTACATCGGTTTACAGTTTGGAGGGCCAGGTCTTAAGGAGCTTGGTGTTGAATTATAACTCCTAAAAATTGTGGAAAAATATATATGAAGGAGAATTGGGTTTATTCCCGTGTCGTGTCCACCGGGATGGACACCTTAATGCACTTTTGCATAATAGTGCCCAACAATTGGAAAATTGTACAAAATTATGTTTAGGTTTAATTTAATTAAAAATTAATACAGCTGGTTTTCTAAAATTAATTAGAAGTACAAGGGACTGAATTTAAGTGGGACACAAGCATCAATTTACAGACTGGCACGTCTAGGACAAGGGTGTGAATCTATTGGAAGGCAATGGCTAGCGTGGCTCTCTAATTATCGAACAACGGTAAAGTGCAACAATCAATTAACAATCCTAATTATTTAGATATAATTAATTATCATGCAATCATTTACACATTAATTACGAAAAGACAAAAATACCCTTAATCTGAAAAGTGAGGGTGACACCGAGGATCGCGGTGCCAGGACTGACTTGGGAAGCTTTCAAAGAGCTTTTCAATGAGAAGTTTTTCCCAGATGTAGTTTTGAGTGCTCTAAAGATCTAATTCCTAGATCTCGTCCAGGGGAATATGACGGTGGATGAGTATGCGATGGAGTTTTGCAGACTAGGTAGATTTATAGAGGGATATAATCCTCTAGGGAAGGCCCAAAAGTTTTGGAAGGGTTTTATCTGGGAGATCAAATCTCTCACTAGAGGACAGCTCATGGCGATATTTGAGGATATCCTGATGGACACACAGCGGGTAGAGGATGACTTGGAGCTCAAATCTAAGAGAATACGAGATACGTCAAGAGGAGCTAGTAGTAGTACAGGTCCAGCCAAACTACCACACTTCCAGCAGTAGAGGACCTTCCATCAGCAGAGACAGCAGTTTTATTCACCATGTCGAGCACTGATACAACAGGCATACCAGGCCCCGAGACCAGCACATCAGGCCCCATAGTACACTCATTGTGGGAAGATTGGACATACACGGAAGCTCTGCTGGAAGAAGCTAACAGTGTGCCTCTATTGCGGAGAGCCAGGTCACCAGTTGAGGGAGTGTCTAGTTGCTCCAGTTGGAGCAGGCCAGGGAGCAACACCAACACAAAGAGCACCAGCGAGGCCACCTACGGGACAGAAGAGGGGACCTCCTTTATAGACTCAGAAGAAGCATTTTTTCAAGCACTAGCAGCATCAAAGAGGTGCACCGCAAGGGCGAGCTTTTGCCATGATAGTTTAGGAGAAGGACCAAGTTAGAGATGTGATATTAGGTTTAGTTCTTCTTGATTCTATTTCAGCTTATACTTTATTTGATTCTGGTGTATTCCATTCTTTTGTATTTGTACTTTTTGCTCTTAAGCAACGTTTAGAGTCTGAACCTTTGGCTAGGACTTGCAAGATCATGACTGAGAGAGGCATTATCCTAATCAGTGATGTTTACAAGGATCGAAGAGTTATACTGGGAGGCTAGGAGTTGAGCGCGTGCTTACTCATAATGCCACTTCCGAGCTATGATATTGTACTCGGGATGGATTGGTTGACTAGACACCAAGCTAGTATAGATTGTCATGGAGGCAGAGTTTTATTTTGACATCCAAGAGATCCAGAGTTAGAGATTGCCAGAGGAGGAGCAAAGCAGAGAGAGGATGCCATATATGGAGCCATGGTGGAAGAGAAGGAGTTGTCACATCCATTGTTAGATGAGTTCATGGATTTTTTTGGAGGAGTTGTCGAGTTTGCCGTCAGACCGAGATGTTGAGTTCTCTACAGATTTGTTGCCAAGCACAGAGGTGATATCTCAGCACGTCCATAGAGTTAACAACAGCAAGCTGTTAGAGTTGAAGAAGCAGGTGAACGAGTTACAGGACAAAGGCTTTATTCGATCTAGTTCATCACCATGGGGTACTCCGGTATTATTTGTACCAAAGAAGGATGGATCAATATGCATGTGTATCGACTAGAGGACTCTGAACAACCTCACTATCATGAACAAATATCTGCTGCCGGGATTTGATGATCTCTTTGATGAGTAGAGCGGGGCGAAGGTATTTTCAAAGATATATTTGAGGTCGGGTTTCTACCAAGTGAAAGTGAAAAATGAGGATATTTTGAAGACAACTTTTCGGACTCGGTATGGCTAGTTTGAGTTCTTGGTGATGCCGTTTGGGTTGACCAATGCCCTGGCGGTATTCATGAATCTGATGAACAAGGTATTCTACCAGTATCTGGATAAGTTTGTGGTAGTATTTATTGATGATATCCTGATATATTCGAAGATCCTGGAGGAGCATGAGGAGCATCTGAGGATAGTTCTGGAGAATCTAAAAAAGGAGAAGCTTTATGACAAGATCTCGAAGTGTGAGTTCTTTCTTGAAAAGTTTGAATTCCTTGGGCATGTGATTACAGGAGATGGGATCTTAGTAGACTCGAAGAATATTTTAGCAGTGGAGTCATGGGCTACTCCAAGTTCAGTGGAAGAGATCATGAGTTTTCTGGGTCTAGCAAGTTTTTACCAGTCTAGCAGGTTATCACCGGAGGTTTGTACAGGACTTCGAGTGGATAACTAGGCCGACCAGGAAGTATGTAGAGTTTGTCTGGACAGAGGAGAGTCAGGCCGCTTTCGAGGAGCTGAATAAAAGGTTGATGACAGCTCTAGTTTTGACGTTGCCATCAGGATTAGGTGGATTCACTATCTATAGTGATGCTTCATGGAAGGGTTTAGGTTGTGTCTTACAGTAGAATAGGAAGGTGATTGTGATTGCCTATGATTCTAGGCAATTATGTTCTCATGAAAAGAATTATCCTACACACAATTTGGAGTTGACAGTGGTCATTTTTGCTCTAAAGCTGTGGAAACAATATCTGTACGGAGAGTATGTGAAGATTTACACAGACCACAAGAACTTGATGTACGTGTTTACCCAGAATGAGCTAAATATAAGACAACGATAGTGGTTGGCATTGATGAAGGCCTTCGACATATCATTACAGTACCATCCAGGGATAGCCAATATAGTCCCTGATGCCTTAAGCATGTATCCAGCGGCTATGTGCTTACTACAGACAGATATTTACTGGCCAATCTTGAGAGCTTGGGTATTGAGGTGCTGGTACCAGGTGTCAAGATGCAGTTGTAGTGATTGCAGATACATTCTAAGCTGATGGACAGTATTCGAGCTACGGAATATGTCGATGAGTCTTTGAAGAGCATCAGATCGGATGGAATTATCCGAGGACTTCACTATTGCTGATGATGGATCACTATGGCACGGTACCAGGTTGTGTATGCCAAATGGGATATTGCACGAGAAGGTTCTTCAGGAGCGACATCGATCATAGTACTCTATACATCCAGGTACCAACAAGATGTATAGAGATCTGAGGGAGCATGTATGGTGGTATGGTATGAAGTGGGAGGTAGCGCACTTCGTATCCAGATGTTTAGTGTTCCAGTAAGTAAAGGCAGAGAGACAGAGGCCAGTTGGTTTACTTCAGCCTTTACCCATTCTAGAGTAGAAATGGGAGCATGTTACTATAGATTTTGTTTCAGGGCTTTCGCGTTCTCTTGGAGGTAAAGACGCGATTTAAGTCATCGTAGACAGGTTGAACAAATCAGCCAATTTTTTATCATTTAAAGTGGGTACGTCTATGGAGAAGCTAACTGAGATGTATGTGCGGCAGATTATCAGATTACACAGAGTTCCTGTGATCATCATCTTAGATCAGGATAGTCGCTTAATATCCCACTTTTGGAGGAGTTTGCAGTCTAGCTTTGGCACCCAACTCAAGTTAAGTACCGCATATCACCTACAGACAGATGGGTAGTCGGAGAGGACTATTAAGACTCTTGAGAATATGCTTCGCACTTGTGTTTTAGATTTCAGAGGATCTTGGGAGGATCATCTTCACCTGGTAGAGTGTGCTTACAATAACAGTTATAAGGCCAGTATCGAGATATCACCATTCAAGGCTTTATATGGACGGAGATGTCACACTCCTCTATCTTGGGATGATATTGGTGAGATAGTCTTGTTGGGACCAGAGATAATTGTGGATGCAGCTGAGAAGGTGAAGCTCATCAGGGATAGACTTCGGGTGGTGCATGACAGATAGCGGCATTGGGCCGTGTAAACCCCCTCACCCAAAAATAGGTATTTGTGTGTATTTTATAATTATTGAATTTTTTTTATATTATTTTCCAAAATCAACTTCCTACAATAAGCAACCCATAATTTTAATTTCTAATTTTAAGTATTCTTTTATTTATTTAATCATTGAGATTTTTATTATTATTTTCTTAGTTAAGTATAAAATGAATTCTTTGCATTATTTACTAATATAAATAAAGTGTTACAAGTGTTACTACAATTATTTTAAATGTATACTTAATATTTTGATATTTTTGAAGGTTTACCTAGTAATAAAGTTAAACTCTTATGTTTTGAAGATTTTTTTTATGAATACAATGGTTCATCTATTTTATTAGTATCTAACAACATATTTTTATTAATAATAATTATTTTGCTTATAGTGTATTCTCATCTATAGAACTACCCATTTATTATATACATAATGTATTTCTTGATTTTTTATAAATGTTTGACTATTTCTTATAGATATATTTATAACTTTATATTTATATATAGATTATGATAGATATAAATAAGATAAGAAGATAAAAGGAAAAGATAAGAAAAAAAAAAGATAACCTATTCTTAATCCTAATAACTAACAGCATACCCCCTGCTCTTCTTTCCTCCTTTCTCATTATGTATATATATATCTCGCTATATATGAAAAAAATCAAACCCTAACCCTAAGTCTCCCCTCCCCAACTCGACGACACCCCCGACCGCCGCACACCGACCGGTGATCGTCATCGCAGCCGCCACAGGCCGCCCACGAGAACAATTTTAGTAGTACCATGACAGCAGTCAATCCCAGACCCCCTTCTTTATGGTATGATATCTCTCCCATCTTTAATTCTTTTCATGAGTGGTTTGTTTGTAAACCCCCTAGGAAACCCTTCAAGTGGAACGAATTTTGGAGCCCCTGATTGATCGAAAAATTGACCGAAAGTTGGTCGAAAAATAGTTCAGAAAATCAATCCTACCGTCCATGTTCATGTCCAATTTTCCACCAACCAGTTTAATATTTTTAAAATTTAATTGAAATGACTTCTTTTCAATATGACCAAGATTATTACTGTTCTTTTAGTTTTTATAAGTTTACAATGTTGGTTAAATTATTTTGATTCCAAAACGACAAGAAAACTTGGTTTTTCAAAACTAAAATTTTGTGATACGGAGTACGTTCCGACAAACCGGACAACCATATCACGTACCAGTTACATCGAAAGGAGCGTATGGTATATCTTGACGTACGGGCTTTCGTGGAAGTTGATTAGGGTGTGAGTGTGTGCCAAAATCAACCCGTATCCGAGAAAAGTTCTCCCTATCAGTATTTTACAAAATTTTCTATTAGTTTGTGCACGCTCATCGGAATACAACAAAACTTGCGCCATCGGATCCATAGTATCATGCTGGTTCTGTGACCCAGGTTTCACGCGACTCTGAGACAGTTGACCGAGTCACCTATTCGCGGGCCCTATAGTTGACTTAACAGGAAAAATGTGATCGGCTAACCGGAATTCAAAATTGGACATACTGTTGAGTTTGTATCATTATTTAGGATTTATTTGACATATAATTTACCTTATTTTGATATATTATCCCTGGCACGTCTTTCGATACAAAATAGGCCACATTTGGACCCTACTTTGACCCGAAACTACCGTTTTGCTCCTGTGTCCAAATTAGATGAAAGGTTAGAGTTTTCTGACTATCTCGATATTTTTGGATATGTTGGTCATATTTATTTCAGCGTTCGGAGATGTTCATTCAGAGTCCCTACCATCGGTTCCTTATGCTTGACATCTGGACTCTTATATTACACAGATAGCTTGCTAGGCAAGTATACCTTGCCCTACTACAATATTTTTATGATTGTCCAATTTTCTTGTATGTGATATATTTCTTTGATTATTTACTTAGTCCTGTTTATTTTAAATTTTGTATAGTTGTTAGTAGTAGAGAGATCTATCTTCTTGACACATATTTGGACACGGAAAGTTGCATACATGAAATTAGAGTCTGTGTATTATTACCTGATTGGTTGTGATTGTATTCTTGATTCATTACTCCCTTGGTTTAACATGAGTACATTGTTTATAATAGATTTTTAGTTGATTTAGACTCGACTTATAGATACATTGGGTGGGAAGGACATGCTTTAGATGCTAGGGTAATGTTGTGTCGTGTTTGTGTCAGTTTTTACTAGTGCCTCATTTTACACTACTCGATATTTTGCTAGTGACTCACTTAAGCGCTACATGTGTACTTGTGGTCAGTCTGCCCTTGCGTTGAATGTTGTCCTCGATTTCATGAGCACATAAAATGGTTAATAATGTCACACCCTTTTATATTTCTCTGTGTATATTCCTTTATGAGATATTGTAGATAGTGGCATATCAATTTCTTGTGTACTTGTTATGTCCCTCTGAGGACCTAGCAACCTTTTCAAGTATAGAAGATCGGGACTATCTGCAGGGCTACATACCAGGGCCCAAATCTTCATCTTTTATCGAGGATGACTTACCTTTCGAGCATCCATGATCATCTCTTAGCTGATGGACTTATTAGTTACTGCTCTCCTTATTTAGCATTTTATATTGGAGTTTCGCCCTCCTCAGTCATTTTTAGTTTTTGATATAGCCATTAGTAGTAGATTTGTCTCCACCCGACTATCATTTTGGATTATTCAGACTTGATCACTTTTATCTAATTATTTAGTTTATTTATTGATTTGCGATGTGGGTGAGATTTAGTATACCTGTGACTTATATATGTATCACTTATGAATTTTCTTTTATATACAGCGTACGTATGTGTTATGGATTCCATATATTGGATTTGACATATGCATACGACTGGTATAATTACGTATTCCTAATCCTTGGTATTCTGGGACTTGGGCGTGGCATATATTTGTAGTGGCCCATGCAGGTCCAGTTAGCCATTTTGGTTACGTAACTATACCGAGCGGGCCTGCACTTAGGATTTAAGTTTTAGGTCTCATCCATATTTGACTATAACTCACCTTCCTTCCAATATGATCTCTTTGAATAAATGTATGCATCCTGCTTGATTCATATACTTTTTCTAAATCTTTCGCCCATCTCTAGCAAAGAGATAAATCTGCGAAACAGACGTGCCACTACCGAGGGTAACATATCTCCAGGGGTCAATGGCCAATCACTAGAAAAGTCTTCTCCAAGATAGATTTACGGTCAGGATATCATCAGGTAAGAGTCCGAGAGCAGGATATACAAAAGAAAACATTTAGGTCACGATATGGGCATTACGAATACTTAGTTATGCCATTCGGACTGACTAATGCTCCAACGACATTCATGGATTTGATGAACCATTTTTCATGCCTTACTTAGATCAATTTGTGGTAGAATTCATCGATGACATCGTGGTATATTCTCGTAATGAGGAGGAGCAAGAAGAATATCTCAGGATAGTTCTGCAAACTTTGAGGGGGCACCAGTTGTATGGGAAGCTTAGTAAGTGTGAGTTTTGGCTGGATCATATGTCATTTCTTGGATACATTATTTCTGGAGTAGGAGTGTCAGTTGATCCCAAGAAGGTAGAGGCAGTAGAGAACTGTCCAATTCCAAAGACAGTAGCGGAAGTGCATAGTTTCTTGGGCTTGGCATGATACTACATAAGATTTGTGTCAGATTTTGCTAAGATCTTGGCACCATTGACTCGGTTGACGCAAAAGAAAGTTAAATTTATTTGGTCAACAGAATATCAGATAGCCTTTGAAGAGTTGAAGAATAAGTTAATCTCTTTACCAATCCTTACTCTTCTAGCAGGCTCCGGATGATTCACAGTGTACTGTGATGCATTTGGAAAAGGACTTGTATATATTTTGATGCATCAAGGAAGAGTGATAGCGTATGCTTCTCGGCATCCCAGAGATTACGAGAAGAACTATCCAACTCATAATTTGGAGCTAGCAGCAGTAGTGTTTGCACTTAAGCTATGGAGGCACTACATATATGACGATCGAGTAGAAATATTCACAGATCATAAGAGTTTGAAGTATGTATTCACGCAGAAGGACATGGACATAAGGCAGAGAAGGTGGCTAGAGTTGTTGAAAGACTATGACGTGGAACTTTAGTACTATCCATGCAAGGTTAATGTAGTAGCTAATGCACTTAGCAGAAGAGGTGACAAATTTCTGTTGACTACTCAGAAGCACATTCTAGAATACTTATCAGAGATGAGTATCAAGATAGTACTTCCACAAAGTATAGGAGTTCAGGCTAGCCTACAGATTCAGTCAACTTTGGTAGATAGAATCAAACTAGCTCAGGCAAAGAACTCGGAGATTCAAAAGCTAGGAGAAGAATGTTATCAGGTCTTCGGAAGGAGTTGATAATACATGTGGATAAAACACTAAGGTTTGGAAATCGTCTATGCGTACTAAGCGGGAATATTTGGTAAGAAGTTATGACTAAAGCACACAGTTCCCAGTATTCCATTCATCCGAAAGGCACAAAGATGTATCAAGATATCAAGCAACCATTTTGGTGGAACGAAATAAAGTGGGAAATAGCATGCTTCGTATCGCGATGTCTGATAAGTCAGTAAGTGAAGGTACAACAACAATTATCGGCAGGATTATTACAACCGCTTCCTATTCCAGAGTAGAAGTGGAAACACATTACAATGGACTTTGTAACTGGTTTACCTAGATCACCGACTGGTTAAGATGCAATTTGGGTGATAGTAGATCGTCTCATAAAAGTAGCTTACTTTCATCCTTTTCGAGTAGGACAGTCTGCAGAATAATTGGCAAAAATATACATATGATAGATAGTGAGACAACATGGTGCCCCAGTAAGTATCGTGTCGGATCGAGACACTCGATTAAATTCATATTTTTGGAAAAGTTTGCATCAGAGTTTGGGCACCAAGTTAGGATTCAGCACAGCTTACCACCCCCAGATAGACGGATAATCAGAGAGAAGCATCCAGACCTTGGAAGATATGCTACGACCATGCACACGATAAATTTTTGTACAACAACAGTTATCAGACCAGTATTTAGAAGGCACCTTTTGAGAAACTATACGGTAGAAATTGTAGATCACCATTGGCTTGGGACGACATTCATGAGCAAAAAATATTAGCCTTTAAAATATTCACGCAGAAAGTAGAGGTGGTCAAGCAAATCAGAAAGTGACTTCGGGTTGCATATGATAGGCATCGTTTTTGGACAGATCAACATCATAGACCTTTAGAGTTTCGTATCGGCGACCATGTATTTTTACGAATTTTTCCTACCCATGGAGTCATTAGATTCGGGGTTCGCGGAAAGCATAGTCCCCGCTCGAGGAAAGCATAGGTTCATTCGATATTCGCGAGCGGGTAGGCAATGTTGCTTACCGTCTTGCCCTTTCGCCTTCGCTATGTGAGGTACACGATGTATTTTATGTGTCTCAGTTGCATAGGTATGTTCCAGATCCGAGTTATATCCTCGATCACTCTGAATTAGTCGTTAGTACCGACTTATCTTATAAGGAGCAACCTGTATCTATATTTGACCGAAGGAAGAAGGTGCCCAAGAATTGGACTATTTCTCTTGTCTGGGTAGCTTGGGACTATCACACACTTGGGGAATTGATATGGGATTGCGAGGACGATATTCGATCCTTGTACCCATACCTATTCGATTCAGAAGGTATATTCTTTCTTACGCCTTCATATATCGGATTATGTGATATGGTGATCACCCATTTGTTGTGATGATATTTCTTGTATGTGTAGTTGCTAGTAGATTTATATCGTGCTTGTCTTGACATCTCTAGTTATTTCCTGGATTCGAATTCTAAGGACGAAATCTTTTTAAGGTGGATAGAGATGTCACTCTCCATTCCCGATATACATATTTGGAATATATTTTTATTTTAGCATGGTTGCATGTGCATGGAGACTAGACCTATTCTTTGGTTTAACCTGGTTCATGATATATTTTGTGGGTTGTTCAACTCATAAGAATCTTTGGTTCAACCATCAAACCCTACCATATATAACCCAACATTTCTCTCTCTCTCTCTCTTCACTTCTTTAGTTCTTCCTCTTTTTTTAGCTTTTTCTCCCTATTTCATAGGCAAGCACACATTTTGATGGATGGATTAGTGTCGATCTGTATTTCTAACTTAGGGTTTTGTATATTTCATAAGTTTTTCTTGGTTTGGATCTTTTAACTTATGTATTTGAAAACCAATTTTTGTTACATGATAGAGCTTTTAATTTAGAGCATTTTAGTTTTTGGTTCACCTGATTTGGACTTAAAATGAGGATTTTATAGACAAAACAGATTTCAGTTTTTGGAGCTTTTCCACCATGGTCGAACCTGCTGTTGGAGAAGACAAAGTTCCCTTGCGGCCAGTGAGCATATGTGATCGAGAGTGTCATGCGGCCCAAGAGGGTTATGTGGCCTAAACTTTTATTGCATACTGACAGCATGCGTCCATCTTGTTGGATACATGACTGCTATTTACACAAGTGTCCTTGAATACCTTGTGCTTTCACTAACTGAACGAATGAGAAATTTTCTTAGTCCTAGAGAACTCCATGGGGTATTGAAGCCGATGAGGCACCGACAATCATGCGGCCTGGAGAGCATACGACCCCTATTTCTTGGATAGATGGCTCTGAACCATTGGCACTTATTTCCTTAGTTTTGTCTTTTCTTTCAAAAATACTTTATAGCTTGTCACATCAGTCACTTTATGTCACATCTCTAACACTTTATTTCTTTGACTGTCACCTCCATACTTGTCCTAAGGAGTAGACCTTAACCCTGAGCATGCAACCTGACTTTATGCGGCCTGACTTTTTATGCGGCCCTGACTTCTTATGTGGCAAGGATTGTCATGTGGCCTGACTTTCTATGTGTTCTAGAGACCCATGCAGCCCTGCTTGTTGATTTAATGAGCGACACATCCTGTCACGTGTTAAGTGATTATATTTGGGTTATACATCAAGATTTCCTCCAAATCCCTGAACGCATGATATTATATATATGTACATTGTTTCCCCAGCTCGATCATAATAAGTGAGTCAAACTACCAAAGCGTGGCTAGGTTATTGATTGTATGAATATTGCATACACGCTTAGGTGAATCCAGACTTGACTTTCATGGATTCGTATCTAGCGTGCTCATAATTTGTACCACATCTTAAGAGAAAATATCATGTGACCACGCATTGAGATTTCAACCACAACATAGGGATAATTAAGTAACTAAAAGTGGTAGTTATATTTAGAGGTAACAGTATCCCGGGATCATGCCAACGAACCTTTCCACATAGATTCATTCTAAGTGCGCTGTGGACTGGCCACCACAGATACAATATTTTATATGCCTTAGTGGAGTGCAGTATCTGACTTATTATTATGCTGAGCCACTGTTTCAATATAGGAACACTGGAACCGCTAATACCGTATTATTAGCGTAGTGGCCCTACGAGGGACTGGTGCATCCTGCAAGTGCATATTTTATTATATCGGTTTAGTTAGCTCATGTTTGGTATTGGTGTGATCTGAGGATACTTATTAAGCATTATTCTGAGATAACCTCAGACTCCATAAAATAGCAAGCCGAACAAATAATTGGCCGATATAAGAAATAGACTTGGTTGTGATTGTTTCTATTTAACTAGTAGCCTAGGAAAATGGACTATCATAGTGTAAGGGTTCAACCCTTGTTCTTGTTTTGTTGTAGGGTCAAGTCTTACTGCTTGGATATGCCATGGACCTAAGTTATGATACTGAACCTATATAATATTATATTATTTTCTTGGGTTTTTGTTTATCTAATTTGTGCTTTATTTATGGTACTTGCTATTTGGGGTATAACCCCACTAGTTTTGCATGGCTAGGTTTCGAGCCAGCACCTTAGGATCCAGCGTACTTTTTCCTAACTCATGGTGTGCACCAGGAATATGGTCGCAGGGGATAGCCAGTAGATTTTCTTCTTTCCTTTTCGTCTTGTACATTTACTTATTTTTGGCGTTTAGCCACAGGCATCTGTTAGCCGGCTCGGCTGGACATTAGTTTTCTTGCATGATTGTATTATATCAGAATACAGCTGATCACTGTCTTGTACTTATGTTACTCTTCCAACTTCTTATTTTGCATATTTGGACTCCAAAATATTTTGAGAAAGCGTTTGGGATGCCTTATTACTTATCATATATGCTCTATGCTTACTATTTCTTATTTAAATTATTGAGACATTTAAGTTCTGGACCATAGAAGACTTGATTGTAGCATGCACCCCCTTATCTTATACAGCCGTGATTGTCATACGATGTATAGTATCTTGTACGGGGTAGCTGGCCATGTCCATTCCATATTCTGGTACTGGGGCGTGAGAAAAGAGAACAATCTCAAGTGATCATGCTCAATACACATGAAGTGTACTAGTATAAACCTATAGTCAAGATAGACTAATACCAGATTATACCACAACCTTTTCAATAATTTGTCCAAGTCTATATAGGTTGTGAACTATTTATATATTCCATAGGGAACAAATAATATGATCTTCTGTGTGACACCACACACTATATTATCTATAATATAGAATATCAGACACTTGCATTAACATTATAACAAATACAATATGTAAATATTTGCCTATATGATTGTCATTTAAAAATAAGGAAATATAGTTAATACAAAGTGATGCTTTTAGTATATAACCCTAACACATTAGTCGTGGGTACGTCTAGCCTACGCCGAAGTATCAACGGTAGAACGGTGTAAAGGTCCACAATATAATCTAACAAACTCACGCAAGGATATACATTTAACCTGTCAATGGTAACTCAACTCCATAAGGAGGACAAGATGAATATATATAGTATCGATACTTAATCACGAGGAACTAGAGGCAGATAATGGCATGATATCATGAAGAGAAAGAAATTAACTGAAGGACCGTATGGCGACTCTAGAGGGGGGTGAATTGAATGCAGCAGAATAATCTACCCAATTTAATAATTTTTAGACTGAAGGCAGTTGCTAACTAACAATGTATATAGAGACAGTATAGTAAAGTAGTAAAGTAGAGAGAGAAAATAAACGCAAACACCAAGATGTATATTGGTTTCCCTCTGAGTGGACTAGTCCAGTCCAGAGAACTCAAGATCGGAGTTGCTCCACTATAATCACCAATAGTGAATCACAAGCTTTGATCTGAAGGCTTGCCATTTCTTTACACCACGAGGTTTGATACGAAGTCTCAAAAATTCATAGCTTAGAGAGAGAGAGAGAGACTAACTGGTGAAACAAAGCTCTTTACAACTCAAAAGACTTCTAGACCAAGATCGCACTTGGCACTAGAAAGGCTAGGGAGTTGCTCTTTGAGATAGGAAAATTAAGGCTTAGATGTTTGCTCATAATTAGATAAAAGATTAAAGAATGGTTGAGTGAGTAGGAATGAGAATTCTAATCCTATTTATAGTGTGTAGGCAAATAGAATTCGGCCAGAATTCGGATGGGGCTTAATTCAAATTTCCAACCGTTGGGCCAAGAAATCAGGAGCTAATGAACTGGCTGATTTTATACCAAAAGTGTAACCGAGTTCGGCCCAAGTTTGGTCTCTTTGTATGGTAGACTTTGTAAATAAAAGTGGCCTAATTTGGTAGATAGGTTCTTTGGTTTATTTGAGTAGACTAGGTATCAGGGTATAGGTTCTTGGATTTGCCAGTACGACTGAGCTTATAGCAATCCTAGACTCAAATAAATAAAAGATTACATTTGAATAGACGCAATACATACGGAATGTAATAGCATTGTTGAGGCTTCAGATGCAACATATCAATCCATGGTTTAGTTAACTATCAAAATCAAGTTGACTGAGACCGTATGGGCCAACAATGTCCCCCATTTTGATAATTGACAAACTATGAATGATATTGCAAGTCTTTGATATGTAAGGCTCCCCCGTAACTGTGGAGTAGTTGATATGCTAAAGACAACATCTGTGAAATATTATCTTGTATGCTAGTATCATGTATATCTTTCTCCTCTATTATCATTTGATCAAAATGGCATGCTCCCCCAAAATCGGTGAGATGACAAGAAAGACAAGAAAGTAAAGTGTATACAGGATAATATATAATGACAAAAGAAAAATTGCATTAAACTTTATTCATTTGAAAAAAAACATACAAAAGCAGATGTGTAGTAAAAATATCATAGTAAAGAATCTAAAAGTAAAAATTTTAAACATGTAAGATCCATTGAGTAACTAGTTGTCATTTTTTTTATCTTCATCATCCGGTTGAAGTATTCTGCTTGGATCGAAGAAGGCCTCAGCTGGATCCAAATATCGCTGAACATATGGGTGATCAACACGAAAAACTTGTTGATTCGGATTTTGTAGAATCAAAAAAGGTACGGCTGGATGCTTTGATTGGGTGTACTGAAATTCTATCAAGGTATTACCAAGAGCCTGAGTCTGAAGAGTTTGCCGATGATCAGTAGTACGATTGCGTATATCTTCTTGGTGGAAGCGATCACCCAACAAATTAAAAATAAACTCTAAGGTCTGTAGTTGTTCATCAACTGGAGGGACATAATCAATATGATAAGTGTTGGAGTTTGATGATGAGTTATAAGGTAACAACATAGTTGGCTCAATTCTTCGAATTCGATTGAGGTATAAAGGTTCCTCAAGAATTGGACAAGTATCCAATATAATATTAAAATAGCTGAAAATGGTTGGTAAGTATATAGCATATAGTAGTGGACGCCCTTTCTTGCGACATTGAACCATTTGAGATAATATGGTCTGTGGAATATTTAAGTTAATGGCAAAATGCAAGAGATATAAAGTTGACATTTATAGATAAGAGAATTCATCAAAGTAAGTCTTCTTTGGTAGAAGAGATGAAAAGATAATACGATATATTTCAAAGAAGTGACTATTCAAATATCTAGCATAAAATTTACCAGTAGACATTCAAGAGGGTGACAAAGGATATTCTTGAAAGAATCTAAAGTTAAGCTATGGTCAAATTGAACTTGCGTGATGTTGACTAAGGTTTGTCCATCAACGAGAATGCGTAGGTTTTTACCTAAGTTATTCGCATCAAATTCAATTGGAATACCACGAACTCTAGATGAGATAGTGTCATGTTCATATGTTAAGTTACAATAAAATATTTGAATAGCATTAGTGTAAATGTTGGTACAGGTCGTAACAAGTTATTCAAGTTGAAGTTTTTGAAGAATAGGTAGATAGTCTTTGTGTTGGGATAAAAAATCAATAGCATGGCCAAAACAGATGTATCTCTTGGAGAAGTCATTAAACCAATCATTTGAAATTTTGAGGCTTGGTATAGTAAAACCGTCAATTCACCTATCTTTGGCATAATGGGACAGAAGAGAGAGTCAGAAAAGGAATTTAGTTTCCTTTTAGGGGCTATTTGGAGAGGATATATAAGGAAAAGTTAAGGTTATTTATGGAGGAGAGATAATTTTCGTTGGTCTGAATAAATGAGAAACGAAATAATTAATATATAGAGTAGCAAAAACCTAAATTAGGAAGAGAATTAAATGATATAGCATATTCTGGAATTAAACTAACCGGTCCGAGCTCGGCCCGAGTTTGGTCCGAATTCTGTTGGCATTTATTTCCAGAATCTTAATGTAACTTTAATCGATATTATGTCTTTCTTGACTTGATATAAATACAGAATAATAAGTGCTGAACTTAGATCATACATTTTTTAAGAGTTTAAATCATCTCGGAGTAGCTATAGGGGCCGGATCCCAGCTAGCGGTGGTCCGAAGACACTTAAATACTGTGTCGCTTAGGTTATTTATTCCTTTTTGACAGAAGGGCCCTTTCGGCTTGTATCCAAAAAATTTAAAACTTTAAAAGGTGTGACAAAAAATTTGTAAAGCATCTTATGATTTTTATATTTTATCAGAATCCAAAAGACCTAATTCTCGACGGATAAAGTTAAATCGATCTTCTCCTAATGGTTTAGTAAAGATGTCTGCTAATTGATATTCCGTGTCCACATGCTCTAAACAAATATCTCCGTGTAATTAATGATCCCTTAGAAAATGATGACAGATTTCTTTGTGCTTAGTGTGTGAATGGCATACTGGATTTTTGGTGAGATTAATAATGCTATTGTTATCACAGAAAATAGAAATATTCTTATAGTACAGATTTAAGTCTTCTTGGGTTTTCTTTATCTACAAAATTTGAGCACAATAACATCCTGTGGAGATATACTCTGCCACAGTTGTTGATAATGCAACATAATTTTGTTTCTTGCTAAACCAGGAGACTAGAGACTGTCCTAGAAAATGACAGGTGTCGCTCGTACTTTTTCAATCGACTTTGCATCCAGCAAAATCAGCATCCGAGTAACCAGCAAGGTCAAATGACGTAGTTTTGGGATACCATAAGCCTGCCGACAAAGTCCCTTTAAGGTATCTAAAGATATGCTTAACAGCTTACAAATGTGATTCCTTAGGATTAGCCTGATATCTAGCACAAAGACATACAACAAACATAATGCCTAAGAGATTAGTTGTTAGATATAACAAACTATCAATCATACCTCGATACTTACATATGTTTGTAGGTTTAATGTTATCATCAAGGTCAAGCAAAGTAGATGTTGCCATTGGAGTTCCGATAGGCTTTGCATTGTCCATGTCGAACTTTTTGAGTAAATCCTTCGTGTACTTAGCCTGATGGATAAAAGTTTCTTGTGAATCTTGTTTGATTTGCAATCCGAGGAAGAAAGTCATTTCTCCCATCATGCTAATCTCAAATTCACTCTGCATACACTAACAAACTCGTTATATAGCATCTAATTAGTATATCCAAATATGATATCATTAACATATATTTGCACTAATAACAATGAATCAACAGAAGATTTTACAAAAATGGTAGTATATCAACTTTTTCTTTTGAAAAATCATTTTCAAGTAGAAGGAAGCTAAGATGTTCCTACCAAGCATGAGGGGCTTGTTTGAGTCCGTATAGAGCCTTTCATAACTTGAATACGTGGTCAAGGTATTTAAAATCTTCAAAACCAGGGGATTGTTTAACAAAAATATCTTCTTTGATAATACCATTTAGAAAAGTATATTTAACATCCATTTAAAAAAGTTTGAAGTTATGAAAACTAGCAAAAGCGCAAAGCATTCAGATAGATTCAAGTCTAGCAACATGAGCATAAGTCTCATCATAGTCAATACCTTCCTCTGGGTTGTATCCTTGAGCTACGAGACATGATTTATTATGTGTAATTGGTCCATCCTTATTTAATTTATTTTGAAAACCTATTTATTACCAATGATCGGATAATCATTAGGTTTAGGAACGAGTTCCCAAACTTGATTACGTTCAAATTGGTTGAGTTTCTCTTGCATAGCAGAAATCTAAAATTCATCAGCAAAAGCTTTATCAGTATTTTTAGGTTCTATTTGAGAAATAAAAGCAATATTTGCAATGATATCACTATCTGAGGAAAATTTACTTACATCTTTCGATACATTACCTATTACCAAGTCCTCAGAATAATTTATGGAGAACTTTAGTCTCTTTGGCAGACTTTTCGGATGACTTACACTGTTTGTATCTTTTGATGTCTTGTTGGTTGTGGGTTGACTACCTTTATTGTCGTTGTCATTTAGTGCTTGAGTATTATGTTCATCAAATATAACATTGATTGATTCTTCAATAGTCAATGTGGTTTTGTTGAATACTCTGAATCCTTTACTTTTGGTGGCATAACATAGAAAAATACCTTCATCGACCTTGGAGTCAAATTTTCCTACATTATCTTTGATATTAAGAATAAAACATTTGCAACCAAAAACTTTAAAGTAACTAATTATGGGGATTCTACCAAACCAAAGTATTCTATTTGGATTTTCTTCAATATATGTCGAATAAGCACCATATTCAAAATATGGCATAAAGTACTTACGGCTTCAGTCCAAAATTATTTTGGAAGGTTATACTGATTTAACATGACTCAAGCCATATCGTCAAGAGTTATATTCTTTCGTTCAACACCATTATTTTGTTGTGGAGTTCTAGGACAAAAAAATTTATGAAAAAAACTATTTTTATTAAAAAATATTTTAAAATCACTATTTTTGAATTTGCCTTCATGATTACTTCGGATACGAGTAATCATGAAACTATTTTCGTTTTGAACCTTTTTGTAAAAAGTGACAAATTCAGAAAATGCTTTATTTTTATTTGCAAGAAAATAAACCCATGTGTATCTAAAAAAATTATCAACAATAACATAAGCATAAAGCTTATGGCCAAGACTGACGACTCTACTGGGTCCGAACAAGTCCATTTACAAGAGGTATAGAGGTCTAGATGTACTTACAGTGTTGATTGATTTAAAGGAAGATTTAGTAGCTTTATTCTTTTCACAGTCAGCACATAGCATATCTTTCTTGAAAGTAATCTCTGATAAGCCTCTTACAAGTTTCTCTGTGGATAGCCTTGCAATAGTATCCATACTTGCGTGTCCTAGACGCATATGCCATAGCCAGCTGTCATCTTTGTTGGCGTATAGATATTTGCATACATTGTCAATATCTTTTGCAAGATAGAAAATATATATATTATTTTTCCTGATTCCTTCAAAGATAACCTTACCAGTGGATCTTTCATAAATAGAACATTTTATTTTTAACGAAGTTAATACCATAACCATGGTAAGCTAAATGACTGAT
Organism: Iris macrosiphon; assembly: GCA_036927795.1. Classification (NCBI taxonomy): domain Eukaryota; kingdom Viridiplantae; phylum Streptophyta; class Magnoliopsida; order Asparagales; family Iridaceae; genus Iris; species Iris macrosiphon. The sequence goes on from JAYESA010000010.1 coordinate 149,469,450, forward strand.
GCTGAGTAGGTTATGTTTTAATTTCGTTACTAGACAAACGTCTTTTATGACAGGATAGGGTGGAACACCTATATTACTATTACCAATAATGTATCCTTTGAGGTTATTGCCGAATGAGACATAACCTTCTTTCTTCATCGATAGCGTTGCAAATAGGTTAGCATCACCAGTCATATGTCGTGAGCAACCACTATCGAGAATCCACTTGCTTCTAGCATGAGAGGGTTGTTCCACCTACAAAATAAGTTGTAGATGTAACCCTTGGTACCTATTTCTTTAAAGGTCCTCTGTGTTAGTTTTTGGTACCTATGCATAAACATTCATATCTACTAACTTTTTTTTCTACAGAATCTAGATATATGTCATTTCTTACCATAATAGTGACATATAACTATGTGATTGGTGCTTGGTGCAGTATGATAGATATGATTGTGTGAAGCAGTTCTTTGTGGTCTATGTGGATAGAATGCATTATTGACATTTCTTTGTGGTCTTTGTGGATATCTATAATAGAATGCATGATTGTGTTTGACATTTCTTTGTGCATGATGATTGCATGAACTGTTATGCATATAGATAGGAGCATAGTTGTGAGTGTTCTTTTTTCTTGCTACGTGTCTTGTGTTAGGTTGGGTGGAGGTTTGTTCAACATGTTTATCCAATCTAATCTCTAAATTTTTAGAGGTAGCACATACTTTATCATATTTAGCAGTAAGAGCATCTATTCTACATGCAGTAATATAATACTTCTTCTTTTCATATTCAAGTTCTTTCTTAAGTTTAATGTTCTCCTGAGAGCTCTTGTCAAGACTGGGAAGTGTCTCGTAGAGGTTAAGCTTAAGTCTAGAATTCTAGTCTGAGTCGTTTGAGGTATCTTTTTCTTCACTTAGTAGAGATGTTAGTCTCTCTATTTTAGTTTGACATTCTTGAACATCTTTCTTAGCATGCTTTTACTTATTTTTAAGTTTCCTAAAATCATCAAGCAAATCAGTAAAAACATTACCTAGTTCATCAAAGATAAAATTCTCATAAGAGTTATTATCCGTTACCTGACCAGCTAACGCCATGAAGCATAGGTTCGCTGCTTCTTGAGGATTCTCTTCTTCTGATTCACTAGCTTTATTTTTGTGCCAAATATAAGGGTTTGCATATTTCCGAGATGATGTTCTTCTGGATGAGTGATTATGGCAATTTTTTTTTTCTTAGGGTTGGACAATCTTTCTTTATATGCTCTGTCTTCTTACAGATATAACATATAGGCTCTTCATCACTGTTGTCTGTTGGCTCTTTCTTCTTTGATTTCTCAAGCTTTAGAAATTTTCTAAAGTTTTTGGAGGTCAGGGCAACTTCCTCATCTTGAGCCTCATTGTCGTCAGACTTGTAGTTGGTGACCTTTTTGTGATGTGCCTTAAGATTAAACATCTTCTCCTTGGGAGTGGGTTCTTTAAATTCCTTGAGATCCAGCTCGTGAGTCATCAGCTTTCCCATGAGCATCTCGAGGGTCATCGTGGTAAGATTATTCCCTTCTATGATTGTAGTGGCCTTGGGATTTCAATTCTTGGTGAGTCCCCTAAGTACCTTGTGAATCTTCTCGTGATTGTTGTACTCCTTGACAAGTGATAATAGAGGGTTGACGATGTCAAGGAATCTTATAAACATTTGAGTGATCATCTTATTTTGCTCCATCTTGAATGCTTCATACTCTTGTGTTAGATGACTTAATTTTGATTTCTTCACTTGGGAGGTTCCTTCATGAGTAACCTCAAGAAGTTTTTATACTTCGTGCAAAGTTCCGCAACTAGAGACCTTGTTAAATTTAATTCTGTCTACAGCACAAAATAGAGCATTAATAGCTTTAGCATCAAGACTAGCTTATTTTTTTCAGTATCTGTGTACTTATTATGAGGTTTCTCTACAAGGGTACCATCTATGACTATTCTAGGTGGCTTCTTGTATCCTTCTACTACTATAGCCCAAAGGTCAAAATTATGTGACTTTAGGTAGAAGCTCATACGTGTCTTCCAGTACGTGTAGTTAGTACCGTCAAATAGGGGTGGCCTATTTGTGGACTGACCTTCAATATTGTTGTTGTAGATAGATCTAACAGTTGCCATAAGTCTCTTAGGATGTTAAGCAAAATATTAAGAGAACTAGCTATGATACAAATTGAAGGACCGTGAGACAACTCTAGAGGGGGTGAATAGAGTACAGCAGAATAATCTACCCAATTTAATAATTATCAGAATAAAGGCAGTAGCTAACTAACAGTGTATATAGAGACAGTAAAGTAAAGCAGTAAAGTAGCAAGAGAAAGCAAATATTAATACCAAGATGTATACTAGTTTTTTTCTGAGAGTAGTAGTCTAGTCCCGAGAACTCAAGCTCGAAGTTTCTCCACTATAATCACCAATAGTGAATCACAAGCTTTGATTCGAAGGCTTGCCACTTCTTTATACCACGAGGTTTGATACGAAGTCTCACAACTTCATAGCTTAGAGAGAGAGAGAGAGTAACTGGTAAAACAAACTCTTTATAACTTAGAACACTTCTAGACCGAGATCGCACTTGGAACTAGGAAGGCTAGAGAGTTGCTCTTTGAGATAAAAAAGTTAAGGCTTAGAGGTTTGCTCACAATAGGATAGAAGATTAAAAAATGGTTGAGTGAGTAGGAATAAGAATTCTAATCCTATTTATAGTATGTATGCAAATAAAATTCGGCCAGAATTTGGATAGGGTTTAATTCAAAATTTCAACCGTTGGGCCAAAAAATTAGGAGCTAATGAACTGGTTGATTTCATACCAAAAGGGTAACCGAGTTCGGTCCGAGTTTGGTACGAGTTGAGTGGCCTGATTTGGTGGCCTGATTTGGTAGTTAGATTCTTTGGTTTATTTGAGTGGACTAGATATCTTGGTGTAGGTTCTTGGATTTGCCAGTGCGACTCAGCTTACATCAATTCTAGACTCAAATAAATAAAAGATTAAATTTGAATAGACGTAATACAAACGACATATAATAGCAGTGTTGAGGCTTCTGATGCAACATATCAATGCATGGTTTAGTTAACTATCAAAATCAAGTTGACTGAGGCCTGATGGGCCAACAATAACAAGTCATAATAATATCCAAGTCTAGAATCTAGTAATAAACATAAAGGGCCTCAAATATAAATAACATGCTAATGTCTAAGCTGGAGACATATCCAGTACAATAAATAGATACTAGCTAAGGGTCTATTATAGCTAGGTGAGCCTCCTCGACAGCTGGTACCAAATCATCCTGGCCTAAAGGTGCTACCTCTACTGGTTCTCCATCCTGCGGGCCGTAGTATTTGGGACACCAGTTCTCTAAATAGTCATTTGAAAAAATATATCCAGTCAGGATTGGAGCAATATACAAAACTCTGAATGTAGTTTCATATACATGGTAGAGGATATAATACAGCAATAGAAAAATATACAAGATGCACGAGTAAGTAGAAAATAGAAATACAACTGAACTAGGCATATAAACACGAAGGATAACTGGAAAAGTAAATACAGGCAATAAGGTATGAATTATAAATAAGATAACTATAATGAGAGAACTAATGATACTAAATAAGTGCTTTAAAGTATAAGTTTATTATATGATCAATTTGGGTTACACACAAATATACTAAGGTAACTCAATTATACGTATCTTATATAATTGGCATGCACACAAATACACTAAAGGGTTTGATCACATAATCGATTTCTACTCCCCCTTTCTGACTAATATTCATGGATCTAATTAAGACACGTTACGTACACGAATATAATATGAGCACATGGAGCACACAGATATAATGTGAGCATATGGGGCCCACTAATAGATACGAGTACAAGGAGCACACGATGTACAGGATAAGATACAAGTACAAGGAATGCCCAATGCACACGTGAATAAATAATATCTCCTAATTTGATCCATACAATACCAGCCCGTATAACATCGTGTCAGAATCAAGTAGTGCAAATCTAAAATATGTGATATATATATACTATCAAGTACTAAAAACTAACAGAGAGATGTACTCGCCTAAGGTCCTGAGAAAATAAGACCAAACGGTGTCCGAACTGGTGTTACACAGACTTATATAGGAAATATCTTGTCATTTAGTATGTTGGAATGATAAATAAGCTTAATTAAGTAAAAATAGAATTTCTAGGTCAATACAAGGTTATACTAGTCAAACTAAGTCAAACTAGGTCTTCGCTTTGGTTTTAGGTTCATATCAAGCTTCTAGTGTGGTTACAAGTCTAATTTAGTTGATACTAGTTGATACTAGGTCATACCTAGGTTTTCTAAGTCATACTAGGTCAATCTAGTCAATATTAGGCTTATACTAACTAACAAGTTGTCATACTAAGTATACTAGTAAATGACTTAACCTATAACTTGACATGTAGCAATACTTTACAATATAACTTATCTTGAATATTACCTTAGTGTTACATTAACTATTACCCTTACCCCTACTAACTTGGTATGAAAATATACCTAGTACTATTAGGTAGCAACCCCAATCTTAACTTAGTTATCTAATACCCAATATCTTTGGTTACCCACAACTCTTAGCTTATATATCTAACCTATAACTATATGTCTAGGTATCCTTATACTTATTACACCACTGATACCAAATGATAGCACTAACTTACACTTACTATATACAAACTGAACCTACCCGTGCACTGATACTCACTAATACTCAAGTTCCCATCTCATCTAACCATCTTTAACACATATGCTTACCATCTTAGGTCAATTACATAAAAGTATCAGACTTTGACCTTACTCCTAAAATCTGGACATCACATCGGATATCAGTCCTAACCTCTACTTCTTGACCTGACCTTACTAAAGACTTATTGTGCCTAATGCATAATAGTACAATACTCTACCCAAGACTCTTTCTACCTACATAACCCTCCAACTGAATCAGCAATCCCATTGATCAACAACCCAGATAATCACCTAACTGCTGCTACGGTGTGAATTGGAGAATGCACAACACAGTGTACCCTGCAGGACACTCCTCCATTGGTTCACTACATACCTCTATTTCTTCACTACTCCTATATACCACACATATGCACATCCACACCTACACTAATCAATTACCTATACATCCACTACATTAATACTCTAACACTCAACCATAATCCTTACTTGATACACCACTGCTTCAAAACATACCCTCATCATCCCTCATACTCACTACTAGTCCCCCCTTAAGTCCTCTTGTCTGCCCACAGTTGGTCATTCCTTGCAGTGCATTAGTGCACAAACTCACAGACAAATATAAGCTCACACACACATACACACACACACACACACACACACACACATACACACCCCTAAGCCTGTTACCCCTTACTCATACACTCACACCAACAACAACAATCTACCAACATTGATTCCAAATCTGAGCCCTCACTTACACTCTCCTCACTTGGTACACTGAGATACCCTCTTAACTGATACCTGATACCCATTTCTCCCCTCTAAATCAGCTGGTAGCAGCTGCTACCTATCATCTACAGTGCACTGCCTCCTCTAACCTCACTATCTAAGATACACACACACCATCTAATATAACTAACATACATACTAATATTCACACATATATATATAACACAGACACACTAGTGTAAAGTTAAATCATCAAGCACCTAATGTGCAATTTCTAGATACTCTTGATACATATGATACACTCCTCAAATATCCATCCCATGTGATACCACTACTCCAAATACATGAACCACATCCTAATGTACCAAATATAATATAAAATAATGAGAAATGACCTACTAGAAATTCCATAAAATACATGGTGCACCACTTCGGAGTTTTTCTTAAATGGACACAAAACTCATTATAGCTTCCACTATAGGCCTCATATGCACCTAGTTCTTCTTCATATGAGTAGTCCTAAGCAAAGGAAGAGTTCCTATGGGTATATTATACCATTCTATAATTAAAATGACAAGAAAAATATGATTTTATCTTTTGGGAGATGGATTCCCAATGTGGCTCCTTTAAATGGTACAAGAATGAGAAATGAACACCAAATCCTAGCAAGACTCCTCTTCTTCAATCCTCTTGTAATTTTCAAGCTTATAGCTCTCCTTGGGAATTAAAATATGAGGGATTGGGATTGGGTTGGAGAAATTTGGTGGATGGAGGATGGGATTTGAGGAAAAAAATTAATGAGGGAGGAAATAAATGATGTGATGGTGATTAATGAGGCTATCCCCTCTATATGCTAGGGTCAACCACCTCTAGGGTTAGGGTTAGTTGTTCCCAATGTCTAAAATATCCTCCAAGTTATTATGAAGAGTTATTTGAATAAGGGGGGTTTAACTAAAAGGGTTTCTAATTTAATTACAAGGGGTTATTGACTCATTCCTACTTCTTTGACTAGTCAACTATGAGTAAACCAAATGAGTTGCACTAATGGTCATGATAAGTCTAGTTGTGTTCACTTAGGTTCAATAACAATTAGTCTAACTAAGGGGATAACATACAACCATCATCTATATTATATATTTATATATATACAACTATACCAATTATTTTGAAACAAAGATATATCAATAATAAATGCTTCAAATTACAAAAATACTCATATCCTGAAAAGTGAAGGTTACAATCATACCTGTCTTAGAAAAATTTTGCCCTCAAAATTTAAGAAAGAATTAGCACTACACAAGCAATTAAAGCAAGAAAGAAAATACCTCACGCCTCAAAAAGATAAGGGTATTGCTCGTGCATCTCGGCTTTCCTCTCCTAGGTAGACTCTTCGAAGTCAGTACCACATTTTTAGATACGAATAATTTTGTCTTTATAATTTATTTATATTTAGTGGTTATATTTTATATGTTATATTTTTTATTTTTTATTATTAGACTAGCCTATTTATTGGACTTGACCCTAGTGGACCCAACTAGACTTGAACCCAATATTTATTATTAGACTAGCCTATTATGACACTTTGAACCCAATATTTAGGGTAGGCCCATTAGACTCATCCCTCTTCATTAAATTGTAGATTAGATTAAGCTTTTATTAAGATTAGAAACCTCCTTAATTAACCTCCTAATTAAATATCCTTCATGAATAATTAGTGGGGGCATATTTGACATTGTGTATTACTTGGAGAAGGGGGAATAGGTGTTGGCCACCTAAAGGGGAAGTTATCTCTCTCCTCTTCATAATCCACTCAATTTAGATCCCCAATTGTGTTCTTTCCCAATTCCACTAATCCCTCCACCAAATTCCTCTTAAACTACTCGTATTTTCTTCCAATTTTATCATCTAAGGATCATTAGAGTTTGGATTGCAAGCAGCACTTGAAGAGGAAGGATTTGGCTAGGAGCTTGTGTCCTAATTTTGTCCATTGAGTATTTTATTGGGAATCCATCTCCCAGGTATAAAATTTGAAATTCTCTTTAACTTAGATCATAATTATTGTATTTAAGCATTAGAAAATATCTCATACCTTAAGGCTACCGATAGGAAGAAGAACTAGGTTCATACGACCCCTATTGTAACTCCTACATTGAGTTTTGTGTCCAATTAGGGAAATATCCGAGATTGGCACACAAAGTATTTGTCATTTGGTCAATTAGGTCTAATTAGACATAGATTAATTGTGTGGGGCTAAATACGTGTCCAGAATTGGATACGAGTAGGATGTGTCATGATACTTTATGATATACTATGATATGGGGGTTCATTTTGGGTTTTTTTTGTGCATATTAGTGTAAGTTCTCTTTACATTCCATTGTAACTAGCCACTTTAGTTATATAATAATGATATTGATATGTATAATTAGTATTTATAAAGTATTAGGAGTTTTGGTATTTCTTTTCAGTGCGTATCATGTGTATCCTAGTTGTGAACTCTAGGAATTTAATGAAATGATTATAGTATGTGTATTATGTGCACTCAAGCATTAGTTGTGTTATATATGGATATTATATATGTATCTAATAGGTAGCGAGTATGAGAACTAGTGTATTAATGTGTGTTAGCTATGGGTGTGTGTGGTTGATACAAGCGAGAGTGTGTACACATATTTGTGTAACTAAGTGAAGTGCAAGGCCTATGGTGGGTGACATTCAAGTAAAGAATAGGGGCTCAGGTAAGGGAAATACCTTGCAGTAATATAACTAATGCAGTCTTGGTGAGAAGGTGTCACTACCATATTTCTAGATGAGGATATTTTGGTTATTTAGCATATTTATTTTTAGTGATTAAATATTTATATTATGTGCTACTAGTTATTATATTATGTAGTGCTATTTGATTATTTGTTAGTTGGCTAGCATATATTTATTTGGACTTATCACTATTAGACCCATTGGATTGCCATGACACATTGAGCCCAACCTTAGACTAAGCCCACTAAACCCTTTCTTAATTAATTAAGGAGATTAGTTTAATTTATATTAGTTTAGAGACTTTCCAAAATAGCCATTCTTAATTATTTCTCATAATTATATAATTGGGGTACATTAGATATTTTTTTGTGACTTAGAGGGGAAGAAAGGGGGGTCGACCATATGAGGACTCCTCATTCTCTCTCCTCTTCATTAGTTCATTTGATTTAGATCCCCAATTATGTTCTTCCCTAAATTGACTCATCCCTCCACAAATTCAACCTAATTCACACTCATTCCCTCTCATATTCATCATCTAAGAAGTATTGGAGCTTGGATTACAAGAAGAACTTGAAGGAAGAGGATTTGGCAAGAGAATTGTGTTCTAATTGTGTTCATTGAGCATTTCATTGGGAATCCATCTCTCAATAGGTAAATTCTAAATCAATTCCTTAAATTAGACTCTAATTCGTGCATTTAACCATTAAAAATTATCCATTGGCTTAGGTGTAACCTTCGTATCCTTAAATTTTAGCTTAGATGTTGTTAATAAGTAAATTTGGGGCCATTGAGATTTTTCTTCAATTTTTGGTTAATTAAAAACTAGTAACACTAATTTTTTAGGACTTTCAAGAATTTACTTTAGGGTTAAACATAACTAAAAATTTTCCAAATTTTTATTTTAGGTTCTAAATAATCAAATTTATTTTCTAGAGTTTTTTGGAAATTTTTTGATTATTTTTAGTATTTATTTTGAGTTAATTATGCAAAACTGAATTAAAAAAGAATTTTTTGAAAAAGAAAACCCATAAAAGTAATTCCCCTGCCCAGTCAGCCAATAGGGGCATGCCAGTCAGCCTCCCGCAGCAAACAGGGCGGGGCCCGCCTGTCAGCGACCCACGTGCGTGGGTGCGGGTGGAATTGGTCTAAGCCGAGCCGAGCCGAGTCCTAATCCGACTCGGACTCAGCCGAGCAAAGACGGGCTAAACCTGGGTCGTTCGATCCGAGCAGGAGTGCGTGGATGGATGCCATTTGGCACACTCCGAGCCGTGGTGGTTTCTCTCTCCTCTCTATATATAGTATTAAGGTTATAATTTCTAGGATTTTCTTTAGCCGATTTTGGAGAATTTTTATCTAGGGTTTCCTTCATCTTCGAGAATACATTAATCATAGCTACGGACTCTAAACATGGTCTAGTTTCTTGCGTTAGAACTATATTGAGGTTAGTTTTCTGAATATATAAATTATTTCACGAAATTATGAATATTAAATTCTGGAAAATTTGTAGGGCATAATATATCCGAAAATAGTCGTGTCTCGGTGTTTTCGCGATTCCTGGTGAACCAAGATTCAGAATTATGAACCTTCTAAAGTTTCAGAAATCTAATGTCGAGATAATTGACATATATTTTTTACATAATTTAATTCAAAATATTTCTGTGCTGTTAATACTGTAGAACTTCTAGGTTAGCAATCAACCACCGTTGCATAATAGGATTTTGGTATATGCTATAATTTCCAAACGAATTCGAATTCGGATGAGCCATAATTTCTAGCATATTGGTGACACTGAAATCTATAAGAAATCATGCATGAAAGTCAAGTTTGTTTCTGTTGACTTTTCGGTCAATAGATCGTCTCAATTTGCGTGCCATGAGTCTCGAGTTGATAAAATTTAGTTCCTTTAAAAAAAATTAGAAATTAACCTAAAAATTAGAATAATAAGATTAAAATAGGATTTTAGAGTAATTATTTCAGAATTAAATAAATTAAAATAACTTATATCTAGACATGGTAACATATCATACGTAGGATCTGGACTCTGAATTGGGACCTGATCCAACCACTGCTAAGGACCATAGGCTAGTACATTTTTGTGATTACTTTTAGTGCTTGATAGTCTCTATAATGCATGCTTAGTATTGATTATTTAATTCTTGACACTTGTTACATGAAATAGTACGATGAATTCTTATTATGAGATACGTGAATGTTCTGGATTATTGTTATTTCTTCGTGACTGGTTCATAATCCATGTTGTACTAGTCGGGCAGGAAAATACTTAGTGGACATGTGAACTACCATTTCCATTTCATGGTCTTACTGGAATAATAGCAGTCATGCACGACACACGTGGTTTGCCAAATTTTACCCCTTAGTCGTTCACATGTCAACAAGGTATTTCAAATCACATAGAGTTGTTGTTCCTATCTATTCTTCCATACATTACAATTATTTTCTTTGTTGCTTGGAGATATTATACTACATCTTTGCCATGAAAGGACTTTAGAAATTGGTTATTCAAGTTGCCTTATTGTGATTTTAGTTTTGTTGCTATCATATATTCTTTACTATTTATTATCTTATAGCTTCTACAATGTGTTGAAACTATTTTTACGGTGATGTACTAGTTCCTTTCCTGACTGCATAACCATATTTTAGGTGACTACGATAAGGATGCATTCCCTACACATTATGGACCATATGCTACCGACATAATAAAGCCTGATCTTACCCTTCCGGAGGATCAGGGAGAGTTAGCAGATCAGATACCGTCTGAAATGGAGTAGTTTAGTAGAGTAGTTGATTCTTATAGTTATTTTGGACCGGATTGTTCTCCGGCAATTTTTTTAAAGTATTTTGAATATTATACTTTGGATATTTAGCTTTTGGGAAGACTCAATGGAACCGCATCAAGACTATTATTTCATTATTATCTTGGTGTATTTATATAAACTGGTGCCTGTGATTGAGTATAGTGTGGAGATGAATATATGTTGTGAGTTATAGATTATATATGTGGCTTATTGTACATCGTTCTACCGCTGACACTACGGCGTAGGCTGGACGTACCCATGACTCGTGCCCAAATCCAGGGTGTGGATCGTGACACATTTTTATGGTAGCCCACGCAGGTCTGGTTTCGCACAAGGTTGCGAACTCGTAGTGGTACTCAAGTTAGATATACGACTGCGAGCCTGCTATAGGATATACACACTAGGAATTGGAAGATACTCAATCACAACTAAAGATCCCATATACTCAACTTGCTAACCCTTATTAATTCCTTTTGAGCAATCGGACCTCTTTCATAGTTGATTGTCCATCTTGAATAATTTCTTATCTTGTGCCATATCAATTGGATTCTTGTTGTTTTTAACCTTTTAGAATGCCACCCAAGACTAGAGCGCGCGGTTCCAGAGCCAATGGTGCTTTTTCCACACTATCCGTATCGTAGGAGGCCTCATTAGTTGGATTGGGGAGTCTTCCTCCTCTTTCAAAGCCATTACACGAACTCTTTAGAAGCATGATGGAGGCTCAAAAGGCTCAGGCAGAGGCACAGAGGCCACAGACGAAAATGCTGAGAGCAGGAATAGAAAATGCCCAACAGGTTGCCCTAGCAGCCATGGAGAGAGTTGTCCAGTAACCACAATAGTAAGCCGCTTAACCGAAGGTGGGTAACATCCAGGACTTCAAGAAGATGGAGCCTCGGATGTTCAAGGGGGCAGAGGGAGTCCTCCACGCTGATGAGTGGCTCAAGGATATCGAGCGGATCATGAGAGTTTCTCGACTTTCTGAAGACCTGAAGATTGAGGCTGTTGGCTTGCAGCTCCACGATATTGCTCGTACTTGGTTCAGAAATGAGCCTAGGATTGCGGATCCAAACCTGACTTGGGAGTAGTTCAAGGACCTCTTTAAGAAAAATTTCTTTCCTGCAGTAGCCAAAGGGGTTCTGGAGAAGCAATTCCAGAACTTGGAGCAGAACGGGATGATCGTGGATGAGTATGCTATAGAATTTGGCAGGATGAGTCGATTCGCAGAGTACATAGTGAGGGACCCGGAGGATAGAGCTAGACGATTTAGAGAGGGCTTGAACCAAGAGGTCAAGGTCCATATTTCTTTGGCTCATACGACTTTTGCTGACATATTTGTAGAGGCTCAAAGGGTCGAGGTGGATATGAGAGTTCGGAACAAGAGGAACAGGGATGCTATCGACGGTGGTTGTAGTCAAGGGCAGGCAAAGCGTCAACAGTTTTATCCAAGGACCTTTCAGCAACAACAACAGTACCGTACCCTAGTCAAAGCCCCAGCTCAGCAAATGCAGCAGCAGCCACAGGGACAAGTACAACAAGCACCCCTATGCAATTATTGCACGAATCCCGTGCATTCATAGAAGATCTGCCGGAAGAGATTAGGCATCTACTTATACTGTGGATCACCTAGTGATCAGATAAGAGAGTGTCCTACCGCACTGTAAAACCCCTATTTAAAAAAAAAAACCCGTATTTATTATTATTATTTATTTATTTAATAATTTAATTATGGTAATTATGTGCTAAATATGAGAAATAGATTTTTAATAATTTTTATTTTATGTGTTCGGGCACTTAGAGGACTTATGGGACCATCAGGAATTTTTCGGAATTTATTCCATGTAGGAGACCCCTGGAGCAGTTGCGAGCCTAATGTTGTGCAATACCCCAATCTATAAATTTTCTTATGTGTGAATATATATATATATATATATATATATATATATATATATATATATACAAATATATATATGTATATATATATATTTAAAGAAAGAAAGGAAAAAGAAATTATTAAATAAGTAACTAATAATATTATAATAATAATAGTAATCATAATAACTACTACTATACTTGCATTCCTTAGGAATTCCCACTTTTCCCTTCGGCCTACGTGCAGCCAGGGAGCCGCCCCTATTAACCATTCAGCAAACTTAACTACTACTATACTTGCATTCCTTAGGAATTCCCACATTTCCCTTCAGCCTACGTGCAGCCAGGGAGCCGCCCCTATTAACCATTCAGCAAACTTTAACCTATAGCAACATTTGCTAACACAGGGACCGACCCCTTCGGCCGCTCCAAATCCAAACCGCTCATTCCCCCTCTCGTTTCCTATATTAATATATATATATATATATATATATATTTCTATTCCAAAAAAACCCTAACCTAAATTTCCAGACCTCCTCTTCCCATCTAGAGCCGTCACCGCAGCTTGAGAAGCCCCGCCAAGCCATCCAACCATCCCGTCGACTCCGACCTCGCGCCCTGCAGAATCCCACTCGAAGCACCTTCGCTCCAGAGTGATTTCCCGTCGACTCGCTCAACCAAACGCTGTTATGTCTTCATAGGTATGATCACCCCTTAACCCTCTCCAATATTTATTTTATAGTCAACCGCGGAAAACGTGTGTCCCTAGGTGTAAACAGCGTCCAAAGTGGACGGACAGACGCAATTCTGGAATCGCAGAATTCCAGAATGACCACCCATATTGCCGAGTTCGTATCTCCCACCACAGAGATCCGAATTTGGTGATTCTTTTTGATACCTGTAGAATTCCTGACCTAATTTATTTTTTGCAAAATAACTCTATGCTATTAGTTGCTGTGGACATAATTATACTCGTCACAAAACTGCACGCACCCACTTTTTCTAGAATTCCAAAAGTTGGAAAACGGAGCGCATTCCGCCAAACGGGACCGCCCCGCCGTGTGCCAAGTGTACCGAATGGTGCACTCAGCATAACCGGACACGTGAAAATTCGTGAAGACTGATTCGGACGCGTGTACGCGCCAGAATCAGACCGTATCCGCGGACACACACCGTGTCGCAACTTTTGTGGAACTTGCGCGTATTTTGTGCACGCTTGTCAAATTGCGACAAAACTTACGCCACTGGACTCGTGGTAACGCGCTGGTCCTGTGACCCAATTTTCACGCATTTCTGAGATGGTTGACCAGATCGCCAATTGGCGGGCCCCACAGATGACTTTTTGGACAAGATTGTGTACGGCTCATCGAAATTCACATTTGGACATACCGTTGGGTTCGTATTGACATTTAGAGTCGTTTGACCTATAGTTTGTCCCATTTAGAGACTGTTACCCTCGGCACGCTTTTCGGTGCAAAGTGGGCCACACGTGGACCCCACTTTTGCTCGAAATTACCGTTTTGCCCCTGTGTCCAAATTGGACGAAAGGGATGTGCTTTTTAGCTATTTTGCTTATTCTAGGAATGTTGGTGATATTTATTTCAACATCCGGATACATTTGTTCTGTGGCCATAGCTTTTGATCCTGTGCGTTGACATCTGGACAATACACCTTGCAGCTTTCTTACCAGGCAAGATACCTTGCCAAATTATTTACAGTACTTTGCATGCTATTTATATTTTTGTCTATTTATTTCATTTCTGTATAGTTCTTACATGTGTAGTTTCCTTTCAGTCGTTACTATATATTAGATATGTTGACACACACTTGACACTTAGTATCATAGAGGACAATTATTAGGAGTATGGGCTTTTAACCACTCTGCTAAACCGTAGTATATAGATTCAGGAGGCCATCAGCAAGGGAAACGGAATTCAACAGAGAAGTCACCAAGGACCAGTAAGGATACAGCAAGGAGGACCCATTAGACACCCTTTGACACGCCAGCAACCAGATAGTGCTGCACCATATCCAACCAAGGACCCCCGTACTTGTCACTTTTGTGGTAAGGTAGGTCATATTCATAGAGACTGTCATCGTCGATTGGGGCTGTGCATGATATGTGGATCAAGTCACCATCAAACCCGAAGATGCCCTCAGCAGAACCAGAGGTCTATGGCAGTAGAATCAGGAACACCGCATACACCCTCAAGTATAGAAGATCAAAGTGACCCACCACTGCTTCTACAGTCTGCACAAATGGAGGGGAACTATACCTCAGTTGAACAACCAAGGACAAGGCCAAGCACTCATTATGACAAGTATGGGAGAACAGACACAAGAAGCCGTAGATACAGGTACGACCTTTTAGTTATAAATGTCTTTGCATACTCATAACTCCATTGTGACACAAGATCTTAGATGCACAAATAGATGTAGAATTATATATATATGTTAGTCTAGCAGTTATAAGGATATATTTCTATTCTACCCAGATGGCATACATGCGATGCTAATGGATGACGTGAGTAGCAGTAGTAGTATTCTCCCCTATTTTTATCTCACCCTCTTGGGTG
Source organism: Iris macrosiphon (assembly GCA_036927795.1). Taxonomy (NCBI): domain Eukaryota; kingdom Viridiplantae; phylum Streptophyta; class Magnoliopsida; order Asparagales; family Iridaceae; genus Iris; species Iris macrosiphon. The sequence goes on from JAYESA010000010.1 coordinate 149,484,902, forward strand.
ACTCATCTCCTCCTTTTATATTCGTTCCTTATCTCATGCTTAACTCTTCCTATCATAGTCATATCTTTCGTGCCATTATGAATTATTTGATTCATATCAATCTCACCCCTATTTTGTTAGTTAAACATAAATATATTAGTAATGCTTGATAAGTAAGGATGAGTTCTTAATATATATATGCACTATAGCAATATATGTACTCTTTATTAGTTTAACCCTTAAGTAGCACCATATAGCATAGTAGTAATTGTTAGATTAATTGAGATAGGTCCTACCCCTAATAGTTAGTCGAGACCTTAAGTGTTTCCCTAAAACCTAGACTATGCCTAGGAAAGAGTTGAAGGCACTTGTTACGAACTGATAACTATTGACAAATCGCTGGCGAGGTAGCGATAGTTGTCGCCAGACGATTATGGTAGAGTAGTCGAATTACTTGCAGCCATACTGGCCAGGTGGCGAGGCAGTATTAGACTATGATACTTGACGGTTATGGGAAAAGTCATAGTTATGAGATTCTAGACAGGTATCCCAAGATTCTTGACCCAATAAATATAATTGCCTTACAATCTAGACAATAGCTTTAAAGAAGGTGACCACTAGTAGAATTCTTGTAAGTTGGATAGTGTAGACAAGTTAGAGGATGATAGAATAGTGTATGGACAATAGATGAGGAAGTGTTAGAATGACAGACCATGAGTTTTAGGAGTCCTACTAGATACCAATGTAGTGTAATAGTTATAGTTATCATTATGAATATGGGTTAGTGCCAATTTTGAGGACAAAATTTTTGTAAGTTGGGTAGAATGTAAAACCCCTATTTTAAAAAAAAAACCCGTATTTATTATTTTTTTTATTATTTAATAATTTAATTATGGTAATTATGTGCTAAATAGGAGAAATACATTTTTTATAATTTTTATTTTAGGTGTTCGGGCACTTAGAGGACTTATGGGACCATCAGGAATTTTTCAAAATTTATTCCATGTAGGAGACCCCTGGAGCAGTTGCTAGCCTAATGTTGTGCAATACCCCAATCTATAAATTTTCTTATGTGTGAATACATATATATATATATATATATATATATATATATATATACATATGTATATATATATATTTAAAGAAAGAAAGAAAAAAGAAATTATTAAATAAGTAACTAATAATATTATAATAATAATAGTAATCATAATAACTACTACTATAATTGCATTCCTTAGGAATTCCCACTTTTCCCTTCAGCCTACGTGCAGCCAGGGAGCCGCCCCTATTAACCATTCAGCAAACTTTAGCCTATAGCAACATTTGCTAACACAGGGACCGACCCCTTCGGCCGCTCCAAATCCAAACCGCTCCTTCCCCCTCTCGTTTCCTATATATATATATATATATATATATATATATATATATATATATATATATATATATATTTCTATTCCAAAAAAACCCTAACCTAAATTTTTAGACCTCCTCTTCCCATCTAGAGCCGTCATCGCAGCTTGAGAAGTCCCGCCAAGCCATCCAACCATCCCGTCGACTCCGACCTCGCGCCCTACAGAATCCCACTCGAAGCACCTTCGTTCCGGAGTGATTTCCCGTTGACTCGCTCAACCAAACGCTGTTCCGTCTTCATAGGTATGATCACTCCTTAACCCTCTCCAATATTTGTTTTATAGCCAATCTCGGAAAACGTCTGTCCCTAGGTGTAAAACAGCGTCCAAAGTGGACGGACAGACCCAATTCTGGAATCACAGAATTTCAGAATGACCACCCATATTGCCGAGTTCGTATCTCCCACCACAGAGATCCGAATTCGGTGATTCTTTTTGATACCTGTAGAATTCCTGACCTAGTTTATTTTCTGTAAAATAACCCTGTGCTATTAGTTGCTGTGGACATAATTATACTCGTCACAAAACTGCGCGCACCCACTTTTTCCAGAATTCTAAAAGTTGGAAAATAGAGCGCGCTCCTCCAAACGGGACCGCTCCGCCGTGTGCCAAGTGTACCGAATGGTGCACTCAGCATAACCGGACACGTGAAAATTTATGGGGACTGATTCGGACGCATGTGCGCGCCAGAATCAGACCGTATCCGCGGACACACACCGTGTCGCAACTTTTGTGGAACTCGTACATATTTTATGCACGCTTGTCAGATTGCGACGAAACTTACGCCACTGGACTCGGGATAACGCGCTGGTCCTGTGACCCAATTTTCACGCATTTCTGAGACGGTTGACCAGATCACCAATTGGCGGGCCCCATAGTTGACTTTTTGGACAAGATTGTGTACGGCTCATCGGAATCCACATTTGGACATACCGTTGGGTTCATATTGACATTTAGAGTCGTTTGACCTATAGTTTGTCCTATTTAGAGACTATTACCCTCGGCACGCTTTTCAGTGCAAAGTGGGCCACACGTGGACCCCACTTTTGCCCAAAATTACCGTTTTGCCCCTGTGTCCAAATTGGACGAAAGGTATGTGCTTTTTAGATATTTTACTTATTCTGGAAATGTTGGTGATATTTATTTCAGCATCCGGATACATTTATTCTGTGGCCATATCTTTTGATCCTGTGCGTTGACATCTGGACAGTACACCTTGCAGCTTTCTTACCAGGCAAGATACCTTGCCAAATTGTTTACAGTACTTTGCATGCTATTTATATTTCTGTCTATTTATTTCATTTCTGTATAGTTCTTGCATGTGTAGTTTCCTTTCAGTCGTTACTATATATTAGATATGTTGACACACACTTGACACTTAGTATCATAGAGGACAATTATTAGGCGTATGGTCTTTTAACCACTCTGGTAAACCGTAGTATATAGCTCGCACTACGGGCGTGTGTCGCGCTGGTCGCTACCCCTGTGGTATGTCGATTTCTGGAGTCTCGCTGGTCGCTACCCCCGCGGTATGTCGATTTCTGATGTCCATTGACGTGTGTGTGAGTTGTGAGGTAGATCGAGTAGCCTACCCTTGCCCATACGTCGAAAAGTTGTCCTCATTTGTATTTATATAGATTGTCTTGTACAGCGTACTTATTTATTTTCAAATTATATGCATGTTTACTGTATTCAAGTTGGCTCATATTTTCTGTATCTTGTTACGTCCCTCTGAGGACCTGGTCCTCTGCCAGGTGTATCTGCTCTTGAGTATTTGCAGGAGTACGGGCCTGGACCTGACGTATTATTTTCTGTCGAGGAGGTCTTACCTTCTGAGCATCGTTGATTATCTGGCGATAGATTCTTTTAGCTGATACACTTCTGTCTTCATATTATTTTATATTGGAGATTTTATACTCCTCTCTAATTTTAGTTTTGGATATAGTCATTGGTAGTGGATTTGTCTCCACCCGACTATTATTTTGGATATTTCAGACTCCTTATTCTAGCTTAGTATTTCTTTTCTATGACTTGTTGTGTGGATGAGATTAGCATATCTGTGACTTGTGACATTATATATACCACATGTGAGTTTATATTCATATTACAGCGTACGTATGGGTTATGGTTTCCATATATTGGAGTCGTTATATCCATGCGGCTGGCATGCTTACGTGTTCCTAGTCCTACGTACTTGGGACTGGGGCGTGACACGCACCTCCTATAGGAGGATCCTTATCCAATAAAGGACCAGTTGGACCACTAGTGGCCCCGCAACCAAGAGGACCCCCACTTCCTACGCAACTGTTGCAGTTTCCCAGCACCAGCATCGGGGAGTACATCCAAAGGGCAGAGCTTTTGCCATGATCGTAGAGGAGGTTGAGCCAACTGATGATGTGATAGCAGGTTCTATTCTTCTCGTTTCTATTTTTTTTATTGCCTTATTTGATTCTGGAGCATCGCATAGCTTCATATTTGTATCCTTTGTGCTTAAGCATAGTTTAGTAACAGAACCCTTGAGTAGTACTTGCAAGATCATGACTAGTGGAGGCACTATCCTAGTCAGTGATACTTACAAGGGGCATCACATTACCTTGGGAGGCCATAATTTAGATGCTAGTTTACTCGTAATACCACTTCCGAGTTTTGACATTGTCCTTGAAATAGATTGGTTGAGTATGCACCATGCTAGCATAGACTGTCATGGAGGACATATACTGTTTTGCCCTCCAGGAGAGCCAGAATTTGAGTTTGTTAGGGGAAGAATTGAGCAGAGTAATGGAATTATTTATGAATCCATGGTAGCAGAGAAGGACTTGCCACACCCTATAATTGAAGAGCTTCAAGACGTATTTCCTGAGGAGCTACCAGGATTGCCACCGGACAAAGATCTTCAATTTTTTATTGACTTAGTGCCTGGGGCAGAGCCGATATCGCAACAGGTCTACATGATCAACAACAATGAGCTGGCAGAACTGAAGAAGCAGGTTGATGAATTGCTAGACAAGGGTTTTATTAGATCGAGTTTTTCGCCTTGGGGAGCCCCGTCTTATTTTTACCAAAGAAAAATGGGTCGGTACGAATGTGCATTAATTATAGGGCTCTGAACAACCTCACCATCAAAAATAAATATTCGCTACCAAGAATAGACGATCTTTTTGATCAGTTGAGCGGTACGAGGGTATTTTCGAAGATTGATTGAAGGTCTGGCTATCATCAGTTGAAGGTGAAGAAGAAAGATATTCCAAAAATTGTATTTCGGATAAGATATGGCCAATATAAATTTATGGTAATGCCATTTGGGTTGACTAATGCCCCGACAGTCTTCATAAACTTGATGAACAAGGTGTTCCACCAGTACCTTAACAAGTTCATAGTAGTATTCATAGATGATATCCTTGTCTATTCGAAGACACCGGAAGAGCATGAGAAGCATCTAAGGATTGTGCTAGAGATCCTTCAGAAGGAGAAGTTCTATGAAAAACTCTTAAAACATGAGTCCTTCCTGGATAAGGTAGAGTTCATTGGGCATATGGTGACTGGAGACAGGATTTCGGTAGATCCAAAGAAGACTGTTGTTGTAGAGTCTTGGACCACCCCGAATTATGTTGCAGAGATCAGAATCTTCTTGGGATTAGCCGGGTATTACAGGAAATTTGTGAAAGATATTTCTCGAATTGCAGATCCATTGACTAGACTCAGTCGGAAGGATATGAAGTTCGTGTGGACCAAAGAATGTCAGGCTGCATTTAATGAGCTAAAGAAGAGGTTGCCCACAGTGCCTATTTTGACGGTCCCATCGGGGACGGGTGAATTTGCCATTTATAGCGACGCTTCGGGGAAGGGCTTGGGATGTGTTCTAGAGAAGAACAAGAAGGTGGTGGCGTATGCTTCTAGACAGTTGCAGACGCATGAGAGAAATTATCCCACTCATGACTTGGAATTAGCAGCAGTAATCTTTGTTCTAAAGCTGTGGAGACATTATCTTTACGTAGAGCGTGTGGAAATATATACTGACCACAAGAGTTTAAAGTAAGTCTTTATGCAGAAAGAGATAAATATGAGGCAATGCAGGTGGCTAGAACTGATGAAGGATTTTGATATTTCACTACAGTATCATCCAGGAAAGGCTAACGTAGTTGTTGATGCCTTGAGCAGATATCTAGTAGCAATGTATTTGAAAATGGATCGCCACTTATTAGCAGACTTGGATAGGCTGGGCATCAAGGTTATTATTCCAGGAGTGGAGACGCAGATGATGGGAATGCAGATTCAATAGGGGTTGATAGAGAAGATTCGAGAGACACAGTACCAGGATGAGGGTCTACGAAGCATCAGAGCTCAAGTGCAGACATGATTGATGGATGACTTCTCTATTGCTGAGGATGGTTCACTAAGGCACGGGACAAGGTTAAGTGTATCTAGTGGGGACCTGTGGGAAGAGATTATGTAGGAGACTCATCGATCCCAGTATTCTATATATCCGAGAGCTAACAAGATGTATAAGTACCTGAGGGAACATGTGTGGTGGTATGGGATGAAGCGAGAGGTAGCATATTTTGTCTCCAGATGTTTATTGTGCTAGCAGGTCAAAGCCACCGAGAGGCAGAGACTAGGAGGATTGCTACAACCACTACCAATTCCTGAGTGGAAATGGGAGCATATCATGATGGATTTTGTTTCCGAACTTCCATGCACTCTAGTAGGGAAGGACGCAATTTGGGTCATTGTTAACAGGCTGACCAAATTGGCCCACTTTTTGCCTTTTAAACTGGGATTGTCCATGGAGAAGCTCGCCGATTTATATATAAGACAGATAGTCAGGCTACATGGAGTGCCAGTGAGCATCGTATTCGATCAAGATAACAGATTTATGTCCCACTTTTGGAGGAGTTTGCAGGCAAGCTTGGGTACCCAACTCAAATTTAGCACTGCTTAGCACCCTAAGACGGATGGACAGTCAGATAGGACTATTTAGACGCTCGAGGATATGCTTCAGACATATGTACTAGATTTTAGTGGCTCGTGGGAGGATCATCTTCACCTGGTAGAGTTTGCATACAATAATAGCTATCAGGCCAGTATCGAGATGTCTCCTTTCTAGGCTTTGTATGGTAGGAGATGTCGGACTCCTTTATTTTGGGACGACATAGGAGAGAGAGTAATTTTGGGACAAGAGATGGTAGTTGGTGCTGCAGAAAAAGTGAAGCATATTAGAGAGAGACTTTGTGTGGCTCACGACAGACAAAAATAGTAGGCCAATAGCCACAGGAGACCGCTAGAGTTTGAGGTATCATTTTTTTATTTAAATATCGATTACGTTCTTAGGTTATGCGCTATGTTCCTATTTTGGCATAGGTTGGCAACTTAGTGTTCTTGAGGATCTCTCCAATATATGGTAAGATTCATTTCGGTGGAGGTGGAAAGCTTAGTCCAAGATTCATCGGACCTTCCAATGTTCTGGAGAAGGTCGGGACAGTAGCCTATCGACTAGCCTTACCGCCTACATTGAAAGGAGTACACAACGTGTTCCATGTGTCCCAGCTGAGGCGATACGTGGCAGATCTTAGCAATATATTAGACCATTCAGAGCTTGAGGTTGGACCAAGCCTCCATTATCCGGAACAGCCTATGGAGATCCTAGACCGCAGAGCTAAAGTTCTTCGTAACCAAGTAATTCCCTTGGTTCGCATCGCTTGGAGGCATCACTCTCCCGGTGAATCCACTTGGGAGCGGAAAGATGAGATGCGAGAGCGTTACCCCTATCTTTTTTTACTATGAGGTAATTTTCCTTCTTTTATTTGCTCTTCCTTAAATTTTGATAACAAATTTTTTTTAGGAGGATAGACTTGTAACCTCTGTATCCTGAAATTCTAGCTTAAATGTTACTACTAGGTTAATTTGGGGCCATTGGGATTTTTCCATAATTTTTGGTTAATTAAAAAACTAGTAGCATTAATTTTCTAGGACTTTCAAGAATTTATTTTAGGGTCAAACATAATTAAAATGTTCTAACTTTTATTTTAGATTCTAAATAATAAAAAATATTTTTTTGAATTTTCTGGGAATTTTTTAATTATTTTTAGTACTTATCTTGAGTTAATTATGCAAAACTGAATTAAAAATAAATTTTTAGAAAAAGAAAACCCATAAAAGTAATTACCCTGCCCAGTCAGCCAACATGGGCCTGCCCGTCAGCCTCCCACAGCAAACAGGGTGGGGCCCGCCTGTCAGCGACCCAAGGGCGTGGGTGCGGGTGGAATCGGTCTAAGCCGAGCCGAGTCCTAATCCGACTCGGACTCAGCCGAGCCAAGCCGGGCTCAACCTGGGCCGTTCGATCCGAGCAGGAGTGCGTGGATGGTTGCCATGTGGCACACTCTGAGTCGCGGCTATTTCTCTCCCCTCTATATATATAGTATTAAGGTTATAATTTCTAGGGTTTTCTTTAGCCGATTTTGGAGAATTGTCATCTAGGGTTTCCTCCATCTTCCAGAAGCCATTACTCATAGCTCCAAACTCCAATTGCGGACCAATTTCTTGCGTTAGAACCGTATTAAGGTTAATTTTCTGAATATATAAAAATTTTCAAGAAATTATGAATATTAAATTCTAAAAAATTCGTAGAGCACAGCATATCCGAAAATAGATGCATCTCAGTATTTTTGCAATTTTGGGAGAAGCAGGAATCAGAATCATAAAATTTTTAAAGTTTCGGAAAGATAATGTCGAGATCATTGACATATTTTTTCTACAATTTAATTCAAAATATTTCTATGCTGTTAATTCTGTAGAACTTCTAGGTTAGCAATCAACCACCGTTGTACAATACGATTTTGGTATGTGCAATAATTTTTAAAGGAATTTGAATTCGGATGAGCCATAAATTCTAGCATATTGGTGAAGCTGAAATCTATAGGAAATCATGCTTGAAAGTCGAGTTTGTATCGGTTGACTTTTCGGTCAACAGATCGCCTCAATTTGTCTGCCGTGAGTCTCGAGTTAATAAAACTTAGTTCCTTTGGACAAAATTTAGGAATTAACCTAAAAATCAGAATAATAAGATTAAAATAAGATTTTAGAGTAATTATTCTAGAATTAAATAAATTAAAATAACTTATCTCTTGACTTGGTAACATATCATACGTAGAATCTGGACTCTGAACTGGGACCTGATCCAACCACAGCTAAGGACCACCGGCGAGTATATTTCTGTGATTACTTTAAGTGATTGATAGTCTCTATAATACATTCTTAGTATTGATTATTTGATTCATGACACTTGTTACACGAATTAGTATGATGGATTCTTATTATGAGATACGTGACTGTTTTGAATTATTGTTATTTCTTCGTGACTGGTTCGTAATCCATGTTGTACTAGTTGGGCGAGGAAATACTAAGTAGACGTATGAACTACCCTTTCTATCCTATGGTCTTACTTCAATAATAGCAGCCATGCACGACACACCTGGTTTGCCGAATTTTTCTTCTTAGCCGTTCACATGTCAACAAGGTATTTCAAATCACATAGTATAGTTGTTCCTATCTGTTCTTCCATACATTACAGTTATTTCCTTTGTTGCTTTGAGATATTGTACTACATTTTTGCCATGACAGGACTTTAGCATTTAGTTATTCTAGTTGCCTTATTGTGATTTCAGTTTTGTTGCTATCATATATTCTTTACTATTTATTGTCTTATAGCTTCTGCCATGTGTTGGAACTGTTTTCACTATGATGTACTCGTTCCTTTCCTGACTGGATAACCATATTTTAGGTGACTACGATAAGGATACAATCCCTACACATTATGGACAGTATGCTAGCGACTTAATAAAGCCTGATCTTGCCCTTCCGGAGGATCAAGGAGAGTTGACAGCTCAGATACCGTCTGAAATGGATTAGTTTAGTAGAGTAGTTGATTTTGTTCGTTATTTTGGACCAAATTGTTCTCCGACATTTTTTTTAAAATATTTTGAATATTGTACTTTGGATATTTAGCTTTTGGGGAGACTCCTTTGACCCGCATCGGGACTATTATTTCATTATTATCTTAGTGTATTCATTTAAACTAGGCCTGTGATTGAGTATAGTGTGGAGATAAATATATGTTGTGAGTTGTAGATTATACATGTGGCTTATTGTACAGCATTCTACCACCGATACTGCGGACAGGCTGGACGTACCCATGACTCGTGCCAAAATCCAGGGTGCGGGTCGTGACATTAGGGCTACCCAAAGGATCAAGAATTAAGTCTATATGACTTGTATTATAAAGTTACATGTTGATTTGTGTCCAATTAGGGGGAATTATGATATTGACACATCAATTATGTGTCATGAGACCAATTAGATCTAATTAGTAATAGATCGAGGTTGTGGGGCTATGTATGTTTCAATAATTGGACATAAGTAAAGCGTATCATTGTATTTTATGATACGTTATGATAATTGACGATATAGGACTTAATTTGGGTGATTTGTGCTCATTCTCTTCCATCCCTTTTGTAACTAGTTATAATAGTTATTATTATATATAATTGATATGTGGAAATGTTTATTATGGACAATTGGGGGTTTTGGTATTCCATTGGGTACGTATCATGGATTTTATAGTGTTGCACTATTAGTGTTTGGTGATATGACCATTAGTATGGATTGGTGCACTCTATACCATTGTGTGTGTGTGTGTATATATATATATATATATATATATATATAAAATTTCTATAGTGTTGAGTGTGTGAATTAATATGTGTGTGTTGTATGATTGTGTGCAGTATGTGCACTTATGGGCATGTGTGTCTGTGGCAGGTCTGTGAGGGAGAGCACTGCAGTCAAGGAGTGTCAAGGGGGATGTTAATAAAGACCTACTGTGTTTCAGTTTGAAGGGAATATGGATGAGCAGTGTTCGGGTTTAGGTTCAGTTAGTAAGGAGTCTGTAGGTACAGAGCTTGCCCGCAAGTATGCAAGGTTGGATTTGGGTTCGGGCAAGCAAGTGAACTGCAAATCACTTGCAGGAAGGCTGCAGGCAACAACTGCGGCAGTAAAGCACATCTGCAGCTTCAGTTGAATACTGTAGCACATTGTGCACTGGATGCAAGGAACAGTCGGGCAGTGCACTGATATATTTTATAAGAGGTAAAATTGGAAGCAGCTGTAGCCATGTTGTGGCATATGGATTTTGCAACTGGAGTTGCAACAGATGTTGCAATAGTGTGCAATCTGGAATGCTAATAGCAACAAGGTGAATGAGGTGTGAATTCAGGTTGGAGGTATATTTGATACAGGAAATCAGGTAATAGTGTATGATGAGATAGGTATGAAGTATTATGGTATTAGTGCCTAGTCAATTATTAAAGGCCAAGTTATTGATAGGCATGTACTTAGGTACAAGAGAGCAAGGTCAAGTATTAGATATTGCATATAAGTGTATTCTATAGATATATATATATAAATTTTAGTTAGTTAATAGTTAGTTTAGTTAGTATCAGTATGGGAAATAAGTTAGTATATGTATTAGTTAGTGAAGTTAAGTTATCATTAGAAGATATTTATATCAGTTAGATATATTAGTGTAGGTTTTAGTTAGTTAAGTTATATGATTAGTTACAATTAGTATTTTTAGTTGTGTTGTTAGTAATTTATAAGTTAATGTATCTTAGATATAATTTAGTGGATGTTAAGTTATTGATATTAGCTAAGTTTGACTTATACACTTAGGTATAACCTAGTATAGCTAATATAAGCTAGTGTTATCTAGCTAGTGACTGATATGGACTAGTGATCTTAGTTATCAACCTAATAACATAGCTATCGGCTAGTACAACCTAGAAATAACTGGTTTGATTAGTATGACTGAGGTTGACCTAGTTTAGTCATAGTGACCTAATAATGGCCTAGAACAACATGTTTAGTGCATTTAGCTTATTTATCACTTTATTACACCCAATTGACATATCACTCATCTATAGGTGAGTGTGACACTAGCTTGGAAATTGAGTGACATCTTTTGCTCAGGACCAGAGGAGTACATTCTCTAATAGTTTTCTTATTTGATAGTCTCTATGTTTCATGTATTTAGTATTAAGATATTTGATTTCTAATATGATGGTTACACGGATTGGTATACTTGAATCTTGTTTATGAGATGTTATTGTCGTGATTACTCAGTAATTACCATGATATCTTAGTGATTATATAGACCGTCAATACAAGAAAAATGGTTTTTCTTGACGATTTTCCCCCAACAAGAAAAGGATTTTCTTGACAGTTCTGGGTCTGTCATCTAGGCCAGAGTCAAGAAAATCCTTATTATTCTTGACAGTTTCTAGTTTAGTTATCTTGATAGTTTTAAACTGTCAAGTAAAAAACTGCCTTGACGATTTTAATCCGTAAAAAAATATAGCAAAAAATTTGTTAAGGTAAGCTTGAACTTTGCTTGACTCAGTCCTAGATGACGGGTAATAAACGTCAAGAAAACCCTTTCTTGACCGAAAAATCCGTCAAGAAAACCCTTTCTGGATGTTTTAAAAACTGTCAAGAAATAATATTTTTTAGCAGAATTCAGATATTTGTTGACGTTTTATAACCGTCAAAAAAAGTTATTATATTAATATTTTGGCAAAATTATTTATGTTTATATATTATTTACCAAATAAATACGTATATTATATTAACATAAACCAAGAACATCGAAGAACATTAATACACTATCTTTATATTAATAAATATAGGAAAGAACGTACCTCAAGGCACAAACAAATATGGATAATGCTATCGCATTTTATTTTCTCTCTCCCAGGTAGACTCCCCCGGAGAGTGATGCCTCTATGCGACGCATACCAAAAGAATAGTCTGGTTCCTCAGTATCTTCTCTCTCCGATCCAGAATCTCAACTGGTTGCTCTGGATAGCTAAGAGTAGGGCCCACCTCTATCTCTGAGTGATCTAATATATGAGTAGAATCTGCCACGTACCATCTCAACTGCGACACGTAAAACACGTTGTGCACTCCCTCCAATGTAGGTGGCAAGTCTAGTCTATAAGCAACTGCACCGACCCTCTCTAGAATAGTGAACGTTCCGATGAATCACGGACTAAGCTTTCTGCCTCCACCGAAGCGAATTATGCCTCATATTGGAGAAATCCTTAAAAATACCAAACCACCCACCTAGAATAAAATACAACCATAAGAACTTAATATATAACAAACAACCAAGAACAAGCACAAAATAAAATCTAAACTAGACCTCAAACTCTAAAGGTCTCCGGTGGCTATCGGCCCAATTCTGATGTCTGTCCTGCACTACTCGAAGTCTGTCTCTGATCAACTAAACCTTCTCCGCTGCATCCACAACCATCTCTGGCCCAAGCAAAACTCTCTCCCCAATATCGTCCCATGACAAGGGAGTGTGACACCTTCGACCGTATAGAGCTTCAAATGGTGACATCTCTAAACTAGCCTGGTAGTTGTTGTTGTAAGCAAACTCTACCAAATGGAGATGGTCTTTCCAAGAACCCCAAAAATCTAGTACACAAGTACGTAACATATCCTCGAGAGTCTAAATAGTCCTCTCTGACTGCCCATCTGTCTGGGTTTGATATGCTGTACTGAACTTGAGCTGAGTGCCCAAACTCTCCTACAAACTCCTCCAGAAAAGAGAAGTAAAATGACTATCCCGATCCTAGACTATGCTGACGGAAACTCCATGTATCCTGAAGATCTTCCTCACATACATCTGTGCCAACTTCTCCGTAGACAAACCCACCTTGAAAGGCAAAAACTGGGCCGACTTGGTCAACCTATCAACGATGACCCAAATCGCGTCTTTCCTTAGTGGAGATCGTGGAAGTCCGGACATAAAATCTATAGTAATGTGCTCCTACTTCCACTTTGGAATGGGTAATGGCTGAAGTAAACCTCCTGGCCTCTGCCTCTCGGCTTTTACCTGCTGGCACACTAAGCATCTGGATACAAACTGTGTCACTTCCCTCTTCATGCCATACCACCACACACTCTCTCGCATATCCCGATACATCTTGTTGGCACCTGGATGTTTGGAATACTGAGAGCGATGTGCTTCCTGCAATACCTCCTCATGTAGCTCCCCACTAGGCATACACAATCTAACTCCATGCCGCAAAGAACCATCCTCGACAATGGTAAAATCATCCTCCAATCCTACTCTCACCTGAGCTCTGATGCTCCTCAAAGATACATCCTCATACTGTGCTGCCTTGATCTTGTCTATCAAATCTTAATGTATATGCAATCCCCACATCTGTATAGCACAACCAGGAACTATTACTTCAATTTCCAAGCTCTCCAAGTCCTCCAACAAATATCGATCCTGTGTCAAGAATATAGCTACCGGATACCTAATCAAAGCATCGACAACTACATTAGCTTTTCAAGGATGATACTGCAAAGCTATATCAAAATCCTTCATCAGTTCCAACTACCGACGCTGCCTTATCTTCAACTCCTTCTGCGTAAAAATGTACTTCAAACTCTTGTGGTCTGTGAAGATCTTCACACGCTCTCCGTATAAATAGTATTTCCACAACTTCAGGACGAAGATGACTGCTGCCAACTCTAAATCACGGGTAGGATAGTTTTTCTCATGAGGACACAATTGCCTGGATGCATAGGCAATCACTTTCCCATTCTGTTGAAGAACACAACCCAAACATTTCCCCTATGTATCACTATAAATATTGAAACCTCCAGACCCTGATGGCAATATCAAAATAGGAGCAGACGTCAACCTCTTCTTCAATTACTCAAAAGCAGCCTGGCAATCCTTTGTCCAAACAAAATCTACATCCTTTCTGGTGAGTCTGGTCATCGGTTCGGCAATCCTCAAAAAATCATTCACAAACTTCCTGTAGTAGCCTGCCTATCCCAAGAAACTCCTGATCTCTTCTACCGAACTCGGGGTCTTCCAAGATTCCACTGGTACGATCTTCTTCGGATCCACTGAAATACCATCACCAGTCACAACATGACCCAAGAACTCCACCTTGTCTAGGAAGAACTCATACTTGGACAATTTCCTATACAGCTTCTCCTTCCTCAGCACATCCAACACAATCCGAAAATGCTCCTCATGCTCCTCCGGTGTCTTCGAGTATATGAGTATGTCGTCGATGAACACCACCACGAACTTATCAAGGTACTGATGGAACACCTTGTTCATCAAGTTCATAAATACCGTCGGTGCATTAGGTAACTCAAACGGCATCACCATAAACTCGTACTGACCATACCGAGTTTTAAAAGAAGTCTTCGGTATGTCCACCGACTTCACTTTTACCTGGTGGTAGCCTGATCTCAAATCTATCTTGGAAAATACCTGGCACCACTCAACTGATCGAACAGATCATCAATCCATGGCAAAGGATACTTATTCTTGATAGTGAGATTATTCAATGCCCTGTAATCAATGCGCATGCACACTGATCCATCCTTCTTCGGTAAAAACAATAACGGGGCTTTCTACGGTGAAGAACTCGATCTGATAAATCCATTATCCTATAATTCGTCCACTTGCTTCTTCAGCTCGACCAGCTTGCTGTTGTTTACTCTATAGACATGTTGCAAAATTGGTTCTGCACCTGACACCAAGTCTATAGAGAATTAAATATCTCGATCTGGGGCAATCATGACAATTCCTCAGGAAAAACATCTAAGAACTCTGCTATCAATGGATGCAGCAACTCCTTGTCTTCCACCATAGCTCCACAAATAATGCCTTCTCCCTGCTCTGCAGCTCCTCTAGCAAACTCGAACTCTGCTCTCCTGGCGGACCAAACAAAACTCTACCTCCTCTACAATCTATAATAGCATGGTGCCTACTAAACCAATCCATTCCGAGTATAATATCGTAGCTCGGAAGTGGCGTTAAAAGTAGACATGCACTTAACTCCCGGCCTCCTAGAGTAACTCTTCGATCCTTGCAAATATCATTAACCAGGATAATGCCTCCCCCGGTTATGATCTTGCAAGTCCTGAGCAAAGACTCAACTACCAAACCATGCTTCAGAGCAAAAGAAACAGATACAAAACTATGGGAAGCACTACTATCAAATAAAGCTAAAGTTGGAATGGAATAAAAAAGAATAAAATCTGCGATAACATCTCCGATGGGCTCGTCCTCCTCGACAGTCATAGCAAATGTTCGTCCCTGACGTGCACCTCCCTGCTGCTGATGTTGGCCATAACGCTGCTGTTGTGTCAGAAGCGGTCCCCTCGACTGTACTACAGGTGGTCTCGTCTGTGCCCTCAGAGCCGAAGCGACTCCCTGAACTGCACGACGAGGATTGGAAGGACACTCCCTCAGCTGATGTCCTTTAGTACCACAATACAAACAAACTCCTAGCCTCCTCCTGTAAACTTCCCAAATATAACCGGGCTTCTTACAGTAGTGGCTGGAAGCTTGCTATAACGATCTCTGCTATTGTGGTGCCAGATGAACCGGTACCCTAGCTGGAGTTCGGTGCTGCTATGGCTGCTGGAAAGGCCTGGACTGGAAATAAGGACGTTTGACAGATACTGCATAGCTGTTTGCCCCCAGAAAAGAATTACGGTCTCACTTAGGCTTCAAACCCAACTCCCGCTCAACCTTGCGTGCCTCCGCAAGTATCTCCAAGTATGTCTCATAAAAAGACAGAATAAGGATCTTCACTTCCCAATTTAGACCCTCACGGAAATGAATAGCCTGAACCTTTGACTCTCTTACCAAATACTCTGTAAATTGGCTCAACCTGTCGAACTCCGCAGCGTACTCCTCCACAGACATGCTCCCATGAATGAGGTTCTCAAACTGCCTCCCCAAGTCTAGCCTGTCTGCCCGAGCGAAGAACTTCTTCTTGAAGAGGTCCTTGAATACCTTCCCAGACTGTCCTGCGTCAACAAGAATTGGCTCATTCCAGAACCAAGTGTGGGAAATATCGAACAGTTGAAGCCCTACCGCCTCAACCTTCAGATCCTCAAAAAGACGGGACACCCTCATAAGTCGCTCAATGTCCTCGAGCCAATCATCAGTATAAAGGATACCCTCCATCCCCTTGAAGACCCTAGGCTCTAGCTTCTTGAAGTCCTGAATATTGCCTGGCCGAAGCTGAATAACCTAAGAAGCAACCTGCTGCTGGACCAAAACTCCTCTCTCTACTACAGCACGAGCAAGCTGATGAGCACTCTCAATGCCCTACCATAAAATGTCGGTCTGCTTCTGATGTGCCTCAGACTGTGGCCTCTGTGCCTCGAGCATCTCACGAAACTATGTAAACATCTGTGTTGCCTCTACTGGCACGGAAGGTGGAGGTGGAAGCCCCTTAGATACAGCTGGCACAGTCCTCTGAGTAGGTGGTGGATCTCCGAAAGCAGTTGACACTACAATTACCGAAGAAGTGACTAGTGAAGGCCCTCGGGATATCGCAGACCTCTTAGAAATTGCTCTCCCCTGCTGCGATCTAGTCTTAGGAGACATCCTGAGACAATCGAAAGAAAGAATCAATATGGCACATGATGTAAGACACTCAAGGAAAGGACAGTTTAAGAGATCAAGTATCAATATCAAAGGAGATTAGTTGAATGAATCAAAAGAATTTTCCTAGATGTGATTGAGAATTCTCAACCTATAGCCTATATCCTATATCTTGACACATGCTCGTAATAGCACAACTAAGTCATCGCACTATCACGATATCGCATAACTTGTGAAGCTCGACCTGCATGGGCCACCACTAAAAATGTTTCACGAGCCGCACCCGATGTAGGGATGCAAGTCGGGAACAACGCCTAGCCTACGCCACAGAATCGACGGAAGAACGCTGTCTGGGTAATCTATCTAGCAATATAATGAACCACCAACAATAATAATATACTCAATCACAGATCTAAGATAGAACGAGCATGAATATGATAAAGAATAGAATACACACATACAACTCCCGAGTCTAAAATGATAACATCAATGAGTCTGAAAGAATACTAAACAAATAAGCTGGAGACAAATTCAGTACAAAAGAATACTAGAAGCTACAAGTCCCGGGTCATCTGTCTCAGTCGGGATAACTCCCTCCTGAGACAGGGTCTCTGACTCTAAGCCCACAATATCCTGAGGTCCATAATGTGTAGGGTACCACTCCTCAGTGTCATCTGAGAAAATATATCCTGTCAGGAAAGGTGCAGAGTACATCTCTAACAGTAGTTATAATCAATGATAAAGACTATATAACAGTAAATAGATACGAATATATAAGATGGACAATAGATACAAAAGATATACAATAAGAAAATACTGGAATAAATACAATAATGAACAATATGACAATGATAAGAATACTAATGACTAAGTGTGTGAGTACTAGCTTTAACATGTGATCGGCTTGGGAACATGATACATGATTTATGGCTTGGTTAATCATACGTGCGGTGTATGGTTAACACTATTCAAGAGCAAGACTTGATACAAGGAGGCTATGATCACATATCAACACTAAAATACTCTCCACCCTCGACTGGTATAATAGATCCAACCATGGTATGTTATGGCACGAGATTCCCCAAGAAGATAGCTAGTCTTCCCGAGAATCAGTGTCTGTACATGTACAAGATAATCAATAAAACAAGTCTTGCATAAGATACACCATATACCAAGAAATAACATCTCATGACGAGATCCGGATATACCAATCTGTGTAACCATTGTGTCAAGAGAACAAGGATATCTACACTAGATAAAATAAACATAGAGGATATCATAAATGAGAAACTATCAAAGAATGTACTCGCCTGAAGTCCAAAGAATAGTCTCACAGATGTCTGATACGGTGCCTCGAAGACCTAGATATGGAATATAACATCAATACAAGATTTCAGAAAGAAAAATAAGTTAAACTAGTGAACTTCTAGGTCAACAAGCCATTTCTAAGTCAAAAGTTAAATTAGGTCAACTCTAAGTCAAATTGGTCAAACTATGGTCAACTATGTCAAACTACCTATTTCTAGGTTGTATGAGTCTATCTCAAAGATATTGGGTTCAAACACTAAGAATCTAGGTCATACTAGCTACATCTTAGAATACTAGGATACTGTATCTCAGGATACGTAAAACAAAATATAAAGCATCACATATACATATCAATAATATTAAATTTATAAAATCCTAATTATAAATGCTAAATAGATACCTTATTTTCGAACCAACTTGGTATCGCAACACTAAATCTCAAACTTGATACCCAAACCCAATTCCTTGGGTATCCCCAAATACGTTGATACTTACCTTGGTATCTCATGGTAATTGTCAAGACTACAATATAATACTAACTACCCATAAACTATATACTAACAACTCACTATTACAAATATAGTATAATATAACATAATTACCAACTAGGAATATATACACATATATACTAATACCATATATATATATTATAAATAAATACATAATATCTATACTAAATTGCAGAACTGTCGCTAAAGACCCTTGCTGCTGTCGCTGAAAAGCTGTTGATACCGCTAATACCGCTGCTGTCATTGCTGCTTTCACGATGGTTTCCTGCTGCTGTTGCTAATGCTGCTGTCGCGAAAGCTGCTGCTGTTGCTGATTGCTGTTACTGCCATCGCTATTGTTGTCACTATTGCTATTGCAGTTGCTGTTTGTTGCCATTGCTGCTGTTGTTTGTTTCCATTGCTGCTGCTATTTTGTTACGCTGAACTGTCACCAAAGCTGCTGTCCCCTCTCTCATCCTCTTATATATATAACAAAATATATATATACTAATATATATAACTACTACTTATATAACTATATACACTCCTCTAAATACATATATATGTACACAATAAATACATATAACATAACATACACATATATAGTATCATATATATATAACTTCATATATATATATATATATATATATATATATATATATATATATCATACAATTATATATATAACATACATACAAGTATATATATATAACAACATATATATATATATATACACAATACATATATAAATATACTACTATATTTAAAAACTAATACATATGTAGAGAATTAGCTACACAATATATAACACATAGATATATAGATCTATGACACACTAATATATAAATATATATACACAACAATATATATATATATATATATATATATACATACATATAATTACACATTACCAAGACTAAGAACAATTTAGAATAGATCTAGAATTAAATTGCACAAACACATGGAGCATATCACCCCGTATCCCACTAGATCTAGGATACGCTTGCGACACGAGTCCACCACAAATCTAAATCTACCCCCGAAGGACACAATCAAGTCTAATATATTATTTATGAATAATACAAAGAGTCAAACATAAATCTACGTATCCGTGTCAAAATGTGACATGCTCAAAGTCCCGTATCGGAGGAAAAATCCCGAAATTAATACGTATCACCAAATTATTGGGATACGACCTACACGTACCTAATTATGGATATGACACTAGCCCCAAATACACAAACATATTTCAAATTGATCTATAGGACCAATTGACATACACAACAAATGTTAATCTTGGAATTCTCCCAAAATTGACAAAAAAAGTACTATAACTTTCTCAATAGGCCTCCTATGAACACAAAACCAAATCCTATGGATAGCCTATGCATATGGGTTGATTTCTTATGGTTAAATCTCATATTAAGAACCTAAATTAAGGAGAAAAACTGAATTGTACCTATTGGAAGATGAAATTGGCTTCCAACTTGTACATCCTTGCTTCTCTTTGTAGATCCTTGCTTCCTCCTTCTAGATCCTTGCTCCACTAGTCTCCAATGGTCATTTGGAAAGAAATTAGGATGAAATTTGGTAGTACAATTAATTTCGAGAAAGTATAGCGGTAAAGATCTGATCTACGGGCAATCACTTTACTCCTTGGACCACACGACGATGAATAAATGCAAAGATGTTGTAAATAACTTGAAGAGTTGGGCAATAAATAACCTTTGGCGACAACAGTATAACAAGCTTCTCTCTCTCTCCTTCTATTCTTGAATTTCAAGGACTTAAAAATTCTCCCCCTTAGATCACACGACGAGGAAAAAATACAAGGATGATGTGAAAAACTTGAAGAGTTGGACAATAAGAAAGCTTTGGAAACAACGATACGACAGGTTTCTATTTCTCTCCTCCTATTCTTGAATTTCAAAGATTTAAAAATTCTTCTCCTCTTGGACCACGACGATAAAAAAATGCAAGGATGCCATGAACAACTTGAAGAGTTGGGCAATAAGAAAGCTTTGGCAATACTGCAAGCTTCTATTTCGCTTCTTATGTTCTTGAATTTCAAAGACTTAAAAATTTCCCATCTCTCTTTCTTAACATACACAATGATCCAATATTTATAAGATTTTAGAGCAGTTATGACAGTGTGCGCGCACTTTGGACAATCTGCACGATGCACACACTTTTGATGGGATGATATCCCATAATCTAGTGAGTGGGTGCACAACTTGTCTGCTTGACACGTGGCTTCCAAAACGAGGAAAGTGTATGTCATGGGATAATTATTTGTACATGTTTCACAAAGAACATGGCATGTAGGACACATAATCGTAACTTCTCTTTGTTAGTAAGGATCGTAGGTATATTTTTGTAGTGGTTTGGAGATTGGCACACATTTGGAAAGATTGGCTATACAGGCACTATTTTGAAGAAGTAGCCATGATGGTGCACTATTGTAAAAGTTGTCCGTGAATGTGCACTTTTTTTGAAGTTGGCACAGCAGCGCACTTTTGATAAAATTGGCACAGCAGTGCATTTTTGATGAAGTTGGCACAGCGGCACAATTTTGATGAAGTTGGCATAGCGGCACACTTCTGATAAAATTGGCACAGCGGATGGGTCGCTAAACAAAAATCTTGGTCTGTATGCTGTAGCTCAGCTGTAATGATGACTTCTGACTCCTTGATTTCTGTTCAGCTATCATATTTATTGCATTTAATATTTGGGGGAAAAGTAGACATGCAATTTGTGCGCCTATCTTTATTGAGAAAAGAAGCTTAAAAGTGTGCTTTCCTTAGAAATAGAGAAAAAGTGCGCCATTCTTCCTATGTTTAGTTTATTTGTACGAAACTGCGCCATCTTCAAGAGGCATATTTTTTCTTCAAGAGGCATAATTTTTTTATGTTTATACAAGCCTCACCCATGCTACCAAGATAAAATCCTCGTCGTCAGCGCATCCTCAGGATGAAGCTCTTCAGCAACAACCATGCGCGTCAGGCCCAACAGTTCAGACAGTGGTAAGAATGGTATGAACGCACAGTGCCAAGAAAATATCTAAAGTGACCAAAGAAAGAAGAAAGAAGAGTACAAGTCCTACTCCTCACCTTCGTCGACGATCGAAGCGTGGTCGACCATTAGAGGGGAGGGTCGACGAACAGCTCTACTGACTTCCCCATGCCTAAGTTCAATAGAGACATCATGTGAGAGAGAGAAGCACACTATTCTCTTCCACCCTAGCTCTCTATTTATAGCAAGGAATCCATTAATGGCTTACGAATTGCTAGGAACTAAAAATACGGGATAAATCTAACTGCCAACGGATGAATCTCCATCGCGGCTTAATGTGCCCAGATATCCTTTGCACCAAGTATGTCACTACCACATTTCTAGATAAGGGTATTTTGGTCTTTTAGCATATTTATTAATTAGTGATTAAATATGTATATTATGTGCTACTAGTTATGATATTGAGTTATGCTATTTAATTATTTATTAGTGGGCTAGCCTATGTTTATTTGGACTTGTCACTAGTGGACCCATTGTATTATCATGACACATTGAGCCCAACATTAGACTAAGTCCATTAGACCCTTTTTCTTAGTTAATTCTGGAGATTAGCTTAATTTTTATTAGTTTAAAGACTTTCCAATATAGTCCTTCCTAATTATTCCTCAAAATTAGCTAGTAGGGGTACTTTTGGGAAATTGATGTTGCTTGGGCAAAAGGAAAGAGGGGGGCGACCACCTATAGGGAGAGTCTCTCTCTCTCTCTCTCTCACTCTTTCTCTCTTTCTCTCTCTCTCTCTCTCTCTCTCTCTCTCTCTCTTCTATTTATTTTATTTTATTTAGATCACCAAATTGTGTTCTTCTCTAAATTGACTCATTCCTCAATCAATTCAACCCAATTCATACATATTCCCTCTCAATTTGATCATATAAGAAGATTTAGAGCTTGGATTGTAAGGAGCACTTGAAGGAACAGGAATTGGCAAGGGAATTATGTCCTAATTATGTCCATTATGTATTTTATTGGGAATGCATCTTCCAATAGGTAAATTATGAATCTATCCCTTAATTTAGATTCTAATTTATGCATTTAATTATCCCTTGTCTTAGGGATCCCATAGGATCAAGAACTAGGTTTGTATGACTTGTATTACGGATTCTACATGGTAATTTGTGTCCAATTAAGGGAAATTTTGAGATTAACACATCAAGTGTGTATCATGAGACCAATTAGATCTAATTAGACTTAGATTGGGATTGTGAAACTAGGTACATGTTCACAATTGGACACAAGTAGGCCGCATCATGATATTTTAGGATACGCTATGATACATGGCTCATGTTTGGTGATTTATGTTAATGCGTTCCAATTTTCTTTATAGCAAGTTCCTTTAGTTATCTAATAATGACATTGAGGAGTATCATTAGTATTTGTATTGAATTGTGGGTTATAGCATTCTTTTGGATAGGTAGCATAGTGTATCACTTCATTGCTCATTAAATGTTTGATATAATGTTCTAGAGTGTGTGTTATATGTATATGATATATATATATATATATGAGTGTATATATATATATATATATATTGATGATGCATATATGGAAGATTGTTGGTGGTGTTATTGTGTCAGTTCTGATAGTGGGGGCTAAGGTTATAGATTTAGTAGTGTGTGTGTGGAGTGAACTGCTATCGAGAGGATGATATGTTCAGCTGAGAAATAGATGTACAACATTAGTAAGCAGTAGCAGTTGTGTGTTTTATCAGAGAATTAAATAGCAGGGGACTTATGAACTGATTGGGTGAGCATCTATTGCTACTGTGTGTTGGTGGATGCAAGCAATAGTAGATAGCAGCAGTTGTAATAGCAACTTGTAAAAGCATAAAAAATCTCTCCATGCACTCTAGTTTACAGTCAACAAATAAGCAAGAGACGTATAACAGGGATAGACGCATAACACTCTCGGATACATGATATTCCGATATGCATGACGCCCTTTGACGCATCGTCCCTACAGTCACATCAAAGCATTTATGACTCTGACAAAATATATAGTGGTCCTGACTGCCTCGAATCCTATACCGAGGATTAGAATTCTGGCTAACGGCTTTGTCATAATTACTTTTAGCAGTATACAGCTATTCAAATGCCATAAATACATAAGAGGACAAAAATTCATGCGTCTCTGGCCTAATGCTCTTCGGACTCCATGCGTTCAATGCGACTATGTCCTAATACATTCTATATTCTATGCAATCTATGCATCTCTGGCCTAATGCGGTCTGGACTCCATGCGTTCTATATGTCTCTGGCCTAACGCGTCCCAGACTCCATGTGGTCCATGCATCTCTGGCCCAATTCGTTCCAACTAACAAGATATTTTTGTTACAACTAAAGAGAACTTCGTGCAGTTGATACGGGATACGCGTCCAAATGACAAGGTCACGCATACAATGGGCTAAAAGGAACCCGATATCTCAGCAACATTAAATCCTAACCAAGCTCACATGGTAGCTTTACCGTGACATGCGGCCACAGTTACAACTGTATTTTATAAAAAGAACCTTATGCGACCATCAAACAGGGGTGCATGCGGCATCTATAGCATGCGATCACAGAATAACTATAAATAATAGGGTACTACTCCCATGCAAATGGCTTGCTGCTATATACGAATCAACACTCAGGTAAGAGAGAAGAGCTACTGCATTGAATCGTCCACGTAGTAAAGAGAGTGGCTACACTCCTAACCCTCCATTTTTATCCCCCAAAAAACAAATTTGTACTTAGATTGTCTTCTAGGACTCATCTTTGTACTTTCTTAGTTTGTTTATCAAATCCAGTTCTTGTTTTTATTTAAATGAAAAACATGGCACAGAGTAAAAAGAGTTGCTATACTCCTAACCCTCCATTGTCCCCCCCAGAAAATAAATTTGTACTTAGATTATCTTCTATGACTAATCTAAGTACAAATTTGTTTTTTGGGGGGTGATAATGGAGGGTTAGGAGTGTAGCAACTCTCTTTACTCCATAGACGGTCCGATGTAGCAGCTCTTCTCTCTTGCCTAAGTATTGATTCGTAGATAGCCAGCCAGCCATTTGCATGGGGTTAGTACCCTATTTTTTATAGTTGTTCTATGACTACATGCTATAGATGACGCATGCGCCCCTATTTGATGGCCACATAGGGTTCTTTCCACAGAATATGGTTGCAACTGTGGCTGCATGTCAAGGTAAAGATTCCATGTGAGCTTGGTTAGGATTTACTATTGATGAGATCTATGGGTCATTTTAATCCATTGTATGCGTGACTTGGTCGTTTGGATGCGTAGCCCACATCAACTGCATAGGGATCTCTTTAGTTGTAACGAAAATATCTTGTTCGTTGAAGCGTATTAGGCTAGAGACGCATGAACCGAATAGAGTCTGGGACGCATTGAGCCAAAGGCAAATGGAATACATGGAGTCCAAAACGAATTGGGCCTGAGATGAATGGAATACATGGAGTCTGGAACACATTGGGCCGTAGAAGCATGGAGTACGGAACTCATTGGGACAAAGACGCTTGGATTTTTATCTTCTTCTGCTTTCATGGCGTTTGAACAACTGTATACTTCCAAAATTAATTATGATGAAGCAGTCAGTCCGGATTCCAATCTTC
Source organism: Iris macrosiphon (assembly GCA_036927795.1). NCBI lineage: Eukaryota > Viridiplantae > Streptophyta > Magnoliopsida > Asparagales > Iridaceae > Iris > Iris macrosiphon. Next base: position 149,510,248 of record JAYESA010000010.1, read on the forward strand.
GGTGCAGGATTCAAGGCGGTCAGGATGACTGTTTATTTTGTCTGAGTCATAAATACTCTGATGTGACTGTAGGGACGATGCGTCAAAGGGCGACATGCGTCTCAGGACATAATGTATCCGAGGGTGTTATGCGTCCACCCATGTTATGCGTATCTTGCTTATTTTTTGACTGTAAACTGAAGTGCATGGAGAAATTTTTTATTCTTCTATAAGAACCCCTTCAAAGTTTTCAGACTTGGCTAAGATTAGGTTAAGACTTGGCTAAGATTAGGTTAAGACTTGGCTAAGATTAGGTTAAGACTTGGCTAAGACTTTGAATAAGAAGCATAAAATTAGCACGCATTCACTGTCCCTCTCCTTCTATTAAGTTTCTCAGGTTGATGCATGTAGAAATTGTCATATGGAGGGCTCTACCATGCTGTCAAATCTGTATTAAATGGCAAGATTAGGTTCAACCTTTGAGTCGATCTGTTGGGATTATGAATCATCTGATAACACGGTGCCCAAAGTGTTAGTTCATTTGAGGATGACGGTGGATCAAAAACTCAATCGCCTCTCTCATCATAGGTTTCTACGTGGACAGGGGCATCTCGTACTTCGAAGCACCCCTGTCTATAAAAGGAGGAGGATTTTGGATAGATAAATCCCCTTGTATTTTCTTCTACTCTTTTTTCTCAACTGTCGTTAGTTCTTTCTTTCCCCGTCGATTGTCATGGCTTCCTGAACTCCTTCGTCTTTTGCTGCTGCTAAGGGTAAGGGCCCCATGACTAAAGGCGTCATGCCCAAGAAGAAGGAAAAGGGAAAGGGGAAGGCTACTACCGACGAGGTTGGCCCCCTAAAGTTTCCTTCAGACGTTCAGAGGCCCATCCTAGGTAAGGACTCTCTTGTGGGTGGAGATACACAGAGACACCATTTGCATGGTTCATCGTATGGATGTTAAGACATGCGCGGCCTTTATACTAGCGCATAAATGGAGGTATGTCTCGTGCAACCTTATAGATGCGCAAGATGTGATTCGTCGCTTGGGCCAGTATCCTTTACAGACTTTGTCATGCGCGGTCATATCATGCGCCTATCATTCTTCTTTGTATGTTAGATTTATGCAAAGTTTTTTTTGCTGATACCCATGTCTTTTCTATGCTGTGTTGTGAAGTTGCCCACAACTCCTTTAGGGGAGTTGGTGCTCAACCTTGGACGAGTTCCATTGAGTACGAATTTTGAAGACTTATGTCACGCTCCCGTCCTAAAATATATGGAACAAGGCCACGTGGCAATAGCCAACTGTCACGTCTCCGAGGATATCCCAATTTAATGGATCCAACGAAGAGTGCTACACTGTCCTAAATAACTAACATGTCCTAAATTAATGAACAACAGGTAAACTAATCTTATCCACAATATAAACAACAAGAATATACTAATAAATAAATGCCGGAAGATAAACGCCAGTCTCAAAATATCATAGTACAACCAAGAATGTCTGGTGGGAACAAACCCACTACTATGACAAAATAAAAGTATTGAAATGATAGATAAAAAGATAATGACTAGGGCATCAACTCTCTAGATAATGATGCACCCAATCCTAGGCAAAAGGCCTACCAACTGATCACGGAAACTCTGATGGTAGAACCTCTAGCTCCTCAGCTGTAGCGTATCTAGTCTCTTGTCCTGGGCCGTACACTATGGGGTAATATGCCTCGTCCAAATATGGAAAGATACCAGGTCCTCAGAGGGATATAACAAGATACATAGAAGCATGACATATATAAATACTGAATAAAATAAATACAATAAAGGGTGTGCTAACAATATAAGTGAATGCAATGTGAAGACAACTTTGGTACGTAGGGATAGGCGTAGGCATAACGTCCAATACTCCGAAGAGCGTGCTATCTGTAATGTCCATCATTTCAAAGAATGAGGTATCTGTAATATATATACGTCCGTATCACTTCGAAGAGCGCGGTGTCTGCAATAAAGGAAGTTATTGGACCCGTGGCTCCTCCGGATACTACGAAATCCAATATGTGTATCCCATACGCCCACTAGTTGTCTTCTCCGCCCAATGTAGATACACTAGTCGAATACTCGACGTGCATACCACGTATCTATATGTCAGTCTCACAAATACAATATCCTGAGTTACGTACTAACCGTGATGCATGTCACATGCACCGATAGCTAGTCGAGTACGCGGACCCGCATCCCAATATGAGTTTGTCACTGTAAAGGTGTAAGAGTGTCAGGTCTTCAGAAGATACCAGAGTATCCTCCCAATGGGGTGGGTCTGCTAGCAACTAGGTAAAGTACACTAATCATCGACGTATCCGTCGACTGCACCCGAGTCAATCTCGGACGAACACAGTTGTATAAAAGAAAGCAACAAGATAACAATACAATATATACATTATTTAAATTAAATAGTAAATATAGCAAGGTATCTTGCCTGGGTCCTGAACCAGTGAATGCCAATAGCCTGCACCTGTAGGGTCTTCTGGCTGATCCAAAGACCCTAGACATATAATATAATATAACAAATACTAACATCAGACAGTAAACAATAAATACACACAACTACGACGCTACTCTTGGATACTGTCGCAAGTTCACGGCTGATCGAATACAGTGTCACGTGTGCACGTAGCTAGCGTGTATACGTATTTTGTCCTCGGTTATCGTGTACCTTGAGACAATAAATTATCGAGTTATGGTTACCAATTATTTATGATATGTGCGAATACGTGTCCTTAGTTTCCATGTTCAACATACTTGGTTTATGTCCAGGTGTTCCGGTGAAATACTAGTCCTTGATGACAGGTCTCATGATATAGGTAATTGCTAGTTATTAAACAAATTCTAAATCTTGTTAATCATCATACCATCATATACCTAGTTAGGGTTAAATAAGTTTGTGTCCAAAACTACAAGTGTCGATACGATGACACAACGATCATATATGGACAAGATACGAGGAGGGAAGAGTAAGGTGTTTACCTAGTTGACTGGACGAGGGTCTCCTTGCTGACGGGTCGTCCTCCGGCGAGTGGTGGGCTCCGGCGTCGGCCGACGGCAAGACAGCGGTGGCAGCGGCAGCACTACAGAAGTCGCAGCAGCGGCAACGACGGTCTGCAGCGGTGGGGACGGTACTGGGACTGTGCCTGGGTGGTGGTCGGGTCGTGGGGGACGTCGGGGTAGGCCTGCCAGTGGCGGTCGCGGGTGCTGGAGAAAGTGGCCGGGGTCGGGGCAGTCGAGTTTTGATAGGAGGTTGATGCGGGTAATGGAAAGGGGATGGTGATTGGTGGTGGTACGGGTGCTGTGCCGGCGGTTGGGGTGGTGGTCCAGCAGCGAGGGGGTGGTCCGGTGGCTGGGGTGGCAGCCTAAGGTGGTGACTGGCCGGAAGTAGAGGGAGGGGGTAACTCAGGTTGAAAGAGGGGTCAGCTAGGGTTGAGGGTGGGATGATGAATAGTGAGTTTTAGGGTTTTTTATGAAGGAAACATGTATATTTATATGGGGAGTTGATTGGCTGGCCTCGGGACTTAGGTCTGTCCGACCTTGTTGGGGTTGGACTGGTCCATGTGAAAGAGTTCATGTGGGCTTGGTTAGGTTCTGTTTGAGGTAAAATTGGCCTCAATTTAATTAGATTAATAATGCACAAGACGTTCTTTTATACGTATATTGTATAGTTAAAATACGATGCAATAATGAGTATCTATGGTTACACAATGGTCAGATGGGTAGTCTGGCATGTCTAAAAGATGTTTGTGATATTGGGTTGAAGGTAACTGCTAGTTTGGCGTTCCAATCCTCGTAGCAACGGTGAGGTGTAATAAGATATAAGTTTGTCGTACATTTCCTAATTGAATCCAATTCAATCCTAGTCTTCTCGATTTAATTTAAATTAAACCCTAAATTGGTCGGGGGGGTTTACAATCTACCCTCCTTAGAGTATTTCGTCCTCGAAATTAAAACATATGCATGGTAAGAACTACAGACTGAATTTAAAATGCTAATACGTACATAGTCCTTCGAAAATATAGGGATAGCGCTGTCTAATATCCTCCTCGCGTTCCCAAGTCGTCTCTCCTAGAGCATGATGCCTCCATGCGATACGAAGTAGGGGTATAGTCTGACCTCGCAGTACCTTCTCACTCCTTCCCAGGATCTCAATAGGCTCCTCTTGGTATGATAAACTCGGTCCGACTGTAATCTCTGAGTGGTCGAGTACATGACTCGGATCTGGTATGTACCTCCTCAGCTAAGATACATGGAAGACATCATGGACTCCTTCCAAAGTCTGCGGCAAGGCTAACCTGTAAGCAACCTCTCCGATGCATTCAAACACATCGAATAGTCCGATATACCACGGGCTCAGCTTCCCTCTGCCTCCAAATCTGATAGTCCCTCGAGTAGGTAAGATCTTTAGAAACACGTAATCTCCATCTTGGAACTCTAGGGATCGTCGGTGCGCATTCGCCCAATGATTCTGCCTATCTTGTTCTGCTCACAGGTGCCCTTGGATCTTCTCACCTTCTCCACTGTACGAACAACCAAATCTGGCCCTAGGATTTATCTCTCGCCTATATCGCTCCAACATATTGGGGAACGATATTTTCTTCCATACAACGCTTCATAGGGAGCCATCTGGATGCTCGCTTGATAGCTGTTGTTGTAGAAAAACTCGACCAAGTACAAATGGTCCTCCCATGATCCTCCAAAATCAAGTATGCATGCTCTTAACATGTCCTCCAATGACTGAATTGGTGTGATCGGGCTGGCCATCCGTCTGTGGGTGATACGATGTGCTAAACTTTAGGCCGGTACCGAGGCTCTCTTGTATACTCCGCCAAAAGTAAGATATAAATCTAGTATCCCTGTCAGACACGATGCTAACTGGCACTCCATGCAGTCGCACAATCTCTCTCATGTACATCTCTGATAAGACCTCTGTAGATTGCCCAACTCTAAAGGGTAAAAAGTGGGTGGACTTAGTGAGTCTATCTACGACTACCCATACTGCATTGCAACCACTAGGACTTCTCAGAAAGCCCATAACAAAGTCTATAGTGATGTGCTCCCATTTCCATTCCGTTATCGGAAGCGGTTGAAGTAATCCTGCAGATCTCTGATGCTCAGCCTTGACTTGCTGACACACCAGGCACTTTGCTACAAATTGTGCTATCTCTCTCTTTATTCCATGCAACCAATAGTACTGCCTCAAGTCTCTGTACATCTTCGTGCCTCCTGGATGAATAGAATAGGTAAAACTGTGTGCCTTTGTCATCAACTCCTGATGAAGTTCTCCATTTGGAACATAGAGACGATCTCCACATCTCAAGGTTTCGTCTTTATGTATACGTAGTCCTGTCTGTATTCCAGCCTCTGTCCTTTGTCTAAGCCTCTGAAATCTGGCATCTGGCGGCAAAGCAGCCTTGATCCTCTCCACTAATGTCGATTGCAACTAGAAACTCAAAAACTGCCTGTCTATTCTGGGTATAACAACCTCTATACCCATCTGCTCTAGATCTCTCAATAGATGTTGTTGGGTAGTCAAGAAGAATGCCATGGGTCTTCTGCTCAATGCGTCAGCTACTACGTTGGCCTTTTCCGGATGGTACTGTAGCTCAATTTTGAAGTGTGTCATCACCTCGAGCCAACGTCTCTGTCTCTGGTTAAGGTCCTTCTGGGTGTATACGTACTTTAGTCTCTTATGATCAGTAAATATCTCCACCCTTTCTCCATATAGGTAGTGCCTCTAAAGCTTCAAAGCAAAGATCACTGCTACAAGCTCTAAGTCGCGGGTGGGATAGTTCTTCTCATGTGTCCTCAACTGCCTAGAGGCATAAGCCACAACCTTTCTATGCTGCATCAAAACAAATCCTAATCCTTTCCCGGATGCAACGCTATAGATCACGAATCCTCCGGGTCCAGAAGGTATGGTCAAAATGGGTGTTGTAGTCAGGCGCTTCTTCAGCTCATTGAATGCCTTCTAACACTCCTCTGTCCAAGTGAACTCCTGCTCCTTACGGGTCAAGCGGGTCATCGGCTCTGCAATCTTCATGAAGTTCTTCACGAACCTCCGGTAATATTCGACAAGTCCAAGGAAACTCCTTACTTCTGAGACATTAGTAGGGGTTGGCCATGTCTCCACTGATGAAATCTTCACCGGGTCTACTGAAATATCTTTTCCTGAGATGACGTGTCCAAGAAAAGTAACACGATCTAGGAGGAACTTGCACTTGCTTACCTTGGCATAAAGCCTCTCTCTCCTCAGTGTCTCTAACACTACTCTAAAGTGCTCTTCGTGCTCCTTGTGGATCTTCGAATACACCAAAATGTCATCGATGAAGACTATCACGAACTGGTCTAAGTATTGGTGGAAGACTCTGTTCATCAAGTTCATAAATACAGCAGGTGCATTCGTCAGTCCAAAAGGCATCACTAAGAACTCATAGTGACCATAACGAGTCCTGAATGCTGTCTTTTGAATGTCTTCTCTTTGTACCTTCACTTGATGATAACCCAATCTCAAGTCGATCTTTGTGAACACCACTGCTCCTATCAACTGGTCGAATAAATCATCAATCCGCGGTAGGGGGTACTTGTTCTTGATAGTCAAAGCATTAAGGGCTCTGTAATCAATGCACATGCGTACTGTTCCATCTTTCTTAGGTACAAACAACACTGGTGCTCCCCAGGATGATGTGCTAGGACGGATAAATCCTTTGATCTATAACTCCTTTAACTGTAGCTTCAATTCATCTAGCTCCTTCTTTGCCAATCGGTATACATTAGAAGATACTGGTGCTGCTTCGGGTACTAGCTCATTAGTGAACTCTACGCCTCTATATGGCGGTAAGCCTGGCAATTCTTCGGAAAAAATATCCTCAAATTCTGCAACTATTGGTGGGGGTATAATTTCTATAGCTATATAAGTTCCAGCTGTCTGTCCTACTCCTTGCTCGACAGTCCCTTGCATGTACTCGAACTCCGGTTGATCTAGGGGTCTAAAAGTGACGCTACCCTTCCGGCAGTCCAGTACGACATTATACTGCCTTAACCTGTCCATGCCTAACACAACATCAAAGTATGGCATGGGTAACACCAAGAATCGTGCTCTCATCTCTCTACCACATACGACTATCGAACACGTTCAAATAATGCTTGTAACCGGCACGATACCTCCTCCTGTAAGAATCTTCCAACTCTTAGGTAAGGGGAAAGTTGCTACTCTATGCATTGCTACAAATCTACTAGATATAAATGATAACGTAGCACCAGAATCAAACAATGCCGTCACAGGTAAAGATGCAACTAAAATGGTACCTGTGATTGCTTCCCCTTTTGTTTCCTCCTCAGTAGCTGCTAATGCAAAGGCCTGTCCGTGCCTCTGCCCTTCGGTCTGCTATTGATCTCGGTCAAACTGTGCCTGCTGTGGGGCTCAAGGTGGTCCCCTCTGAAATCCTCCTGGTGCTGGTGGACGCTGACCTCCTAGTAGGGATAGTATCCTTGGGACTGGTGCTGCTGGCCTCTGTCCGGCCTGCGGTGCTGCCTCTTTGCACTGTGGGCAGTCTCGGGCAATGTGCTGACTCACTCCATATATCATGCATAGTCTTAGCTTCTTTCGGCAATCTCTAATGACGTGTCCCTTCTTGCCACAATGGTGACAAGTCGGAAGCTCTTGCTGTGGGTATGGTGCTGCCCTCTGCAGTGTCTGTGCTCCAGGACGACTGATCGGTCCTCCTGCTCTAGGCTGGGCTCTGGCTGGTGTAGTCGTGCTGGAACGTCTAGCTCATCTGACGATGACCTACTGGATCCTCGCCTCTGCAAGAACCTCCTCATAAGAAATCCTCGTCTGTGTGGTGGTATACCTCTGTAGCTCAAAAGTAAGGCAGTGATGGAATCTCTGGGCTTTCTCAAGATCATTGGGTATCAGGACGGCACCAAATCTGCTAAGACGGCTAAACTCCGCATCGTATGCTTCTAAAGTCATATTTCTTTGTTCTAGATGTAGGAACTTGGAGTACATGGCATTCCTGACTATAGCCGAGAAATATTTTATATTGAAGTACTCTAAGAACTATTCCCAAGTCTGGTTCTTGCCTATACTGTGCTCAATAGAATCCCACCAGTGATGGACGTTGCCTTTTAGTTAGGCCCTTACTGTGGTCATCCAAAGGTCTGGATGTAGTTGTGAGCCTCTAGTAACATCTCCGTGTTGGTGACCCAATCGGAGATCTCCTCTGCAGTCTCGTTACCTGAGAAAGTATCTGGTCCCATCTGTCGAAACCATCTAACAGTGCCCCCTGAATGGGCTGGTGGAGGTGTTGGTACTGGTGTTGTGACATGTGTCCTCTCTAGTACTGCCATTAAACTCTGTCTTAACGTCTCTGTCTGATGCCACTGTACTTGCATCATAGTCTGGAAGAACTGAAGCATCTGTGGCTGTCCATCTGATTATGGCATCTGAGGTGGATACGGTGGAGGTGGTGGTAATGGAACCTCTGGCTGTGCGGTAGGGGTCTCCTCAGATGTTGGCCTCTCGGTATGTGGCATCGGCGTAGCCCCTGAAGTCTGGCCCTTACAATGCTGCGTGGGGATCGTTTGGGAAGTCTGTCCCTCGTGCTGTGGTATAGGATCGCCCTGAGAAGTCTCGTGCCAATGTATCAGCCGGGCCTGTTGAATTACCGGGGCCTGTGGTGATGGTTGCCCTCCAGGTAGTCCCTGGGGTACCTTCTCTCTTTGGGTGGTGTTGTCTGGCACCGCGGCACTGGGTGCTCCTCGTCCACTACGTAAGTTCATCTTGCTACAAGAGATAGGACTTCCTTAAAAGAGTACGGAAATAAACAAACAGGATAAAAATATTTAAAAGTAACACAAAGAAAGTTCAAAAATGTAGTCAAAGTGGATAAGACCTAGTAATTTCTATCCTATTGCAGGATTGTTGGGCATATTATCATATCTCAACGATAAAGTCTGACCTGCATGGGCCACCACTAAAACTATGTCATGCCCAGTCCCAAAATATATGGAACTAGGCCACGTGGCAATAGCCAGTTGTCACGTCTCTGAGGATATCCTAATTTAATGGATCCAACGAAGAGTGCTACGCTGTCCTAAATAACTAACATGTCCCAAATCAATGAAGAACAGGTAAATTAATCTCATCCATAATATAAACAGCAAGAATGTACTAATAAATAAATGCTGGAAGATAAACGCCAGTCTCAAAATATCATAGTACAACCAAGAATGTTTGGTGGGAACAAACCCACTACTATGACGAAATAAAAGTACTAAAATAATAGATAAAAAGATAATGACTAGGGCATCGGATCTCTAGATAATAATACACCCAATCCTAGGAAGAAGGCCTACCAACTGATCATAAAAACTCTGACGGTAGTACCTCTAGCTCCTCAGCTGTAGCATATCTAGTCTCCTATCCTGGGCCATACACTGTGGGGTAATATGCCTCGTCCAAATCTGGAAAGGTACCAGGTCCTCAGAGGGACGTAACAAGATACATAGAAGCATGCCATATATAAATACTGAATAAAATAAATACAATAAAGGGTGTGCTAACCATCTAAGTGAATGCAATGTGAAGACAACTTTGGTACGTAGGGGTAGGCGTAGGCATAACGTCCAACACTCCGAAGAGCATGGTATCTGTAACGTCCATTATTTCGAAGAATAAGGTATCTGCAATATATATACGTCCGTATCACTCCGAAGAGCACGGTGTCTGCAATAAAGGAAGTCATTGGACCCGTGGCTCCTCCGGATAATACGGAATCTAATGTGTGTATCCCATACACCCACTAGTTGTCTTCCCCGCCCAATGTAGATATACTAGTCGAATACTCTATATGCATACCACGTATCTATATGCCAGTCTCTACAAATATAATATCCTGAGTTACGAACTAACCGTGATGCATGTCACACTCACCGATAGCTAGTCGAGTACGCGGATCCGTATCCCAATATGAGTTTGTTACTGTGAACGTGTAAGAGTGTTAGGTCTTCGGAAGATACCAGAGTATCCTTCCAATAGGGTGAGTCTGCTAGCAACTAGGTCAAGTACACTAATCATCGACGTATCCGTCGACTGCTCCAGAGTCAATCTCGGACGCGCACAGTTGTATAAAAGAAAGCAACAAGATAACAATACAATATATGCAAAATTTAAATTAAATAGTAAATATAGCAAGGTATCTTGCCTGGGCCCTGAAGCAGTGAATGCCAATAGCCTGCTCCTGTAGCATCTCCGGGCTGATCCAAAGACCCTAGACATATAATATAATATAACAAATACTGACATCAGACACTAAACAATAAATACACATGACTACGACGCTACTCTTGGATACTATCACAAGTTCACGGCTGATCGAATACAGCATCACGTGTGCACGTAGCTAGGGTGTACACGTGTTCTGTTCTCGATTATCGTGTGCCTTGAGACAATAAATTATCGACTTATGGTTACCAATTATTTTTGATCTGTACAAATACGTGTCCTTAGTTTCCATGTTCAACATACTTGGTTTATGTCCAGGTATTCTGGTGAAATACTAGTCCTTAATGACAGGTCTCATAATTTAGGTAATTGCTAGTTATTAAACAAATTCTAAATCTTGTTAATCATCATACCATCATATACCTAGTTAGGGTTAAATGAGTTTGTGTCCAAAACTACATGTCTCGACACAATAACACAACGATTATATATGGACACGATACGAGGAGGGAAGAGTAAGGTGTCTACCTAGTTGACTGGACGAGGGTCTCCTTGCTGATGGGTAATCCTCCGGCGAGTGATAGGCTCCGGCGTCGGCTGGCGGCAAGACAGCGGTGGCAGCGGCAGCACTACGATAGTCGCAGCAGCGGAATCGACGGTCTGCAGCGGTGGGGACAGCGTTGGGACTGTGCTTGGGTGGTGGTCGGGTCGTAGGGGACGTCGGGGTAGGTCTGCCAGCGGCGGTCGGGGGTGCTGGAGACGGTGGCTGGGGTAGGGGCAGTCGGGTTTTGTTGGGAGGTTGATGCAGGTGATGGAAAGAGGATGGTGATTGGTGGTGGTGCGGGTGCTGTGACGGCGGTTGGGGTGGTGGTCCAACGGCGAGGGGGTGGTCCGGTGGCTGGGGTGGCGGCCTGAGGTGGTGACTGGCCCGAAGTAGAGGGAGGGGGTAACTCGGGTTGAAAGAGGGTTCGGCTAGGATTGAGGGTGGGATGATGAATAGTGAGTTTTAGGGTTTCTTATGAAGGAAACATGTATATTTATATGGGGAGTTGATGGGCTGGCCTTGGGACTTGGGTCTGTTCGACCTTGTTGGGGTCGGGCTGGTCCACGTGAAAGAGTGCATATGGGCTTGGTTAGGTTCTGTCTGAGGTAAAATTGGCCTTAATTTGATTAGATTAATAATGCGCAAGATGTTCTTTTACACGAATATTGCATAGTTAAAATGGGACACAATAATGAGTATCTATGGTTACACAATGGTCAAATGGGTAGTCTGACATGTCTAGAAGATGTTTGTGATATTGGGTTAAGGTTACTGCTAGTGTGGCGTTCCAATCCTCGTAGCAATGGTGAGGTGTAATAAGATATAAGTTTGTCATACATTTCCTAATTGAATCCAATTCAATCCTATTCTTCTCGATTTAATTCAAATTAAACCCTAAATTGGTCGGGGGGTTTACAACTTAGTCGCTTCCGTTTAACACCAGCTAGATTTGATTTTTTTGTCTGACAAGCAGAAGTAGATTGCTGAGCAGGACGAGTTTTTCTTTCTGAGTCAAATGACTTCAGGGGCGACTGCTACTGAGAAGGGTCATACCTCTAAGAAGCCCTACTTTCTATTTGGTGATGCTCTGACCTCGTTTGCCCCGAATTAAGAAAGTTCAAGGAGGATTACTCACCATGGAACGAAGATGTTCGTACCTCATTTTGAATGCCATATGCTTTCTTAGAATAAAAAGATGTTGTTCGGAATAAAAAAACCAAATTATAGAAAAATCTATGCTTGGTGAAGGTAAAGTTTATTTTTATCATATTCCTATATAATGATGGGCCGGAGGGCGATGGCTTGGATTTTGAAGCCTGAGCTACGAGGGGCTTTTACCCGTAAGATCCGGGCTAGGGGAAATCAAAGCAAAGGGGCTTTCTCGTGTCACAAGGAGTCACCCTCTTATTCTTCTACTAGGTTAGCACTCGGCGTCGTTAGGAGTGACTTGGGGCCGAACCATGATATATATGCCGTGAATACCTTCCTTCACGTAGTCGCCAAGAAGGGTACATACCCACCTAGACAGCTGCGAACACTTGGCTGGACTTTTATACTCCTTCTTGGTATCGTTTGAACATATGGGTGTTAAAGCGCTACGAGCCAAAAATCCAAGATGCTGACATTTTTTTTGCTGTGAGGGACACTTGTTACGGCCTATCTACGAACTGTTGTCTCTTCCTCGCCCTGATGGAGATGTACAACTGCCACACGGGGACTTTCTTCACTCATGGCGGGGAGATGGGGTTGTCCCTACACGAGATGCATTCAATCTCGAGCCTTACCTCGGGTGAGGAGCCCTATGAATAATAGTCCCCGAGCAACGACAAGCTAGGGGAATTTGAGAAAAAGAATCCGAGATTCTTGGCTGTGTATCAAGAGTTGCTGCTTCTGCTAGAGAGAGTATAAGAAAGATAAAGCTTCTGAGAGGCCTATCCCGCACATCACCGTCTAGATACATTATCTTTGAGGTACCTGGATCGAACGAGGTTTATATTTGGGCACCGCGGTCCCAGATGAACGTCGCAGCTTCGATCCAATAGTATCGTGAGAAGTCGATTGAAGACGAAGAATTAAGTTATTTCCTTATGGACACCCATGAGCTGTCCGACAAAGCATTTTTGGCGGGGTACTTGATTATCTGGCTACATAATTGCATCTTTACGGGAGGGTCTGGCTCGATTGAAAGTATCAGTCGTAATCTAATCCTCCTAGCTGTGCGGCTAGCTTTTGGCCACCCACTTGCGTTACTGTCCGCGATGGTTTGTTGTATCCATCGAGGTCTTCTGTGATTTATCGAAAAGGTCAAATGCCACAAGGGTGTTAGAGAATTCAACAGGATAGAGATACCCTATCATTACCAGATGGGTTGGTTTCTATTACACCATCGGTCCCTGATGCGTCCCAGTACCCAGCAAGGGATGTTAGAGGGAGACGTCATTATCTGCCGTTATCGGGGGATGAAGTGGCAGTATGAAGATATACACTCCTATAGGAGGGAGCTTGCCCACATGAATGGCTGGACATTTTTTACGACGATTCTAGCCTTCACTAAGGAGGAGAGGAATATCATCCACCGGGATTGAGATGCTGTCGATCGTCGATTGTTAGTGACCCTCTACCACTGGCTCCTTACCATTCGTCTTTCTCACTTAGTATATCATATCCGGATTGAGGTCTTCCCGGAGCCCCATCTTCCCAGTTGGTTTTCTCGTTAATTCGGGTATTGCCAACTCTTGCTGGAGACTCCCAGTGCCTCGCTTGAGAATTATGGTGGTCTTCTCGATGGTGCTCGAGTATGGCATTCTTATACTACCATTGGTACAAAGGTGGAGTTCGGGTTGCCTGTGGCTAATATGATATCGAATATACTGTATATGGCGGTACTTTTTTATTGTAGAGTCAATACTGTGCCAACGAACTATATCCCAGATTCGGGCTACTTAGCTGATACCATCTTTGCGCCTTCGTCGACGAAAGGTCGATGAACGCCTAAGAAGGGCAAAAGTATAGCTTGACCTTTGCTAGTTGACTCAGATCCAATGTCTGTAGAGGGGACTTCTCCTGAGGACCCTCCTGCTCCTAAGCATAAGGTCATGGTGGCTCACCACCCAGGTCATCCCAAGAAGGCATGAGTTAAAGTAGCCATGGGTGCGAGACATATCGGAGAGTCGAACCCTGGCAGGGAGGGCACTGTGAGTGAGGAGATAAGACCCCTTGCATTAGTGGCATTTGATCTAGACTCTACTTTGGATAATATGGAGGTATCCTTATATCCTCTTAATTTAATCCCTCCTGGTCCTTTGTATAAATACCTTGATTTTGATATTTTTTGTGATTCGCAGACGCAAGGGAGGAGGGGCCGCCCTTAACGGTCGACGGTCGCCAAAATTTCTTATACGTAGCCGGTAAAGGGAACGACCTCTGACGAGTTCGAGGCTTCCATTGAAGAGCTCGTCCCTGAGGATACAAGTGACCATATCCCTGAAGGGCCATCAACAGAATTTACTGCTCTCCGAGTCTTGGAAGACAACTTAAGTACTTTGGAGGTGACTCCAACTGTGACGGGTGGAACTTCAATCCTGCTATCTTCCCTGGGTACGTTATTTTATTATTTTACCATAGATAATATTTTCTGGCTTAAGTTTTCAATTCTTCTGGTAACGCTGCCCCTGGGTAACTGTGATCCTGTAGGCGATGTCTCTCCTTTTCGAACGGCGCACCTAGTTGCCAAGGTAGGTATAGAGGAAGGAGGCGGTGGTGAGCTCGTGAGGAAGAGGCCTTAACCTCCCCTTGGCTCTAGGGATGGCAAAGGACATCCGACGGTACCCCCTACGGGGGAGGTGACAGCGTAGGTTTCTATGGCTACAGGTCCTTCAGGTGAGGTAGTTCCTCCCCTCCTTGTTGTTGTCGAACTGACTGATATTGGCACATCCTCGGACATCAACCTTACATAGGTCTATATTTCTTGACTGCTGAGTGCCCAGATGCTTCTTTCAACTGGAAGGCAGCTTGCAGAGGCTAAAGCCTCTCAATGTTCTGTGGCTGCCATCCTATTACCGGGGCCGTCTGTTGTTGCTGTGCTACCTCTCCAGCCAACTGTAGTCCCTACAGTCATGACTCCTTTGACTCCTTCTACTTTGACTGACGTGGAAGAAGCCTCAAAGGATACCATTCAGAGCTTCTACATGAACATGAAGTGGGGGGTGCAAACCATCCTGGGATGAGGCAAGATATGTACTTAGTCCAAATACTGAGCCCAGAACCAAGTTAAGATTTTGAGGACCCTCCCTGGTCATGAGCTGATGGTTGACCTTTTGAGCCAAAAGCTGGTGGAGGTGGAGCAGCACCTGAATGAATTGCATCATGCATGGCAGATTAATCTGGTTGTTGTAGTCAAAGAGGAGCATGAGTTCCTTCTGATGTCCATATAGTAGGTAAAGATCGCTTATGTGTGAAAAAAGGAGGCCATGGAACAAGACCTCAGAAAGCTGGCCCTTAAGCATTATGAGTTGAATGATCGAGGGGAGGTCTTTCTTGCTCGGGAAGACTCCATAACCCATGCCATAGTTGAGATCAATGAACAGATTATGCAACTTCAAGCTTGGCTAGAGATCACGGAGGGCGATCTTCAGGAGGCTCGTCGAGAGAGAGAGGCCATCTGTCAAGAAACTAGCTAGGTGGCCCACTCTTCCACGGCCTTGGAGGACACGTTGAAGAGACTCAAGGATAAGCATCATGAGTACTCTCACTTTGATGATCCTGCGACTTTGGCTCGGGAAGCCGAGTGTAGAGTCCGAACAAAGATTGACTCTTCCATTGCTCGGCTCCAGGGGCATTAGAGGAGCTGTGCACCAATAAGGAGCACCATTAGTTTGCATTTCCTTTTCTGAAATGGTCTTTTATTCTTGTTTTACAGTTTATTCTACGGTTTAAAGCAGGATGATCCCCTAAGTATAGTTTGCTCCTTTTACTTCTATGAAATAAAAGATTTCTTTTCTGTCGCGATTGTCTGGCTGACTTGATTCGTACCCTGAAAGAGAAATGATCACTTCTTGCACTTCATGTGTTGTTATGCGCCTGATGTATTCATATTGCTGTGTCAGTCCGGGTCTTTGGGAGGATCATGCCAAATCTCAAAATCGTAGGAATGAATCATCGTATCTCACTGAGGAGATCGTTATGATTCACCAGATCAGCCATCGATTCTTTGCCTATAAATAGCGAACAGTATGTCGGCTGCTCGCATCAATTTGTATTTTTGGGCACGATGGCTTCTGGAAATGCTCCGAAGGAAACCAACATGTCTTTTTCCATGGCCCTGGTGGCCTCCTACTCCTATTCCGGCGAGCCCGAGCATCTACCTGTCTGAGAAACGTTTGTCACTTGAGTGCAAAAGATGGATATCTTCCAAGAACTCCTTGAGTCTCCAGCCAACTCGAAGGAGTGGGCTTTTGTAGACACTTCTCATCCATTGTTTGCATCCTCAGACACTTGTTTCTTTAATTTTTGGCAATATACATCAATAATTTGGAGGACACTGACTCCTCTTCTATTTGATGTTTGTATTCTCCCTTTTTTTATTTTAATAAAAGGAGAAATTATATTCATTATTGTTGTGATATTTGCGGGACTAGTACTAGAGGTGAGATGGTCGAAGTACATAATTTGAAGCAAGTGTAGACATCCCACTGGGGGATTTTGGTGGACCTACTACCCTTTGGTGCGCTTGGAATGTGAGTAATAGATTTAAAAATAAACTATATTAGAGGTAATATGGACGTGATAGGTTTTGTGGATTTTAAGGATATCCTTCTGGAGGATTTTGGTGGACATATTACCCTTTTGCGCACTTGAGGTGCGAGTAATAAATTCAAAAATAAATCCTATCAGAGATAATATGGACGTGATAGGTTTTGTGGATTTTAAGGATATCCCGCTGGAGGATTTTGGTGGACCTATTACCCTTTTGTGCACTCGGGATGCGAGTAATAGATTCGAAAATAAACCCTATCAGAGGTAATATGGACGTGATAGGTTTTATAGATTTTAAGGATATCCCTCTAGGAGATTTTAGTGGACCTATTACTCTTTTGCGCATTTGTGGTGCGAGTAATTGATCCTAAAATAAACCCTATCAAAGGTAATATGGATATAATAAGTTTTATGGATTTTAAGGATTTTTCGCTTAGGGATTTTGGTGGACCTCTTACCCTTTTGCGCACTTGGGGTACGAGTAATAGATTCGAAAACAAACCCTATCAAAGGTAATATGGACGTTATAGGTTATGTGGACCCACTACTTTTTATGTAAGCTAATACAAGTAATAGGTTTGAGATAAACCCTGCTAGAGGTAATATGAACGTGGCGGTTTCTATGGAATTAACACCGCCGGCATACTCCTGATTAGGAATGGAAGATAAGTTGGAAGACAATCGATATCAGAGGTAATATAGACATGATGATCGATGGTCAAGGCCCAAAAGTTTTCTCAGTGGTAATATGGACATGGCAGACTCCGCCATAGTAGTGTATTAGAGCGACAGTCCGTAGAAAATATGGACATGAACCAGCACCCAGGGAGATAGGATATAGTTTTGTAATAGAGGATTACCAGTCTAATTTAGATGTAGTACTTTTTGAGGAACTTACAATTAATAGGCATCAGGAGCAAGTCACCTTTGGGTTTTTCTAGCCGGTATGCGCCATTGGAAAATACGATTTCTACAACAAACGTGTCCACCGATTAGGACTGGAATTTGTTGGCCGTCTTGTGAGTCATTACCATCGGTCTTCTTACTGTTATGATGAGGTCACCCACTTGAAACGTTCTCTATTTTACCCGTTTGTTGAAGGCTCCAGAGAGATGCGCTTGATACAACTCTATCCGTTGTTGAGTTAAGAGTCGTTTCTCGTCGAGTGCTTCCAACTCCTATAACCGTCGATAGTAGTTGTCATCCATGGTTAGTTGGTTGGAGATAGCTACTAGAAGTGATGGGATTTGGATCTCCAGCGGTAGTACCGTCTCACTTTCGTACACCAAGGAGAATGACGTATTCCTAGTAGTTGTCTGGACTGTTGCTTGGAAGGCCCAGAGGCATTCACCTAGCTTCTCGTTTCAGTCGTGTTTGTTGGAAGACATGAATTTCTTGAGGAACTTGATGATGTTTTGTTGAGGCTATGTTTTGGATTCGGTTCTTGTCATAAAACTGATAGAAGGTGTGACTTGTAAACTGTGGACCATTTTCGTGGATGATCCTACACGGCAAGCCAAAGCGGTATATGACGTGATGCATGACGAAGTTAATCATGTTTGATGTTTTGACCTCAGTGAGTGGAACAGCTTTCGCCCATTTGGAGAATTAGTCAATGATCGCCAAGGTGAACCGATGTCCTTTTGAAGAAGGCGAACTGATTGGCCTGATGATATCGATTCCCCATGCCTCAAATGGCCAAGATGCTACTATTGGGTATAGGAACTCAGATGGTTGGTGGTTGAAGTCCGCGTTGATTTGGCATGCTTGGCACTTCCTCGCGTAATCGACAGCATCCGCTACCATCGTCGGCCAATAGTAGCCCATTCTCCGAAGCCCATCCTGTAGCTTCGGACGAGGTTGATGCGCCTCGCAGACATTGTCGTGAGCTTCATAGAGTGCTTATTTTGCCTCTGAGTTTGACAAGCATCGGAGCATATGGCCGTCATAGGACCGACGGTACAATATTTTGGTCTCCGTGTTATAATAGAAATTGAGGGAGCATCTTCTGATTTAAGTAGCTTCCTTTAGGTTTTCAGGAAGGATTCCATAGACTGCGTAGTCAATGAATGAATGCCTCCAATCTTGAGCATCGGTGTCGACCTCCACTGCATAGCTGAGGCATAAGCATAGATTGCTTTTAGGATAGACCAGCTCCTGACCGATCACTGTGACGTTGTCGTGGACTGCCAAGGAAGCAGCGAGGTCGGCTAAAGCGTCTGCCTCAATATTTTGCAACCAAGGGACATGCTCAATAAAGAACATCTCTAAGGTTGTGATGATGCTATGTGCAGCTTGGTGGTAGGGGATCAAGTCTTCGTTTCTGACTTTATATACTCCCCAAACTTGATTGAAGATTAGCTGAGAATCGCCGTAGGCTTCCAAGTACTCTACTTTGACTTGATTGACGAGCTGGAGACTGATGATTAGGGTATTGTATTATGTCATATTATTGCAGCATTGCTCCAAGAAATAGTATGTGCAATTGGCGACGAGGCCGTATGGGGAGATCAACATTATCCTGACCCCAACGATGATGTTGACTTTGGGCCCCGCTCTTGAAGCACCATTAAAGAACATTTGCTAAAATGCTTCGTGTGAGGTGACATTGACATCTGCCACTTCATTTAGAATTACTTCATAGAGATTTGAGATTTCTGACCCCGGGTGGGCTACCAGAAAGTCGGCCAATGCCTGACCCTTGATGGCCTTTTATAGGACAAATACCATATCATATGGAGATAATAGTTTTGCCCAGGTAGCCAAGTGGGAACTGAGTGCCCCAGGTTTGGTCATGAGGACCTTGAGGGGGTTGATTAATGAGATTACATGAATGGTCTGTCGAGTCTCGTAGTGTTGAGTTTTCTGGATGGCAAATACCAGCACAAGGCTCTCCTTCTCGACGATAGTATACCTATGCTCTGGGCTGACCATCATTCGACTAAGGTAGTATATGTCCTGCTCGTGGCCTAAATAACTATTCTATGCTAATAGGGCACCGAGAGAGTGATTCATTGTGAGTACATAGAACAGGAATGACTTTTCCATGACTGGAGCCACCAGTATAGGAGGATTTGATAGGTATTCTTTGATATTGTCGAATGCTTGTTGGCACTCTTTATTCCAAACAAAGGAGACAACTTTCTTTATGAGCTGTGTGAACAAACAGCAACATCCAGAGAGGTTTGATATGAACCTCCTGATGTATGCCAACCTCCCTTGGAGACCGCGGAGTTCCGGTCGTTCCTTAGCGGATTCATCTCCAAGATGGCCTTGGTCTTGTCGGGGTCTATGTGAATATCACGGGAAGTAATTACGAAACCCAAAAATTTAACGCTGGAGACTCCCAGGAGAGACTTGGTAGGGTTCATCTTGAGGCGATGTGCACGTATTAAGTCAAACACAGTCCTCAAATCTTATAGGTGATCATCTTTGGAGCGACTCTTGACAAAATTTTTATCGACGTAGAATTCCACCGTCTTGTGCTAATATTTACGAAAAATGGTGCTCATGGCTCGCTGATATGTAGCACATGCATTCTTCAGACCGAAAAGCATGACCGTATAGCAGTATATGCCTATCGGTGTACAGAACGATATATGCTTCTTATCGTTGGGAAATATCTTAATTTGGTTGTAGCCTGAGAAACCATCCATGAAGGATATGCACTCAAAGCCACAAGTATTGTCGATCCTTACGTCGGTGATTGGAAGAGGGAATTCGTCTTTGGGACATGCCGTATTTAGATAACGAAAGTCGATACAGACTCGGATCTTCCTATTCTTCTTTACGATAGGCACGATATTGGCTACCCAGCCGGGGTATTGTTCCTCGTGGATGAAGCCACTGGCTATCAGCTTGTTGACTTCAGCTTGGATGGAATCGATCACGTCTGGCCGGAACCGTCGTTGTTGTTGCTTGCCTGGTTTGGCGTCTGGCCGAATATTAAGTTTGTGGACCATAATTTTGGGATCCAGTCCTAAAATATCTTCGTAACTCCAAATAAAGACATCGATGTATTCCCTGACGAGTTGTAATAGGAATTTTTGGTCTTCGTCGGACATTCTTTTGCTGACAAAAATAAGCTTTGGGGAGGTCTCGTCACCTAGATCGACTTGTACAACTTTATCCTCGGTAAAAGGTTCTTGCTGCTCAAATCGGATCTCCCATTGTGATCCTAGGTGTTGGGCCCAAGGTTCTATCTCCTAGAGCTCTGGTGGATCCTCGTTGTCTTCCTCAAGGTCGATAGACACCATGTTGGAGGACAATGTTTGTCTGAACATGTCCCCGATGCTGATGTCGAAGTCCCAGGCTGAAGATTCGGAAGAGTGTGAGCCCTCTTTATCTTCTTTATCCGAGCCTCGGGGGTTGTAGGAGGCGTTACATATCCTAAGCCATGCTTAATCTTATTATAGTAATCCTCGGGCTTTCTCGCAGGTGAGGGATGTCGTAAAGGCGACCTTCGGCCTTTGTCGTAGTTCAATCCCTCAGTGATCTTCAGGTTGTATCCTATCTTTTGGATAAGATGTAGGGCTTGCGAACTATAGCGATAGAATGGCATTCTGCCTACTTTAGATTGTGGTTCTTCTTCTTTTGGGATGAAGGACCGGGGGCATTCTACCCTGTAGAAGATGATGAGCTTATCTTTCCTCTTCCTGGGTGGGATTAAAAAATAAGAATCTTGACTAGAGCGAAGCTGGTGTACGGCGTAGGTAGTGGCACATGTGTGTGCAGATGAAGGTCCAGACCGTGCTCCAGGGAATAGAGTGTATTTATATGTATACGCTCCGAGTAGTTCAAAGATAGCCCTTTATTAAGAAAGTAAGGTATATTTTTATGTGGGATTACATCGTCAGGGGAAGGGATATTGACAATGGCGGATATATACTCCTCCAGCTCATCCTTCTCCTCAGCTACCCCCATCGTAAGTGAAGGCTTAGGTGGTTTTTTGTATAATTTTACCACCAACGGTTCGAAAATTGTAGCCGTGGTCGGGTCTTCTATTGGTAGTTGACTCGGCCTATGAAGGTGAACAACAATAGGCTCGGGAGGCGTAGATAGAGAAGACTCTTATTTTGGTGGTCGATTCGGCCTACGAAGGCGAATGACCATTCATTATGAAGAGACTGAAGGTACAGGAGGTTCAGGTGCCTTACCGCGCGATTTGACGATGAAGGGTGCAGCCGCATCGGGAGTGAGAGCCTTAAGACGGATTCTCATAGGCTCCTCGGGTGCTGTTGTGGCCTCAGTTTTATCGTTGGCCTCATTGCCTCCTTCATCTTGGTAGGCTTTCTAATAGAGGATCGAGTCAGAGTAGTAAATATCAACACCCTTAAACGGATCGACGTCAGCGAACTCTGTTTTGACAAAACCGTATTCGTCTACGTATTTTAGGCACTAATAGAGGGTGTATGGCACGATCCTGTGTTTATGTATCCACGGATGCCCCAATAAGATATTGTAGAAAATATCTACGTCTAAGACGTAGCAGGTGACTTCTGTTTTTAAGTCATTGATCTGGCATTTTAGGTAGATTTTACCCAAAGGGTAGCTCCTTTCCTTGTTGAAGCCACTAATGGCGGTATTGGTGGCCGCTAGACGATGCATCAGGATCCCCAGGGTCTGAAGAAAATGCCTCGGAATGATGTTGATCGACGATCCTGGGTTAATATGCATTTGGTCTACCTTAATATTGTCGATATATCATGTGTAGTACAGTGGTCGATCGTGCCTACTGTTCTTGAGAAACATGTCCTGTTGCAAGAAAGTGATATTGGGTATCTCATCCATGGCATTATTGCAATATGGACAAGCAGCAGGATCTTCGGTTGGTGACTTGACTTGCGTCAAGTAGATATCGGTATTCTGCAGTGCCTCACTCAGGGAAGCCCGAATGTCATTAGAGAGCCGTAAGATCTTAAATAGCGATAACTTCACCGGAGTGTTGGCTAATTATGCCAAGATATCAGAGTTATAGGGCATTTCCAGCCCTTGGGGTGCATACCTGTGCAACGGTTTATCGAAGCACGTCTCCTTCTGTTTAGACTTGACTACCGACGGGGGCTGAGATGGCCCGGCACTAGTGGTGGTAGGCGCAACAACAAGAAGCGTATTATCGTGCATCGGTTGATACATTGTGCCAGACCTTATTGCACCTGTAACCAGCTCTTCCGCCGAGGAGAAAACTGTGTAACATGATTTAGATTTCCTGCCTTTGGGCTTGGCGGTGCATGATGCCGCCGGCTGCGTCAGGTCAGGCACAAGGTCAGGATGGTCCCACATGACCTACCCACGTGGTGTGGTAAGAGGCATTAGCCTGACCATCTGGTCTCGAGATGGTGGAAGGTTGACAACTTTTATAGTCGCCTTAGGGATAAGGACTACTCCGTATTGGGCTTTCGTCGTAGGCAGTTGCCAAATTGGAGGGACACCATATTGGCTGCAATCGTCACATCATCAAAGTCGAAAAAAAGAGCCTTGGTGTCTATCAGACGTTGGATATACCACTTTAGGTTATAGCACTCATGTGTCGGGTGATGGACTAGCGGTGGAAGTGACAATACTTTGGGTTGGCAATCTCCACCGCTTCAGGCTGACGTCTGACATCGGGGAGCCAAATTTTGCCTCCCTGCATCAGCATATCGAAGATGGGTTTGACATCATCATCTTCAAAAGAGTAAGTCTTATTTGGTTTTGGAGGCTCTACCGGATTTATCCCAGGCTTCTTGGTCAAGGTAGCGACCCTATCATGTTTCCCCTTTCTATCGCGGTTGCTATTGCCGCTATTATTGTAGTTGTTGTTGGTGGTGGTGGTGCTGGGATGCTTGCCATTTTCCTCAGCAGTAGGGATATGGATCCCCAAGTGTCGAGCATCCTTGAGCCTCTTTTCAGCGTCGACAACACTTACAATAAATGTTGTCCAGTCTTTGAACTGGCTCTCGCCCATACAGAGACTGACTGCCGGAAGCATATTTTTCTGGAAAATCTCCATTAGCGTGGCACGGGATTGCCAGGAGTCAACCTTAGCGTGGCCTGTCGGAACCTCTTAATATAGTTTCACATCAGTTACTTATCACCCTGGGCGACATCCATCAGAGAATATATCGTTATATCATTTCTTGCCTCATAGAATCTGTTAAGGAACAGATGCTTTAGGTCATCGAATGATGAGATATAGTTATCTTCGAGACTACAGAACCAATCAAAATCTACCCCTACCAATGACCCAACGAAGAGCCAGATAAGGATAGCGTCGCTGTGGGGTTAGTGTCCTGTGGTGATCTCGAAGTAGCTCATGAAGCAGCAAAGTGAGGAATTTTTCGTCAAACATGTTTATATTGAAGGGCTTATACTTGGCCGGATACGATATATCCCTCCACTTTATCGGGTACGGTTGTCGCACCGAGAGAACACGGAGTGAGTCCCGATTGCTCATAGAGTCTAGGAATGCCAAAAGTTCTCGGACCTCCCTCTTGCTTTCTTAGCTTCATCTCTTATTGAAAGCATTGACGAGCCAGGTAGGAGAGGATCACCGTCCGTGGGTGGAGCGATCGTATTTAAATCCACGTTTGTCACGGGGCCCAGGTTTGCTTGCCCAGAGGCCCTTGCCGGCAGGGAGGCCATGTTTGTCTTAATTTCCAGCATTATCTAGGTGAATGCTTTCATTAATGTACCCATTGTATGCATCATGTCTTCGAGCATCTCAAGGCGCTGTCGATCACTGGGGCCTTCATGGTCATCTCCAGCCATGTATACCGTCCTCATACGGGGAGAAATAGAGAGGGTAGTAGATATCGTGCTCCCTATCTCATACACTTGTAGTGAGTAGTCTTCAAGGAGGATGGGAGCCTTGTGTCTTCCTCGAATTCGGAGGGGATATTACCCCCAGCGTAGATGATTGTGTCATTTTGGTGGAAGTAGCTACCCTCTGGGGTCTCGTAGTCCGTTCCTTGGGAATCGTTGTCACCTCAGAATGCCGGGTTGTCGCGTACGTCCAGGGGGACAGTACCCCAGCTTGGGCCACCCCCAGGGGATCTGAGGAAGAACTACCCCTAAGGGTTGACAACTTTTTTCTTGAGCGGGTGCCATGGAAGACGACTTTCGCAGGTGCCGTCATCAGCCCTCTTGGTAGTTTCCTTCGCGATGGAGTGGTAGAGAGCGCTGGACTGAAAGTATTTTACTTCTTTGTTACTTTAGTGGCAGATAGCTTTCCAGATGAGTAGCATGAGGCGAAGGACAACTCCTTCTCCTTTAATATTTGTACCTGATCTCTGGGTTGTTGTCGGGTAGATGCTTTTTTGCGTAGTCACTGGAAGGCCGGCTGCCTGTCTGTGTGTACTGTCACTTTATTGCAGCAGCAGTTGATAATGGTGTTGGCGCAAATGTGCCTCTGAGAGGGCGCATCGCACTCCATAGTTGTTTCCCTTACTTTGAGCTTGTGACTAATCACGTCATGCCAATCATGCGAATGGTGTTTTACCTTTGCATTCTCTTTGTGAGTCCGGGTATCCCGGGAACACGGATGCGCAAGTGCTGTATTTGCTCCCTGGCCTAGGGTTCATACATTAACTGGCCCCAAGGTACCGGTGGAAGTCTTTTAAGACTGGCCCTATCCATTGGTCCCTATGGGATGGACTCATGGGTTAGCCCTGTACAGCTGTCTGTCAGAGGCTCGTATAATATTTAGCGATGCATGTTGGTAGTCGGTCGTATGAGCAGTTACTTGAGCTTGACGGGCTCGCACTGACCTGGACTTCTTTCACTTAGCTACCGCAAATGTGTAGTATGAAGAGTCCAGTTTTAGATTTTTACCATTCTTAGTGGGTCACAAAGGATCTGCGTTGTACGAGATACGGTCAAAAATAGAGGTTCTGTTACTATCAGGGCCGCATGCAGCCTGTTGTCTGCGGTTGTAAGTTGATGTCGCATGAACAGTCTTAAGCTGCCTCCTCATTGGTCGCATAGAAGCTTCCTCAGCACTAGAACGTCTATATCGTAGTATTTTCTGCTGCCAGAGTCTGGGTGCTGGACAGTTTCTGTCACGACCCGCACCCGGTATAGGGGCACGAGTGCGCGGGTATGTCCAGCCTACGGTACAGCATCGGCGGTAAAATGCTGTCTAGGTCATGATACTATCTAATCAATCTCACATGGATATCCAACTCCATAAGGAGACACAAATATCACAATATAATATGGAATACTCAATCACATAAACTAGAGCACGATGAGATATCGAAGAAAACAAATGAAATACAAGACAAGTCTAAACGACAAAATAACCATACCTGCAATCAATAACATCCAATCTTCAAGTATACTGAAAAACAAGTCCTCTAAGTCATAATCTGGAAAAATATTTTCAGTCAGGATGGAACGAAATACACCTCTAATAACAGTTCCAGTTAATTAATAAGGACTATAAAACAATAAATAGATGATGCTATATACTAAGAGAAGGCAATAAATAAATACAATGACAATATAAAGATACAGGCAATATGGTACAGTCAGTGCATATATGAAATAAAGAAAATGAGGTGCAATATCATATACGGGTGATGTAGTATATGAACTAAAATAGAGAACTGTAACTATTCTAAGTGTTTGAAATAGTAGTTTCAAAATATGATCGGCTTGGGAACTTGTACGATAGCTACATGGCCTGGCTAATCATAAGTGAGGTGTATGATTAAAACTAACAATATCTACACTTGTACGATAGGGATTTGATCACATCTCTTACTAGCAATTTCCCCGCCCCAACTAGTACTGTGGATCCAACCATGACACATTATGATACACGATAAATATCCAATATATCATGTTCAATATCTAATATCAATATTTAATATCAATGTCGTGTACAATGTCAATATACAATATCAATACGATAACCAATGTAACATCTCATGACTAAAGATCCAATCTATATACTAGTCCGTGTAGCACAGTGTCAAGAATCAGATATAACATTTCTAAATACTTGAACTATAGAAATTGTCAAACAACAAAAATTATCAGAGAATGTACTCGCCTGTGGTCCTTAGCTGGTATGAATCAGAGTCCAAGTCACAGTCCAAATAGCCTATGTATTACAATTTTACCATGTCAAAAGATAATTTATTTTAATTTCTTTAATTCAAAAATAATTCTCTAAAATCCTATTTTAATCTTATTATTCTAATTTTTAGGTTAATTCCTAAATTTTGTCCAAAGGAACTGAATTATCAACTCGAGACTCATGGCACGCAAATCGAGGCGATCTATTGACCAAAAAGTCAACCAACACAAACTCAACTTTCATGCATGATTTCCTATAGATTTCAGCATCAAAAATATGCTAGAATTTATGGCTCATCCAAATTCAAATTCGTTTGAAAATTATGGCACATACAAATTTCGTATTGTGCACCGATGGTTAAATTCTAACCTAGAAGTTCTACAGAATTAACAGTATGTAACGATTTTGAATTAAATTCTAATAAAAATATATGTCAATTATATCGACATTAGCTTTTCGAAACTTTAAACGGTTCAGGATTCTGATTCCTGGTTCTCCCGAAATCGCAAAAACATCAAAATACATCTATTTTTGGATATGCTATGCTCTACGAATTTTCTAGAATTTAATACTCATAATTTCGTAAAAAAATTTATAAATTCAGAAATCTAACCTCAATTTCGTTCTAACATAAGAAACTGGGCCTCATTTGCAGTCCAGAGCTATGCGCAATGACTTTTGAAAGATGAAGGAACCCTAGATTGCAATTCTCCCAAATTCGGCTCAAAGATAACCCTAGAAATTAATAACCCAACTATTATTTATATAGGGGAGGGAGGGAAGCCATGGCTCAAAGGAGTGCCATGTGGCATCCATCCGACGTTGCCCGCTCAGATCGAACGGTTAGGGTTCGATGCGGCTCGGCTCAGCTCAGTCCGACTCGGACTAGGACGCGGCTCGGCTTAGCTCGGCTCGCGATCGGCTCGTCTGCACCCGCACCCATCCCGCGGTCGCTGACAGGCGGGCCCTGCCCAGTTGGCTGCTGAAGGCTGACGGGTGGGCCCCTGTTGGCTGACTGGACAGAAATAATTAATTTTGGGGTTTTTATTTTCATAAAATAGTTTTTAATTCAGGTTTTCCTAATTAACTCAAAATAAATGCTAAAAATAATCAAAAAATTCCCAGAAAATTCTAGAAAATATATTTAATTATTAAGAACCTAAAATAGAAGTTTGGAATATTTTTAATTAAGTTTGACCCTAAAATAAATTCTTGAAAGTCCTAGAAAATTAGGGTTACTAGTTTTTAATTCACTAAAAATTATAGAAAAATCTTAATAGCCCAAAATTAACCTAATAACAATATTTAAGCACGAATTTTAGGATACGGAGGCTACAAGTCTACCCACCTTAAAAAAATTTTATCCTCAAAATTTAAAATTCTTAATTATTTTATTTATTTATTTATTACCATCAAAATTAAATTCATCAAATCATATAATCATGAACTAATCCATATTTTTATTTCATAATGTTTCTCAAAATTCTATAAATATCATATTCCTGAAAATCTTCAAATATAAAATCAAATTCCATTATTATCAAAATCTCCTCCAAAATTTTAAGTTAATAACGAAATACAAGAATTTAATATTCAATACTCCAATTGAAATCCAATCAATGCATATTTATAAAATTTAAAAATTACATCCCAAAAATTGAATTCAAACACTAATCCATTAATGATCTTACTCCTCTAATTTAAATCCAATCAATGCATATTTATAAAATTTAAATTCTTATCCCAAAAATTTGAATTCAAACACTAATCCATTAATAATCTTACTCCTCGATTCTTTTTTCACATCATACTCAAACAATATAATACTTACAAGATCTTCAAATGCAACATTCCAAATAATTTTTAAATTTATACCTTGCAGTCAAATAAAGATAATGATAATCTTCTTAACTTTCTTAAACGTTAATGACAAATTCACTCATATCTTAATCTTCATAAAAATCAATAATTTAACAAAATCGTCAATTCTGCCATATTAAATTCTTAACTATTTATTTAAATTAATGTTTATCCTCAAAATTTTAAAATTATTGTCTCTCTTTGTCAAGTCATAACCTCTTCATTAATATTTACTACAGTCAAACTCCCAACAATAAAGGTCTAAGAAAATCCAACCTGCCGTCATACAATATGCAATCTAGAGAAAATATACATGGTTATGGTTACTTTTGTCATGGTATAGCAGTCTCTGTCAGGGTGTACTACTAACTATATTCTAGCAAGAAGATTATTGATACAGGCTATGGTACTAGGAAATCAATCAATAAAATAGATGAAAAGGATCCGAAGGAAAGAACAGAACATAACCTTCTAACACAACCATAGGTTTAATGATGCATCCAAAGTTTGATACCCTTATCCTTTTAGGTACCACTGTTTCTACTACAAGCACATCCACTGCTAGCTCTCTTACCTACTACAATTGTTTATACAAGTTGTTCTTATCACTCAAGTGTACACCAAGTGCAACGCACCATACTAAGTACTACTCCTTCTAATACAACTCTAGATGGACACCCAAGTCAGTTTGCAGTACCATCTCGAGCATGCTCAAGCCAATAGATCCTTACACATGCACTTCATCCACTCATATATTGATGTACATTTCTTACCCACCATATAATTTTATCCTCAAATCAAACCCTCAAAATTTAACTTCTCGAACAATTTAAAATAAAAGGTATATGCTTTTCTCAAAAGTCAAATATTCAAATATTGAAATAAAATTTTAATCACTTCCAAAAAATCTTTATAGCTTTGACTATGTTTATTAAATTGAATTTGAATCCTCAAAAATTTAATAACATAAAATCTCAACTCCTCAAAATTTTTAAAAATTGAAATTT
The DNA here is from genome assembly GCA_036927795.1 of Iris macrosiphon. Taxonomy (NCBI): domain Eukaryota; kingdom Viridiplantae; phylum Streptophyta; class Magnoliopsida; order Asparagales; family Iridaceae; genus Iris; species Iris macrosiphon. The sequence continues at coordinate 149,539,722 of JAYESA010000010.1, forward strand.
ATTTCCAATCTTTAAATTATAAATTTAAATCCATATCTATCTAAGTATACATATAAATACTCACAGTCTCTAACACACAAGATAAACACAGATACACACAGATACACCAATTGTCTACAACTCTCAACTGTGTTCTAAAATTTGTACTGCCCGGATTACTTGCACTATAACACCCAATAATCAAAGTTATCGTCACACGTATTTTCTCTAATGATTTTCTATCTATATTAACTGATACACCAATCTAATTATCATCACACGAAGTACTTACTGTTATTAGTACCTTGCTCAACTAATCATCGATATAGAAACGTTAGTACTCTTGGTATGGTAATACTAGCTTCATCATTAAATTACCTCATCAGACTTATTAGAACTCATGATCATTCGTACTAGTTATTAAATTATATAATACACATGCTCCACTTCACTCTCAAAGGCAGGCCTATGGTTCTATATCTCAATTGATGTATAAGTATCTCCCTTTTTAATCTTTTACAGACTGTTACACTAATCTGTGATATACTACATACCTTTCATGATCAATCTTGATATTCTTCTACCTATGGCACACTCATTAATACCCTTTTTATGCGTATACATTCCTTTACTCTTGACACACCCAAGTATCAATCATCAAATTGAATATCATGCTCCATTAATTTTTAATACAATTTCCTTGATACTTAAGTGCTTACATGGATCACCCAACTACATAAATTCATGACTATCCAGGACTGGCATGCTGATTCTGATACTTACTCTTAGAAGCATCTGATACTCTTTACTCCTCCTACTACCTATAGTACCAACACTAACTATACTGGTACCTATTATAGAACTACCGCTATAAGGTACTATGCTATGGGTTATCTCTAGATTAATGCCTACTGCTCACATGTCCAACCAAGAAACACTTACAAACTCACAAGCCATACCCAGTCAACACTGATACAAGACACAGACCTAATTGTAAGTCACCAATTATCACACTAACATGGATCCTCAAAGAAATAAAGCTCAAAAAGGAACTTGACTAAGGACTGAAGGTATCTCTACGGCTATTGAAAGGAAATGATGGAACAAAGTCCTGTAATAACAGAAGTGGATAAATATTGAGATGATACTTTAAGAATAAATTTAAGATACAACATGATAATCATACATGTCTGTCCGAAATCATGACACTTAGGATCCTCGCCACGCTAGTAAGCATAGCTGCGATAAACGATAGATTCCATAACTAAGGTATGCAACTCTATAATCATGTCATCTAGAATCATCGCCACGCCAACCGGTATTGCTGCAAAAAACTCAAAAAAATTATAACTAAGATATGTACATCCAAGGTCAGGTTCCTACGTTTTTGCCATGACAGCTAATGTGGCTGCGATAAACCCTAGGCTCTATAACCAAAGTAGACGTTTTACCTTTCTTACTATCCTTATCAATATATGTCATCAGATGATACCATAAATTTTAGTCCATAAAATTTATCTCGATATGAACTCAAAACTTAACAACAATACCAAGAATTAAATTTAACAACTGATCAACAAGAATCAAATTCAATAACAACAAGTAAGAACGGACGGAAATAAATGAAAAAGATTAAAATTAGAGATTATAATAAGATTCTCAAGGGTCGTCCCAGGAATCTCTCAAAATTTTGTGATTGAGTATCCTCTCTCATCCTAGTATCCTATGTCATATATCCTATCACAGGCACGCAGTAGTACAACTAAGATGTCGTACTATCACGATATCGCATAACTTGCGAAGTTTGACCTGCATGGGCCGCCACTAAAAACGTATCACGACCCGCACCCGGTATAGGGGCACGAGTGCACGGGTACGTCCAGCCTACGCCGCAGCATCGTCGGTAGAACATTGTCTAGGTCATGATACTATCTAATCAATCTTACATGGATATCCAACTCCATAAGGAGACACAGATATCACAATATAATATGGAATACTCAATCACATAAACTAGAGCACGATGAGATATCGAAGAAAACAAATAAAATATAAGACAATTCTAAACGAAAAAATAACCACACCTACAATCAATAACATCCAATCTCCAAGTATACTGGAAAACAAGTCCTCTAAGTCATAGTCTGGAAAATATTTCCAGTCAGGATGGAACGAAATACACCTCTAATAACAGTTCTAGTTAATTGATAAGGACTATAAAATAATAAATAGATGATGCTATATACTGAGAGAAGGCGTTAAATTAATACAATGACAATATAAAGAGATAGGCAATATAGGCAATATGGTACAGTTAGTGCATATATAAAATGAAAAGAATGAGGTGCAATATCATATACGGGTGACATAGTATATGAACTAAAATAGAGCACTGTAACTATTCTTAGTGTTTGAAATAGTAGTTTCGAAATGTGATCGGCTTGGGGACTTGGACGATTGCTACATGGACTGGCTAATCATACATGAGGTGTATGATTAACACTAACAATATCTACACTTGTACGATAGGGATTTGATCACATCTCTCACTGACAATTTTCTCGCCCCCAACTAGTACTGTGGATCCAACCATGACACATCACGGTACACGATCAATGTCCAATATATCATGTACAATGTCTAATATCAATGTCGTGTACAATGTCAATACGATAACCAATATAATATCTCATGACTAAAGATCCAATCTATATACGAGTCCGTGTAGCACAGTGTCAAGAATTAGATGTAACATTTTTAAATACTTGAATTATAGAAATTATCAAATAACAGAAATTATTAGAGAATGTACTCAACTGTGGTCCTTAGCTGGTATGAATCAGAGTCCTAGTCACAGTCCAAATAGCCTATATATTACAATTTTACCATATCAAAAATAATTTATTTTAATTTATTTAATTCGGGAATAATTACTCTAAAATCCTATTTTAATCTTATTATTCTAATTTTTAGGTTAATTCCTAAATTTTGTCCAAAGGAACTGAATTTTATCAACTCGAGACTCATGGTACACAAATCGAAGCGATCTATTGGCTGTTGGAGGCTGACGGGTGGGCCCCTATTGGCTGACAGGGTAGAAATAATTACTTTTTGGGTTTTTATTTTCAGAAAATAGTTTTTAATTCATATTTCCCTAATTAACTCAAAATAAATGCTAAAAATAATCAAAAAATTCCCAAAAAAATCTAGAAAATATATTTGATTATTTAGAACCTAAAATAAAAGTTTAGGATATTTTTAATTAAGTTTGACCCTAAAATAAATTCTTAAAATTTCTAAAAAATTAGGGTTACTAGTTTTTAATTAACTAAAAATTATGGAAAAATCTCAATAGCCCAAAACTAACCTAATAACAATATTTAAGCATGAATTTCAGGATACGGAGGTTACAGTTTATGCTTCATCCTGGGCTGCCGCATAGACGTTGACGTTCTGGGTGTTTATCCGACGAACGTCATTGGCAACAGAGTGTGAGGCTGGAAGCGTCTTCTCTGTAGCTGGGTAGGGCACATCGGCCTTGACCACCCACGTTCTACTAGTCATCTTGGGCTTGGCTATCCTTGGTGAATAATTAGTATTTTCTTCGGAGAGCATGTCCTTGAACGCTTGCTAGTCGAAGCGGAGCACCAACATCATTTTATGTCGAGCCAAGCTTGGCCTCATCGAATTGTGTCACCAACTTCTCAACAGTTGAGAAGGACGTACCCGGCAGAGTCTCCATCATATTTTCTGTTTTAATTAAAACAAAAACTAGGAGAACTGGATTTAATTAACAAACTAAGAAAGTACAAAGAAGAGTCCTAGAAGACAATCTAAGTACAAATTTATTTTTTAGGGGGTGTTAATGGAGGGTTAGGAGTGTAGAAACTCTTTTTACTCCATGGACGATCCGATGCAGCAACTCTTTTCTCTTGCCTGAGTGTTGATTCGTAGATAGTCAGCCATTCATTTGTATGGGGGTAGTACCCTGTTATTTATAGTTGTTCTGTGACCGTATGCTATAGATGCTGTATACGCCCCTGTTTGATGGTTGCATAGGGTTCTTTCAACAGAATGCGGTTGTAAATATGGCTGCATGTCATGGTGAAGCTGCCTAGTGAGCTTGGTTAGGATTTACGGATGATGAGATCTTGGGGTTATTTCAGCCCGTTGTATGCGTGACTTGGTCATTTGGACGCGTAGCTTGCATCAACTGCACGAATATCTCTATTGTTGTAATGGAAAGATCTTGTTAGTTGGAGCGCATTGGGCCAGAGACACATGGACCATATGAAGTCTGGAATGTATTAGGCCAGAGACACAGAGAACACATGGAGTCCAAAATATATTGGGCCAGAGATGTATGAAACACATGGAGTCTGAAACACATTGGGCGAGAGACGTATTAAACGTATGGAGTCTGGAAAGCATTGGACCAGAGACGCATGGATTTTTTTTGCCTTCTGTATTCTTGACGTTTGAACAGTTGTATATTGCCAAAATTAATTATGACGAAGCTGTCAGCCCAGATTCTAATCCTCGGTGTAGTATTTGAGGCAGTGAAGATGACTGTTTGGTTTACCAGAGTCATAAATTATCTGATGTGACTGTAGGGATGATGCGTCAAAGGGCGGCATGCATCACGGGATATCAAGTATTCGAGGGTGTTATGCGTCCACCCCTGTTATGCATCTCTTGCTTATTTTTTGACTGTAAACTAGAGCGCATGGAGAGATTTTTCATACTTCTATACAACTATATTTCTATGGTAAGGCAGTGGATGTATCAGAGAGAATTGATACAATGGATGATAGGTCAGAGGCTCAGGTCTGTGTGAGGTAGAAGCAGCAACAGTGCTACAAAGTACTGTAGTGTATTGCCTCATATTAGAGAGGGAACTCGAGCACAGACCTTGTACTTGTGCAGTCAAGTAGAAGCTAGTAGCATTAGCTATCTGTAGGTGAGGGGTTCAGTCGTTACGTTAAAGTAGGATACACAAGTATGTATTAGCTATAGGGGTAAGTTGTGAGTACATGTAGTACCTTAAGGGGGTATTAGTGCTATAGGGTGTTTACAGGAAAGTGAGAGGGACTGGAGTATCTCTGATACTCGAGAGTATAAAAGAAAGCAAGGCTCAGTAAACTGACCATAGTTGAGTGTAACGGGGGAACTCAGGTACTATGTATAATTTGGGTGTAAGCATTAGTTAGTTAAGTTAGATAAGTGTATCAGTTATATGTTAGTATGGTTAAAGTATTTTAGTATGACAATTAGATGAGTTAGAGTTAACAGTTAGTTGTTAGTTAATATCATTGTAAGTTAAGTTTATATATATATATATATATATATATATATATATATATATATATATATGATGCATGTCAGTTGTTAATTTCTAAGTTAGTAATTTAAGTTAGATATTAGTTAATGTATCAGCTAGCATTATAAGGAAGGTTAGTTGTTGGTTGATGAGTATATGTGTTAATATATTGGTATCGTTTGTGGTTATTAGATGGATAGGTAAGTTATTATATATATAGATACATAGAGTATCTTATTATATAGATATTAGTGTTATTAACTAATATAGCTAGTATTGACTTGTAATAGCTAGTTAATAGCTCATATGAGTCTAATACCTTAGTGTGGACCTAGTTTAGCTAGAGTGACCTAGAAATGGCCTAAAATATTAGTGCATTTTTACTCATTTATCATCCATTACACTATTTGATATGTCATTCATATATAGGTGTATGTGACACCTTCTCGGATATTGAAATATATCATTTGCTCCGGACCACAAACGAGTACATTCTCTGATAATTTTTTTATTTGATAGCCTCTATGTATCATGTATTTAGTGTTGAGATATTTGATTTCTGACACGTTGGTTACACGGATTGGTATATGTGGATCTTGGTCATGAGATATTATTGTCGTGATGACTCAAAGATCGTCGTGTCCTACTTCATGATTACTCAGTGATTATCGTGATATCTTAGTGATTATATAGACCTTGATCATTGTAACCACCTCATTTTTAGGACAAGGGTAATTTGGTAATTTGCTATAATTTAAATTTTTATGTGTATATATATAATATTTGACTATAGGTTATTTATTGAATTTTGACTAGTTAAGTTGAACCACTAGTTAGTTATGACTTGATTAGGACCATTAAATCTATTTAGACTCAAGAATAGAATATTCTTTCCTAAGAATTATTAGATCATATTCATGAAAGAATGAGAGGGGATTTTGAGTCAAATCAATCCATCATAACACAAAATCTAAACCTAAACCTAAGGAAAAGTTTATATAAGCCTCTTTATTTATAGTAGCCTCCCTTAGTTCATCCACAAAACAAGAGAGCAACCCCTAATTTCTCTACACCAAACCTCATCCCACTCATTTTTATTTTCCAAAGAAGCTACGAGCTTGTCATTGATAGAGGAAGCTTGAAGAGGAGCCCAAGTGTTGAGGATCGTGTCCACTTTGTCTTCTACGTGTCCAAATTCAGAGTTCATCAAGGAGGTCACTCAAAACCTAGGTAACTCTCTATTTTCCACTATATTCATGGTTAAAAATATCCATTGGACCTATAGGAACCTTCATTTAGGTAGAATTGAATCTATTTGGCTAGATCTAAGTATTAGAAGCCTCTATTTATTTAGATCTAGGATTTCTTCTTGTAGAATGATAATTTTGTGCTCATTTTGGGGGAACCACGAATTTGGCACCCCAAGTGTTTGTTAGAATACCAATTTGGTTATTTTAGACTTAATATTCAGTTTATACTTAATATATATGCATATACTCTTTGTAGATAGCTTATGTATAAATATAAGAGTTTATATATATATATATATATATATATATATATATATATATATATATATATATATTAGTGTGTGTGTATGATTAGTTGGAAGAGAGGGGGGTGAGCTCACGGGATTGTGAACTGGTGATGTGAGGGAGTTCTAAAAAGAGGTGTTGATGTGTGCTCATTAGTTGTGTGTACGTATAGCTATGTGTGTGTGCAGTAGGTAGTATTTTCAGTTGAACTGTGCAGAGAGTGGGTTAGAAATTAAGGGGAGAGGGTTCAGGTGTACATATGGGTGTGTGTGATAGACTATGTCCTCATGTGTATGAGAGATGAATTTTGTGTCTGTGAGTATGAATTTGTGAGAGAGTGGTTGTGTATAGAGTTGTGTGTATGTGTTTCTTCGAGACTTGGTGTCAAAAAATTTTACTAGGATGTGTTTGCTTCTATAATGACAGCTTGGGACAGTAGATTCAAGCTCAGGAGTAGATGGGGGAGAAAACCTGGGAGCATGACTACGGTTGAGCAGTAGCATCAGTGAGTTATAGTTGTATTGGCCAGGTATTAGATCAATGGGTGCTCGGGTTTAAGTTAAAATTAGGAAATGACTGCTTTGTGTTGCAGTTGGTTGCACAGGTAGGAAGATAGGGTGAGTACAAGTAGACTGATACAGGATATCAGTGAGAAGGTGACTGATGTCGTGTGTACACATACTAAGGTGCCAGTGAGTATTTAGTGGTGCATGGGAAGGGGTACTAGTCAGGAAGAAGTTGTAGTAACGACAATGATGACTCCAGTTCAGTAGATGTGCAGTGAGCATATCAGGTGGTGATTTAATAGGGCAGTGATCCTTGCACCAATGTGTGGGTTGATTGGTTGAGAGATACCAGAGAAGGAGGAGACCTCTTGAGAGTGATACCAAGGTGTATCAATACGAGGGGCTGCTCGAGTTTTGAGATAGCAGGCAAAAGTAAGAGCAATAATTGTAATATTTTTAAAGGTGAACCGGAGATGGAGTATTAGAAGTTGGGGTGAATGGGGTATCTCTTGTGCACTTGGTATGGGGACTGATATTTAAGTATCAGTCCAGTATCAGAGGGTTGGCAATTAATATAGGAGTTGGGGTTATTTGTAGGTAATATGGTTATATATAGGTATTGGTTAGGATATCGAGTGGTACTAGAATATATATATATAAATATATATATAAGAGAATGAGGTTAGTAGTTAGAGGGAGATGGAGAGAATGCTCGAGTTAGTAGAACACTTCTAATCAGTAAAATGGGAATAGAGGGATCTATAAATATGTACCTTTGTTGCAGGAAGACCAGTATAAAAGCATGTTCCCAAGTATTAGGATAAGAGTTAAAGGGAGATTAAGAATGAGGGCATGTGAAGTGAGTTGAAGTGAAGTGTCAGTTGTGCTTAAGTGATGTATATTAGTACCAAGATGGTTGGTGGCTAGTGTTTGATGTGGGATAGATGTGAGGGTATTTGGGTATCAAGGTATAATACTAGACCATGTGGTTGTAGTGTACCCTAATGAGGGAAGAGCAGTAGGTATCAAGGAGGTCTATGAAACTCGGGTATTAGGTTATATGGTTGATAAATGGGAAACATGAGTATTAAGTGTGCAAGCTTGGTAGAGAACTATGCAGGTGTGATTGAATCAAAGTATAGCTCGAGTATCGGGTAGGTGTTACAGATCACTTGTTGCATGACTTTGGGGATCAACTATTGAGGGGTAATAAGGAATTGAAGAAAGAAATGTTTAACGGTTTTGGAGTATCAATAGAACTCTAAGGAAATAGACTTAGACTAGTTTGTGAAGGGTTAGATTTAGCCTAACAACCGATCTGTGCATCTTGTGTTGTTGGGGTGAGTGTTTGTGTCTTGTGTTGTTGGGGTTAGTGTTAATTAGGTATCAGTAAGAAATTAAGGTACTAGCTTTAGTTAAAGAAATAGTTAAGGTATCAACCATTCTCTAATTATTTAGTTATTATAAGGTAATAGTATATGGTATAGCAATCCTAGATATTAAGTAATACTAGGATACCTTGTAGTATCATTGCATAGATAAAATACATAAATAGATACTTAGTGATAATAGCTAGTTTATCTAATACCTTCCAGATATTGACCTAGAAATGTAGGTATAGACTAGTGCTACTTAGATTGACTAGTTTGCCTTAGTATTGACCTATTTTGACCGAGTTGACCTAGATTTGACCTAGTTTGACTTTTCTGACCTAGCTTTGAGTTAATTATATATATTATTGTCCTTTCTTGATGCTATCATATATTGTGTAATAATTATTCTTTGTTTGAATCTGTCTTCAGGATGGCACTGAAGACTCGATCGCAGCGCTCTAGAGCAGTCTCGGCAAGGTCCGTTACTTTGTCACGTCAGAGAGAGCTAGCAGCGACCGTTCCGCCTTCTTTTACTCAAAGGATTTCTTCACTAGTCTAGGTTGGGATTTTAGCAGCGGCTTTTGGGGGTGCTCCACCACCAGTTTCGAGGACTGTCCCATTAGTAACGGAGGATCTTCCACCCCTACCGCCCATGCCAGCAGACGGGACACAGATGTTTGCTATGTTGTCACCCTCACTTTTTTAACTAGGGATAGTTTGATAATTTGGCATGGATAAATAATTTTAGGAATAAATATTAATGTTAGAGTTATAGTAATTATTTGATGATTGTATTAATTATTTAATTATTAGTGAGTTACAGATTAATGTGACTTGTATTAATTATTTGTTAGAGGCTAGTCCAATAATTAGACTTGTCATGACAACTAGTGAGCCTAGGTTGGATCTAAACTCATTAGGCCCATAACTCATTAATTAATTAGGGAGAATTAGCTTAATTAAATACTTGACGAGAGACAGACATTTATTGGCCGATCATGATAGCTTTGGGATTGAAGTGCTAGTTTCTGGAGTTGCGGCACAGATGTGGGGACATCAGGTACAGTCAGAGTTGATGGACCATATTAGAGCCACACAGTTCGAGGATGAGTCTATGAGGAGCATCAAAGTGCAGGTCCAGATAGGATTGGCAAAGGACTTCAGTATTACAGATGATAGATCATTGCAGCACGATACCAGATTGTGTGTGCTGAGTAGAGCGTTGCGTTAAGAGGTTCTTCAGGAATCTCATTGATCTCAGTAATCTATGCATCCAGGAGCCAACAAGATATACAGAGACATGAGAGAGCATGTTTGGTGGTATAGTATGAAGCGGGAGGCAGCTAGCTTCGTAACCAGATGCTTGGTATGCCAGCCGATAAAGGCAGAGAGACAGAGGCTAGGTGGATTGCTTCAGCCTTTACCCATTCCAGAGTGGAAGTAAAAGCATGGGATGATGGAATTTATTTTGGGGCTTCCGCGTTCTCTAGGAGGTAAAGATACGATTTGGGTCATCGTAGATAGGTTGACCAAATCGGCCTACTTTCTGCCATTCAAAGTCTACGTAGAAGCTCGCAGAGATGTTTGTGCGTCTGATAGTCAGATTGCTTGGAGTTTCTGTGAACATAGTCTCAGATCAGAATAATCGCTTTATGTCCCACTTATAGAGAAGTTTGTAGGCTAGGTTTGGCACCCAGCTCAAGTTCAGAATCATATATCACCCTCAGACAAAGGGCAGTCATAGAGGACTATCCAAATTCTCGAAGATATAGTACGCACTTGTGTTTTAGATTTTAGAGGCTCTTGGGAGGATCACCTTCACCTGGTAGAGTTTGCTTATAACAACAACTACCAGGCCAATATCGATATATTACCATTTAAGGTATTGTATGCTCGAAGATGCCGCACTCCGTTATCATGGGATAATGTTGGTGACAGTGCCTTATTTGGACCAGAGATGGTCGTGGATGTAGCTGAGAAGTTGAAGCTTATCAGAGAAAGACTTTGGGTGGTACAGGACAGACAGTTGTATTGGGCCGATAACTACCGGAGACCATTAGAATTTGAGGTATAGATTTTGTTTTGTATTGCTTGTTTAGTTAGAAGTACTAAGGCTGTATTTTGTGCTAGGTTGGCGATATGGTATTCTTGAGGATTTCTTCTACAAGGGGCACGATTTGCTTTGGTGGAGGCAAAATACTTAGTCCACGGTACATAGGACCCTTCGGTGTTCTTGAGAGGGTCGATGTAGTAACCTACATACTAGACTTAATGCCTGCATTAGATGGAGTGCATAACATGTTCCATGTATCGCAGATGAGACGGTACATGGCAGATCCTAGCCATGTACTAGATCTTTTGGAGATCAAAGTTGGTCCGACTCTCATCTACCCAGAGCAGCCCGTGGAGATTCGGATCACAGGGAAAAAGTACTGCGGAACCAGACGATTCATTTGGTGCGCGTCGCGTAGAGGCATTACTCGCCAAGAGAGAGTACCTGGGAGCGAGAGGCCGAGATACGCGAGCGATATCCTTATCTGTTTGAGCCATGAGGTATAATTCTTCTTGCTTGTATTGATTGCTATTGGTAGTTAGTTTCTTCCTTAATTTTGAGGACAAAATTTTTCTAAGGTGGGTAGGATTGTCACTCTCACTTTTTCAACTAGGAATAGTTTGGTAATTTGGAATAGATAAATAATTTTAGGAATAAATATTAATATTAGTGTTATAGTAATTATTTGATAATTGTTTTAATTATTTAATTATTAGTGAGTTACAGATTAATGTGACTTGTATTAATTATTTATTAGAGGCTAGTCCAATAATTAGACTTGTCATGATAACTAGTGAGCTTAGCCTGCATCCAAACTCATTAGGCCCATCCTCATTAATTAATTAGGGAGAATTAGCTTAATTAAAATTAGTGTAGAAACTTTCCAATAAACATCCCTAATTATTTTTCCATAATACATCATGGAGGGGTGCATGGGACTTTGCTCATGACTTGGGAAAGGGGGAAGGGGGCGACCACTATTAGAGGGGTCTCTTCTCTCTCTCTCTCTCTCTCTCTCTCTCTCATTTGCATTCATTTAGATATAAAATTAGATCCCCAATTTCTATCATTTCCTCCATTGAATTCTCACATAATTTACCTTTATTTTCACTCTCATTCTTTTTCTACAAGGAGCTTCGAGCTTGGAGAAGCAAGAAGCACTAGAAGAAGGAGCATTGGTGGACAGATCATGTCTGTATCGTGTCTACTTGAGTTTTCATTCCTAATACATCTCTCAATTGGTAATTTTTGAATTCTTTCTTATTCTAGTTTTTAAATCATGCATGAGACCTCTAGGAACCATCCCATTGGCATAGGCTACCTATAGGGAGAAGTTTTAGTCTATTTGGATACCAAATATGGATTCTACATAGGTTTTTGTATGTGGTTTAGGAGAATTACGAGATTGATACCTCAATTGTGTGTCATGAGACCAATTAGATCTTCTTAGACTTAGATCGGGGTTATGAGACCAGGTACGTGTCCACAAATTGATACGTATAGGTCGTATCATGGTATTTTATGATATGGTGTTATACGGGGCATATTTTGAGTAATTTTTTGAAATTCTCTATATTTCCTATTGTGATTAGCTTTAATAGCTATTATTAATTATATTGGATATATGGGAATATTTATCATGAAGTATTAGAGTTTTGGTGTGTCACTTGGATGTGTATATTAGTGTATCACATTAATGCCTATTAAGTGTTTGACAATGTCTAGTGTGTGTGTTATATATATATTTATAGAGAGAGAGATTGTAGTATGCCTATTGTGTTGTCATGTGTGATTGGGTGTGTGTAGATGATTGATTGATTGTGAGAGGAGCTCAAGGGGGAAGTCAAGTCTGAACCATATCAGAGTGTGTGTGTAATATGGTGTATCCACATAGAGGGGGAGTTGAATCTCCAGAATGTAGTCGGGTTCACAATGATAGTGTGTGTATGTCTGTGAATGATAGCAAGTAGGAGGGGGTTGATAATAATGAATGACAGCAGCAAGGTGCTGTCGAAGGACTATAGCTGCTGCTGCTGCATGGATTTTTAGATAGAAATATAGTAGAAGTAGCAAAATTAGTAGCATAAGTAGTGACAGCAAGTGGGGGAAGTCAGGCCTGTTTCAGACCTCAAGGAGGGTAGCAGCAGCAATATTAGTTGCCTGATTATAACAACTGCTACTTATTGTTGTCCTTGTGGTAAGTGACTGCAGGTAAGGCTCGGGATGCAGATGTGTTGCAGGGGAAAAGATGGACTTCAGGAAAGTGAATGTAAGGGAAGGAACCTGAGAATTAATTGCAAATAGTTTGGGGAGTTGACGGTATTTCCTTTGCACTAGTTTGGGTATCCTCGGGTTGGGATACAACTCTGCCCAGACCTGAATTGAAGAACACAAGTAGTAGAAGCAGTATCAGATGTATGCAGTGCTACTTTGGCACTTCCATGGACCTGGGGTGTCGGGTTAGGCTATGAGGTACTGTTTGGATGTCTAGAAGACTGAACTGAAGTGAGAGGTGGAAAACTGGAAGTAGGAGCTTGATGTGGGTATTAAGGCAAAACATTAAAAGAAAAGGGGGAGATAAGGATACACACTTATATGTTTATCAGTAGAAGAGTTCATGTGTAATGCTAGTGTGGTGTCTGGTGATTTATTGTGAGGAGCAATGCATTATATTTGCAGTAAGATTTATGAGTGTTCAGATCTACAATTTAGATGTGATACTCAGAAGAGTGGGAAATTATCTCAGTGTATCAGTTAACTGATACGAAGACTAAAACATAAAGTTTCGAGAGGGGGGGCAGTCCAGTAGCTGAACACTGATAACATGTATAAGTTATTTATTAGTGGTCAAGTAGATACCAGTTATGAGCATTTATATATGTCAATTGGAAGTGTAATTGTTAGTATATAATGTATTGGTAATTAAGTTAGATGTTTAATACCTAGTGTTAGTATAGGAGGACCTAGTACTAGAGGCTGAGGAGGCTTAGACTTATTGTTTAGACTTTTATTAGACTTTATTGAGGTTTTGGCATGTATATATATATTATTTTGGACTTGTGGATTGTATTGTGACTCTTTTCCTTCGTTTCTATCTCGTGCTTTATTTTCCTTAGTTTGCTTTGTGATTGAGTATTGTTTACCATTATCATATACCATGTTGATTCTCTATTTGGAGTTGAGTGAACATTGTCAGGTATTATATATATATATATATATTTTTTTTTTGTGAGAAGTTTAGGTAGTATGGTTGACCCCGATAGCGTTCTATCGTCGATGTTGCGGGCGTTGGCTTGGCGATGTTCACTACTCATACCCCTATTCTGGGTGCAGGTCATGACACATTTTTAGTCGTGGACCAAGCAGGTCAAGAGTCACATTTAGAGCGATATCATAGTAGTGCTTACCTAGAGTACTATAACGAGCCTATTTTAGGATATAGGATATAGACTGAGAGTATATCAGTCACAACTAGGGAACATTTCCAAATATCTGTTTTGCTATTCTTATCCATTTGAATTTTTGCTTTACTTTGAATAATTATATCCTTCTTTGAAGATATAATATCATACTCAATATTGATTCCTTTGTTTCAATCAATCTTTAGGATGCCGTCAAAGACTTATTTCCAGCGCTCAGGCGCAGTGTCAGCAAGGTCGGTCACTTCGTCGCCTCTAAGGGCAGTACTAGCAGACGTTGTTCCAGTATCTTCATTCCAGAGGTCCGCTTCACCGATCCTGGTGGGCATTTCTACAGCAGCTTTCGGGGGTGCTCCAACTCCGGTACAGAGGGCAGCACCGACAGTTTAAGGGATCTTCCACCCCCACCACCCACAGTCGATCAGACATAGATGTTTACGCTCTTTCAGCAAATAATAGAGGAGCAACAGCACCAGTCAGAGGCTATGAGGCAGAGCATTGAGAATGCCCACCAGATTGTGCTCGTCATAGTCGAGAGAGTCGTCTTAGTCCAGCCACAGACGACAACACCTCAGTTTACTCTGCAGCAGCCAAGGCCGGGGACTATCATAGATTTTAAAAGGATGGATCCGAAGGACTTTAAAGGCACTGAAAATTTTGTTTTATATTGCTTGTGATTGCTTATTTTAGTTAGAAGTGCTAAGGCTGTATTTCGTGCTAGATTATCGATCTGGTGTTCTTGAGAATTTTTCTGACACGAGGCACGATTTGCTTTGGTAGAGGCAAAAAGCTTAGTCCACGGTACATCAGACCCTTCGGTGTTCTTGAGAGGGTCGGTGTAGTGGCCTATAGACTAAACTTACTGCCTATATTAGAGAGAGTGCATAACGTGTTCTATGTGTCGCAGCTGAGATAGTACATGACAGATCCTAGCCATGTACTAGATCACTCGGAGATCGAGGTTGGTCCGACTCTCAGCTACCCAGAGCAGCCCGTGGAGATTCTGGATCGAAGGAAGAAAGTGATGCGGAACCAGACGATTCCTTTGGTGTATGACACGTGGAGGCATCACTCGCCAGGAGAGAGTACCTGAAAGTGAGAGGCCGAGATGCACAAGATATATCCTTATCTGTTTGAGCCGTGAGGTATAATTCTTCTTGCTTGTATTGATTGCTATTAGTAGTTAGTTTCTTCCTTAATTTCAAGGATAAAATATTTCTATGTTGGGTAGAATTTTTACCCTCACTTTTCCAACTAGGGGTAGTTTGGTAATTTGGCATGGGTAAATAATTTTAGGAATAAATATTAATATTAGTCTTATAGTAATTATTTGATGATTGTTTTAATTATTTAATTATTAGGAGTTATAGATTAATGTGACTTGTATTAATTATTTGTTAGAGGCTAGTCCAACGACTAGACTTGTCATGACAACTAGTGAGCCTAGGTTAGATCCAAACTCATTAGCCCCATCCTCATTAGTTAATTAGGAAAAATTAGCTTAATTAGAATTAGTGTAAAAAAATTTCAAATAGCCCACCCTAATTATTTCTCCATAATACATCATGGAGGGGTACATACAACTTTGCACATGACTTAGAAAATAGGGAAGGGGGCCGGCCACTATTAGAGGGGGCTCTCCTCTCTCTCTCTCTCCTCTTATTTGCATTCATTTAGATCCAAAAATAGATCCCCAATTTCCATAATTCCTTCCATTGAATTCTCACTCAATTCACCTTCATTTTTCCTCTCATTCTCATTCTACAAGGATCTTGGAGCTTGGAGAAGCAAGGAGCACAAAAAGAATGAGCATTGGTGGAAAGATCATGTCCCGATCGTGTCTACTTGAGTTTTTATTGAGAATCCATCTCTCAATTGGTAATTTTTGAATTCTTTCTTATTCTAATTTCTAAATCATGTATGAGACCTCCAAGAACCACCCCATTGGCATAGGCTACCTATAGGGACAAGTTTTAGGTTATTTGGACACCAAATACGGATTCAACATAGATTTTTCTATGTGGTTTAGGGAAATTACGAGATTGACACCTCAATTATGTGTCATGAGATCAATTAGATTTAATTAGACTTAGATCGGAATTGTGGGACTAGGTACGTGTCCACAAATGGATACGTGTATGCCGTATCACGGTATTTTGTGATACAGTGTGATACGGGACTTATTTTGAGTGATTTTGTGAAATTCTTTATATTTTCTATTGTGATTAGCTCTAGTAGCTATTATTAATTATATTGGATATGTGGTAATATTTATCATGAAGAATTTAGGTTTTGGTATGTCACTTTGATGTGTATATTAGTGTATCACATTAATACCTATTAAGTATTTGATCAATGACTAGTGTGTGTAATATATATATTTATAGAGATAGATAGTAGTATGCATGTTGTATTGTCATGTGTGATTGGGTGTGTGTAGATAATTGATTGATTGTGTGAGGAGCTCAAGGGGGAAGTCAGGTCTGAACCATATCATAGAGTGTGTAATGTGGTGTATCCACATAGAGGGGAAGTTGAATCTCCAGTGTGTAGTCGGGTTCACAATAATTGTATGTGTATTTCTGTGAATGGTAGCAAGTAGGAGGGGGTTGATAACAATGAATGACAACATCAAGGTGCAGTAGAAGGACTAAAGAAGCTGCTGCTGAATGGATTTCTAACGAGAAATGCAGTAGAAACAACAACATTAGTAGCAAGAGCAGTGATAGAAAGTAGGGGAAAGTCAGGCCTATTTCAGACCTCAAGGAGAGTGGCAGCAGCAACATTGGTTGCTTGAGTTGTAGCAACTGCTACTTGTTTTTGTCCTCATAGTAAGTGACTGAAGGGAAGGCTTGGGATGCAGATGTGTTACAAGGAAAGAGATGGAGTTCAGGCAAGTGAATGTAAGGAAAGGAACCTGAGAATTAATTGCAAACATTTTGGGGACTTGATAGTGTTTCCTTTGTACTGGTTTGGGTGTCTTTGAGTTGGGATGCAAGTCTGTCTAGACCTGAATTATAGAACACAGGCAGTAGCATCAGTATTAGATGTATGCAGTACCACTTTGGCACTTCCATGGACCTGGGGTGTCGGGTTAGGCTATGAGTTACTGTTTAGATGTCTAGTAGACTGAACTGAAGTGAGAGGGGAAAACTGGAAGTAGGAGCTTGATATAGGTATTAAGACAAAACATTAGCAGCAAAGGGGGAGGTAAGAATACACAATTATATGTGTATCAGTAGGAGAGTTTCCTGTGTAATGCTAGTATAGTGTCGGGTAATTGATTGTGTTAAGCAATGCAATGTACTTGCAGTAAGATATATGAGTGTTTAGTTCTACAGTTTAGATATGATACTCACAAGAGTAGAAAATTATCTCAGTGTATCAGTTAACTTATACGAGGACTGAAACATGAAGTTTCGAGAGGGGTGGAAGTTCAGTGGCTGAACACAGATAAAATGTATAAGTTATTTATCAATGTTCAAGTAGATACCAGTTGTGAGAATTTATAGATGTCAGTTAGAAGTGTAATAGTTAGTATATAATGAATTGGTAATTAAGTTAGATGTTTAATACCTAGTGTAAGTATACTACTGTATTAGTTGGTATAGGCTCAGTTAACAGTTAAGTGAATAACAATTAGTTAAGTATTATAGTAGTATCAGTAAATAGGATTGAGCAGTTAAGTAAGGTATTAAGGTAAGTATGGCTTATGAGTTTGATACTAAGCTAAACTAATTAGTGTAGAAATAGCTAGGATATCACCCTTACACTAAGGTAATGATCTAGTATGGTTAATATAAGTTAGTATTAGCTAGTTAGTAACCAGTATAGACCAATTAACTGAGGGTGGATCTAGATTAGCCTAGCTTAACTAGAGTAACCTAATATTGACCTAGAAATCATATTAGTGTATTCTTTTACTCATTATTCATCCAACACATAATTTAACGTAATATTTCATATATAGGACTGCGTGACACCAGCTTGGGCAACGAGTTATATCCTCTGCTCAGGACAAGAGGCGAGTACAACTCTCTGTTAGTTTTTATTTTATGATAGTATATATATCGTATATTCTAGAACTGTATACTTGATTCTGATATAGTGGTTACACGAACTGGTACTATATGGATCCTATCAGGAGATCTTATCCCTTACCGTGTTCAGCGGGTACTCCCTCACATATATTTCATCGTGTGTATCGGGTATTAATTTTAGTGTACTTCGTGTTGATATACTGCTCGTATTCAGTGTGCCCATATTCGTGTTCGTAACATGTTGTGATTGGATCCATTGGTATTGGTTGGGGATGGGAGAGTAAGAGTTGGTTATGTGATCAAGCCAAGTGTATTCATATACATATCGATTATATATCACACATGTAATCGAGTTACCATATTGTATTCATGTTCAACCTAAACCGATCACCTAATGATCTTGTACTCTATGGCACAGTAGTTAGTTTATCTATTTTCATTTAAATTACAGTTATTTATATTGTCTGTTCTTCATTCCAGTGTATTACTTGTTCACTCTAGTTTATTACTTTCTGATGGTTAGTTATCTTGTATTCTTTTATATTATCTATTATGTATGCTCGATTATGTATTTGGAACTGCTTTCAGAGGTATGTATTTTGCTCCAATCCTGACTGGATATATTTTTCTGATGATTTGCTTGTGGACCAATGTTCTACCTACTACGGGTGTATATACCATGTTGCTCCTCTATTTGGAGTCGAGTGGACATTGTCATATATTGAGTGAGAAGTATAAGTAGTATGGTTGACCCTGACAATGTTCTACCGCCGATGCTACGATATAGGCTGGACGATGTCCACTAATCGTACCCCTATTTCGGGTGTGGGTCGTGACATATATTCCAGGAGATGATGGCACCATAGCAGAGGCATATGGATGTTCTACGTCATGGCATCGAGAGTGCTCACTAGTTAGCACTAGCTACTGTGGAGAGGGTAACACCTGTTCAGCCAAAGACCGTATCCCTTTATCCCGTATCGTACCAGCCGAGGCCGGGTACCATCATTAACTTCATAAAGATGGGGCCCAAGGACTTCAAGGGCATCGAGGGGATATTATACGCTAATAATTGGATCGAGGATGTTGAGAGACCCCTGAGGCTAGCACAGATCCTGGAGGGCTTATAGGTGGAGGAAGCGGGCTGCCAGATGTTCGATATTGTGCTGACAAGGTTCTGCATAGAC
The DNA here is from genome assembly GCA_036927795.1 of Iris macrosiphon. NCBI lineage: Eukaryota > Viridiplantae > Streptophyta > Magnoliopsida > Asparagales > Iridaceae > Iris > Iris macrosiphon. The sequence continues at coordinate 149,559,134 of JAYESA010000010.1, forward strand.
CGAAGGATCGCGGCGCTAGAACTGAATTGGGGAGATTTCAAAGAGCTTTTCAAGGAGAAGTTATTTCTAGATGTGGCTCTGAGTGCCCTAGAGAGCAATTCCTAGACCTCGTCCAGGGGAATATGAAGGTGGACGAGTACGCAGCGGAGTTCTACAAACTAGGCAAATTTGTAGAGGGACAGAATCCTCTAGGAAAGGCCCAAAAGTTTTGGAAGGATTTGATTAGAGAGATAAAATCTCTCACTAGAGGATACCGCACAGCAAAATTTAAGGATATCATGATAGACGCGCAGAGGGCAGAGGATGACTTGGAGCTCAAATCCAAGAGGATACAGAATAAATCAGTAGGAGCTAGCAGTAGTACAGGTCCAGCCAAATGACCCCACTTCCAGCAGCAGAGGACCTTCCAGCAGAAGAGACAGCAGTTTCATACACCATTCTAAGCACCCGCGTAGCAGACATACCAGGCCCCGAGACCAGTACAGCAGGCCCCATAGTGTAATCACTGTGGGAAGATTGGACATATACGGGAAGTCTGCAGGAAGAGGCTTGGAATGTGCCTATATTACGGAGAGCCAGGTCACCAGTTGAGGGAGTGTCTAGTGGCTCTAGTTCAAGCAGGCTAGGGAGCAGCACCAACACAGAGAGCACCAGTGAGGCTACCTGCAGGACATCATAGGGGACAGCCTTAATAGACTCAGCAGCAGTGTTTTGTCCAGCAACAGCAAAGAGGTGCACCACGAGCGCAAGCTTTCGTTATAGCAGTTGAGGAGGAGGAGCTAGTCGGAGATTTTATATCAGGTTCAATTCTTCTTATTTCTATTCCAACTTATGCTTTATTTAATTTTGGTACTTCCCATTCTCTTGTATATGTATCTTTTGCTCTTAAGCATCGATTAGAGTCTGGTCATTTGGCTAGGACTTGCAAGATCATAACTAGGGGAGGCATTATCCTGGTTAGTGATGTATGCAAGGATTAGAGAGTTATACTGGGAGGCCGGGAGTTGAGCTCGTGCTTACTCGTAATGCCACTTTCGAATTATGATATTGTACTCGGGATGGATTGGTTGAGTTGGCACCATGCTAGTATTGATTATCGTAGAGGTAGAGTTTTATTTTGACCGCTAGGAGAGCCAGAGATTTAGATTGCCAGAGGAACATCGAAGTAGAGCGAGGATGCCATCTGTAGACATATGGTGGAAGAGAAGGAGTTGTCACATCCGTTTATAGCAGAGTTCATGGATATTTTTCTTAGGAGTTGTCGAATTTATTACCGGACCGAAATACTAAGTTCCCTATAGATTTGGTGCTAGGAATATAGTCGATATCTCAGAATATCTATAGAGTTAATAACAACAAACTAACAGAATTAAGGAAGCAGGTGGATGAGTTGCAAGACAAGTGCTTCATTAGATCTAGTTATCACCATGGGTGCTCTGATATTGTTTGTACCGAAGAAGGATGAATCGGTACGCATGTGAATTGACTATAGGGCTCTGAATAACCTCACTATCAAGAAAAAATACCCGCTGTCGAGGATAGATGATATCTTCGATCAGTTGAGCAGAGCGAAGGTATTTTTGAAGATAGACATGAGGTCAGGTTACCACCATAAGAAAGTGAAGAAAGAGGATATTTCGAAGATAGCTTTTCGGACTCGGTATGGCCAGTTTTAGTTCATGGTGATATTGTTTGGGTTGACTAATGCCCCGACGGTATTCATGAATATGATGAACAAGGTGTTCGACCAGTATCTTGATAAGTTTTTGGTGGTATTTATTGATGATATTCTGATATATTCTAAGACCCCGGAGGAGCATAAGGAGCATCTGACGATAGTTCTGGAAACTCTCAGGAAGGAGAAGCTTTATGGCAAGATTTTGAAGTGTGAGTTCTTCCTTGACAAGGTTGAATTCCTTGGGCATGTGATTACAGGAGATGGGATCTCAGTGGACCCGAAGAAGATTTCAGCCATGGAGACATGGGCTACTTCGAGTTCAGTTACGGAGATCAGGAGTTTCTCGGGGCTAGCCGGTTATTACTGGAGGTTTATACAGGTCTTCTCCAGGATTGCAGAGCCAATGACTAGGCTGACCAGGAAGGAGGTGGACTTTGTTTGGCAGAGGAGAGTCAGGCCACTTTTGTGAAGCTAGAGAATAGGTTGACGACAGCTCCAATATTGACGTTGCTATCAGGATTAGGTGGATTCACTATTTATAGTGATGCTTAAGAAAAGAGTTTGGGTTGTGTCTTACAGCAGAATGGGAAGGTAGTTGCCTATTTTTCTAGGCAATTACGTCCTCATGATAAGAATTACACTACCCATAATTTTGAGTTGGCAGCGGTCATTTTTGCTCTAAAGCTGTAGAAATACTATTTGTACGGAGAGCGTGTGGAGATCTTCACAGACTATAAGAGCTTGAAGTACATATTTACCCAGAAAGAGCTAAACATGAGACAGCGGCGGTTGTTAGAGCTAATGAAGGACTTCGACATATCATTGCAGTATTAACCAGGGAAGGCTAACATAGTCGTTGATGCCTTGAACAGGTATACAGTGGCTATGTGCTTGAATACGGCCAAATATTTATTGGTCGATCTTGAGAGCTTGGTTATTGAGGTGCTGTTACCAGGTGTCGAGATACAGATGTGAGGATTATAGATACAGTCAGAGCTGATGGATAGGATTTGAGCTACACAGTATGATGATGAGTCTCTGAGGAGCATCAGAGCACAGGTTTGTATGGGATTATCCGAGGACTTCACTAATGCTGAGGATAAATCACTACGGCATGGTATCAGGTTGTGTGTGCCAATTAGGATATTGTGCGAGGAGGTTCTTCAAGAGGTGCATCAATCACAATACTCTATACATCTAGGTACCAATAAGATGTATAGAGATCTGAGGGAACATGTATGGTTGTATGGCATGAAGCGGGAGGTGGCTTACTTCGTATCCAGATGTTTAGTGTGCCAGCAGGTAAATGAAGAGAGAAAGATGCCAGGTGGTTTACTTTAGCCTTTACCCATTAAATAGTAGAAATAGAAGCATCTTATTAGGGATTTTGTTTCAGGGCTTCCACGCTCTCTAGGAGTAAAAGATGCAATTTGAGTCATCGTAGACAGGTTCACCAAATTGGCTCACTTCTTGCCATTTAAAGTGGGTACGTCTATGGAGAAGCTAGCGGGGATGTATGTGCCATAGATTATCATATTGTATAGAGTTTCTATTAGCATCATCTCCGATCGGGATAGTCGCTTCATATCCCACTTCTGGAAGAGTTTGTAGGCTAGCTTGGGCACCCAGCTCAAGTTCAGTACCACATATGACCCCCGGAAAGACGGAAAGTCGGAGAGGACTATTCAGACTCTCGAGGATATGGATCATACTTGTGTTTTAGATTTCAGAGGATCTTGGAAGGATCATCATCACCTGGTAGAGTTTTCTTACAATAATAGTTACCAGGCCAATATCGAAATGTCACTATTCGATGCTTTATATGGACGAAGATGTCATACTTATTTATCTTGGGATGATGTTGGTGACAGAGTTTGTTGGTACCGGAGATGATTGTGGATGCATCTGAGAAGGTGAAGCTCATTAGAGATAGACTTCGGGTGGCGTAGGACAGACAACAAAATTGGGCCGATAGCCACCGGAGAACTTTTGAGTTTTTGGTAAAGATTTCATTTGTATTGCTTGTGATTACTTTATTTTAGGTTGAGTGTTAAGGCTGCATTTTATTCTAGGTTGGCGATCTGGTGTTTTTGTGGATTTCTCCAACACGGGACACGATTTGCTTTGGTTGAGACAAAAAGCGTAGTCCACGGTAGATCGGACCCTTCAGTGTTCTTGTAAGGGTCGGTGCAGTGGCCTAAAGACTAGATTTGTCGCCTGTACTAGAGGGAGTGCATGATGTGTTCCTTGTGTCAAAATTTGAAATAGTAGTGGAAGACCTTAGTCACGTATTAGATCACTCGAAGATTGAGGTGGGTCAGACTCTCAGCTACCTAGAGTAGCCAGTGGAGATTTTGGATCACAGGGAGAAGGTGCTACGGAACCCGACGATTCCCTTGGTGTACATCGCGTCTAGGCATCACTCTCTGGGAGAGTCTACCTAGGAGATGGAAGCCAAAATGCGCGAGTGATACCCTTATATTTTTGAGCCGTGTGGTATCATTCTTTCTTGCTTGTTTTGATTGCTTATTGTAGTGGTAGTTATTTTCTTAAATTTTGAGAAAAAAATTATCCTAAGGAGGGTAGACTTATCACTACCACATTTCTAGATGTAGGTATTTTTGTCTTTTAGCATATTTATTAATTAGTGATTAAATAAATATATATATATATTATATGCTACTAGTTATGATATTGAGTTATGTTATTTAATTATTTATTAGTGGGATAGCCTATGTTTATTTGGACTTTTCACTAGTGGACCTATTGGATTGACGTGACACATTGTCACCCTCATATTTTTATTCAAGGGTAGTTTAGTAATTGATATAAGTAATTTAATTTAGGATTATTTGTATTTAAATATTGTGCATACATGATTAATTAATTGTAGTATTCTTTATTATTTATTAGTTGTAGATTTATTTTAGACTTGTATAGTGGACCTAACCTATTTAATTAGATACATGAACCAATATTTTAGATGAATTTAGTTTGAGCCCATGAGTTAGGCCCATGGATTAGGAGGTTGGATTAATTAGTGAAACCATTAGACTAGAACCTTTTTGCCCTAATTAATTTCTTTATGAGAGGCCCCAAGGCATAATTGAGATATTTCATATTGCTTGGAGGGGGTTATATGGTCGGGCACCTCTAGAGGAGATAGAAACTATTTTATTTCAACAATTCCCAATTCTTTAGATCTATAATTTTTCTCTTCCAATTTTCTTTATTCCCTCGCCAACTCTCCACCAATTATTCACAAATTTCCTTCTCTAATTCTTTATTAAGGCTTCTATATCAAGGATTTATTAGAAGGAAGCAAGGAACAAGAAGGAGGAGGCCAAGATCTACAATGAGAGAAGCTTCTTTGTATTTGGGGACTTTTTATTGGGAATCCATCTCCCAATAGATATATTTTAGTTTTTCCCCTTCTAATAGACTCTAGATCAGATATTTAACCATAAAAAACTAACCCATATGCATAGGCTATCCATAGGAATTAGTTTTAGGTTCATCGGAGACCTACAGTGGAAGTTATGTCCAATTTGGTGCCAATTTTGGGATAATTCCGAGATTAACACATGTGGTATTTGTCATTTGGTCAATTAGATCATTATGACATATGATTACTCATTTTTGACTAATATCGTGTCCACAATTGGGTACGTGTAGGCCGTATCTAATCAATTTGACGAAATGGGTTAATTCTGGGAGTTTTCCTCTGACACGGGACCTCGTGCATATCATATTATGATACGGACACATAGTTAATCTAATTACTATATGTATTGTTCATAATTAGTGTATTAGACTTTTTCGTGTCCTCCGGGATGCATTTGGTTGTGTGTTGGAGCCGTATCGCAAGCGTATCATAGAATTAGTGTGATAAGGGTACGGTGCACTCTACGTGTTTGATGTTTTGTCCTCTTTCCTATACGTACATGTGTATTTATATATATATATATATATATATATATATATATTAGTGTATATATATGTATATATATATAAATATATATTTATATATATATATACATATATATACACTAATATATATATATATATGTAGTGTTTGTGTTTGCTGTATTATGGGTTTGTGAGGAGGTAAGTGTGAGCATCAGTGTCAACAGGGGAAGAGGAGCTCGGGCATTTGACAGTAGGAAGATCGGGTTGGGAGGCAACGGCAAGTAGCAGTTTGCAAGCACAGTACAAGCGTGCACAGCTGTGCAGCTTTGTGCACAGCAGACTACTGCAGCTAGTGTTGTTCAGCACAATGCAGCTTTAAGCCGAGCAGCAGGTTCATTACACAAGAGACTCGGCTGCACAACAGGCATCGGGTTCAGCTGTGCAGAAGGACTGCACAGCTAACTGCATTCAGCAAAGGCTCAGGTTGTATCCAGTTCAGTTCAGTATCCAGGTATCAGCAGGATCGAGCAATGGCAGCCAACAACCAGAAAGAGGATATCAGGTATCAGTGTAACAGTATCAATATTCATTGTGTATTGAGCATAGTTTCAGTTATTGATTCAGTGAGTTGTTCAGTTTTGTCTTGAGATTAGGTTTGGGTTTTGCTATTAGAGTTAGTTAATAGTTATGTAAGTAGTTAGTTGATGTGTTAGTTGTTATTTATTAGTTAGTTATATACTTTTATGTAGATAGTTAGCTACATATATAAATATATAAATATATATTTGTAGTAGATGATATTGTATGATAGTTAGTCACATATACTAATAGGTAGTGTATCTTGATAGTTAGCTATATTAGCTATACATATCTATGTATGTTACTATTATAGTTAGTTCTATATTATATTGATATGTATATATTAGTGTTAGTTTATAGTTAGTATATTAGTTTGGGGTTTTATATATCTATTGGTATTAGTTATATGTTAGTATTTTGGGTTATCTCGGGATACCAAGGTATTACCAAGGTATTGGGCCGATACCCAAGGTTTTGAGTTTGGGTATCGAGATAGGTGCGATACGCATTGGTGTAAGGCCAAGGTATCAAATTTTTATTGTTTTAATATAGTACTATAATATTTGACTAGTATATATATATATAATACTATTTTTATATACGAAAACTTGCGTATCTTAGGATACAGCTTTTTGGAGTGCCTTATAGTATCCTAGATTAGTTAGTATAGCTTAGCTTCACAGTGAATTGACTTAGTGACTTAGAGTTAGACTCTTGCAATCTAGATTTTATTGGTTTGACCTAGAAATGGCATATTGACCTAGAATTGCATCAACTTAATTAATTTTCATTCTTGAACCTTGTATTGATGCAACATACCATATATAGGTTGTGTAATACCAGCTTGGGCATCGAGAGATACACCTTGTTCAGGACTTCAGGCGAGTATATTTCTCTGATAGTTTTCAATTCATAATATTATATATATGCATATTCTAGAATTGTATACTTGATCCCGATACAGTAATTTTATGGACTGGTACTATATCGATCCCGTAAGGAGATGTTATCCCTACCATGTTTAGCGGATACTCGTGTACATTGTATCTCATCGTGTATATTGGGTATTGATTATATTTTGTGTTCACACGTTGTTCGTGTTCAATGTGCTTATTTGTGTACATCCATCGCTCATGTTCGGTAGTTATGATATTCGTGTACACCTACTGCTCGTGTTCAGTGGTTATATTTCGTGTTCGTAGTATGTCGTGATTGGATCCATCGGTATTAGTTGGGGGTAGGAGAGTAGGAGTTGATTATGTGATCAAAGCCCCATTGTTACATCGTGTACATTCTGGTTATATACCTCTCTTGTAATCATCTTACCTGATCATGTTCATCCAACCCGATCACAACATAAACTTGTATTCTGAGGCAAATTAGCTAGTTTAGATTATAGTTATTTTATCAAATTGCTAATATTCATATTGTTGATCTATATTTTTGTACATTACCTATATATCTATTGTTTATCATTCATATATTTAGTGATCTTGTATTTTATTTCTATTATCTATTTTATATGCTCGATTATGCTATTAAAATTGCTTTCAGAGGTATGTACTTCGCTCCAATCCTGACTGGATATATTTTTCCAGATGACTGGCTTATAGAGTAGTGTCCCACATTTTACGGGCCGCAGGACGGTGTACCTATAGAGAATACTCCTATAGACCAGGAGGACTTAGTTGCAGAGCCCGAGAAGGTCTAGTTATATTTGTATCGGATTATATTAGACAATTATTTGTTGGAATTCACAGTTTGTATTATTATTTCAGATTATGGTTTGTATCTTATTCTATCCTTTGTTATTCCATTCGTGTATTATTCTTCCTTAGTTTGTTTGTGATTGAGATTAGATATGCTTGTGAGATACCATATTGCTCCTCCGTTTGGAGTTGAGATGATTGACAGGTACCATATTATATTGTTGAGATGTTAGATAGATAGAAATAATCCAAACAGCGTTCTACCGCCGATTTTGTAACATAGGCTGGACGTAACCACTTACTCGTGCCCGAATATCCCGGTGCGGGTTATGACACACATTGAGCCCAATATTTGAGTAAGCTAATTAGACCATTTTTCTTAGTTAATTAAGGAGATTAGCTTTATTTGTATTAGTTTAAAGACTTCCAATATAACCCTTCCTAATTATTCGTCATAATTAACTAGTGGAGGTAATTTGGGAAATTGATGTTGCTTGGGCAAGGGAAAAGAGGGGGCCGACCACATATAGGGAGGGTCTCTCTCTCTCTCTCTCTCTCTCTTCTTTATTTTATTTTATTTAGATCCCCAAATTATGTTCTTTCCCAAATTGACTCATCCTTCCATCAATTTAACCCAATTCACACTCATTATCTCTCAATTTAATTATCTGAGAAGCATTAGAGCTTGGATTACAAAAAATACTTGAAGCAAGAGCAATTGGCAAGGGAATTGTATCCTAATTACGTCCATTGAGCATTTTATTGGAAATCCATCTTCCAATAGATAAATTCCGAATCCACCCCTTAATTTAGACTCTAATTCATGCATTTAACCCTTATGAATCATCCCTTGGCTTAGGGCTACCCATAGGATCAAGAACAGGTTCATATGACTTATATTATGGAATCTCCATGGTAATTTGCGTCCAATTAGAGGAAATTCTAGGATTGATACATCAAGTATGTGTCATGAGACCAATTAAATCTAATTAAACTTAGATCGGGGTTGTGGGACTAGGAACGTATTCACAATTTGACATGAGTAGGCCGTATCATGATATTTTGGAATACGCTATGATACGGGGCTCATTTTGGGTAATTTGTGTTAATGTCTTTCAATTTCCTTTGTAGCAAGTTCCTTTAGTTGTCTAATGATGATATTGAGGAGTATTATTAGTATTTGTAATGAATTATGGGTTATGGCATTCTTTTGGGTAGTTAGCATAGTGTATCACATCATTACTTATTAAGTATTTGATTTAATGTTCTAGAGTGTGTGTTATATGTATATGATATATATGTGAGTATATATATATATATGGGAGATTATGGGTGGTATTGTTATTGTGTTTGTTGTGACAGTGGGCTAAGGTTGTACATTTAGTAGTATGTGTGTGTGGAGTGAACTGCCATCGAGAGAATGATATGTTCAGCTGAGAAATAGATGTAAAGCATTAGTAAGCAGTAAAAGTTGTGTGTTGTATCAGAGAATTGTATAGCAGGGGACTTGTGCACTGATTGGGTGAGCAACTGTTGTTGTTGTGTGTTGGTAGATGCAAGCAAAAGTAGACAGCAGCAGTTGCAACAACAACTATATTGCTGTGGTAAGGCAGTAGACGATATGAGAGAATTGATACAAAGGATGATAGGTCGGAGGCTCAGGTCTGTGTGGGGTAGCAGCAGCACCAGTGCTATAATGCAATGTAGTGCATTGCCTCGTATTAGAGACGAAACTCTAGAATAGACCTTGTACTTGTGCAGTCGGGTAGAAGCAAGTAGCAATAGCTATTTGGAGGTGAAGGGCTCAGTTGTTAGGTTAAAGTAGGATATACAGGTGTGTATTAGCTATAGGGGTAAGTTGTGAGTGCAGGTAGTACCTTGAGGGGGTATCAGTGCTCTAGGGTGTTTACAGGGAAGTGAGAGGGACTCGAGTATCTTTGATACTCGAGAGTATCAAAGTAATCAAGGCTCAGTTAACTGACCACAGTTGAGTATAAGGGGGGAACTTAGGTACTATGTATATTTTGGGTGTAAGCATTAGTTAGTTAAGTTAGATAAGAGTATTAGTTAAATATTAGTAAGTTTAAAGTGTATTAGTATGTCAGTTAGATGAGTTAGAGTAAGCAGTTAGTTATTAGTTAATATCATTGTAAGTTAAGTTAATATATATATGATTTGTGTCAGTTATCAATTCCTAAGTTAGTAATTTAAGTTCGATATTAGTTAATGTATCAGCTAGCATTATAAGGAAGGTTAGTTGTTGGTTGATGAGTATATGTGTTAATATATTAATATATTGGTATCGGTTGTGGTTATTAGATGGATAGGTAAGTTAGTATATATATATATATATATATATATATATATATATATATATATATATATCTATTCTACTATATAATGCCAAAACTAGGCTTCACCGTGAAAATTTTTTGTTCCAAAAATATCCTTCATTATATTTCAATATGTATTAACCTTGATAAGGATATCTAAGTAATTAAAAACAGTAATTAAATACGTATTAAATGTATGTATGCATGCATGAGGCAACTTGGAAAATGATAGTTAATAAAACAAAGATATGCATGTATGCAAAGTAGGTAGTTTGAAGAATAAAACAAAAGTTAATAAAGAATGCATGCAAAGTAGGCAGATGAACCCAAGAGATAAGAGAAACCTTTCATATTCCCGTCATTTAATTTCTTCCAACTTTCATGCTCCTGTCTATTATATTTCAAGTAATATAAAATACGTGCAACGCACGTGCATATATACTAGTATATATATATATATATATATATAGAGAGAGAGAGAGAGAGAGAGCGAGAGAGAGTATCTTATTATATAGATATTAGTGTTATTAACTAATATAGCTAGTATTGACTTGTAATACCTAGTTAATAGCTCATATGAGTCTAATTCCTTAGTGTGGACCAAGTTTAGCTAGAGTGACCAAGAAATTGCCTAGAAATTCATATTAGTGCATTTTTACTCATTTATCATCCATTACACCATTTGATATGACATTCATATATAGGTGTGTGTGACACCAGCTCAGATATCAAGATATATCATTAGCTCAGGACCACGAGAGAGTATATTCTCTGATAGTTTGCTTATTTGATAGGCTATATATTTCTTGTATTTAGTATTAAGATATTTGATTTTTGACACGTTGGTTACATGGATTGGTATACGTGAATCTTGGTCATGAGATGTTATTGTCGTGATGACTCAGTGATCGTCGTGTCATACTTCGTGATTACTCAGTGATTATCGTGATATCTTTATGATTATATAGACCGTGATCATAGTGCATGATATTATAGACCGTATAGTATGATATATCTGTTATAACGTATCGTGGTTTGGATCCAGGTACTAGTCGGAGGTTTGGAAAAGTATTAGTGATATGTGATTATACCTTATAGCCCTTGATTTAGTGTAATCCGTGATAGTTAGTAGATCATGCAACTCATGTGTGATCATGCTAGCTCACTTTTTATATATAGCCTGTGTTAGGCCCAAGCCGATTACATTATCTTACTAGTATTTCAAGGCACATTTATATATATTAGTTTTATTATTCCAGTTTATTCATTATTGTTTCTCACCATATTATTCTCAGTTCTTGCCATTATTTACCATAATGCTCTTTCTCGTGATATATGCTAGTTCAATTACTTCCATCATTTATTTTTATTGTTATTGATGTTTCATAGTTTTTGTCAATTATTGGAACTGCTATTTAGATTATACTTTGCTCCAATCCGGACAGAATATATTTTTCAAATGATTCATTAGAGGACTGGTGTCCTACGTACTACGGGCTACAAGATGGCGAGCCAGTTGAGTTATCACCCGTACAGCTTGTTAAGTTAGCACCAACAGTTGATGAGGCATAGTTAGTTTATTCTTGATATTGTATATGTCCGTTAGACTTTGGTATTGTATTATTATTTGATGTCTTGTCTTAAGATTAGACTTGGACTTGTGATGTATTATGGCTTTATTTCTTTCCTTCTATTCCATATCGTGACATATCTTCCTCTAGTTTGTTATTGTGATCGAGTATTATTTACCATTATCATATTGTCCTCCATTTAGGAGTTGAGATATCTCGACAGGGACATTATATATATTGTGTAATATATTTAGATAGTATTTTTAACCTAGACAGCGCTCTACCGTCGATGTTGTGGCATAGGCTGGAGGTACCCATATACTCGTGCCCTTACACCGGGTACGGGTTATGACAAAGTAGCCAGCTGCGCCTGGCTAAGTATCTTTCTCCATGCGCCCGACAGTCAAATGCGCCAAACAACTTACTACGCCGGGAAACGCACTCCGTTGTGCCAAACATAAGGAGGCTTAATACGTATGCCAAAGTGATTCCTACACTTATAGCCTCCTTGCTTTTGTTCAAAGTATTTCGAACATTCAAACTTACAAAGTTTAATTTTAAAATTTTTGAAGGTGGTTTTGTAGTAGCATAAAAAATCTACACCATGCGCCTTAGAAACTTAGTTCTATGCGACTAAGTGACTCAGCTCCATGCGCCACATTGACCCAGTTTCATGTGTCAACAGTATAAGTGGAGTTTCATGTGCCCGCAGTGCCATACGCCATTACATAGCTTTGTGATTCATGGGACCGCAGTATCTTGCTCCATTTTGTAGCTTAGTATTCATATGTGCCTGTTGTGCCATGCGCCACTATGCATCTTTCTATACGCCGGTAGTATCTTGCGCCACTACCCCTTCAAGTGCTCTTCATGCGCCTAGTGGAAGTATTCCCAAGGTATAGTCACAGCTATCCAAATAAGGGTGACATGTGTCACGAGTATTATGGACGACAGTAATCCCTGATCTTGGCATGACACATGGCAGCCTTAACGCTGTATGTGCCTGCAGTGCCATGCGCCAACATGCAGCCCGCATACATGCGCCTATGTAAAGCCTTTCTAATATTATTAATAATAGTCGTCTCACCTGAATTTTAGTAAATAGTATCACAAATGTCTGGTACGGTGCCTCGAAGACCAAGATATGGAATATAACATCAACACAAGATTTCAGAATAAAAATAAGTAAAACTAGTCAACATCTAGGTCAAAAAGCTATTTCTAAGTCAAAACAATCAAACTAGGTCAATCCTAAGTCAAACTGGTCAAACTTGATTAAACTAGCTATTTCTAGGTTGTATGAGTCTATCCCTAGGATATTGGGTCTATACAGTAGGAAACTAGGCCACACTAGTTAAACAAGGATACTATGAAATCACTAAGATACCATATCTCAAGATACGCAACTAAATAGATATAGAAATTATATATATGCATATTCAATCAATATTATATATACTAATCCTAATTGCAATGCTAAGTGGATACCTTAGTTTTGAACCAATGTGTATCTCACTACCTATACACCCATCTCGATACTCAAACCCAATACCTTGAGTATCGACCGATACCTTGATATTACCTTATTGTCACTGCCCTCTTTTTGTTGGCTACCTGCATATCCTTGATTGCTGCTCATGTTGTTAATATGCTGCTTTATGTTCGTTACTGCAGTTATTGCTATGCACTGCCTCGCTGTTAGCTTGCTGTTTGCACTGAAAACCCGCTGATGGTTGCTGTCCCGACCCCTCTACACACAACACACTCACAAGCACATACCACTATGTATATATCTACATACATAAACACTATGTATAGATATCACTACACTATTTATATACATATATATGTATACTCACCTATATATATATATATATATATATATATATATATATATATATATATATATATATATATATATATATATATATATATATATATATATATATATATATATATATATATATCAACCTATATATATACACTCTTCTCTCTCTCTCTCTCTCTCTATATATATATATATATATATATATATATATATATATATATATATAGCAACACACATATACACATATAGATATATCCCCTCTTACATAAATACATATATATATAACATACATATCTACATATAACATAACCATACATATAGATATATAGAAGTATATCTACGTATATATATATATAAACACATATGCATATAGATACCTCTATACACTTAGCTACCTATACTAATGTCTATAGTATACTATAGATACATACACATATATACCATACATAATATATATACACAAGTAACATAGAATTAAAGAGCAATGAAAGAAACACGTGGAGTACACCGCACCCGTATCACACTAGATATATGATACGCTTGTGATACGAGTCCACCACACAACCAAACACATCTTGAAGGACACGAGCAAGTCTAAAATAGTATATACGAATAATACGTAGAGTCAATTACACATCTACGTGTCCGTGTCAAAATGGGACATGCACAAAGCTCCGTATTGGAGGAAAACTACCAAATTAATGCGTATCACCAAATTGTTGGGATACGGTATACACGTATCCAATTATGGATACGACACTAGCCAGACAAAATCAAACATATATCAATTTTGTCTAATTGATCAATTGATAAATACAACATATGTCAATCTCGGAATTTTCCTAAAATTGACACAAAATATACCAAAACTTTCTCCATAGGCCTCCTATGAACCTAATTCCAATTTCTATGGGTAGCCTCATCATATGGGGTGGTTCTTAATGATTAAAGCATATATTTAGAATCTAATTAAAGGGGAAAATTGAATTATACCTATTGGAAGATGGATTCCCAATACGACCTCCAAATTAGATAAAATTGGCCTCCAACTTGTAGATCCTTGCTTCTTCCTTTTAGATCCTTACTCTACTAGCCTCCAATGGTAATTTGGGAAGAAATTGGAAAGAAATTTGGTAGGAATTTGATGTGGGAATGAAAAAATTTAGTTGAGGGAAATTCAAGATCAAGATTTGTAATAAAAAAGAGGAGAGAGAAATTTCCCCCCTCTTTTTATATGGCTGGCCACTTAGCCCCCTCCCTAAGCTACTATATAAATTCTAAAATACCCCTTGGGGCCTCTTATGAAGAAATAATTAAGGAAGGAAGGTTCTAGTCTAATGGGTTTAACTTAATTAATCATCCTCCTAATGAATGGGCTTCTAATTGGGCTCAATTCTAACTAGATTGAAATATTGGTCCATGGATCTAATCTAAACTAGTTAGGTCTACTAACACAAGTCCAAAATAATAAACTAACATCTAATAATAAATAAATAATATAATAAATAAATATACAACATGCATAATTTTTAATTAATTATAAAATGACCAAAATACCCTTTCCTAAAAAATATGGTAGTGACAATTTTCTTGACCTTTTGTTGAAGGCGCCAAAAAGTCATGCTTGGTATAGATATATGCGTTGTTGAGCCAAGAGGCATTTTTTATCGATTGCTTCTAATTCTCGCAAGCGTCGCCGATGATTGTCTTCAGAACACAACTGATTAGAGAGTGCCACCTGGAGAGATAAAATTTGTTTCTCTAAGGGAAGTATGGATTCGGTTCCGTGGACCAAGAAGAATGGTGTACTTCTAGTCGGAGTTAGAAATGTCATATGGTAGGCCTATAGACATTCTCCGAGCTCCCCATTCCAGCCATATTTATTGGTTGAAATAAACTTTTTGAGGAGATTGATGATGGCCTTATTGAAATCTTTGGCTAACCCATTCGCTGCTAGGTTGTAGGGTGTTGAAACTATATTTTGGATTCAGTTTTTATCGCAAAACCAGAAGAAAGCGTGACTTATAAACTGTGGACCATTTTCACGAATGATCCTTCAAGGCAAGCCAAAGCGGTAGATGATGTGATGTTTAAGGAAACTGATTACGTTAGATATTTTTACTTATGTGAACAGAACAGCTTTCGCTTACTTGGAGAAGTAGTTCATGATATCCAAGATGAACCGATGCACGTTAGACGAAGGGGAACTGATCGGTCCTATAATGTCCCTACCGCAAGCTTAAAATGGCCAGGAAGCGATGGTCGGGTGTTGGAACTCGGATGTTTGATGGATGAAGTCCGCATGGATTTGACACATCCTATACTTCTTTGCATAATTAACGACGTCTACCACCATCGTTGGCCAATAATAGCCCATGCGTCGGAGGCGACCTTGAAGTTTGGGACCAGGCTGGTGAGAACCACAAACACCGTTGTAAGCTTCATGGAGAGCTTGATTTGCTTCTGCGTCTGATAGGCATCAAAGCAGAAGTCCGTCGTTAGATCGATGGTATAGCATCTTAGTGCCCGTATCATAGTAGAATTAGAGGAAGCATCTTCAAACAGAGATGGCCTCCTTTACATCATTTGGAAGGATCCAGTAGACTACGTAGTCTATAAATAGGAGCCTCCAATCTTTAACTAGGATGTTTGCATCCTCAGAATGTCTTAGATTCAAGCATAGCTTGTTCCTTGGACAAACCAACAACTGTGACCAATATATGAGTCTTAATTGGGACGGCAAATGATGCGCGAGGCCGGCGAGTGTGTCAGTTTCAATATTTTACAGTCGGGGCACATGTTCTATGAAGAATTTTGTGAAATTAGAAATAATGTCGATGGCTCCTTGATGGTAAGGAAGTAGATCTTTAGGCCCATCAACCACCTCTCTACTTCAGTCCATTGATGTCCACCCGGCTCTGCACCCGAACTTGATAAAGTGGTGACATCTGCCTTCCCCCTATAAAAGCTGCTAAGGAACTTTGGCTTCCCAAATTTATTAATAGAGGGTCGAGCACAAGGGGTCGAAGAATTATATATAAATGTACAAAAAGAGTAAGGACACCCTCGGCGAACTTCACGCAGGAGCAATCCTGAATGTGTTACATGCCACCCCTTTCAGGGTCGGTCGTCCTGAGCGGAGTGAGCTGAGTAATCGAAGTGAGGCGACCGAAGGGAGAGTGAGGCGAACGCTAGTGAGGCGAGCGACCAGCAACAGGTTATCCTTAAACCTAAGAATTGCCTTAGCGTTCGCTTTCACTCACTGGCGAGCGTAGTGAGTCAAACTTCGCTTGCATGCAAACCAGTGCTTGGGAGTAAGGTGCTTGCGATTTGGAACTTCACTTACAGCTGGAACTCATTAATTTCATTAGCTGACTTAAAAGAAAGGGATGATGACTATTTTTATACAGATACAGACTCAACAGTTCTAGGAAGTCCTCTTCCAGAAGAAAAAATATCTTCGTTTGAATTGGGGATGTTTAAGCTGGAGAATCAAGTGAAGAAAGGTGATTTCTTAGCACCTAAAAGCTATAGTCTAGGCAGTGTCTCAGTCCCAGTGTGGCTGATCATCCTCTCGAACCAGCTATTGATCATAGCCTTGGTAAGCTATTGCCTCTTCGGAGCAGAAACAGATGTGGCCAAGACATATAAGAAAAGATCGACGTAGTCGCTCATAGGGACATCAAAAGCAGGTCCTTTGATTTCCCCTAGGATGTGGATGAGTCAACATCAAGGTCCTCCCTCTGAGTAATTTTTTCTCTATAAGGGGGACACTTATTGGGGAGTACTTTTGAAAGAGAACAACTATAGTTTGAACACGATCTTCATTGGGGAACAATTTGGAAAGGGAAAGGCCCAAACAGGTGGTGCACTTTCTTGTGGTTAGTTCAATTCCTGGTTTTATTACCTCCCGGCACGGTCACCGCGGAGTGGGCTCCCTTCGGTCACCTCCGAGAGCCTCCTTACTGCGCTCGCCTCATTTTGCAGCTCACTCCGCTCGTAGCGGCGGAATCCCAGGGGTCGCTAGGTCAGAAAAGCTGCGAATTGAGCGAGCGAAATATATCAAAGTGAGGCGACCGAAGCGACCTACTTTGTGTCACGACCCGATTCCGTAGAATCGTTGAGGCGTCCCCCGAATCATGACCGTCATGCGGGCCTGGGGTTGCGCCCGCATAAGGCTTTAATAATTTGCATAGCAAACACATATTCAGAGTACGCAGATAAATTGAAACACAGATTTGAAATATGGAAAATTTCTCTTTATTGATGATGAACATCTATTACAAACTCCTGAACGAGTCAACTAATTTGCCGCACGGGCTTACAAAAGTGTTGACACAAAATGAGATAGCAGTCCTGTACATTACATCCCTTTATAACTTTAAAATGATAAAGACCTCCGGGCTGGAGGACGACTTTGCCACGAAGCTGTATTGTGTAAGGAAAGTTGCAAGCTCCTGTCTTCAAAATGCTTCAAAGGGGCGCGATGAAGATGCGCCTACAGTTGGACTGGATCGGGAAGACGACTTTGGCTTCTCACTCGGTTCGCCTTAGTGCGGAGAACCTGTTTCAACGAGGGTCAGCATGTCGAAACATACTGGTAAAGACGAGCTAATTGAACTATACCAATCAACACGTTATTTTAATGAAGCATGCATATTTGTGGGTTTCTATCTTGTCTGAGTTCATTTACAAGTAAGCAGCATATAGAATTTACTGAAATGAATGCGCCACCATTCTGTGGATTTTACCTGACCGTCTGAATCACCTGCACAATACTTACCATGCCTTTCCTGGCACGAAGGCACAAATTAGTTTGCAACAAGTTTAAATATACAAGATGATCACTGGCTTGATTGCCATAATGGACGATATAGTCTTGACGAGAATGGTTTGCAACGAAAGTACAAGAGACGCTGCAAGCCATTCCGCCGAATAAGAGACTAGAACAATAGGTCTCGCCCGGACCGGATCGATGCCAGTGCCCCAGCATCGTCCACGAGATCGTGACCCTGTGCACAAGTTGTCCATGATCGAATAATATACAGGTAACAATTTATTGTTGTTGAGGCAATAAGAGTGCAGTTTGAGGCAACAAGAGTAGAAGACAAGCAATTATACAAGACAAGCAACAATTCATGAGTTATTCCCAAACGAACAAGCATGCAGTTCAGTATCCGTTCATGAAGTTATTGACAAGCATAATGAACCAAGTCTATTTCCTTTTTATCTTGGTATCTTTTAGTTATTACTTGGTATCGTTTGATCGGGGCAAAGAAGAGTGCAAGATTTTAGTGTGTGAAGCTTGGAAGGAGGGCTAGCTAATCGGGTTGGTAGCCACTCACTTGGTTGAAAAGAAAGGAGAAGGAAAGAGGCACTTCACGACTCCGCTCGCAAGCCGCCTACTGCTCGTTCACCTGTATTGCACGAACAGCTCGATCAATACTCCTTCTATTCTTTCCAATCTCGAAATTGAAGTGCAATTTAATGAACGAAAATAATGAAATCATCGAAATAGTTCAGGAAAACCCAAGCAAATCCAAAACCAACTCAAAGCACGAAAGCAACAAGCGACATCAAAAACTGAGGCAATAAAAGATAGCAGCGGAGAGGTCCCTCCTGACTCTGCTGCTAAGTAGATCCCGGGGGCACGGTCCACTGAATATGGGAATCGATTCCGAAGAAACAAATCCATAACGAGTACGAGTTCTTATTTTAATCTATCCCGATCGAACGATACCGTCTTGTATTTTTAGCCGCGCTCTCCGCACCGGGAGAACGTGGCGCTACATCCTACCCAACTAATTAGATGTTTCGTTCCAAAACTTAAGAATGGGACCTACCGTTAGGGATTATTGCATTCGGGATAGCGATCATGACTCAAGGAACAATCACGTACAAAATGGTTTGATTCACCACAGGTTAGACATAAACCAAGTTTCATACGATATTTGTCGATTGTATGCCCCAGCTTTTTGTAGAATCTACAAGGATGGTTTGCTTTCTATTTTCCGCCGTCATTGTGACGCTTTGCAGCGTTGTTTTCTCTCTCGTTGCTTTGGCGTTTGTGACTGGATGTATGCACAGCTCCGGCAAAAACGTGAGGATAGTATGGTTCAAGAGATAGGGCATAATTCATGACTTCACGCATTATACGATACTGATAAACGACTACGTGCCCATGAATGGCACAGTGTAGTCCACCTTCAAACCTTCTATCTTGACTCGCTACATCAGGTAAATAGGCCCTAGCAAATTTGGAGAGTCGGTTGAATTCGGCAGAATATTGCTTAGCTGTCATACTGCCCTACCGCAGCTGCACGAACTCGTTCTCCATTTGACGTTGTACTGGCGGGGGTATAAACTCCTCTTTGAACGCGGCACGAAAAGTCATCCATGAGATCGCCTCCTCTCCGTGATCAAATTGAAGAGATCGTCGATGCACGTTCTACCAATCGTGCGCGTTGAGGCGGAGCTGTAGTTGCACGCAGGCGACGCGCTTTTCTTCGGGGACTTCTAGCAGAGCAAAGTGATCTTCAAGTTCGGCCAACCAATCTAGATCTACGATTGCGTCCTCAGTCCCGTTAAATGGGGTATTGCAGACTTTCTTGAAGTGGCCAAAGTCGAAGGCAGTCACGTCCCTCGTCCTTGGAATTTGTGGCATCTCTACTTCAAGCGCGGGCTGTTCCACCGGAGTCGTTGCTATTGCAGCGGAATGGTTGGAAGCCAGAGTCTGAACGATCTTTTGCAGGGCATCTACCTGCTTCTGTTGGACTGAGAATTGTGCTTCTATATTGTCTTGAAACTTGAGCTGACTCTCTTTCGCCCGCTTCTCGGCCCGTTCGTAGCGAGCCTCGTCCCTTTGTTGGTTTGCCTCCAACATCTGCAACATTTGCTGGATGGGATCGATGCTTGGCACGGCTCGCTGGCTCTCTGAACTTTTCGAAGTGCCTGAACTACTTTGTTGCCCTTGGGTTTCGTCCGGTGCTTGCGCTGCAGATTGCACTGGTGCCATTCCTTCAAAAGAAGGTAAATTACATTAGGATCATAATGTATTATGGACTTATTGTATGAACGTATCTCATTTTAGCCTAGCGAGTTCAAGAGTTCGCACAGGAATTTGATCGTTAAAGGAACTTTTCCAATGCGAGAGTCTAAGGAACTTGAATCTGTGCTCTGATACCACTATGTCACGACCCGATTCCGTAGAATCGTTGAGGCGTCCCCCGAATCGTGACCGCCGCGCGAGCCTAGGGTTGCGCCCGCACAAGGCTTTAATGATTTACAGAGCAAGCACATATTCAGAGTACGCAGATAAATTAAAACACAGATTTAAAACATGGAAAAGTTCTCTTTATTGATAATGAACATCTATTACAAACTCCTGAATGAGTCAACTAATTTGCCGCACGGGCTTACAAAAGTGTTGACACAAAATGAGATAGCAGTCCTGTACATTACATCCCTTTATAACTTCAAAATGATAAAGACCTCCAGGCTGGAGGACGGCTTTGCCACGAAGCTGCATTGTGTATGGAAAGTTGCAAGCTCCTGTCTTCAAAATGCTTTAAAGGGGCGCGATGAAGATGCGCCTACAGCTGGACTGGATCGGGAAGATGACTTCGGCTCCTCGCTCGGTTCGCCTTAGTGCAGAGAACCTGTTTCAACGAGGGTCAGCATGTAGAAACATACTGGTGAAGGTGAGCTAACCAAACTATACCAATCAATACGTTGTTTTAATGAAGTATGCATATTTGTGGGTTTCTATCTTGCCTTAGTTCATTTACAAGTAAGCAGCATATAGAATTTACTGAAATGAACGTGCCACCATTCGGTGGATTTTACCTGACCGTCTGAATCACCTACACAATACTTACCATACCTTCCATGCCACAAAGACACAAGTTAGTTTGCAACAAGTTTAAATATACAAGATGATCACTGGCTTGATTGCCATAATGAACGATATAGTCTTGACGAGAATGGTTTGCAATGAAAGTACAAGAGGCGCTGCAAGCCATTCCACCGAATAAGAGACTAGAACAATAGGTCTCGCCCGGACCGGATCGATGCCAGTAACCCAGCATCGTCCACGAGACTGTGACCCTGTGCACAAGTTGTCCATGATCAAACAATATACAAGTAACAATTTATTGCAGTTGAGGCAATAAGAGTGCAATTTGAGGCAATAAGAGTACAAGACAAGCAATTGTACAAGACAAGCAACAATTTATGAGTTATTCCCAAACGAACAAGCATGCAGTTAAGTATCCGTTCATGAAGTTATTGACAAGCATAATGAACCAAGAGTATTGATCGGGGCAAAGAAGAGTGTAAGATTTTAGGGTGTGAAGCTTGGAAGCAGGGCTAGCTAATCGGGTTGGTAGCCACTCACTTGGTTGGAAGGAAAGGAGAAGGAAAGAGGCGCTTCATGACTCTGCTCGCAAGCCGCCTACTGCTCGTTCCCCTGCATTGCACGAATAGCTCGATCAATACTCCTTCCACTCTTTCCAATCTCGGAATTAAAGTGTAATTCAATGAATAAAAATAATAAAATCATCGAAACCGTTCAAGAAAACCCAAGCAAATCCAAAACCAACTCAAAGCACGAAAGCAACAAGCGACATCGAAAATCGAGGCAATAAAAGATAGCAGCAGAGAGGTCCCTCCTGACTCTGCTGCTAAGTCGATCCCGGGGGTACGGTCCACTGAATATGGGAATCGATTCTGAAGAAACAAATCCATAACGAGGACGAGTTCTTATTTCAATCTATCCCGATCGAACGATACCTTCTTGTGTTTCTTAGCCGCGCTCTCCGCACCGGGAGAACGGGGTGCTACACTTTCTTCGCACATATCTACGATGGAAGTTTTCCACCAGTGAATGCAATTCATTCTACACGGTCCAGTCCGAATGAACTTCGCGGAAGCAGGAATTCCTGGACCACGAGAACGACGATCATTTGTCCTTGGGGATCCGATATTAATCCTCTCATACCCACTAATTGATGTACCTGAGATGCATTTCCTCTAGCTCCCGAAATGGACATCAGATGGACTGGATTAGAAAGATCAGTCATCCAAAAATTAGGATTCATTTCTTGTCTATACCAAGAAATCTTTTATAAATGATTCATATAAGAAATATTTCTCAATGATTACTCTTGTACTAAGAAAAACATAATAAATTTATCCTATATTGTATAAGTATCCCTAGCTTGAACTTCGATCCGTTACAAATCCAGCTCCATAACAGAATAAGGCTATATCCTTTTCTATTATGCTAGGGGCAGTCTTGCTAATTCTAGCACTCTCAAAAACTTTTTATGGCTTGTTAGTTAGTTAGAATGAGGGCAAGTTCCACTGCCTAATTGTTATCTTTTACTTCCGACTGTGACTTGGTATTTCCATTGGTGTGATTTAGTCGAGCTTGTATTTGTCTGCATGGCTGAAAGTCATCAATATAAAGGCGATGAAATCCCTGTTGAAGCCGGCATTGTTCTCGCTGCTTTCGTTCATCGTTGCTATCGGCAGTTTGTTGATTGATTTCATTTCTTGCTTGCTTTTCCTGATCATCTCACCTCTCCTTTTGTCCCTTTTGGTGTCCTTTGCCTTTGTGACTTGCTCTCTCGTTGGCTCCCCTAGAAATTAAATTTAACTAGTGTTAGATTGTCTGACTGCTACCTACCTTGACCATCTTTCGTTGCTTTCGTGGTTGACTTACCATTTCCTAGGGACCTCTTATCTCTTCCTTCTTCGAGCTCGGGTTATGGAAGAAGGAACTGAGAAGGAGGTAGCAGTCCAACTCGATTGGCGATTTTTCATAAATAATTGAGAATCGCATTTTTGAATCGCAGCAAACCCCGATGCCCTGTATGCGCTGTACCGCCGTGTTGCTCGCAACAACTCTCCTCTTGCGAACCTGCGAATGCCATCTTCAATCCCATCCCTCACAACTCCCTCTCTCAAGGCATTCTTAGCCTATTCTCATTCTCTGAACCAGTAAACTTTCTTCCCAGCCAGGCATTCCCTCTCTTCTTCTTCCTCCCTGACTTCATACTCGAAGTGTTCATACGTATGTATTTATTCGAGAACAAACATAATTTTATTTCCCTAAAGTTTGATAACAAAGAATACAGTCATAGGTCCGAGGTTAGAGCTGGATTTGGAGCTCGAGTTGGAGATAAGAGAGGCGTTCAATTTTGGATGCCTTTTTCCCAAAGGCACACGAAATGTTTGATTCAGGTACGCGTTCTCCGTTTGCCTCACTCTGCTCACCTTCACCTCTCCCCCTACCTCTCCTCTTCTTCTCCAGTTTTCGCTTACGTCCCACGGCTAACAAATGGAGGAGTTTAGGCCGTCAAATGACACCGGCCATGATTGATTACTAGCATTAATAGAAGAGAAAGGAATAAAAAGAGGAGATCCCATTGAATCAGCTCGTGTGAGAAGATCCCATGCAGTTAACTCAAAAGAAAATGGAAATGAGTGACTTTCGGGTGAACCAATTACCTCACGACCTCCACCAATCTGACTCCTTTTCTAGTCCAAAAAAATAGAATTTGTGGGTCAAGAGAAAGCCAACCAAAGCGCAACCAGAGTTTTCCGCGGGGTGGAGCGCTAAGAAAGAGAAAGCGTTATCGCTAGCGGATGAGGAATCAAACTCCTGTTGCTGTTACGGCTAATACGAGTTGCTCGTAGTCCCTTACTAGTCAAGGGGCTTCAATTTATACTTCAAGTATGCGGTATAAGTAAGAAACGAAAAGAGACTAGCCCTTATAGTGGTGAACCCGAAGCGAGATCGGAGTAATCCGGTAGAATCCCTTGTCACTTTCCCCACCCCGTAAGCTGACTCTATTGCCTGCCTTCTCGTCGGAGGACATGTATGAAGATAGGGAGCATTCTCTGATGTTGGCCTAGTTGACGGCTGACTAGCACCACTTCTGCGTGGTGCTCCCGAACGGAGGTAGGCTCGGCCTCTGTTAGGAAGTAGGTTTTCGTCGCCTCTTTGGCAAATCGAGACGGAATCCCTCTTCTTCAAGAATTTCATAAATTTCCAAAAATTGAAGATAGAGATCAAGAAATGGAATTTTAATTATTTGTGGAAAGATATCAATTGGTAGAGCCCTTGATAAAAGAAAGAGATGCTGTGTATGAATCGCTCACATATTCTTCTAAATTATATGTACCCGCGGGATTAATTTGGAAACCGGTAGAAAAATGCAACAATAAACGGTTTTTATTGGAAACATTCCTTTAATGAATTCTTTGTGAACCTCTATTGGATGTCAAAGTAGTAGCGAATCCGCGAGATGGAAGCGGAGAAAGTGGTGCATAAATAGGTGATAGGAACTGGGCAGCATGTTTCTCAAGCGGCGAAGCCAAGATGTCACCCTGACCTATAAAAACCTGGCCTATCAAAACCTATCAAAAACAAAACCGAAGGGATCGTTTCATTCGGTCTTCTTACCACGAAGTGGGTTCGGTAATCTCGATGACAGAATAGGTCACTACATAAGGAGATTTGGTATTAATCATGCCAGTAAAATAACAGAGGTATGCTCTAGGAAAAGATATGAGTCTTTAATCCGGAGGGAAGAATTTTGGGATGAAAACAAGCATGAGAGAGGGACGAGCAAGTGACGTGACAGATTAGGAAAAAAAAGGTAGGCCTTCTAAGCGGTCATTTAGGGGCCTTGAGAAGTCGAGACCTAACAAAAGAAGTAAACCAGAAGTGTCACGAAAGACTGGGATGGAAAATGAAACAGAATTTACCAAATTTTTAGCACGTACAACCATCAAACCAGAGACCAAAGCAGGGCTCGACGAAACAAAAAGTATCATGGTACGTCGTCCTTCCCTGAAATGGAACTTGAATGCATCTTCTTGTTCCAGCATTCAAGTCAATCTATTACGACCAGCGTGGTTGTTCGACATCTCTATCGGTGCATAGGAAAGGGGCCATCGTCGATCACGCTTATCTGGCCTAAGAGCCAACTAGAGGGAAGAATAGTTCAGTTCTTTTTGCTTCCCACTTCTACATCATCCATCTCCACTATCCTATCTACTTCTTAGGTCGAAGGGTAGGGGACGAATGGGGCTTTCCGGCGTGCTTCCTAACCTAACGAGCAAGCTCCAAGTGAGCTTTAATCAAAGGCAGCTTCAGCCATAAGCTTTGCGTTTGTGGATAGAATCCCCCAAGAAGGGTTAGAATGGCTATTCCCGCCCCTTGGGAGGTACCAAATAGAGGGAAAACTTTTAGCCATCACCCATCCACCTTGTGAAAAGTTCTTTTGCTCTGTTTATTGTTCGTCTTCTTTCTTTCTCCATAAGGTTTTGATAAAAAAGAATCAACGATTAGGCTACGCAGATAGTTTCATGCTTATCCGATGCTTTCCTAATCGATCAATTATTATATTTGTTTTTTAGTCCTATGTGCCGTCTACCGGTTCTATCAAAATAATTTTTATCAACATATCCTCCTTATGAATCTTTTATTAGTTTGGTGCTTACTCTTATCAACCAATGAAATACCTATAGTTTGATATGTAATATATTCTCATAAATTTGACTTTCTTTGATCGACGAATTGGTTCAATAATAAAAATTCCTTTCTTTATTAATTTTTGCAAAGTGAGACTTTGTGGAATCAACATTAGATCCAAATGCATCTCCCCTCTTGCAACTAGTCCATCTTTTATTCTCTTTTCCAGTTCAGTGCACTAGAAGCTATTAATGAATTAGGGCTATCTTTAGTAAAGCTAGCCTATTTGATAAAATTACTTTCTCTCTCCTTTAAACTTCACTCCTTAGAGGAATGCACGATGGATGACTCGGTCGTCGGGAGAGATCAATAATATCCCTACTATGATGACAATGTTGCCTTTGGGCCCGGTTCTGGAAGTACCGTCAAAGAACATTTGCCAAACTGATCCTCCAGTTGTAGCAGTGTTAGACTCTAACACTTCATCGGGGATTTCGTCGTTGAGCTTTGAGGTTTACGACACCAGATGGGCTGCAAAAAAATTGGCCAATGCTTGGCCCTTGACAGCCTTTTATGAAACGAACACCATGTCATAAGGTGACAATAGTATTGCCCATGTGGCTAGGTGAGAGTTAAGTGCCTCGGGCTTAGTCATAAGGAACCTGAGGGGGTTTACTCTAGAGATCATGTGAATGGTTTTCCCCTTCAAGTAGTGACGGGTCTTCTGAATGGCGAACACCAGAGCAAGGCATTCTTTCTCAACCGAATTATATCTATATTCTGTATCGATAATTATTCTGCTGAGATAATAAATAGCTTCCTAATAGCCCTTGTCGCTATTTTGGGCGAGAAGTGCACCAAGGGAATGATCCATTGCACGGACATAGAGTAGGAAGGGTTTTTCCACGATTGGAGCCACCAATACCGGAGATTCGTAAGGTACTTCTTAATATCGTCGAATGCTTATTGACATTCTTCCGTCCAAGCGAAAGAGACCCCCTTCCTCATGAGCTGCGTAAAGGGTCGGCATCGTCCGGAGAGATTGGCTATGAACCTCCTAAGGATTGCTTGTTGACATTCCACCGTCCAAGCGAAAGACACCCCTTTCTTCATGAGCTGCATAAAGGGTCGGCATCGTTCGGAGAGATTTTCTATGAACCTCCAAATGTATGCCTGTCATCCATGTAGACCACGAAGTTCTTGTAGGTCCTTCGGAGACTACATGTCCAGGATGGACTTAGTCTTTTTTGGGTCAATATGGATGCCCTGGGAAATTATGATGAAGCCAAGAAATTTGTCGTTGGAGTCTCCCAGGAATGACTTGGTGGGATTAATCTTGAGCTGGTGGGCTTTCATTAACTCGAACACTGTCTTTAAGTCATGGAGATGATCGTCTTAAAAATGGCTTTTAACAATGATGTCATCGACATAACATTCTACCATCTTCCACAAGTGATCACGAAAGATGGTGCTCATAGCTCACTGGTAGGTGGTACCTGCATTCTTCAGGTCGAAGGGCATCACTATGTAGCAATATACTCCTATCGGCTTCCGGAATGATGTATGCTTCTTATTATCTGAAAATATTTTGATCTGGTTGTACCTGAGAACCCATCCATAAGGATATATGCTCGAAGCCATAAGTGTTGTCGACTATTACGTCTGTGATTAGAAGAGAAAATTCATACTTAGGACAAGTCGTATTAAATCAGGAAAGCCTATGCAGACAAAGATTTTACTATTCTTTTTATGATGGGGACAATGTTAGCTACCCAATTCGGGTGCCGTTCTTCACAAATAAATCTGATTTCTATTAGCTTGTTATCTTCAGCTTTAATGGCATTCATCACTTCTGGACGGAACTATCGATGTTATTGCTTTTTTAGCTTGGCATTGGGCAGAATATTAAGCTTGTACATTACAATTTATAGATCCAAGCCTGGCATATCCTCATAGTTCCATGCAAAGACGTTAATATATTCCATCACCAACTGGACAAAGGATTCATGTTCTTCTGACGAGAGGTTCTTGCTGATGAAGATGGGCTTAGGAGCAACGTTGTCACCCAAATCAACTTGTACGACTTTATCCTCGGTATGGGGTTCCTGTTGTACGAACCACAGTTCCCACAGTGGCTCTAGTTTTTGGGCCCATGGTTAAATTTTAAAAAGTTTGATTGGACACTCATCGTCTTCTTTCAGATCAGTTGACGAAGATACCATGTGACACAGCTCGGTCTTCTTGGATTTAGACACATAAGGCACCGCTTGATGTGTTATTTTAGAGACGAGGTCAGGATTGACCCATATGACTTTGCTTCTTGGAGTAGTGAGGGTAGATAAACCATCTGCTCATGTTGGAGGGTGGTTAACGACCTCCATTCTTGTCCTAGGAATAGGGACGACATCATCTTGAGCCTTAGTTGTCAAAAAAGTGTCGAACTAGAGAGACACCATATTTGAAGTGACTATCTTGTCCTCATAATCCAGAGAGAGGGCTTTAGAGTCAATTAGTCGATGTATCTACCTTTTTAATATGTAACAGTCACGTGTGGCATGGTGGATATATAGATGGTAGTGGTAGTACTTAGGATTGTCGACCATGCGTGCCTCGTCGGGGCCCCTAATGTGGGATAGCTTAATATTGTTACCCTACATCAATACTTCAAAGAGCTCCTTGACATCATCGTCATTAAAGGAATAAGTATCTTGTACTAAAGGTGGCCTTGCCGGCTTAGCAATAGGTGAGGTCGCTCTTTCTGACAAGTTGACTATCAGGGCCTTCTTCCTTTTCCGTTCATGATTATTGGCGGCTGTAAAAAGATGCTTTCCCTTGTCTTTAGCATTGGGGACTTGGAATCCTAATAAGCGGGCGTCATTCGCGCTCTTCTCTGCAGCAGTGCCACTTATGATAAATGTTGTCCAGTCATTGAATAGGCCAGACACCGTCTAGAGTCTTATTGCAGGTACAAGTTTCTTTCGGCATGTCTCCATCAGCGTAGATTCAGAAATGCCCGAAGGTAGTTTCAATATCACCTGCCAGAAATGCTCAATGTAATTTTGTGCGAGTTCCCATTCCCCTTGGGTAATATCCATCAGGGAGGATATGGTAATGTCTATTCCTCCTTCATAGAACCATGTAAGGAAGAAAGACTTAAAGTCTTCGAATGAGGAGATATATTTGTTTTGGACGCCACAGAACCACTCAAAGGCGATGCCGGATAGGGACCCAACGAACAATTTGGTGAGTAAGGCGTTATCCTGAGGTAAATGTCATGTGGTCGACTAGAAGAATCTCAAGTACTGACGAGGTGAGGTCTTCCTGTCAAATGAACCCAGAGATAATAGCTTATACTTGGAAGGGTATACTACGTTGCCCATTCAGTAGGATAGGGTTGCCGGATCCCAAGCTCATGGAGCATGTCCTGGTTGTCTCGAGCATCAATGCGGGCATGCATGTCCCTGAGAGTCTCCTAGATATCGTCTGTCAAAAGGAGAGCAGAGGATCGAGGTATTATTTGACTGCTTGTAACATGTAGGAGCTGGATCAGGCGCATAAGTTCCTCCTTTGTTCGTCCCTGCTCTTGCGGCTGTATTGGGGCAATATTTTCTCTGAAATCCAGCACTATATGAGTCAGATTCTGCATTAAAGTACTAAAAGCATGTATCATTGCTTCGAGTGTCTCAAGGCATTATTGGTTGCTGGATTTGACACAATGTTCTTCTTCTGCCATATATACTGGCATTAAGTGGGAGGAGACAAATGGAAAGGTAGATGCTTCACTTTCTGTCTCCGATGTCTGAGCATCATTGTCCTCAAGAAGAGTGAGTAGTGTCGCATCACTTTCATTATTGGAGGGATTGCCACCCATGTTTCAATTGTGGACTCATCCTGGAATGTACGGCTACCCCCAGCTAAGCTGGCATCCGTGTGCAGAGATTTACTATCCTCTTGGAAGGATGGATTGTCATAGAACATCGGGGGACTGTTATCCCCAGTTCTGGCTGAAACTTGATTTGGGGAGGCATGGCTACCACCAGTAAAGCTTTCATCTGTATTCAGCGGTTCACTGTATTCTTGGAAAGATAGATTGTTCTGGAACACCAGGGGATTCTTACCCCTAGCTCCGGTTGTAGCTTGATTCGGGGAGGCACGTCTACCCCCAGCCCATGTTCTCGAGCGTGTAACTTGAAATACCTCCATTGTGGGTACTTGCTTGCTACTCCTTGGACAGCTTCGCAGTGTTCTAACTGACGCATTTAGAATAATCAAGCTTTTCTTTGAGATGTTCTTTACAAGAGAAGACGTCCATGTTGAGCAACACGAGGCCACAGGCAGTTCTCGTCATGTAGAGTTTTCGAGGATGTTGTCGGGTGGGTATTGCGGGATGTAGCCGCTGGAACACCTACTGTCTGGATGGAAGAACTGAAGGTTTAAAGCAATAGTTGATGATGATATTGGCACAAGAGTGTCTTCCAGAGGACACATCATTGTAGAAGCATAAAAAATATGCTGTAGAGTTATACGCAGCATTTCAGTGCTGGTTGGCGTAAGACATGACTTCAGAGCCATCGGCGTATAAACAGAGCTTTATCGCTAGTACAGCGTAAAATATAATCTCCAGGACAATCCGCGTAATTCAGGCTTTCCAGGCTGCTCCAGCATAAAAAGGTTGTTACATCACCACTTTGGCATAAAACCTACTCGCTTTTAATGCGGTGGGAAGTTGTACGGGGAACGCTTTGTATTCTTCGAATGAATCTGTCAGATCATGCAGTGAACCTGACTCCTGACAACGAGTACTGCACAGCTATCCACACGACGCCTATAATGATGGTGCGACAAATAGACCCAAAACGTCGTTTAGTGATATTTTCCTGATACAAAGCGCTTTTACGCATATAAGGGAATACGCTACCTAGTTTTATACAGGCAGATGTGAGCTTTTACGCTCAGCAGAAGACAAAACAAACTGTCACGTCAAAAGTTGCTCTTCGTACAGAGCTCGAGGCACGTCTCTGCATTTAATACAAAGAATGGGGGCAGATCTCTGCATTTAATGCACGAGATTTGGTTATAACTCCAAAGACTGGGCAAGCCATAATT
This sequence comes from Iris macrosiphon, assembly GCA_036927795.1. Taxonomy (NCBI): domain Eukaryota; kingdom Viridiplantae; phylum Streptophyta; class Magnoliopsida; order Asparagales; family Iridaceae; genus Iris; species Iris macrosiphon. The sequence goes on from JAYESA010000010.1 coordinate 149,590,331, forward strand.
ACGGCTAATACGTCTACATCATCACCTCTGCATGTTACGTCATCAGGCTATTTTCAGCTATAGGAGCACGATGTACGCTATCTCCTTGAAATACACCACCGGGCTATTTTTAGCTATAAGGAGTAAGCCGTATGCTATCTCCTCGGAATACGCCAACTCAGGCTATATTTGCATTTGTGCGTGATAAGGCTATTTGGTCCAGAATACGCTCAAGGCCTTAGTCAAGGAAGGAGGATCGGCTATCTTTTGTGCTAGCTACCTATCCATGCAGCATCAGGCCTCTACGCCTACAAGGCTTCTACGCCTATTTGGCTTCTATGCTGACTCGATAATCACTTGGCTTCTACGCCAACCTGACAACTATTTGGCTTCTACGCCATGGTGACAGTTATTGGCTTCTACGCCAACCTTTTCTACGCAAGGGACAGTTACCTACGTGGCTTGCATGCCGTGATCTTCGCAGCAGTTATACGTATTATCTCTTAATGGGACATGCATCATACGCTTATTCAGAAGATTATCTATACGTGGGTGGCAGTTATTATAACCGCCGCGTAAAAAGTGCCATACTCTCCACTATCCGGCTTCTACGCCGACTGGACGGTTATTGTCACTAAAACCCTATAAATAGAGACCTCTATTGACAGAGGTCAGAGGTCGAAAGAAGGTCATAAATTCCAGAGTGGAAGAACCAAGGTCAAAAATTTGGAGAATAGAAGTAAGAGGGTCGAAGCACAGACAGAGAGCAGTGATCGACAATTTTGGCATCGGGCATCCACTCCTTCTTGCAATCCTTAAAGTTTTTTCGTCTTCTACAACACTTCTTCATCATCGTGTGGTCCAAGGGACAAAGTGATCGACTGCAGATCAGACTCCTATAGCAATATTTACCTAGATTAAATTTTGTACTTAACATCCTCGCATAGGATTAATAGTACTTCTTGTTTGTAAACCTAAGAAAGGATTTTGTATAAACCTAGTTTTATTTCTTCCATTTATTATCAAACACAAGATGGCGACTCTGCTGGGGACTTCTTTCTCATCTGACGAGAAAGCAATTGCTCAACACGATGGAGTATCAGTAGGATCAATAAAGAAGACCTTGGTCGTCCAGTTCGACCAATCTGCCTACGAAGATATGCTTCGAGCAGGGGGTGTAACACCCCGTTTCGTTCTAGCGGACTGCCGTCTCAAACGGCATGAGTACAACTGTCCCGACCCGCTTTGTCTCAACGAGAAGCAAAGGATATCCAGACTTGTCCCTACTGGAATTCAGCTTAGGCTTTCAGAGGCTCGCTCAGACGTATCGCTCTACCGAGGCGAATCATCGCTAAGGTGGGTGGCTACGGTGAACTTGTCTTTGCTTAGCCAGCACACATAAAATCTAGAATATTCATGCTAGTCGCTAGGTGATAACCCCCTGCATACTAATAAATCCAACGCACCTAGCTAAGGGAATAATCCCAACTTGTATTACTTGCTAGAACATGGAAATAAAATACTGCTTATATATGTTCAGACCTTCGCATGCTAAGACCCTTAACGATTTTATCTCTCGGCTTACCTTCGGGTCCGAGCAACGTGCTGCTTATGTTCCTTAGAAATGCATGCTTGTCTGCTTGAATGTTGCCTTGTTTTCATCCAACTCCGGGAGACTACTAAGTAGTCGTTCCGTGCATGATTGACCCTGCAAGTATCCGGGACCGTTAGGTCACCAAGCAGTCCCGAACTAGGGGAATGCATCAAGGCAAGTTATTGACTGTACAGAATCATGATTCAAGTATCTCTTGTACTCGTGTTCTTGTGTGCACTCGTGTTCTCTTGTTCTAGTGCACTCTTGTTCTCGTGTATCTCGTGATATTGGAAAGACCCAATACTTGTATATCGCGGACAACTCGGAAATGAGGTATAGTTCCACGGACGATCACCGGGGCACTGGGACCGATCCGATCTGGATGGAACTCATGTTATTGTACAGTCCATTGTGCTGGACGGGATGGCATGTAGCACCCCTTATTCATTCGCTGCATACATTCTCTCCAGTGACTGAACCGTATTGTATAGTCCATTGTGCTGAACGGGATGGCATGTAGCGCTCCTTGTACTTTCGCTGTATACCATTAACCGTTAGTGACTATCGTCCATAATGGCTTTGCCAGCGACTCCTGTTCATATAGATAAGTCATCCTCGCTTAGCGGCTATCCGCGTGCGAGTCACTGTATCGCATAAATGAATAACTGTACACCTGAACGATCATGTTAAAATGACCCTCGTGTTTGCATATGCTTTGCCTCCTGAATGTCTATACATGTTTCTGCTCGAATTAACAAGTTGCCTCAATGTTTGCCTTGGACAGGGAAGGAGACGGTAAGTTGGTAAGTCTCGCCGTGTTTCCTCTCATGTTGCACGGCGCACTGTCCGACACGTTAGGCTATTCAATGTTTGCATGAAACTGATCCTAAGGCAACTAGAAAGATAACTTAATAGTTGTGCACGGAACCTGTATTACGTATTTGGATTTGTCGAGCGGGCGAGTAGCTTCCCCACAAGTGTATTCAATGTACTGATAATCCACCAGTCTGTATGCAGGGTGCGGGAGAATCTCGTTCGGTGCGGATGTCTCCAACGTGCGTGCATAGGCGTGAAGAACTCCGAAGCAACGGTGCGTCCGGGACTGAAGCACATATACAAGACATAATGTTGGAGCGTCGCCTGAACCATCGCCAGTACAGTCATTCCACAGTTGTAGCCACTTGGCACGCTTTTACTATTTCAGAGAGAGAGGCTTGAGCGACTTGTAATCTTGGCTATACGCCGCCTGTAACACATGTTCATATCAATAAAAAGACTTGCTTTACTTTAACTTGTGTTTCAATGCTTCCGCTATATTGTCAACTCAGTGAACCTGTTACCAAATCGTTATGCGTTCATGACTCCGCTGCACTCGGACAATCTTTGCGACTCTGTGGCTTAGAACTCTTGCCGCCAGCCAATGAACCATGGCCTTACACGAGCGTAGATCACGCTCGTGCGGCATCACGCCCGGATGGGTCAAGCGATCGTTCCGCGGGAGCGCTGGCGAGGGTGATTCCCGCCTAGCGAGAACAGCCGAAATAGCCTGGAGGAGATCGGGGCATGACATGTTGGTATCAGAGCCTGGCTTCTACGCCTTTGGAATTCAATTCGATATCTCTGTTTCGAAAGCTCGTTCGTGGGTTATGTGCACGCTCTCTCTCAATGCCTCGATGGGATATTCCAACAATAAGTCTAAATACTTTCAAAATACGTTTTGAATGATATGATTGCTTGTCTGGTTGTATGCTGCGAGTGGCCTTTGAGCCAACCTGTGCGAACCCTTGAGAGTATCGCTAGTAGCTTGTCCGATTTTCACTAACTCTAAGTTTGGTTGAATGTATCTATTCGAGGGACGCCTTGAACTAGTGCACCATCCAAGACTTAAGAAAAGGTGAAACTCGAGTGCTAAGACTTCGCTATCACTGAGCTGGTTGACGTGTTCATGCTAGAAGTGCACTTTGAAAAGTGCGCACGATCCAGTCTAAGCGATATGCTGATTTAGATGCTTGTGCAAGTGAATATCCAAATAAACAAGTACAACGACTTGTCTAGGATTGCCTCAGCCCTAGATCACTGCTTGTCCTTAGTAAGTCTCGAGGACGAGACTTTTTCTAAGTTGGGTAGGATGTAACACCCTGTTTTATTCTAGCGGACTACCGTCTCAAACGGCATGAGTGCAACTGTCCCGACCCGTTTTGCCTCAACGAGAAGCAAAGGATATCCAGACTTGTCCCTACTGGAATTCAGCTTAGGCTTTCAGAGGCTCGCTCAGACGTATCGCTCTACCGAGGCGAATCATCGCTAAGGTGGGTGGCTACGGTGAACTTGTCTTTGCTTAGCCAGCACACATAAAATTTGGAATATTCATGCTAGTCGCTAGGTGATAACCCCCTGCATGCTAATAAATCCAACGCACCTAGCTAAGAGAATAATCCCAACTTGTATTACTTGCTAGAACATGGAAATAAAATACTGCTTATATATGTTCAGACCTTCACATGCTAAGACCCTTAACGGTTTTATCTTTCGGCTTACCTTCGGGTCCGAGCAACGTGCCTGCTTATGTTCCTTAGAAACGCATGCTTGTCTGCTTGAATGTTGTCTTGTTTCCATCCAACTCCGGGAGACTACTAAGTAGTCGTTCCGTGCATGATTGACCCTGCAAGTATCCGGGACCGTTAGGTCACCAAGCACCCCCGAACCAGGGGAATGCATCAAGGCAAGTTATTGACTATACAGAATCATGATTCAAGTATCTCTTGTACTCGTGTTCTTGTGTGCACTCGTGTTCTCTTGTTCTAGTGCACTCTTGTTCTTGTGTATCTCGTGATATTGGAAAGATCCAATACTTGTATGTCACGGATAACTCGAAAATGAGGTATAGTTTCACAGACGGTCACCGGGGCACTGGGACCGATGCGATCCGGATGGAACTCACGTTATGTACAGTCCATTGTGCTGGACGGGATGGCATGTAGCGCCACTTGTTCATTCGCTGTATACATTCTCTCCAGTGACTGAACCGTATTGTATAGTCCATTGTGCTGAACGGGATGGCATGTAGCGCTCTATGTACTTTCGCTGCATACCATTAACCGTCAGTAACTATCGTCCATAATGGCTTTGCCAGCGACTCCTGTTCATATAGATAAGTCATCCTCGCTTAGCGGCTATCCGCGTGCGAGTCACTGCATCGCATAAATGAACAACTGCACACCTGAACGATCATGTTAAAACGACCCTCGTGTTTGCATATGCTTTGCCTCCTGAATGTTTATACATGTTTCTGCTCGAATTAACAAGTTGCCTCAATGTTTGCCTTGGACAGGGAAGGAGACGGTAAGTTGGTAAGTCTCGCCGTGTTTCCTCTCATGTTGCACGGCGCACTGCCCGACACGTTAGGCTATTCAATGTTTGCATGAAACTAATCCTAAGGCAACTAGAAAGACAACTTAATAGTTGTGCACGGAACCTGTATTACGTGTTTGGATTTATCGAGCGGGCGAGTAGCTTCCCCACCAGTGCATTAAATGTACTGATAATCCACCAGTTTGTATGCAGGGTGCGGGAGAACCTCGTTTGGTGTGGATGTCTCCAACGTGCGTGCTTAGGCGTGAAGAACTCCGAAGCAACGGTGCATCCGGGACTGAAGCACATATACAAGATATAATGTTGGAGCGTCGCCTGAACCATCGCCAGTACAATCATTCCACAGTTGTAGCCACTTAGCACACTTTTACTGTTTCAGAGAGAGAGGCTTGAGCGACTAGTAATCTCGGCTATACGCCGCCTGTAACACATGTTCATATCAATAAAAAGAGCTTGCTTTACTTCAACTTGTGTTTCAATGCTTCCGCTATATTGTCAACTCAGTGAACCTGTTACCAAATCGTTATGCGTTCATGACTCCGCTGCACTCGGACAATCTGTGCGACTCTGTGGCTTAGAACTCTTGCCGCCAGCCAATGAACCATGGCCTTGAACGGGCGTGGATCACGCTCGTGCGGCATCACGCCCGGATGGGTCAAGCGATCGTTCCGCGGGAGCGCTGGCGAGGGTGATTCCCGCCTAGCGGGAACGACCGAAATAGCCTGTGGGAGATCGGGGCGTGACAGGGGGTAGCTCTCACTCTCTCACCGTCCAAGACAATAAAAAATTGCGTAAAGTGTGGATGCCCCGGACATCCCCTAATATTCCTGCCGACACTCTGATCTCTCCGACCAACGAGATTGTAGCATCGCCCCCTCCGCACCTTGCACGTAAAACTCAGTCTCCTGTCACTGACAGGGCAGACAAAACTTTTGGCACTGCCTTAGCGCCAATCCAGAAGTCCACATCGTGCATTGCGCGTAAAATCTCGTCTTCCGTCGCTGGTGGGACAGACGTAGTTTCTAACAAGGCCTCAGCGCTAAGTCAGAAAATTCAAATACGCTATGCGCGTAAAAATATCACTCTCACTCAAATGGAGACAGAGAGTCCCAGTAATCCCCGCAAAGGAAAATAAGTGACGGACTTCTCAACTTCTCGGCATTTACGCCAACAAGAGAAGAAGCTGCTCGCTCTCCAGATTATGCGAGAAGCTGACAGCCGATTGTGGACTTCCTCATGTTTATGCTAGCCTGAACAAAATCCTAGACTACGCCAGGTCCAGCCCTTCGGCGTAAAGAAGGTCCAGTTTGCGGATAGATACACTCCTCGGGGATCATGTGCTGCTCATATGGCTGAACTGCTGTATTCCTATGGCAGAGAAAGGGTTGGGGTGTGTAGAAGCATGAAAAATACGCTTGGAAGATCTACGCAGCGTCTTAATGCAGAGCAGCGTAAACAGAAGCCTTCAGAGCCATCCGGCGTAAAAAAAGGGTTCTTCATCGCCTCCATGGCGTAAAACCCAGCCGCTCTCAAAGCAGCATTAAAGCGTACGAGGAACGCTTCGTCTTCCCTAAAAAGAAACTGTCCAGTCGCACAGTAAAAACTGACCTCTGACTCCTGACAGAAAGTGCTGCACGGCTACCCAGACGATGGCTGGAAACGATCGCAGACCACTCGAGACATGCCCCACAGTAATGATGGCGGATTTCGGCATTTAATGTAGAGGATTTGATTAAAATATCTCCAAACCGGCGCTTACTAAAATCCCCTGGCATAAACCGCTCCTTCGCGTACAAAGGGAACACGCTGCCTTGTTTTACACAGGCAAACATGGGCTGTTTTACGCTCCGCGGAAGACAAACCGCCTGCCACGTCAAAAGCTGTGCTTCGTACAGGGCTCGAGGCACGTCCCTCCGTCAAAACGCACAGAGCGGTGACAGTTTTCCCTCAAGGCACGTCTCCGTATTTAATGCACAGGATGATGGCAAATCTCTGTCAAAGATTTGATTATATCTCCAAAAGCCATAATTCCGGCTAAAGACGTCCACATCAGCACCCTGGCATGGTACGCAGCGGCTTCTACGTCCATTCAGGATCTGTGCTCAAGCGGCTTCTACGCCCATTCTGGCACGATATGCAGCTGCTTCTACGCCCATTCAGGGCCTGTGCTCACTCGGCTTCCACGCCTACTCAGTCTCTACGACTACTCGGCTTCCACGCCTACTCGGCTTCCACGCCTACTCAGTCTCTACGACTACTCAGCTTCCACGCCTACTCGGCTTCTATGCCTGCTCGGCTTCTATGCCTGTTCAGCTTTTATGCCTACTTGGCTTCTATGCCATGGTGACGGACATTTGGCTTCTACGCCAACCTCTTCTACACAATGGATACCTACCCACGTGGCTTTTATGCCGTGATCTTAGTAGCAACCGTACGTGTTGTGTCCTCTTAGTTGGACCCACGTCCCCCGCTCAGTCAAAAGATTATCTATACGTAGGCATTGGTTACTTTAACCGTTGTGTAAAAGGGTGCTGTACTTTCCACTCCTCGGTTGCTACACCAACGGAATGGTCGCAGTCACCAAAGACTCTATAAATAGAGGCCCCTGTCAATGGGGAACAAGGTCGGAAAATTTGGTCAAGAATACCAACATCAGATCAAAGGTCGAAACTTTGAAAGAAGAATCGAACAAGGTCATCGAACCGGAGATCAAGAGGGAGAGATAGAGAGAGAGAGAAGAATACAGAGCTCAGGCAAGGAATAGGGAGCGACGACCTTCAGCATCGCGCATCCACCCTCCTTTGCAACCTCCGAAGCTGTATCCTGTCTTCCACGGCACTTCTTCAACATCGTGTAGTCCAAGGGCTAAAGTGATCGACCACAGATCAGACACCTATAGCAATTTTTACCCAGATTAAATAAATTGTACTCCCACATCCTCGCATAGGATCAAATTGTACAAGTTTGTTTGTAAACCAAAGGGTAAGGGTTTCGCACAAACCCCGTCATTGAAATACACTTTCATCTCTTTCGTTTAATACCACAAACAAGATGGCGACTCTGCTGGGGAGGTCTTTCTCTTCTGACGAGGAAGTAATTGCTCAACACGATGCGGTATCTGTAGGAACCGTGAAGAAGACGCTGGTCGTTCATTTCGACCAGTCTGCCTACGAAGACATGCTTCGGACTGGGGATAGCTCTCACTCTCTCTCCGTCCAAGACAACAGGAAGCTACGCAAAGTCTGGATGCCCAAGACATCCTCCCCTGTTCCTGTGGACTCTCCGATCTCTCCGATCTCTCCGACCAATGAGGTGGTAGCATCGCTCCCTCCGTGCCCCGTACGTAAAATTCAGTCTCCCGCTACGCGCGGTACAGACAAAACTTCTGGTAAAGCCTCAGCGCTAACCCAAGAGTATCTACTGTGCTACACGCACAGAAATCAGTCTCCCGCTACGCGCGGTACAGACAAAACTTCGGGCAAAGCCTCAGCGCTGACCCAGAAGTATCCCCTGCGCTCTACGCGTGGGAACCAGTCTCCCGCTACGCGCGGTACAGACAAAACTTCCGACGGTGTCTCAACGCCAAATCGGAAGAACAGATCATGCACCACGCACAAAGCAACATCTGGCCTCTACGGTAAACCAAATGAGCGCTGTGATCTCCGCCAGGGGAAGCAAGCAGGCGAGTACTCAACTCCTCGGCCGTTACGCCAGCAAAGAAGCAATCTGCCTATCCTCCGGATTATGCGGGAAGACGACGGTCGACTGAACGCCTCTTCAGCTTTACGCCAGCTTGAGCGAATCTCCAAATCACGCCAGGGGAAGTCCCACGGCGCAAAACAAGCTCAAATTGCTACTCCTGACCTACGCGAATGCCTGATCCAGAAGTGTAAGGAGAGGGGACCTTTCAACATGTCTATTACGCCCCCTAGGGAACAATGTTGTAATAGTCATAAGATTGTGATTGACTGCTACTGTTCTAAAGCAAAACGATCGGTCTTCGACCGATTGAACTACTCTCAATCTTTCCCGGAGGAAGAGCAAGCGTATGCGTCCGTGAACATGGCTTCACGCATACCTAGAAGAGGGTCGAGCTCAAGACGTCTTCCCTCTGAGCCTCTGAGCCAAAGAAGATTCGAAGACCTCCTCAGGAATGCTTAAGCTGGGGTATTCCAAAACACCCGTGCCAGGTCACGGCAACCGGCTCTGTACTCATCTGATTCCGACGCTGGGGGTCGCCAATCTCCCAGATCAGACGCCGAGAGTATAGAGTCGACTTCAGCAGCGACCTATACTTACCCTTTGACGACGCCCAGAGAAATGGGAGCTTACGCCATCGAAGACGAACGCGAGGAAGCGTCACCGTCAGGAGACGCAGAACAATGCATCACTGTCCTGGAGACGTCTCTGAAACAAATGCAGTCCATAATGGAGAATATGCACCAGATAATGCTAACTCAGCACGCAACTGCCATGGCTCAAGCATCCGTCCCACCAACTCAGATACGTGTGGGGGTGGACTTGCCACCATCCAACCCAAGCCAAGAACCTGCTCTAAATAAAGAGTCAGCAGTTCCTCTGCTTCCAGCGAAAAATCCTATACAGGCAATACGGAAGTTGAAAGCCCAGTTTGACGCCTTGAAGCACAAAGATCAGCTCAAGAAACTGGGAATCAATCAGCCCTACCCGGCTATCTGGGAAGAAGTCCCTTTTCCTCCAAAATACAAACCTCAGGCGATGGCTCTGTTCGAGGGAAAAACATCACCAAGCCAATACATGAACTATTTTAGTATGATGACGGTGCTGCTACAAGGGAACGATGCCCTCCTCACTCGGGTGTTCAAAGGATGCCTCTCAGGAGTAGCCTATCAGTGGTACTGTAGCTTGGCGGACAACTGCATTACTTCCTTCAAGGATTTCAAAGCTCTATTCTTCACGCGATTCTACGAGGGAGAAATGGACATGTCTATGTCCTCTCTCATCGAAGTCAAGCAGAAGGAAAAGGAAGACGTTCGCGTCTTCATCGAACGCTTTCGTCAGGCCACCTTACAGAGGCCTCCAGGAGTTCCAGACTCAGCATTGGTGGACATTTGCAGGAAGAACCTCCTTCCCGTGGTCTCAGTGTTCACAGGACCATATCAGTTCCATGATTGGCCCTCGTTCATCCTCTCGGCAGTAGCCGCCGAAGACAACAGTCGCAAAGTGCACGACAAAGGCATCATGATCTCCGCCTCTGACAGAGGCAAGAGGTCATCCCCTGGCAGCGACCATCATCGTGGCCCCAAAGGGAAGGAAGCCCTGGCAATCAACACGGCCAGGCCAAAGATTGTAGCGACCGCCCAAGCAAAATCGGGGGCTCCTAGGCCCGTCGAAGTCTACTCTTTCGACGACGACGATATCCCAAGTATCTTCGAATATCTCGTCAAAAGTGGCAAGATCACCCTCCCAGAACTAAGGTGGCCCCAGGAGGCCGGCAATACTGACGACCCAAAATACTGCGTCTTCCACAGATACGTACACCACCCGACAAAGGTGTGCTATGTACTAAAAAGGAAGATCCAGGGGTTGATCGATGCTAAGGCCATCACTCTGCACAACACCAAAAAAACGGTCACGGCCAACATGATCTCTCTACAGTTTGGCAATCTGCCTCCCCAAAAGGTCCCTGATGGTGTTACATCTATCTCCCGAGCAACGATGAGCATCGTTAACCTTCCCCCTGCTAGGGGTCAAGATCACAACCTGGTGCCCCTAACTACCCGGCGGGGCGAGATTATGTGGGTTCACCAAGAATTGGTGTCAGATCTCGAGGAAGAGACCAAGGCAACCAGGGCTACCCCCAAGAAGAATCCCAAATACAGATCATGCTACATGGTCACAACTTCTTCTACATCAGACGGAGACGAGGTACTTGTCGCAACCCGTTCAGGGAGGGCCTACCTCGACAACGACGGAGCAAATCAGGAAGGGGTGTCGGCTGACGCTCCAGCTACCAAACCATCAGAGCAAGGTCCCGTCGTGCCAAGCATCAGCTCTGCGAAACCTACTCCGGCGGAAAAGGCAAAACAGAAAGAAGTACGCTTCGACAAACCTGTGAAAAATATTCCGAGCAAAGGTTTAGAGAAGCCGTACAAATTTGACATCCTGGCCCAACTGGCCAATACGCCAGCCAGGTTATCCATCTTCGAGTTACTCAGGCTCTCCCCCGATACTCGTCTGGCCCTGAGTGAAGCACTGATGCAGGCGGAAGTATATTTGACCCAGCTCAAGTACCCCGACGAGGAACCAGTGGCATGTCCTCAATGCCACAGCGTGATGGAGGTGGTACCAAATATCACTTTCACTAAAGACGATATGCTATTAAAACATAATAGACATGACAGGCCCCTCTATTACACCGGGTACGTCGGTTCCATGGAGGTCGACTGGATTCACATAGATCCGGGATCATCGATCAGCATCATCCCTCACAGTCTGCTCAGGCCACTGAGAATTCCTACCAGCAAGCTGGCTTACACTACCACTACAATCGTGGGTTTCAACGCCGGAAGAAGTAAACCATTAGGGAAGATTCGCTTGAGAGTCCAGATCGGCAACCTTAGGTCAGTGGCTACATGTTACGTCATCGATTCAGAGGTATCCTATAACATTTTGCTGGGAAGACCATGGATTCACGACCACAACATCGTTTCTTCAACCCTACATCAATGCCTTGAATATGTAGACGCACAAGGAACCATACAAACGGAGGTGGCTGACCTAAACCCGTTTAAAGGAATAGAATCCTACTATTCCGATGCCGTGTTGTACTCCCATGACCACACAGAAGAAGTGCCAGGAGAAGCGAAAAAGGAATCCCACCGGGAGCCCGAAGAGCCCTCTGCCACACTACCACTGTCAATCAAAGTGAAAGGACGAACCGCTCGTCCAAAAGCCATAGAGCCTATGGCTGTCCACCTGAGAAAGACCAAGTCAGGAGAAGGGGGTCATCCTCTAATAATCACTTTGAACCGGAAGCCTCCACCCATAGTCATCAACCTTCGGCGCAACCAGCAGCCGACTGATGTAAATGCCACCAGGAACGGAGTTCCAGATGATAATAAACATCCTCTTTTCTGGTACATCGGTACTCAGATTCCGAAACATGAACCCACTCCACATGACGAGGTAGAACCAATGGCTCAAAAGTTCTTAGAAGCTATAAACTCCTACCGTCCGTATGTCTGGGAAGTAACGTCGCCATCCAACGTCGTCACAACATATGGGCCACATGAGGATTCTATCTTCATTGTCCCGCCTACCTGCAGTAGTCAGCATTCAATAATCTTTGGTCGCATGCGGAACCGACCGACTGTCCAGGAAGATCCTTTCGATGACGATACCGGGAAAGTACAGGTTCACCAATACAGCCCGCAAGCGCGGAGGATCATGCAAAATATGGGCTACGACTTAAAGCAGAAGCCAGGCCTCAACTACAGAAGAGGCAGACGGACGACGCCGCGCGGTGACCCCCGCTATCAACAGACTCGTCTCGAGTTAGGGTATGCCACCTCCCTCGTAACTTCCAAGCCAAATGAGGACCCCTTTCCATCTTTCCAGAGCAGCTCGTCGTCCTCCGACTCACCTGATGCTCTCAAACTAACACGATCAGTGAATATGGTGATGGCAAACCCCTCAGAAATTGAGGAACAGGATACGGAGCCGTTCGAGAATGACCCCTGGGCTCAATAAATGGATACACAGTGGGAATTCTGCTTCGAGCAGAGAGAACCTCCCACCAAGGACGAAGTTATCCAAGTCAACGTTGGGGGTGAGCTCTCACCAAAGCCAATATTTGTCAGTAACAATCTTCTCCCAGTTGAAAAGGAAGAGATCATACAGCTGATAAAGGAATATGTCGACGTTTTTGCATGGGGTTATGAGGATATGCCAGGCCTAGACCCGAGGGTAGCTACTCATAAGCTCAATATTTTGACCGATTCGAAGCCAGTGAAACAACACCAACGTCGGTTTCGTCCGGATATGATGGACGCCATCGAGGACGAAGTCAAGAAGTTGATAACCTGCGGTTTCATCCGGGAAGAACAACATCCCGACTGGGTCGCCAACGTTGTCCCAGTCATGAAGAAAAATAGGAAGGTACGTATCTGCATCGACTACCGAGATCTGAATGCGGCCTGCCCCAAAGATGAATTCCCCCTTCCCATCACGGACATCATGATCGACAACACCTGCGGCTTCGAGCGTATGTCTTTTATGGACGGGTTCTCGGGATACAATCAGATCAAGATGCATCCGGAAGACGAAAAGCATACTGCCTTCCGGACACCACTGGGGGTATATTGCTATACGGTCATGCCCTTCGGATTAAAGAATGCCGGGGCTACATACCAACGGGCTATGAGTAACATATTCCGTGAGCAGCTACGAAAAATAGTAGAATATTACGTGGACGACATAGCTGTCAAAAGCCGCCTCAAAGGTGATCACATTCGAGACCTGAGGGCGGTATTCGAGTTAATGCGCCAGCATCAACTCAAGATGAACCCTACAAAGTCCTTTCTGGGGGTATCCAGTGGCAAATTCCTGGGATTTGTCATTACCGTCAAAGGCATCGAAGTAGACCCTGACAAAGTCCAGGCGATCGTAGCAATGCGACCGCCCCATAATCTGAGGGAACTCAGGGGGTTCCAAGGATGTCTGGCTTACATCCGGCGATTCATATCCAACCTCTCGGGGAGATGTCAGCCCTTCTCTCACCTCATGAAGAAAGGTGTGTCCTTCATATGGGACGAAACCTGTCAGCAAGCGTTTGGGGATATCAAGCGCTACCTAACCAGTCCACCAGTTCTGGTGCCTCCCGTCATGGGAAAACCCATCTTGCTGTACGTTCGGGCAATGGATTATTCGCTAGGAGCTCTCCTTGCACAGAAGAATGATGCGGGTCATGAACAGGCTATCTACTACCTCAGCAGGATGATGGTCGGGGCCTAACACCGGTACAACCCAGTGGAGAAGGAATGCTTGGCTCTGATGTTCGCTATCCAGAAGACGCGATACTATGTCACCGGCCAGACTATTCATATCATCTCCAGGATCAACCCTCTCCGGGTGCTGATGAGCAAGCCAAGTGCCCTTAACTCCCAACTCGCAACTTGGGCGATGCTGTTGACGCCATATGACATGGTCTATGTCCCACAAAAGTCTATCAAAGGCCAAGCACTGGCCGACTTCCTAGCAGCTCATCCAATCCCGGAGACCTCCAAACTATACGAAGATATCCCCGATGAAGTTGCGGAATATAATTTCGCAAGAGAAAGTGACGTATGGCGACTATTTTTCGATGGCGCCTCCAGAGTCGGTCCTAAGGGAAACGTCATTTCAGGAGTGGGAGTCGTCCTAGTTACTCCGGATCAGCTCGTCATCTACCGAGCATATTCTCTTAGCGAGCCCTGCTCCAACAATGTGGCAGAATACAACACTCTGCTAATAGGGCTCCAAGTCGCTAAAAAGCTGGGGGTAGAATCCCTGGAAGCTTTCGGTGATTCTCTACTCATCGTCAACCAAGTCAGGGGGATATACGAAGTCCGAAATCCAGACCTCATCCCCTACCACCGAGCGACAGTCGAGATAGCCATGATGTTCAAAGGGTTCTTCCTAGAGCATGTACCTCAATCTCAGAATTTGGAAGCCGATGCCCTAGCCAGCCTAGCTGCGGACTTAGCTACCCCTATAAGAAGGCAAGATTCGGTAATCCTTCTTAACATAGATTTATTCTGTGTGAAGAATAGCTGTCACCTAGAACGCAGCTACGCTGTAAACGCCGATCCTCCTACAAGAGATTGGACGAGTCCCTTCATAGATTTCGTGGCATACGGAATCTTGCCAGAGGACCCCAAAGAAGCAGTATCCGTCAAGAGACGACCGTTACGCTTCTACTTCGATGCATCTTCACAATACCTGTATCGCCGGACCTACGACGGACTGCTGTTAAGATGTCTCGCTGGCGCCGAGGCACAACAGATGATCCGTGAAGCTCACGATGGCGTATGTGGAGCGCATCAACCCGGGCCTGAGCTACAAGACCGCATCAGGAGGATGGGCTATTACTGGCCTACTACGATCGCAGACGCGATACGGTATGCAAGGCATTGCAGAGCCTGTCAGGTTCACGCAGACTTTATACATCAACCGTCAGAACATCTACACCCTACGGTCGCATCCTGGCCTTTCAAAGTATGGGGGATGGATATCATCGGTCCTATTCACCCATCCTCTTCCGGGGGTCACCAGTTCATACTGGCCATCACGGACTACTTTTCCAAGTGGGCCGAAGCAATCCCTCTCGCTGAGGTAAAGGCGTCCAACGTAATCAGCTTCATCAAGCATCACGTCATCTATCGCTTCGGGATACCCCAGAGGATAATCCACGACAATGGGCCCCAGTTCATCAGCCAAGCGTTTCATCGGTTTTGCGATAATAACCGGATACACAACATTGCCTCTACGGCGTACTATCCAGCTGCTAATGGTTTGGCGGAAGCTTTCAACAAAACTATTATCAAACTCTTAAAGAAATTTGTCTCTTCGAACAAAAGGGACTGGCACGAAAAGCTGGGCGAATGTCTCTGGGCATACCGCATAACAGTACGTACACCGACAGGCTGCACCCCATTCTCGCTGGTTTACGGGAGCGAAGCAGTCCTCCCCGTTGAAATCTAGATCCCGTCGCTCTGAATAGCCGTGACCAACGAGCTAACTCGAGAAAAGAATGACCTGTTAAGGCTCCAAGAGCTAGAAGGATTAGACGAGAAATGCCTCCAAGCTCAACAGCGCATCGCGCTCTACCAAGCACGCATTTCCAGGGCTTTCAACCATAAAGTAAAGGAAAGGGTGTTCAAGGTCGGTGAGCTAGTTCTAGCCGTGAGAAGGCCGATGATCCTAACTCACAGAAGTAAGGGCAAATTCTAGCCCAAATGGGAAGGCCCTTACGTGATCGAGACAACGTTCTCAAACGGCGCCTACAGGATAGCCCAGCCCAACGGAGACCTATTAATGGCTTCCATCAACGGCAAATTCCTGAAAAGATACTACGCTTAACCCCCCTGCTCGGGCGAAATATAGCGAGAATCTCAATTCTGATATCACTCTCGCCAAAAAAAAAAAACTGTCATTTACATTCCGAAATGACGGGTCCACAACAGTCAGAAAAGAGTCGTTGTTATTCATTCCAGAAGAAGGCAGAATTACATAGGGAGGGATACATCAAGATGGCAGAGTAATCAGGCCATGAATCTGCTGCTCCAGTACAGCTATCCTCTCATTCCTAAGGGCCAAGGCATCGGCGCGAGCCTGCTCCAACCGTACCTCCGGGGTATGCGTTAGGGTCAGATTAGCCCTTGCCCGAAGACAGCCCGCACGGGCAGTTTCCGCACGGTCCAGATCCCGTCGCGCTTCGCTCAGTCGACCAATCGCTACCTCTAAACCTGCCAACGACTGGGAAGCCCACTCCTCTTCCCGAGAAAGTTTTTCCCTCAGCTTGGAGGCCCTCGCCGCATTTCCTTCGTGCTCGGATCGACACTGCATCTCAACGGCAAGGGCTTCTTCCACAACAGCTCTTCTCGTATCCATCTCCAGCTTATGCGTCTGGATAGAGTTGTCCAGGCTTTCAAGCTTCGTAGCGAGCTGCTCAGTCATGAGGTCGTGTCGAGCCTGGACATCAGCATCCAGGCTGCCCTCAGTCCACTGTAAGTATTCGTTAATGGGTTGCTCTAAACCATTAACCACTGCCTCCAGAGCATCAGCTACTCCAAGATTGCCAAGCCCCCTAACAACCTCGATCGAAAGCTGAGAAGTCTTCTTCAGGAGCTCGAAGTCAAGGTTCTTCGCCAACACCATCGGTATCATCATTTTTAAGCCAGTGTAGACGAGGATGGTTTGCTGCTCGATCAACGCGACTAGACCCGACTGAGCGCCCGGAGCGGCCACAATTGCAGACGAGGTAGCAACTGCCGCCTCAACAGGTGGCACGACCGAAGAAGGTGCGATGGCGACAATCGAAGTCATTGGCATACTCGCGACAGGCGAGGTCACGATGACCGGTTCATCCTCCCCTTGAGACGACGAAACCTCTCCGGGCGAGCTAGCCCCCGAAGACACTTCTGCCTCAAAATCCGGTGCCTCCACGTCACCGCCAGGAGCCAGAACAAAGTCGGAAGGCGCTTCAACGCCGTACTCCCCGTGGACGTTATCCCTTGAAAAAAGGACAAGAAAGCAAAATGTCAGACACAGTGGTAATCCTCCTAGAAGGAAACATCAAAACGATATTTTACCCGGAGCCAACGGCATATACGACACATCTGCAGCAGATGTAGCTAAACCACGCCTTAATGACGCGATACGAACTGTCATACCTGGAGAAGGAGGTGGGCCGACCGACATCGCCAAGAGTTCGGTCAAGCCTTCCCCGAGACGCGGTCGAGGTTCATCAGCCGGAGTCTCGCTAAGCGCGCTCGCTAACGCAGAAGTAACTCCGCCCACTACTGACCTCCGGGGAGATTCTTCCATCTGTTGGGGCCACGCAGGCAATCCCGCTCCGCTGCTTGGAGCAGCCGCAGCGACAGCAGCCTCCCGCAAGGACTCTCCGGCGCCGTCAGCCAGAACTGTAGAAGGTCCCCTTCTGAAAGACGAGGAACCTCCGACCAAAGAATCGTCCCTGATACAGGAAGATGCAGGCTCATTCCCGGGAGCCTCAACACCAGGAATGCGAAGAGGACGAGCAACCGTCTCCTTCCTCCTCTTACGAAGGGAAGCTTCCTTCGGAGCAGAAGCCCGTCGCTTCCCAGAAGAGACTACCAGAGCCCCCGCCGGCAGAGGCACCACACACCTCGGCAACGACACCAGAGGCTCGTCCGGAGTACCAGATTCCTCCCCCTCGTCAGAAGAAACCGAGGGGACTTCGACCCTTCCCCCAGGCTTGACAGAAGGCACCCTGAAGCTCCCACGCCTGTCGAAATCACGGTGAAAAGTGTTAACCGCCACATAAAACTGGGCGTAGGAGTGAAGGATGCGCAACTCCGTAGAGGTTGAAACGACCGGCACGATAAAAATTGCCCCCGTACAACTCATGATAAAATATCGCCACCCTCTAGCTCCATCATTGAGTCCACCCCTGTACCTGAAGCTGGTGACGGCGTTGCCCACATGCAACTGGTCGTACCCAAACTGCCTGGCGAACCGACTAGGCAGGTAGGGCTCGAAGAAGCAATGATCTTCGCTCCTATACAGCAGATGAGAAGGTCTAATACAGACCAACCAATTAAACGCCTCCGGAGAAAGAACGGTCTTCTCTCGACCTAAATCCTCAAGCCACAGCCCTGACTGGTTACGATGCACAAGAGGGGGAGTACAAAGGATCTTCCAGCCGTGGCTGAGGTTCAATGCCAGTCGACAGTCTAAGACTGTATTTACATTCCAGAGGGAATCCCTGTAATTCAGCAGAAATATACCCCCTGAGCTGCTACCGGAACCGGGAGACATCACCCGGAGATTGTGGAGAATTAACCATCCCATCAGGTATAAGTGTGGTAATTCCACCCTGGGAAAACTCTCATGCCGAGCTTCATCAGAGAGCAACCCATCAGTCATGGCCCTTAGGCCAGCCTGTATACGACACACCATGGCAGAAAGCAAGCCCAGTCTTGCCCCAAACACCAGACGCACTGCGGGCCATAGGATATTCCGGTGAATGCGATCCGCGGACGCGATACCGGGCACCACCACTCGACGCAGCCATATGGAGAGAAAACCAGCCAGCGGGGCTTCCTTAGACAGAGGCCTGCGACAGCACCTCAAATAACTGTAGGCCTTCGTACCTTCGGGGTACTTTCCTACCCCCTCAACGAGAATCTGATCGGGAGCCTTGGCGTCTTCCATAAGAGCCGCAACGACCTGGGCACTGAGGACGCCCAAGCAGTTCACGGGCTCGTTCTTGCCCTCTGAAGCTTTCTCCGACTTGGTGGCCCTAGCCCGATGGAAGAAGAGGTAGGACATCCACTTAGTGGTGTGGGCCAAATCAGAGGGCTCGTCATAAAAAGCGGTGCACGCAAAGTACTGACACATCAGCTCTTGATATACTTCCGCCACCCGAGGGTCCAAATCCTCTAACTCCCGGTTGGTGGGAACGTACTCTTCATATGGTGTATCCCCCATCGGCAGTCTCGAGACAACTGCCATCTCGTGGAGCGCCAATCCCAACTCCCCCAGTGGAGTGGCGAAGGTCCCGGTGAACGAAATATACCGCTCCATCAGTGCCAAGAACAAATTAGCATTGGGAGGCAACCCAACACTCGTCGCACTCACGGCGGCATATAGTCCGATGCCCTCCAGCTCTCTTCGGAAGTGCGTCAAGGCCCAGTCAACTAGGCATCTCCATCGGGAGTTCGTTGGGGTGATCCACCCATTGCACCGAGGATTCTCCTTGGGATACACCCCACCTTGACTCATGAAGTTGTTACAGAAGGTCTACAGCTGGACAGGCTGGATCACCGAGCTAACTTCACTCGGGACACTATCCGGGCACAATCCCCGAAACAGCGTCACAACGCCAGAAGGGCGACTAACAAACGACCCCTGGTCAGCGCCTTTCAGATTAAAGATCTTCCCCGACTTCCCGTGAAGATCAGGAGTCAGCTTCCATGACATCTTCCTGGGATGCGTCGCATGGGAGAAGGCCGAGATGGGATAATCCCTCGGCATCGTCGGCAGGTACAAGACCAAATCCTCGGCAGGGAAAACCCAAGGCTCCCTTTTGGGCTTCGTCTGGGACTGTTTATCGATCATGTCCCCAAAAAGGAAAGCCTGCTTTATGTACTGCTCCCCATCTACACGTACCAAGGGTTCGCCATTGATCATACTCAATAGCATTCGCTCACCCTGGGCCGATATCAGGAGCTCCCTTCCCTCAGGATACTGGGGTCCAGAGATGGGAAATGCCACATGGGACAGATCTTCCAGATAGTTCGAGTGCAGCATCCCGGCAGCGGAGCCCATCACCTCAGCCAATGGGGACTCACCCAGATCAACTGCAAGATAATGCAAAGAAGATATGTCATTACAAGTCTGACACAAACATACGAACCAAGGAAATGACAGTCTGTGCTCTATGCCAAGATTGTACAAATTTGGTCACCTTACGTCGGAAGTCTCCTCCACAGAACGTAAAATTTAGATTTTACGAAATACGCTAATTTATGGCAGCCCGAGCTATTTATGCCCAGAGCTACGAAAATATGGAGTCTTTACGCTGACACATTAGAAATATGGGCGTAAAAGATGAAAATGCCTCCGTGCGTCATCTTCCTCAAAAGAGGCTATCAGCACAGAAGACGACCTAGCGCAGTCACGTTCAATGTGTGCGAAGAATTTTTCGTCGTTTGTGTCATCCCAAAAAGTTCTACCTCTAAAGCCGGGTCCGCTAGTCGTCGGCGGGATGCTCCCCTCAGAGGAAAGTTTACCTTGCCCGACCGGAGATTCCCTCGCCGGGACAGAAGAATGAGAAGAAGAACCTATGCTCTTTCCCTTAGCGGAGGGGGTTTGTTTCGATGCCATTTCTGAAGACTCGAAGTGCTTGGAGAAGGAACGAAGAAAAACTCGAATAGTCGAAAGCTCTCTTTCGCAGAAGGCAGATAAAAAAATTTTCTCTCAAAAGCTTGGGATATATATACACAGTCCGGGTCGACTCCTCGAATCCTCGGACGAACCCCTCGAGACTCTAACCAAATCTCGCAATTAATAGTTGGTTATGATTGGATGCTACGTCAGCCCACTACCCTCGAAAGACGGATAGTCAGCGAATTCGAAAGGTTTTTCGTACAAGACGGTTCAGCGGGTTCTACGCTAAAGGGGCTTTTCTACGCTCAACAGCAACGGATCTACGGTTTTACGCTCTACAGCTATAAGTCTACGGTTTTACGCCCGGATGCCTTTGTGCTCGGTAGCTTTTATGCTCGAAAGGCCACAAATCCACGACTTTACGCTCAACAGATACCAAATCGATGATCTCACGCTCGGTGGCGCTCAGTTTACGCTCAGCAGCAACAGATCCGCAAACCTCACGCTCAAAGAAATTTTCTTTTCAGGAGTATCAAATCAACAGTTCTACGCTAAAGGAGCTTTTCTATGCTCGACAGCTATGAATCTAACGGCTTTACGTCTGACAGCTACAAGTCTATGGTTTTTTCTTGCCCGGATGCCTTTGTGCTTAGTAGCATTCTATGCTCGAGAGGCAACAAACCTACGACTTCACGCTCAGGAACCACAGGTCTATGATTTCACGCTCGATAGTGTTCTACGCTCACAGGCTACAGATCTACAGTCCTACGCTAAAGGAGCTTTTCTACGCTCGACAGCTACGAATCTAACGGCTTTACGTCCGACAGCTACAAGTCTATGGTTTTTTCTTGCCCGGATGCCTTTGTGCTCGGTAGAATTCTATGCTCGAGAGGCAACAAATCTACGACTTCACGCTCAGGAACCAAAAGTCTACGATTCCACGCTCGATGGTGTTTTACGCTCAAGAGGCTACAGACATGATTTCCCGCTCCATGACTTTCCGCATATCCAAACAGTCCCAAAGCGGTCAATTGCAAAGAGTTTACACAGAAGATACTCGTTCTTGACCCAAAGCATCCAAAGTACCCGAGGTATACAGAGTTCAAACATTAAGAAATTACTCCTCTCAGGTCCAGAAAACTGGAGGTTCATCCAGATTCCAGTCTGAACATCTCATCTATCAAAGTGGCAACTCAGTTTGACAGCCAAAAACCTCGACCCTGTTCCAAGGGAGTTTCGAGAGATCATTCTTGAAGATGAATTCTGAACAAAGACAAAATCCCGCTCATCAGAGAGGCAACGGTTCAGAAATCCTACGCCGTCCCTCAGTCCTAGCAACAGGACAGTTCTAAATGTTCAAAAATGCTCAGCAACGTTCTATGGACTATTCGCTATGCGTGAAGGACAGGGGCCTAATACTCTTTCTATCAGAGTCGGCGTAAAGATTCAGACGTGTTGAAGCTGCACATATTCAGACTTCACAAGCAACGTATGGCAAGACGATCATATGGAGAAAAAGACGATTTTATTAAAGATTAAAATCATGATTACATATGAGGGAAATCCAATCTACAAGGGTTTTCCTCTATTTTTCATGATTACATCTGAGGGAAACTCCATCTACAAAGGAGATCCCCCCCCTCGTCGTCCGAAGATCGCCCAGAAGCTGCACTGACAGATTCTCGTATCGGTGCAGGTCTTCCTCTTCTTCCATGGCGGTTCATTTACTTCCACAGTAATGAACAAGAAGATCCTCCATTCGCCATGGACGATCCGATTGGGGTTTCTTTAAACCCAACCCCATCTGGACGACAGATTACGGTTTGTCTGATCTCGTCCGCGGAGGCCTCAGGAAGAAATAAACAGTCTACAAACTGCGTGGTCAAATACGACCCTTCCTCTCTCCTGGGGCAACGCCATACAAAGTTGCTGATTATCCCGAGCAAGGGAGGCTAAGATGTCCTTCCATGATCCATCGTTGCAGTGGACACTTGCTCGAAGATGCCGTCTTTTATGGCTCCCTACATGCTGGAAGAACATGATCTCCTTCTTCCTCAGATCGACCCCACGAACTCCGGCGATCATCTCTGCATGACAATGGGTATATGGTGAAAATAGGTTCACCCCACCCAACCTTTTATAGGCAAAAAAGATCACAGCGGTCCCCAATAAATCCGCCATAAAGTCAGCATCGACCGTTTTCAAAAACGTTTCGAGTTACGAGAGGCCATTCATGCTTCATTCAAAGCGTTTCAAATTTCGAAGAATTTAAAAACTTTGAAGGGGGTCTTGTAGAAGCATGAAAAATACGCTTGGAAGATCTACGCAGCGTCTTAATGCAGAGCAGCGTAAACAGAAGCCTTCAGAGCCATCTGTTTTAAAAAAAGGGTTCTTCATCGCCTCCATGGCGTAAAACCCAGCCACTCTCAAAGTAGCATTAAAGCGTACGAGGAACGCTTCGCCTTCCCGAAAAAGAAACTGTCCAGTCGCACAGTAAAAACTGACCTCTGACTCCTGACAGAAAGTGCTGCACGGCTACCCAGACGACGGCTGGAAACGATCGCAGACCACTCGAGACATGCCCCACAGTAATGATGGCGGATCTCGACATTTAATACAGAGGATTTGGTTAAAATATCTCCAAACCGGCGCTTACAAAAATCCCCCGGCGTAAACCGCTCCTTCGCGTACAAAGAAAACACGCTCCCTTGTTTTACACAGGCAAACATGGGCTATTTTACGCTCCGCGGAAGACAAACCGCCTGCCACGTCAAAAGCTGTGCTTCGTACAGGGCTCGAGGCACGTCCCTCCGTCAAAACGCACAGAGCGGTGATAGTTTCCCCTCAAGGCACGTCTCCGCATTTAATGCACAGGATGATGGCAAATCTCTGTCAAAGATTTGATTATATCTCCAAAAGCCGTAATTCCGGCTAAAGACGTCCACATCAGCACCCTGGCACGGTACGCAGCGGCTTCTATGCCCATTCAGGATCTGTGCTCAAGCGACTTCTACGCCCATTCTGGCACGATATGCAGCGGCTTCTACTCCCATTCAGGGCCTGTGCTCACTCGGCTTCCACGCCTACTCAGTCTCTACGACTACTCGGCTTCCACGCCTACTCGGCTTCTATGCCTGCTCGGCTTCTATGCCTGTTCGGCTTTTATGCCTACTTGGATTCTATGCCATGGTGACGGACATTTGGCTTCTACGCCAACCTCTTCTACACAATGGATACCTACCCACGTGGCTTTTACGCCGTGATCTTAGTAGCAACCGTACGTGTTGTGTCCTCTTAGTTGGACCCACGTCACCCGCTCAGTCAAAAGATCATCTATACGTAGGCATTGGTTACTTTAACCGTTGTGTAAAAGGGTGATGTACTTTCCACTCCTCGGTTGCTACACAAATGGAATGGTCGCTGTCACCAAAGACTCTATAAATAGAGGCCCCTGTCAATGGGGAACAAGGTCGGAAAATTTGGTCAAGAATACCAACATCAGATCAAAGGTCGAAACTTTGAAAGAAGAATCGAACAAGGTCATCGAACCGGAGATCAAGAGGGAGAGATAGAGAGAGAGAGAAGAATACAGAGCTCAGGCAAGGAATAGGGAGCGACGACCTTCAGCATCGCGCATCCACCCTCCTTTGCAACCTCCGAAGCTACATCCTGTCTTCCACGGCACTTCTTCAACATCGTGTAGTCCAAGGGCTAAAGTGATCGACCGCAGATCAGACACCTATAGCAATTTTTACCCAGATTAAATAAATTGTACTCCCACATCCTCGCATAGGATCAAATTGTACAAGTTTGTTTGTAAACCAAAGGGCGCGGGTTTCGCACAAACCTCGTCATTGAAATACACTTTCATCTCTTTCGTTTAATACCACAAACAGGGTGCCCAATATCCATATTCCAACTGATGTAAAAAGGAGGAACAAGCCTTCTTTCTCTTCTTTTCCTGTTAATACTCCTGACTTGCATGAATTTCTGATCCAGAAACACAAAGACAGGAGTCATAAATAGGCTTCAGTTCCCCTAACTGTCAAACATGGGGAGATCATATGGGAAGATGCATCAACATCTAATATCGTCATGACATGTGGGCCACATAAAGATTCCGTCTTTATTGTTCCCCTAACTCGTGACGACAGTATCCAATAGTCTTCGGTCGCATACGGAACAGTCCGATTGTACAAAAAGAATATCGCGAATCTGATGCTGGGAAAATACAAATCCACAGATATAGCCCACAAGCTTTAAAGATTATACAAAGCATGGGTTATGATTTAAAGTTGAAACAAGGCCTCAACTATGGAAAAGGCAGACGAATACCGTTGCATAGTAATCCTTGCTGTCAACAAACTCGTTTTGGGTTGGGGTATGTTGCATCTTTTGCAATCCAAACCTTCTGAGTCTGATCCTGCACAACCAGAGGTAGGTCCTTCTAAATCAACTTCAGTGGACAAATGCCATGACATGTCTGGGGGTAGCCTACCTCGACAAAATAGGGCAGCATCCAAAGCTGGGGATAGAATTCCTTCAGAATCCGAAGATGGTGCAACGATGACGATCTTCCCGAAAGACCATAAAACTCAGGCATCGGGAGCCCGAAGGCCGAAAGGGACTTTCTCCTTCAATGAAGATAACATCATTGAAATCTTCAATATGCTGATGAAGGAACACAAACTTCAGCTACCCAACATCAGATACCCTGAAAGGGCTGGCAAAGTCGATGACCCAGATTATTGTCTCTTCTATCGGTATATTCATCACCCTTCAAGGGCCTGCTATGTACTAAAAAGGAGAATTTAGGAGTTGATCGATGCCAAGGCCATCACTCTGCATCTGTAAACAAGGGAACGATCACTGCAAATTGATTTCACTTTAACGTGACAATTTGCTCCCTCAAGAAAATATCGGATGATGAATCCCTAAAGTTTCCCCAGTGGATTCTTCAGGTCTATCCCCACTCAATAAAATCACTCCACGGTGAATTTTTTGGACAGGAGTTCACGTCCATATTATCTCTGAACTATTGTCCAAATATTTTAGTATTTCCTCAGCTAGGTTTGTCATGTTCATATTACCTCTGAACAAACCTTCCTGGTTTGGCTATCGATTATCACGTCCATATTACCTCTGATATCGGTTGTCATATCAACTTAACACCCGTACTTAACTCTAAGTACACTAGTGGTGTTAGGTCCATAAAAACCTGCCATATCCATATTACCTCTGAGCAGATATGTACCTCCATCCCCAATGGAGTCACAATCCAAAAGTTTATCATATTCATATTACCTCTGAACAAACTTTCTGAGTTTTTGGCTATCGATTATCATGTCCATATTACCTCTGATATCGGTTGTTATCTCACCTTAACGCCCGTACTTAACTCTAAGTACACCAGTGGTGTTAGGTCCACAAAAACTGCCATGTCCATATTACCTCTAGCAGGGCTTGTCCTAGAACTTATTACTTACACTCTCGTACGCAAAAAGTAATAGTTCCACAAAAAATTCCCCTGTGGAATGCCCGTAATGGAAAAATGAGATGTTCATGTCCATATCACCTCTGAACTATCCTTATTCATCCCTACAGAGTCGTATTTTATTGCGTCTATATTACCTCTGTCAGGATTTGTCTCAAACCTATTTCTTGTACTAATGTGCGCAAAAAGTAATGGGTCCACTAAAAATCCCCCAGTGGGATGTCCTCAACAAATACGGTATCGTACTACGTCCATAATACCTCTAGTACAATATCCGAAATTCGTCCAGACAATTATAAAGAAATAGACGATCCTTATATGATTGCAAACGACGCTTACAAATTAGCCAAGCCTAATGGAAATTTGGCAATGGCTACTATAAACTGCAAAATCCCGAAGAAGTACCATACTTGATCTCCTTCGTTTAACGGAGTATGACGAAGATCTTATTCTGACGATATCATGCACAAAGGTTAGCTGGATCATATTCTATCAGGTTCATGAGACCTCCGAATAGATATTCTTAACTAATTTGTAAGCCTGTCATGTTAATGATACCTCTGATAGTGTTTAGTATACAAATTTAGTTGGATTATATTCTTTCAGGTTCATGTTAACTCTGAATAGATTTACATTCAGCAAAACCTTAACGAAAGTATGTCATGTTAATGATACCTCTGATATTATTTTTATCCTAGCCTATTACATTCAAAAATAATGGGCCCACAAAGTCAGAAAATATGTCTTTATTATCTCCAGAAAGAGCAAATTACATAGAAAAGCAAAAAAGTACATCATTTGGGGGGAGCAGTTAAGTCACGAATCTGTTGCGCCAGAGTAACCATTCTCTCATCCCTGGAGTTCAAAACGTCGGCACGAGCCCGCTCCAACCTTGCCGCCTCATTATTCAAAGAAGATAGCTCGGACCGAGCATATACAAAACCTACGTGGATGACATCCACATGCATCAGGTTCTGCTGAGCAGTCTCCATTCGATCCTTCAACACGTCGTGAGCTGTTGATAAAGAGAGAGCCTTCTCCTTGGCCTTAGCGAGGTCATCCTCCAATTTGTGGACCCTCGCTGTCTCTTCCTCATATTCGGCCTCGTACTGAGTCAGCTGGGGAATGCCATACTTCAATTCGGCACGCTCTTGATCCATCTCCTGCTGTTGTTCCTAGACAGATTTGTTCAGAGATTCTATTTGCCCAGCAAGTTCTGCAGTTAAGGAGTCATACCTAGCTTGAACGAGACCGTCAATGCTGCCTCGAGATAGCGGCAAATAATCGTTAACGGGTTGTTCCAAACCATTAACTATCTGCTCCAGTGCATCAGCTCTCCCAACGTTGTTGAAATGTCTGATCGGCGCTATCGCAAACTGGTAGGACCTCCTCAGAGCCTCGAAGCCTAGATTCTTCTCCAGCACCATTGATATCAGCGTTTTCAAACTGGTGTAGAAAATACTAGTATACTTGTCACGGTCCAGTCCCAAAATGTAAGGAACTAGGCTACGTGGCATTAGCCAGCTAACACGTCACTAAGGGTTTAATCCATTTTGATGGACCCAAAGGAACGTGCTACGCTGTCCTATAATACTACAAGTCTAGTACAGGTAAGTCTATCTCATCCACAGAAAATATCAGGAAATAGTGCTGAATATATATAATGCTGAGTCTGATAATGTCATATTACACATCTTGTGGGAACAACCCACTGTCAAAATATAATAATAATACAGAAAACAAGATAGACTGAACATCGTCTATCTAACAAAATATACAGGGTTTGTGAATATTATGAGTAAAATATAAAGTATATATATACTTATATATATATGATAATATAATATAGGATACATATATAGAGTATATATATATATATATATAGATATAGTATATAATATATATAACATATATATAGATAATATATATTTATATATATATATATATATATATATATATATATATATATATATATATATATATATATATACAATAAATTGAAAGACAGTGCAAGAAATATAAATATACATATATATATTTATATATATTGTATTATCCAGCATTATTTATATAGTACCTATAGATAATATATATATATATATAGATATATATAGTTATATATACATATATATATATATTTATAATAAAAGAAAAGACTGTGCAGGAAATGAAATATATATGTAATACATATATTTACATATATACATATATATATATATATATATATATATATATATATATATATATAAAAGAAAGTAAAATGCAGGAATTTATATATATAATAATAAAATGAAAAGCATACATATATATATATATATATATATATATATATATATATATACATATATATCATATATGTATATATATAATTATACTATATATAAATAAATATATATGTATATATAGAGATATCTATATATAAGAAAGAAAAAAAAGACATATATATAAATAATAATAATATATATATATATATATATATATATATATATATATATATATATATATATATATATATATATATATATATATATATATACACTGTATATATATATATTCTATATTTAATAATAATAATATATATTATTCATATATATATACATATAGGATATATATATATAAATATATATATACATATGTATATATACTACATATATATATAAATAATAAATATATATAAGAAAAAAACAGAAATAAATATGCATAAATAATAATATGTTTTATTATACAATATTTATATACATAGTATACTGTATTTATATTATATATATATATAGTAATATATATAATTATATAATTACATATATATATACATATATATATATATATATATATATATATATATATATATAAAATAAAAAAATAAAAATACAGAAATGTAAATACATATATACATACATATTTATAATATATAATATAATAATAATATATATATATACACTGTATATATATATATACCGTATTTAATAATAATAATAATAATAATAATAATAATAATAATAATAATAATATATAAATATATACATAGTTATATATATATATAGATATATATATATATATATACATATAAAATAAAAATAAAAAAACAAAATGTAAATACATATATATTCTGTATTTACAGTATTTATATATTAATATAATATTTAATTATATATATAATAATATATATTAATAGATATATATATTAATATATATTAATATATAGATATATACATATATATATATACATGTATCTATTTACGTAAATATACGTATATACAGGGGTGGTATATACCTATCTGACAGAGGGCCCACCGGGCTTGCCGCCGGTGGGAGCACGACGGCGGAGGAGGCGGGGCCGGCCGGAGAAGCAGCAACAACGACTGTTGGAGACAGCAACAGCAGCAGCAGCAGCAACTGCAGCAGTTACAGCGGCGGCTGCGGCGGCGGAGCGGCCGGTGCAGGGCGGGGGATCGACGGAGGGGAGGGTGGCGGTGAGTTTGGTAGTGGTGGTGGGGGTCTACGGTGGCGGTGGTGGTGGTTGGAGGTGTCCGGAGGGGAGGGGGCAGCTGTGGTCGGGGGTCGGGGGGGTTGCTGTGGCGGAGCTAGTGGTCAGGGTGGTGGTCGTGGGGGGATGTGGTGGTGGTGGGTTGGTAGAGGAGGTCGGGGCGAGTCGAGTGGTGGTGGTGGTGGTGGTGGTGCACGGTGGCGGAGGGTGGCGCTGGGGGTGGTCGGGTGGTGAAGTCGGATGTGGGGATGGTGGTCGGGATGACGCTGTGGGGGTTCAGGGCGGCGGAGGCGGTGGTCGAAGGGGGTGGCAATGATCGGAGGGAAGGGGAAGGGAGTGGCGACGGGTTCGGCGGTGGTCCGGTGGGCGGAGGGTGGCCGTGGTGGTGGTGGTGTGAGGTCGGAATGAGAGGGGGGGGTCGGTTTATATAGGGTTAGGACCAATGGCAAGGTTGTAAATAATTAGAAGTCTAGGGGTATTTAGGTCTTTTTGGGTTTGTTAGATATTTATGCAGCCATTTGTGGGTCCCACATGACACGTGGACGGTCCACATTCACCAGCTAATGAGATGATGCCACCTCACACTGGAAATTTGCATAAAAAACCCTAAAATTTCCTAAATTACAAATAGGTCCCAAATTGGTATTTTACATAATTACGCAATTTGTCTGATAAAATATCCTGTTTCCAGAAAATACTAAAATGCTCAGAATTGAGAGGGAAAAGCTGTGGGAGGGTCCTGAAGGGGTGGGGGTGAGTCTGGGCAGTGGCAGGGCCTGGTTTCTGGGTGATACGGGTCATCGTATTTATTATTTAATAAATACTGCGCAAGGTGTTCTCTAATTATTTAGAAGCATGTAGGGCCATAATTTTACTACGGTGTCAATATACTATTTGTAGTATATTCAAAGTAGAATATTATCGTATTTTTGTTTGGGCAAAACTGGTGTCTGTTGGTCCTCAATCTTTAGGGGTACAGAGATGGGTAAAGAGCAAGAAATAAAATAGGAAATAATTACAGACTTTTGTAACGATATTTGTGCGTCTCAAATGAGGCTCAAAAATAAGCATCTGGGAGTTGCACAAAAATCAGAAAAATAGTTTAACAAGTCTAGTGCAGGTATGTGAATTTTGTTTGGGAAGTACAGCTAGTGTAATGCTCTAATTAATTATGTGAAGTACAGGTGCACAATCAATAGGATATGTAAACAAAATAAATTTTAAAAAGTTACAGAAATTCTAATTAGCTAAAATTAATCCTAAATTACTGAAATCTGGTCGAGGGAGTTTACAATCTACCCTCCTTAGAATAATTCGTCCTCGAAATAAAAACAGACATATAATGAAAATGAAAGATTGTTTTGAAATATTAGGACATACCCTGGTTTGGAAATAGATGGGGGAAACGCTGTCGAATATCCTCCTCTCGTTCCCAGGTTGATTCACCTGGTGCATGATGTCTCCATGCAACACAAACAAGAGGGATAGTCTGGCCTCGCAACACCTTCTCGCTATGATCTAGGATCTCTACAGGTTCCTCCTGGTACGATAGGCTTGGGCCGACGGTGATCTCTGAATGGTCCAGTACATGACTCGGGTCTGGAATGTACCTCCTCAGCTGAGATACGTGGAAGACGTCATGTACTCCTTCCAGAGTCTGAGCTAGGGCTAGTTGTAGGCAACTTCTCCGATGCGTTCTAATACATCGAAGGGTCCAATGTACCTTGGACTCAGCTTTTCTCTTCCTCCAAATCTGATAGTACCTCGAGTGGGTGAGATTTTTAAGAACACATGCTCTCCCACTTGGAACTCTAGAGGTCGTCGATGAACATTGGCCCAGTGCTTCTGCCTGTCTTGTGCAGCTCGTAGGTGTCCTTGTATCTTCTTTACCTTTTCCACCGTACGAACAACTAATTCTGGTCCCAAGATCTGTCTTTCGCCAACATCGCTCCAGCATACTGGGGAACGACATTTTCTGCCATACAAAGCTTCAAAGGGAGCCATTTGAATGCTCGCTTGATAGCTATTGTTGTAGGAAAATTCCACCAGGTGTAAATGATCTTCCCATGATCCGCTGAAATCAAGCATGCAGGCTCTCAGCATATCTTCAAGTGTCTGGATGGTGCATTCTGATTGGCCATCTGTCTGCGGATGGTACGAGGTGCTGAACTTAAGGCGGGTACCAAGACTTTCTTGCATACTTCGCCAAAAGTAAGACGTAAACCTCGTATCTCTGTCAGACACTCTGCTGACTGGTACTCCGTGCAGACGTACTATCTCCTTCATGTACATGTCCGCCAAGACTTTGGAAGATTGTCCGACTCTGAAAGGTAGGAAATAAGAAGCCTTTGTGGGTCTATCTACGATCACCCATACAGCATTACGACCACTGGAACTTCTTGGGAAGCCCGTAACAAAGTCCATCATAATGTGTTCCCATTTCCACTCAGGTATTAGGAGGGATTGAAGTAGACCTGCTGATCTCTGATGTTCAGCCTTGACTTGCTGACACACCAGGCACTTTGCCACAAAGCGTGCTATCTCTCGCTTCATTCCATGCCACCAGTAGTATTGTCGTAGATCTCTGTACATCTTTGTGTCTCCAGGATGTATAGAGTATGTTGAGCTGTGAGCTTCTGACATCAACTCCTCACGAAGTTCTCCATTTGGAATATAAAGACGTTCTCCATATCTTAGAGTCCCATCTTCGTGTATGCGGCATCCTGTCTGGATTCCAGCCTCTGTTCTTTGGCGAAGCCTCTGAAATCTTGCATCTGTTGGCAGTGCAGCCTTGATTCTTTCGACCAATATTGATTATAGCTGGTAGTTTGATAATTGGCCGTCGATTCTTGGCATAATGACCTTTATTCCCAACTTTTCTAGATCTTTAAGTAGACCTGGTTGGGTGATCATAAAGAATGCCGAGGGTCTTCTGCTTAGTGCATCAGCTACTACATTAGCCTTCCTTGGATGTGTCACGACCCGCACCCGGAAATTCGGGCACGAGTGCGTGGGTACGTCCAGCCTACGCCGCAGTGTCGGCGGTAGTACGCTGTCTAAGGCATGACCACAAGTAATAAATCTAGCTCATTCACAATAATTAAATAGGCAAGAAAATAGCAGGAAAAGAATGCTAAGATTTTATAACCAGAATGTGATAATCAGATCCGGAGTTTATTACAGAACCATAGATTATATCGGGGACAAACCCGATTACTAAGATGAAAGGAAATAAACAACTAATGCTAACTACTCTGCAGGAGTAGTCTCCTGGGTGGGAACCGGCTCCGCAACTGTATCACCTGCTGGCTCATAGGGTCCATAATAGGTGGGGGCAAGGTTCTCATCATCGCCTAAACAACAGATCCAGTCAGGAAAGGAGCAAAGTACACAGTGCACGACAAGATTAAACTAAATATTTTATGACAATTAAATATTGGATATCATGTTGAGAAACAGCATTAGCAGAACATTATTATCTCAGAGTTAGCTGTAAACAGGAATATGAGAAACAGAAATAAATGGAACAGGAAATGAACTACAATAGCCAGCAAGAAATATAACATGACCAGAACTATCTGTGTGAACTTGTGTTTGTTTTTAGAATACATAGTTGGCATGCAGGGGTTTATAAGGCTAATCTGGCCGTCATAAACGGCTATTAGACAATTCAATCGAGATCCGGCTGATGGACAGTCGTGTACCAACAGCTATTAGTCAATCCAGGGGAAGGGTAAACTACATGCCTTCTAGGTATTCTCCCACCCGACATGAAAAACAAGACAGGAACTATCAATATTCAAGACATGAAATTCAACATTTCTACACGATGTGTAATCATCAAGGGTACATGTAAGACAGGGAATTAATTATCACAATATAAAGATTAACTTGAGGTGCAGGTACTTGCCTGTTGTTTGGATCTGATTAGTTAGGTTCTTGGGGGAAAAGTCCAGAGATAAGTCCAGAAGCTGAAATAGACATTACCATCATGCTCAGAAGATGTCAAATAGCTAGAAATGCCTGTCCTTGGGTCCAATTTGGAGACAAGGGCAAAAACGGCAGTTTCGGGTCAAAACGGGGTCCGCCGTTGGGCCCGCTTTGCACCGAAAAACGTGTCCAGGTCAACGGTCTCCAACTTCACCAAACTTAGTGTCAACAGGTCAGGAACGCTGATACGAACCCAACGGAACTTCCAGATTTGGATTCCGATGAGCCGAACACAAAATCGCCCGTCGAGCGGGGCCTATGGGGCCCGCGACACGCGATTTCGTCAACGTTCTCAGAATCGAACCAAACTTGACCCACAGGACCAGCGTATCGCTACGAGTCCGATGGCGCAAGTTTCGTCTTGATCCGACTAGTGTACAAGAAGTTAGGGTGGATTGCAAAAATTGCGGATACGGGGCGATGTCCGCGGATACGCGTTGATTCCGGTGTGCACGCACACCCGAATCAGCTTCCGCGAAATCTCACACGTCCGTATCAACGCTGCGCACGTATCTGTGAAGACCGCGCGCTACCAAGTCGTCCCGTTTGGCGGGGCGTACTCAGTTCCGGGGTGAAACAGGGTCTGATTTTTCCTGTTTTTGGATCGCGGTGTGCGATCACCACAGGACGCGGTGCCATGAACAGTTTGTCCGGACACCGAGAGGGTCATACAGGCTTCACAACGCAATTTACGGAATCGAAAACGGAGCTACGGTTAAAAAGTTACACGCACCTGAAGGGGACCCGAAAAACAGGTTCGAGCCGTGTCCGACTCGTGTCGGACACGCGGGTGAATTAGGGTTAGGGTTTGGGCTGTCTCGCCGGACACGGCGGCTGAGGGCGGCCGTGCAGAGGCGGAGGGGGCCGGGGGCTTCGCGGCGGCGCGCTGGGGACACGCGACGGAGCTGGAGGCGGCGGCTCCGGGCAGCGTGGCGACGCTGCGGCTGCTGCAGCGGCTGAGGAGAGGAGGAGGGAGGAGCGGCCGGCGGAGCGCTGGGCTGGGCACGGCGGCTCTGGGCGGAGCGACGTCGGCGCAGGAGGCGGTGGTCGACGAGGCGCAGCGGCGGGGAGGCGTCGACGGCGGTGGGGGTTGAGGCGAATGGAGGCGGAGGAGTACGGGGAAAGGGGTTTATAAAGGGTGGCCGGAGGGGGGGTCGGGGCCGAGATGGGCGGGGAGAGGGTGGACGTGGCCGAGGATGGCGGTGGGGGTTGAGGCGGCCGGAGCGGGCGGAGGGTGCGGTCGTGGCGGCGGAAACCGCGGGGGTGACCGGGTGGGGGAGACGGGCTAGCGGGTTCGGGTCGGGCGGCGGCGGATCCGACCCGACCCGCTAGGGGTTGGGCTCGGGTTGGGCTGGGTTTGTTGGGCCGGGCTGGGCCGGCCCAACGGGCTGGGTTGGAAAATTATTAATAATAATAATAATAATAATAATAATAATAATAATAATAATAATAATAATTAATTAATAGATAATTAAATAAATACTTTTTAGGCATTTAAAAATAGGTCCGGGGCCCGATAAATTCCAGAAAAATTGCCCTAAGTCCAGTTTTCCATTTTACACCCAAAAATGTTATTTTCATAATATTTTAATATTATTTATTAGCAATTAAAAATCATTTAATAATTAAAAGCCTTTATTTTAATTACAAAAATTTCCAGAAAATTCCAGAAAAATTAGGAAAAATCCAAGATTTAATATTTTTGAAAAATCAGGGGCTTACAATCTACCCAACTTATAAAATTTCGTCCTCGAAATTTAAAATTATAGCGGGATTCTCTCGGTCCAATCTCACTTGATCGCGGTCGCTACCCAACTTAGAATTTTACCCATATCCTCTAAGGCTGTACAACTAGTAAAGCTAGGTCCAACTAAATAAATCATGGTATTGAATCTTTAAGTTTGCAATACAAACACATCACCTAGGGTATTGCCTTGGTCATAAAGGGTTATCATCAATTTGACCGGTCTGAGGGGTATGTCTAGTACTACAATTCAACTTATATCAAACATAGGATTTTGTCTTTCCGAAGTAAGGGAAGACAAGGATCAATAATAAGAGTTTAAGGGCGAGGTGGTAGAACAGAGGTATAGGGATCAAGGCGTTTAAAGAATTCTAATGGGGATTGTCAGGCGGTTATGGATTGAGATTCTATTCTGGTAATCATTTATTCGCATGTTCGTATTAGTACGGTTATGTAACTGATACGATATGCTCGGACACTTTTTAGGGGCAAGTATACTAGTCGACTATACCTCAATCCACATAAGTAGTCATGCGAAGTGCGAATCAAAATGCGCTAAGGTTGATCAGACCGTAGTACACTGATTCTGAGTAGACACTTGTATTAGTGGGGTTGATCAGGCCTCAATAATACATGTGTCATGAACAAGCCCGATAAAGAGTAAGCTTGCAAAACTAGGCTATAAAATAGCAGCATAAGTCAAGTTCAGCAAAATTAAGTGCGCTAGATGGTGATGAAAAGGAGGTGCAAATTATTGAAGTTCACAAAATAACACAAAATAAGCACAATAGCAAAAAGTCTCTAAAACAGTTATCAAATTTTAAAAGCATACCAGGTATTTAGCAAGTTCAAAATCACTAGGTTGGGGCTGAGGTCACGAACTAATAGGCATGAGCTAAACAATACTAGAAAAGGTATCTACGAATCACTTACGCGCATTAGCTGCTTCCAGAGTTTGCGCGTTCTCCACGGTCATTACGTAAGCCTGTCCGCGTCCTTGAGCAGTGGGGCAGTCCCTCACTCGATGTTCTCCTGAGCCACAAAGTAGACAAACACCTAGCCTCTTTCTGCAAACTTGCCAAGTATGGCCTGGTCTATGACAATAGTTACAAGCAGCAGCTTGTTGGTTCTGTCCCTGGGCCTGGTGTTGGGGTGCTGGAGCTCGAGGGAGAGGACGCTGGGCTTGCTGCGGGGACCTCTGCTGTTGTTGTTGTTGAAAAAGGTGTTTGTTGGGTCCCGCATTTCCGGTATCTCTCTCTCGCTTTAGCTTATGCCCCATGTCTCTCTCAATGCCTTGTGCCACTCTTAAGATTTCCTCGTAGGTGCGAGCTCGGCTGGTGGTGACAGCAAGGCGAATATCCGGAGACAGTCCCTTCTTGAATCTACGGGCCCTGTCCTCCGGAGTACGGACCATGTACTCCGCAAAGTGGCTTAACCTGCTAAATTCAGCAGTATACTCATCAACAGATAGGTTACCTTGTTCCAGTCTCTCGAATTGGCTTTCGAGAGCTTCCCGAGCCACTTCGGGGTAAAATTTCTCCTTGAACAGTCTCTTGAAGTCCTCCCAGGTGAGGTCAGGAGCAGATAGTTGAGGTTCGTCTCTAAACCAGGTCCGAGCTATATCGAACAGTTGCAGGCTCGCAGACTCTACTTTGAGATCATCAGGGACCCGAGCAGTCTTCAGGAGTCGCTCTACGTTCTCTATCCATTCATCGGCGTAGAGAATACCCTCAGTTCCGTAGAATTCCAGGGGTCTGAGGTTCTTGAAATCTTTGGCACTTCCTGGCCTCTTTTGTGGCGACTCCTGGGACCTAAGAGCTTCTGAGAGGCTGGTCCGCAGAAGTGCAGTCTGCTCTTTCTGGGATTCCACCAATCCCTGGAACACTCCAAGTAGCTGTGCTCCATCTAGAGTAACTGCCGGAACAGATAGAGGCGGCGGGAGTGCAAAGGTCTCGGGCACATTCTGCTCAGCTGGTTCTGATGTGCCTCCTACTGTGTTCCTGGTCTGGACCATTCTGTAAGATTAAGGGATAGGGAGTTCAGAATAGGATACTTGGAAATCAAAGGCGATAGGATAATTGAGCAGAAATGATATCAAGAATTGAAATAAGGATCCTATACTGTGAATGAGCTTTTCCTAGAATCCTCAATTTTATTGCAGGCCTGTTCGGTCCCTAAGTTGAAACCGAACAATTTAGTCGTTTGACCTGCATGGGCCACCACTAAAATGTGTCACGACCTGCACCCGAAAATTCAGGCACGAGTGCGTGGGTACGTCCAGCCTACGCCGCAGTGTCGGCGGTAGTACGCTGTCTAAGGCATGACCACAAGTAATAAATCTAGCTCATTCACAATAATTAAATAGGCAAGAAAATAGCAGGAAAAGAATGCTAAGATTTTATAACCAGAATGTGATAATCAGATCCGGAGTTTATTACAGAACCATAGATTATATCGGGGACAAACCCGATTACTAAGATGAAAGGAAATAAACAACTAATGCTAACTACTCTGCAGGAGTAGTCTCCTGGGTGGGAACCGACTCCGCAACTGTATCACCTGCTGGCTCATAGGGTCCATAATAGGTGGGGGCAAGGTTCTCATCATCGCCTAAACAACAGATCCAGTCAGGAAAGGAGCAAAGTACACAGTGCACGACAAGATTAAACTAAATATTTTATGACAATTAAATATTGGATATCATGTTGAGAAACAGCATTAGCAGAACATTATTATCTCAGAGTTAGCTGTAAACAGGAATATGAGAAACAGAAATAAATGGAACAGGAAATGAACTACAATAGCCAGCAAGAAATATAACATGACCAGAACTATCTGTGTGAACTTGTGTTTGTTTTTAGAATACATAGTTGGCATGCAGGGGTTTATAAGGCTAATCTGGCCGTCATAAACGGCTATTAGACAATTCAATCGAGATCCGGCTGATGGACAGTCGTGTACCAACAGCTATTAGTCAATCCAGGGGAAGGGTAAACTACATGCCTTCTAGGTATTCTCCCACCCGACATGAAAAACAAGACAGGAACTATCAATATTCAAGACATGAAATTCAACATTTCTACACGATGTGTAATCATCAAGGGTACATGTAAGACAGGGAATTAATTATCACAATATAAAGATTAACTTGAGGTGCAGGTACTTGCCTATTGTTTGGATCTGATTAGTTAGGTTCTTGGGGGAAAAGTCCAGAGATGAGTCCAGAAGCTGAAATAGACATTACCATCATGCTCAGAAGATGTCAAATAGCTAGAAACGCCTGTCCTTGGGTCCAATTTGGAGACAAGGGCAAAAACGGCAGTTTTGGGTCAAAACGGGGTCCGCCGTTGGGCCCGCTTTGCACCGAAAAACGTGTCCAGGTCAACGGTCTCCAACTTCACCAAACTTAGTGTCAACAGGTCAGGAACGCTGATACGAACCCAACGAAACTTCCAGATTTGGATTCCGATGAGCCGAACACAAAATCGCCCGTCGAGCGGGGCCTGTGGGGCCCGCGACACGCGATTTCGTCAACGTTCTCAGAATCGAACCAAACTTGACCCACAGGACCAGCGTATCGCTACGAGTCCGATGGCACAAGTTTCGTCTCGATCCGACTAGTGTACAAGAAGTTAGGGTGGATTGCAAAAATTGCTGATACGGGGCGATGTCCGCGGATACGCGTTGATTCCGGTGTGCACGCACACCCGAATCAGCTTCCGCGAAATCTCACACATCCGTATCAACGCTGCGCACGTATCTGTGAAGACCGCGCGCGACCAAGTCATCCCGTTTGGCGGGGCGTACTCAGTTCCGGGGTGAAACAGGGTCTGGTTTTTCCTGTTTTTGGATCGCGGTGTGCGATCACCACAGGACGCGGTGCCACGAACAGTTTGTCCGGACACCGAGAGGGTCATACAGGCTTCATAACGCAATTTACGGAATCGAAAACGGAGCTACGGTTAAAAAGTTACACGCACCTGAAGGGAACCCGAAAAACAGGTTCGAGCCGTGTCCGACTCGTGTCGGACACGCGGGTGAATTAGGGTTAGGGTTTGGGCTGTCTCGCCGGACACGGCGGCTGAGGGCGGCCGTGCAGAGGCGGAGGGGGCCGGGGGCTTCGCGGCGGCGCGCTGGGGACACGCGGCGGAGCTGGAGGCGGCGGCTCCGGGCAGCGTGGCGACGCTGCGGCTGCTGCAGCGGCTGAGGAGAGGAGGAGGGAGGAGCGGCCGGCGGAGCGCTGGACTGGGCACGGCGGCTCTGGGCGGAGCGACGTCGGCGTAGGAGGCGGTGGTCGACGAGGCGCAGCGGCGGGGAGGCGTCGACGGCGGTGGGGGTTGAGGCGAATGGAGGCGGAGGAGTACGGGGAAAGGGGTTTATAAAGGGTGGCCGGAGGGGGGGTC
This sequence comes from Iris macrosiphon, assembly GCA_036927795.1. Lineage (NCBI taxonomy): Eukaryota > Viridiplantae > Streptophyta > Magnoliopsida > Asparagales > Iridaceae > Iris > Iris macrosiphon. The sequence goes on from JAYESA010000010.1 coordinate 149,630,003, forward strand.
GGGGCCGAGATGGGCGGGGAGAGGGTGGACGTGGCCGAGGATGGCGGTGGGGGTTGAGGCGGCCGGAGCGGGCGGAGGGTGCGGTCGTGGCGGCGGAAACCGCGGGGGTGACCGGGTGGGGGAGACGGGCTAGCGGGTTCGGGTCGGGCGGCGGCGGATCCGACCCGACCCGCTAGGGGTTGGGCTCGGGTTGGGCTGGGTTTGTTGGGCCGGGCTGGGCCGGCCCAACGGGCTGGGTTGGAAAATTAATAATAATAATAATAATAATAATAATAATAATAATAATAATAATAATAATAATAATTAATTAATAGATAATTAAATAAATACTTTTTAGGCATTTAAAAATAGGTCCGGGGCCCGATAAATTCCAGAAAAATTGCCCTAAGTCCAGTTTTCCATTTTACACCCAAAAATGTTATTTTCATAATATTTTAATATTATTTATTAGCAATTAAAAATCATTTAATAATTAAAAGCCTTTATTTTAATTACAGAAAATTTCCAGAAAATTCCAAAAAAATTAGGAAAAATCCAAGATTTAATATTTTTGAAAAATTAGGGGCTTACAGGATGGTACTGCAAATCGATCTCGAAATCCGTCATCACTTTGAGCCATCGTCTTTGTCTCAGGTTTAAGTCTTTCTGAGTGTAGACATATTTCAGGCTTTTGTGATCGGTGAATATCTCCACTCGTTCACCGTATAGATAATGTCTCCATAGCTTCAGGGCGAAGATGACTGCGGCAAGCTCCAAGTCGTGAGTGGGGTAATTCTTCTCATGAGTCCTCAGTTGTCTTGAGGCATAAGCTACCAATTTCCCATGTTGCATTAAGACACAACCCAATCCTTTTTCGGATGCATCGCTATAGATGACGAAACCTCCGGATCCAGATGGTATGGTCAAGATGGGGGCAGTAGTCAGACGCTTCTTCAATTCATCGAAAGCTGTCGGGCATTTCTTAGACCAGATGAACTCCTGATCCTTGCGGGTAAGTCGGGTAATTGGCTCCGCGATTCTAGCAAAGTTTTCTATGAACCTCCGATAATATCCGACAAGTCCTAGAAAGCTTCTTACCTCTGAGACGTTGGTTGGGGTTGGCCATGTCTCCACAGATGAGATCTTTGTTGGGTCCACCGAGATGCCTTCTCCTGTGATCACCTATCCCAGAAAAGTGACACGATCAAGGAAGAACTCGCACTTGCTTAGTTTATCATAAAGGCTCTCACGTCTCAACGTCTCTAGCACTAGTCTCAAGTGCTCTTCGTGCTCCTCGTGGCTTTTTGAATACACCAAGATATCGTCGATGAAGACTACCACGAACTGGTCCAGATATTGGTGGAAGACTATGTTTATCAGGTTCATGAATACGGCTGGTGCATTAGTCAGTCCAAAAGGCATCACCAGAAACTCGTAATGACCATAGCGAGTCCTGAATGCTGTCTTCGGAATATCTTCTTGTCGTACCTTGACTTGATGATAGCCTGATCTCAAGTCTATCTTTGAGAATACCACAGCTCCCATCAGTTGATCGAACAGGTCATCAATTCGCGGCAAGGGGTACTTGTTTTTTATTGTCAGAGCGTTGAGGGCTCTGTAATCAATACACATCCGATATGTTCTGTCCTTTTTTGGTACAAACAACACTGGTGCTCCCCAGGGTGATGCACTAGGACGAAAAAATCCCTTGATTTGCAATTCCTCCAGTTGCAGCTTCAGCTCGTCAAGTTCCTTCTTTGCCAGTCGGTACATATTTGAGGATACCGGTACTGCTCTGGGTATCAGCTCAATAGTGAACTCTACTTCTCTATCAGGCGGTAGGCCTGGCAATTCCTCCGGGAATACGTCTTCGAATTCTTCAACGAGTGCTGGGGGTTCTATCTCCATCGCCATGTAAGCTCTAGGAGTCTGGCCTACTCCTTGCTCGATGGTACCTCGTACGTATTCAAACTTCGGGTGTCCTGGTGGTCTAAAGGTGATACTACCTTTTCGGTAGTCTAGGATAGCATTGTTCTGGATTAACCAGTCCATGCCTAAGACGACATCAAAATTTGGCATTGGGAGTACCAAAAATTGTGCTCTTAGCTCTCTACTACAAACAACTATTGAACATGTTTCAATAATGTTGGTAACTGGAACAATACCTCCTCAGTAAGAATTTTCCAGCACTTGGGTAGCGGAGAAGTGATTAGTTTGTGCATGGATACGAAACTACTAGATATGAATGACAGGGTTGCGCCAGAATCAAATAATATGGTTGCAAGTAATGATGCAACTAAAATGGTACCTGCGATGGTTTCTCCTTCGGGTTCTTCGGCAACTGCAGCTAAAGCAAAGGCTTGTCCATGCCTTTGTCCTCCGGATTGTTGTCTAGCCTTGAACTGGCTCTTCTGAGTGGCCAGAGGTGGTCCCTTCTGATATCCTCCTGATGTGGAGGGTAGCATCTTTTGGGCAGGTGTTCCTAATTTCTGCCCGTTCTGAGGAACTGTATCTTTGCGTTGCGGGCAGTCCCTAGCCATATGTTGGCTAGCCCCATATACTAGGCAGAGTCCTTTCTTCTTTCTACAGTCATTGGCAAAATGCCCCTTCTTGCCACAATAGTAACAAGTTGGGAGCTCCTTCTTCTGGTAGGGCCCCATCGTCTGCTGCGTCTGATTTTGTGGATGACGGATAGGGCCTCCTGCCCCTTGCTGGTTTTTGGCCGGGAAGGTTGGATTAGAGCGTCTCGCTCCTCGGCCAATTGCTTCTTGCACCCTCGTTCTACAAGAACCTCCTCGTAGGAGATCCTTGACTGTGATGTCGTATACCTTTGGAGCTCGCAGGTGAGGCCGTGGTGGAATCTTTTGGCCTTCTCCAGCTCATTCGGTATCAAGATGGTACCGAATCGACTTAATCTGCTGAACTCTGCGTCGTAGGCGTCAACAGTCATGTTTTCCTGTTCCAAATGCAGGAACTGGGAGTATAGGGCATTTTGGACTGTTGCAGGGAAGTACTTGGCATTGAAGTGCTCCAAAAATTGTTCCCAAGTTTGATCCTTGCCGATGCTACGCTCTATGGATTTCCACCAGTGATGAGCATTGCCTAAGAGTTGAGCTCTTACGGCGGTCATCCACAGGTCGGGGGTAAGTTGCGAGCCTTCTAGCAGCATTTCTGTATTGGAGATCCAGTCTGAGATCTCCTTTGGGGTTTTGCTGCCTTTAAAGGTCTTCGGGTTCATCTGGCGGAAGCCTTTGACTGTGCCCACTGGTTGGACATATGCTGGTGCTGGGGCAATCATTCTTTCCAAGGCTGCCATCAAAGTCTATCTCAAGGCCTCAGTCTGTTGCCACTGAGATTATCTCAGGGCTTCAGTCTGCTGTCCCTGAGTTTGCATCATAGCTTGGAGGAACTAGAACATCAGTGTTTGTCCTCAAGCTGAGGCATCTGGGCAGGGAAGGCGGGAAGTGGAGGCAGTGGTATCTCCGCCTGGGAGGTTTGCCCTTCATGCTGGGCTGGTGTTCCTATCTGGGCAGGATTCTGGGGAAGGTATGAAGTCGTTGGGTAGACCAGCATCCTTCTCGGGGATGGGTCTCTCGGGGTGGATGGGGTTCCCTGGACATCGGGCGAGGGGTCTGTTGCTGGGTCAGCCCCATCAATCGCATGTCCTCCGGGTATGTCCATATTTTTGAAGAAAATAGAATAATTAGAAAAGCACAAGGAAATAAATGATTGATAATCAAGCAAGATGCAAAAAAAATTTGATGAAGTCAGTGTGGATGAGACCTAGTATTTTTATCCTACTGCAGGCTTGCTGGGCATGTCATCATACCACTAGCAATGAACTGGACCTGCATGGGCCACCACTAAAACCATGTCACGCCCCAGTCCCAAAATATAAGGAACTAGGCTACGTGGCATTAGCCAGCTGACACGTCACTAAGGGTTTAATCCATTTTTATGGACCCAAAGGAACGTGCTACGCTGTCCTAGAATACTACAAGTCTAGTACAGGCAAGTCTATCTCATCCACAGAAAATGTCAAAAAATAGTGCTGAATATATATAATGCTGAGTCTGATAATATCATATTACACATCTTGTGGGAACAACCCACTGTCAAAATATAATAATAATACAGAAAATAAGATAGACTGAACATCATCTATCTAACAAAACATCTCCATCGCCAAGAGGGCATCTCCTAGAATCAGATAGATTCTGATGGTGTCTTTTCCAATTCTTCCTCGGTGGCATACCTAGTCTCCTGTCCTGGACCATACACCGTAGGATAGTAGGCCTCGTCTAAATCTGGAAGGGAACCAAGTTCTCAGTGGGACATAACAAGATACAGGAAATAACATGCCAGGTATGAAAATACTGAATAAATAAATAAATACAGGGTGCAAACCATCTAAGTGAAATACAAGTAAAGACCTTGTAGTACGTATGGAAATGTGTAGGTTAGACATATGCTGACTTAATTCACCTGTCTTGGTGACTGGCTAGTATATGTGTCATATGCCCCCAGATGCATGGGCACTCTGCAATCGTCCATCTCCGAGGAGTATGGAACGAAGGTAAAACATACAAGGAGGGGGTGTCCCATACGTCTACTAGTTATCTTTCCCGCCCAATGTAACTAAATGCCAAGTCGTACTGTTCTGAGTTTTCCTGATTTTATGCTAAGCCGTGATGCGTGTCCCACGTACTGGTAGCTAATCAAATACGCAGCTCGTATCCCAATATGTATTGCAACCATGTTGCGTGTTCCCGTGGTAGGGTCTAGGAGGATATTAGGATACCCTCACAGATGTTGGTAGATCTAAGAAGACTAAGTTAATTAAGCTACAAGTCAACGTATCAGTTGACTGTATCTGAGGCAATCTCAGGTACTCACAGTTATATGGAATTCAGGAAAAATATAGCATATAACAGTATTTGAATTTCGACAGAAACTTGGCAAGGTATACTTGCCTACTCCCTGATAGTGTGGGAAACTTGATTTCATAGCCAAATTTGAGGGTGCTTGTGACAGGGGGTCACTGGCTGTGCTGGAGATATTTTCTGTTAAAACATAATATAATATAATATAATATAGATATATAGAGTATATATATATATCTATAGATATAGTATATAATATATATAACATATATATAGATAATATATATATATATATATATATATATTTATATATATATATATATATAAAATAAATTGAAAGATCGTGCAAAAAATATAAATATACATATATATATATTTATATATGCTGTATTATCCAGCATTATTTATATAGTACCTATAGATAATATATATATAGATATATATAGTTATATATACATATATATATATATATATTTATAATAAAAGAAAAGACTGTGCAGGAAATGAAATATATATATAATACATATATATATATATATATATATATATATATATATATATATATATATATATATATATATATATATATATATATATATAAAAGAAAGTAAAATGCAGGAATTTAAATACATAATAATAAAATGAAAAGCATACATATACATATATATACATATATATCATATATATATATATATAATTATACTATATATAAATAAATATATATGTATATATAGAGATATGTATATATAAGAAAGAAAAAAAAAAGACATATATATAAATAATATATATATATATATATATATATATATATATATATATATATATATATATATATATATATATATATATATATATATATATATATATATATATACTGTATATATATATATATTATGTATTTAATAATAATATATATTATTCATATATATATACATATAGGATATATATATATATTAATATATATATATATATGTATATATACTACTTATATTTATAAATAATAAATATATATAAGAAAAAAACAGAAATAAATATGCATAAATAAATAATATGTATTTATATACAATATTTATATACATAGTATACTGTATTTATATTATATATATATATAGTAATATATATATAATTATATAATTACATATATATATACATATATATATATAGATATATATATATTTATAAAATAAAAAAATAAAAATGCAGAAATGTAAATACATATATACATACATATTTACAATATATAATATAATAATATATATTTATATATATATACACTGTATATATATATATACTGTATTTAATAATAGTAATAATAATAATAATAATAATAATAATATATAAATATATACATAGTTATATATATATATAGATATATATATATAGATATATATATATATATATATATATATATATATATATATATATATATATATATAAAATAAAAATAAAAAAAATAGAATGTAAATACATATATATTCTGTATTTACAGTATTTATATATTAATATAATATTTAATTATATATATAATAATATATATTAATAGATATATATATTAATATATATAAATATATAGATATATACACATATATATACATGTATCTATTTACGTAAATATACGTATATACAGGGGGGGTATATACCTATCTGACAGAGGGCCCACTGGGCTTGCCGCCGGTGGGAGCACGGCGGCGGAGGAGGCGGCGGCCGGCCGGAGAAGTAGCAGCAGCGACTGTTGCAGATAGCAACAGCAGCAGCAGCAGCAACTGCAGAAGTTGCAGCGGCGGCTGCGGCGGCGGAGCGGCCGGTGCAGGGCGGGGGATCGACGGAGGGGAGGGTGGCGGTGAGTTTGGTAGTGGTGGTAGGGGTCTACGGTGGCGGTGGTGGTGGCTGAAGGTGTCCGGAGGGGAGGGGGCAGCTGTGGTTGGGGGTCGGGAGGGGGTTGCTGTGGCGGAGCTGGTGGTCGGGGTGTTGGTCGTGGGGGGCTGTGGCGGTGGTGGGTTGGTAGAGGAGGTCGGGGCGAGTCGAGTGGTGGTGGTGGTGGTGGTGGTGCACGATGGCGGAGGGTGGCGCTGGGGGTGGTCGGGTGGTGAAGTCGGATGTGGGGGTGGTGGTCGGGATGACACTCTGGGGGCTCAGGGCGGCGGAGGCGGTGGTCTGAGGGGGTGGCAGTGATCGGAGGGAAGGGGAAGGGAGTGGCGACGGGTTCGGCGGTGGTCCAGTGGGTGGAGGGTGGCCGTGGTGGTGGTGGTGTGAGGTCGGAATGAGAGGGGGGGTCGGTTTATATAGGGTTAGGACCAATGGCAAGGTTGTAAATAATTAGAAGTCTAGGGGTATTTAGGTCTTTTTGGGTTTTTAGATATTTATGCAGCCATTTGTGGGTCCCACATGACACGTGGACGGTCCACATTCACCAGCCAATGAGGTGATGCCACCTCACACTGGAAATTTGCATAAAAACACCTAAAATTTCCTAAATTATAAATAGGTCCCAAATTTGGTATTTTGCGTAATTACGCAATTTGTCTGATAAAATACCCTGTTCCCAGAAAATACTAAAATGCTCAGAATTGAGAGGAAAAAGCTGTGGGAGGGTCCTGAGGGGTAGGGGTGAGTCTGGTCAGTGGCAGGGCCTGGTTTCTGGGTGATACGGATAATCGTATTTATTATTTAATAAATACTGTGCATGGTGTTCTCTAATTATTTAGAGGCATGTAGGGCCATAATTTTACTACGGTGTCAATATACTAATTGTAGTATATTCAAAGTAGAATATTATCGTATTTTTGTTTGGGCAAAACTGGTGCCTGTTGGTCCTCAATCTTTAGGGGTACAGAGATGGGTAAAGAGCAAGAAATAAAATAGGAAATAATTACAGACTTTTGTAACGATATTTGTGCGTCTCAAACGAGGCTCAAAAATTAAGCATCTGGGAGTTACACAAAAATCAAGAAAATAGTTTAACAAGTCTAGTGCAGGTATGGGAATTTTGTTTGGGAAGTACAGCTAGTGTAATGCTCTAATTAATTATGTGAAGTACAGGTGCACAATCAATAGGATATGTAAATAAAATAAATTTTAAAAAGTTACAGAAATTCTAATTAGCTAAAATTAATCCTAAATTACTGAAATCTGGTCGAGGGAGTTTACAATACTGCTCAATTAGCATAGCGAGATCCAAATGGACGCTGGGAGTGGCTGCAATATCGACGAATCCCCCTCCAGGAATGACTGCAGACGATGTTGCCACAGTCTTCGCCTCAACAGATGGTGCGACAAAAGAAGAAGCGCCAACAACGGACGAAGTGGCCAGCGTACTCAAAGGAGGCATTGTCGTAAAGACAGGTTCATCCTCCTCTCGTGATATCGAAACCATTTCGGACGAGCCGGCACCCAAAAATATTTCCTCTTCAAAGTTAGGCACTTCCGTGTCATAGACATGAGTGGAAACAAAGTCAAAAGTTGCATCGACGCTGCCCTCCCTGTAGATGTCTTCCCCTGAAAAGAAGACAAGAGAAAGTTAATATCAACATGATGTTAATTTTTAAAAAAAATAGGTATAAAGACGATATTTACCCATGGCCGATGGTATATATGTCGCGTATGCTGCCACTACAGCTAAATCATTTCTTAATGATGCTAAGCGAGCTGTCATACCTGGAGAAGGCGGTATGCCAACTGATACTGGCAGGTATTCTTCCAGGTCTTCACCGATATCCACTCGAGGCTCATTGGGTGGAATCTCGCTGGGGACACTTACAGATAAAAAAGGGGCTGAACCCATTATTGGGCTGGATAAAGATATCCTTATTTGGCTCGGCCTCGAAGGCGATCTCGTACCACTACCTGAAGCGGTAGCAGCGACAGCAGCCTCGAGCAAAGATTCTCTGGCACTGCCAGCCGGAACTGTGGAGGTTCCCTCTCTAAAAGGCGAGGAACCTCTAACCAAAGGATCGTCCCCAACAGGGGAAACAACAGGCTCACTGCTAGGAGCCTCATGACTGGAAGTCCTGACAGGACCACTAACAGTCTTCTTTTTCTTACGAAGGGAAGTCTCCTTCAGAATAAGAGTCCTTCGCTTACCAAGGATAAACAGAGGCTCTGCAGGCGGAGGTATTTTGCCTATTGGTACTGCCAACAAAGGCTCATCTGGATTGACAGAATCTTCACCCTCGTCAGAGGAAACGGATAGGATTTCGTCTCTTCCCGCGGACTTAGAAGAGGGTATCCTAAAACTTTTATGCATATCAAAATCGCGATGGAAGGTATTGATGGCCACATAAAACTGGGCGTATGAGTAGAGGATGCACAACTCCATGGAGAGTGAAGTCGCGGGCACAGTTAAAGCTGCTTCAGTGCAACCCATTATGAAGTATCACCATTCTCTCGCTCCATCAATAAGTCCACCCCTGGACTTGAAGCTGGTGACGACATTGCCCACGTGCAATTGATCATACCTAAACTGCCTGACGAACCGACTAGGCAGGTAAGGCTCCAAGAAGCACTGGTCTTCACTTTTGTACAATAAATGTGAAGGTCTAATGCATACCAACCAATTAAAAGCTTCAAGAGAAAGAACGGTCTTCCCTTAACCTGAGTCCTGAAGCCTGCTCCTCTGTTGATAGAGATGTACAGTGGGGACGGTACAAAATAGCTTTCAACTGTGAGCAAAATTTAACGCTCGCTGACAGAGCCGGGAGACAACACCCTGGGGTTATAGAGAACTAACCATCCCATCTAATACAGGAACGATAATTCTACCATAGGAAAGCTGTCACGCCGTGTTTCATCGGCAATCAACCCATCAGTAATGGCCCTCAGGCCAGCTTGTATGCGGCATACCATGGCAGAGAGCAAGCCCAGTCTTGCCCCGAACACCAGACGCACTGCAGGCCATAAGGTGTTACGGTGAATGCGATCCGAAGATGCAATGTCGGGTACTACCAGTAGGCGCAGCCATATAGAGAGAAAGCCAGCCAGTTGAGCTTCCTTGGACAGAGACCTGCGGCAATGCCTCAAATAACTGTAGGCTTTAGTGCCTGCATGATATTTCCCTATCCCTTCGTCGATAATTTGATCTGAAGCCCCAGCATCTTCAATAAGTTCATCGACTACTTGAGCACTAAGCACGCTCAGAAAGCTCAAAGGCCTATCCCTGCTATCCACGACTTTGTCTGGCTTAGCAGCCCTGGCCTGATGGAAGAAGAGGTAGGACGCCCATTTGTTGGTATGAGCCAAATCAAAGGGCTCATTATAGAAGGCGATGCACGCTAAATAGTGACACATCAGCTCCTGGTACACTGCCACTACCCGAGGGTCTGTATCCCCCAGCTCCCAGTTTGTGGGAACATACTCTTCATAAGGAGTATCCCCCATTGGCAGTCTTAAAATCTCTGCCATTTTATGAAGGGCCAATGCCAACTCCTCCAGTGGAGTGGCAAAAGTCCTGGTGAGCAAAATATATCGCTCCATCAGAGCCAAAAACAGGTTGGGGTTGAGAGGTAACTCAATACTGGTAGCACTCACAGCCGCGTACAGACCAATGCTCTCCAGCTCTGTATGAAAATGCTTCATGGCCCAGGCAGCTAAACGAGCCCATCGAAGATTTGTAGGGGTAACCCACCCATTGGTCCGAGGATTAACCTTGGGGTATACTCCTCCATGCCCCATAAAGTCATTGCAGAAAGTCGGTAATTGGACTGGTTGGAGCAGTGAGGTGTCTTCACTCGGGACACTGTCCGGATACAATCTCCTGAACGACATGACCGGGCCAGAATGGCGGCTTACAAATAACCCTTGGTCGGACCCTTTCTGATAAAATATCTTCTCCGGCTGGCCGTGAAGATTGGGAGTCAGGGTCCACGACATCCTCCTGGGATGCGTGGCATGGAAGAATGCCGAGATTGGATAATCTTTCAGCATCTTGGGCAGATACAAGACCAGGCCCCCGGCAGAAAAAATCCAGTTTTTTTCTTGGACTTTGTCTGGGATTGTTTGTCAATCATATCCCCGAAGAGGAAAGCCGGTTTTATGTATTTGGCCCCGTCTATGTACGCCAGGGGCTCTCCGTTGATCATGCTCAATAGCATTCACTCTACTTGAGATGATATCAGGATTCCCCTTCCTTCAGGATATTGGGGTCCAGAAATAGAAAATCTTACATGGGACAAATCCTTCCGGTAATTGGAGTGCAGCATCCCATCAGCAGAACCCATCACCTCAGCCAACGGAGATATACACAAGTTAACTATAAAGTGCAAGAAAAATACGTCAGTTTCTATACTAGACCGCATAATCTTGCAACTTATGCCAAAGAGCTACAGTTTGTACTTTTACGGCAAGACTGTAAAAACTTGACTTTTTACGCTGGAATCTCATTCCAAGGCATAAAATTCAAGATTGGCAGTATACACAAAAATCTGACAGTCTGTGTTTTACGCCAGACTGCCAAAGTTTGAGTTATTAGGCCAAAATTTTCATCCAGAGCGTAACACTCAAAGTTTGTAGTATACGCCAAATTTTGACAGTCAAAGCTTTTACGCCAGACTGCGAAAATATAGAGTTTTTACGCTGACACATTAGAAATATGGGCGTAAAAGATAAAACATCTCTGTGCATCATCTTCCTCGAAGAGGCATTCAGCACAGAAGATGACCTAGCGCGTTCACGTACAACGTGTGCGAAGGGTTTTCTTCATTCTTGTCATCCCAAAAGCTTTACCTATAACGCCCGATGCACAGCTTGATGGTGGGACACTTCGTTCAGAGCGAGGTTTGCCCTGCCCGATGGGAGTCGCTCTTGCTTGGGCAGAGGAGGCAGCCTTCTTTTCCTTAGAGGAGGAGATTAATTTTGGTGCCATTGCTAAAAACTCAGAATGCTCAGAGAAGAAACGAAGGAGAGTACTCTAAGAGACGAAGGTTTTTCTTTTGCAAAAGACAGATGACAAGTTTTTCTCTGAAGGTCTTGGGGTATTTATAGAGTTCAGATAAACTCCTTGAATCCCTAACCAAATCCGATATTTAATATTCGGTTATGATTGGGGACTACGTCAGCCTATTATTCAGAGAAGGCGGACAGTCAGCGAATTCAAAAAGTTTTCGTGTAGAGCAGATTCGTGATTTTACGCTCAGGAAGCTACAAATATACGGTTTTACGCTCAGAAGCTATAAGTCTATGGTTTTACGCCCGGATGCTTTTACGCTCGGTAGCTTTTTACGCTCGAGAGGCTACAAACCTACTACTTCACGCTCAGAAGCTACAAATCTATGAATTCACGCTTAGAAGATTTTTTCGCTTAGAGGCGACAAATCTACGACTTCACACTCGGAAGTTTTCTTTTCAGAGTCTATAAATCTACAGTTCTACGTCCGGATGCTCTTATGCTCAGCAGCTTTTACGCACAAGAGGCTACAAACTTACGATTTTACGCTCATCTACACTACGGATCTATGATTTTCCGCATATCTTAAAATACGCAGGCCAGAGTATGCGTATATCTGAACAATTCTCATGACGGCAAACTTTAAGGGTTCATACAGAAGATACTCCTTCTTGGCCTCAAAATATCCCAAGTACCCAAAGTATACAGAGTTCAGCATTGAAAATGACTCTTCTTCTTGGGTCGATTGGAAATTTATCCAAAATCCAGTCTAAATATTTTCTTTACAGTTCAAGATGGTGACTCAGTTTAGACAGCCATTTCTCGCCCTATTTCAAGGGGTTTTCGGGAAATCATTCTTGAAGATGATGGTCTGAACAAGAATTCTTTTTATCAGAGAAGTGACAAGTTCAGAATTTTACGCAATCTCTCGTTTAAAACAGCATGACAGTTCGGATATTCAACTTAAATGCTAAGCAGTTTTCTATGCGTCCTCAGTTACGCGTAAAAGACAGGACGGGACCAAATACTCTTTTTTCAGAGTCGGCGTAAAGTTATTTAGACGTATCGAAGCCACACATATTCAGACTTTATCACAACAAAGAATATGGCAAAATCATCAGATGCGTAAAAGAAGATAATTTTTTAATCATGATTACATATGAGGGAAATCCAGTCTACAAAGGGTTTTTCATCTTCATGATTACATATGAGGGAAATCCAGTCTAAAAAGGATTCCCCATCTTTATTTAAAGATCACACCAAGAGTCTGTTCTGCCATGTTCTCGTATTGGTGGAGATCTTTTTCGTCTTCTACAGCAGTTCATCGACTTCCACAGTCGATGAACAAGAAAATGATTAATGGCGAAAGGATACAAAACTGGGCCTGTATAAATTATTCAAGAGCCCATCCTCCATACGCCATGACAGATTGAGTTGAGGTGTTAGACCCAACTCAATACTGGAAGACAGGGCTAGTTTGTCTGCCCACGTCCACGAACAACGGAGGGAAATACAGCTTGCAAGCTGTGTGGTCTAATGTGACCCTTCCTCTCTCCTGGATGAATCGCCATATGAACTTGCTGATTATCCCGAGCAAAGGAAGCTATGATATCCTTCCATAATCCATCGTTGCAGAGGATATTTGCTCGAAGACGCCTTCTTTTTTGGCTCCTTACATGCTGGAAGAGTATGATCTTCTTCTTCCTTAAGTCGACCCGACGAACTCAGGCAATCATCTCTGTGTGGTGAAGGAAATATAGAAAAAAATAAGTTAACTCATCAGCCTTTTTATAGGCGAAAGAGAACACACCGAATCCCAATAAATCCCCAAAAATTCGCCAAGAAATCAGCCTCGAGGAACGAGTCAGACTTGACCTTTTCATGCTTCATTCAAAGTATTTTAAATTACGAGAAATTTAAAAACTTTGAAGGGGGTCTTGTAGAAGCATAAAAAATACGCTGTAGAGTTATACGCAATATTTCAGTGCTGGGTGGCGTAAGACGTGACTTCAGAGCCATCGGCATACAAACAGAGCTTTATCGCTAGTACAGCGTAAAATATAAGCTCCAGGATAATCCACGTAATTCAGTATTTCTAGGCTGCTCCAACATAAAAAGGTTGTTACATCGCCACTTTGGCGTAAAACCTACTCGTTTTTAATGCGGTGGGAAGTTGTAAGGGGAACACTTCGTATTCCTCGAATGAATCTGTCAGATCATGCAGTGAACCTGACTCCTGACAACGAGTACTGCACAGCTATCCAGACGACGGCTGTAATAATGGTGCGGCATACAAACCCAAACCGTCGTTTAGTGATATTTTTCTGATATAAAGCGCTTTTACGCATATAAGGGAATACACTGCCTAGTTTTATACATGAAGATATGAGCTTTTACGCTCAGTAGAAAACAAAATAAACTGTCACGTCAAAAGCTGCTCTTCGTACAGAGCTCGAGGCATGTCTCTGCATTTAATGCGTAGAATGGGGGTAGATCTCTACATTTAATGCACGAGATTTGGTTATATCTCCAAAGACTGGGCAAGCCATAATTACGGCTAATACGTCCACATCATCACCTCTGCATGTTACGCCATCAGGCTATTTTCAGCTATAGGAGCACGCTGTACGCTATCTCCTTGAAATATGCCACTAGGCTATTTTTAGCTATATGGAGTAAGCCGTATGCTATCTCCTCAGAATACGCCAACTCAGGCTATATTTGCATTTGTGCGTGATAAGGCTATTTGGTCCAGAATATGCTCAAGGCCTCAGTCAAGGAAGGAGGATCGGCTATCATTTACGCTAGCTACCTATCCATGCAGCATTAGGCTACTACGCCTACAAGGCTTCTACGCCTATTTGGATTCTATGCCAACTCGACAATCACTTGGCTTCTACGCCAACCTGACAACTATTTGGCTTCTACGCCATGGTGACAGTTATTGGCTTCTACGCCAACATTTTCTACGCAAGGGCAGTTACCTACGTGGCTTGCATGCCGTGATCTTCGTAGTAGTTATATGCATTATCTCTTATTGGGACACGAATCACACGCTTGTTCAGAAGATCATCTATACGTGGGTAGCAGTTATTATAACCGTCGCGTAAAAAGTGCCATACTCTCCACTATCCGGCTTTTACGCTGACTGGACGGTTATTGTCACTAAAATCCTATAAATAGAGACCTCTATTGACAGAGGTCGGAGGTCGGAAGAAGGTCACAAATTCCAGAGTAGAAGAACCAAGGTCGAAAATTTGGAGAATAGAAGTCAGAGGGTCGAAGCACAGACAGAGAGCAGTGATCGACAATTTTGGCATCGGGCATCCACTCCTTCTTGCAATCCTTGAAATTTTTTCGTCTTCTACAACACTTCTTCATCATCGTGTGGTCCAAGGGACAAAGTGATCGACTGTAGATCAGACTCCTATAGCAATATTTACCCAGATTAAATTTTATACTTAATATCCTCGCATAGGATTAATAGTACTCCTTGTTTGTAAACCTAAGAAATGGTTTTGTATAAACCTAGTTTTATTTCTTCCGTTTATTATCAAACAATCATGTGCAAAGGGTAGCCTCTCTCGTCTTACGCTTGTGACTAATCACGTTACGTAAATCAAACGATGAAAGCTTTACTTTCACCACCATTTCATGCGCTCGGACGAGCTTTGCACATGGAGGTGAGAGTGATTTATTTGCTCCCTAACTCATTTCTTCTGCAAAAATTGCAACTGGATCATTGATAGAAGACTTAAAGGCTAGATGGACCCACTACAGGCGTACAGGTAGACTAGGCACATAGGTCTGTCGTCTCAATATTTTTCCTCCGATTTGGTTTAGGTGCAACTACAATATCCAAGTGGGTTCGAGGAGGCTCTAAGGGTCGACCCACTTTTGGTGCATGAGCACCTGGATTCTCCCTATAGAGTCTTCCATTAGTAGCGCGTGTCACAGACAATGGTGCATATTTTTGGAGAGCTGACGGTGCAGTCCCTCGAGCGCACATGGCTCAGGATATTTTAGGTTTCCTTGTGCCAGCATCCTTGGACGCATAGTATAGGGATTCTAGTTAGTGATACATAAGACCTTGTTAACAACAGCCTTGCTTTGAGGAGGTTCCATGCCCCTGTGATCAGCGCATCTTTTCTGGCCTAGACGGTGTTGTGCGCACATCGTAGGACTTGGCGCGGCTCTTCTTGATCGCATCTTCAGAGACGGAGATAGGATGCACGTTAACCTTATGTGCACCTACGACGAATATTGGCTACACTTCTGGAGCAGATTCGTGGTTCAGCACAGCGGCCTTAGCAACCCACATCCTTCAAACTTTTTGAGGTCATGCTGGCCTCGACAAGGGACTCGTCTTGTCGGCGGAATACAGGTCAATCGCTGGTGCAACTGCGGTATGGGTTGACGATGCATCAGATATCGACTTCAGGCTTGGTACACCGGCACTAATGTCCCGAGTTTTTCTAGTCTTGCGAGGTCGTATGTGCCTCATTGGAGAGCTCGACTGGTCCAGCATATCTTCAAACGCTTGTTGGTCAAATCAAAATACCAACATCCTCTGAGTCAAACCTAACTTGGTCACCTCAGATTGCGTCACCAGCTTCCCCAGAAGAGTCATCATTTTTGTCGATATCGTAAAAATAGGATTTTATGGTGGAAGGTGTAAAACTCTTATTTATTATGAATTGACAAAGAGTACAAGCGAGTTCCTATACAAGAGAATCTAAGTACAAAAAGAAAGATCTGGACAAGTGTGACGGTGGATATCGAGCACTACAACGGCTCCTTTACTCTATTGATGATCCAGGACCAAGGAGGTTGACGAGGCTTCTAGCGGCACTCCTGTCTTCTTATCCTCCTTTTGTACGTGTTATCGCTGCCTATACCCGTATCTCTATTTTGTATAGATATGGATGCTGCTTGCACGTGGGATACTCCCACTATTTATAGCCTTTAGAAGGATTTACATAGGCGCATGTACGCCGACTGCATGTTGGCACATGGAACTGCTGGAGCATACAATGTTAAGGCTGCTACGTATCAAGTCGAGATCTGGGGTGCTGTTGTCCATAATACTCGTGATACGTATAATGCCCTTATTTGGATAGTTGTGACTATACCTTGGGAATACTTCCACTTGGCGCATGATGTAAACACCCTAAATTTTCTCTATTTTCTAAAATCAATTTTTGGGATTAAATATGCAATTTTTAGTAATTTACATAGGGCCTGTGGTGAGTTTAAAATTTTTAATTGTCAATAAACAACATTAAAATGAATTGAAAACATGATTTTATGGTGTAAAATAGAAAACCGGACTTAGGGTAATTTTCTGGGATTTTATTGGGCCTCGGACCTAATTTTAAAAGCCTAAAAACTATTTTTGAATTAATTTATTATTAATTATTAATTTAATTTACTGTTATTTATATTTTTATTATTAAGTTTTGGGCCCGGCCCGGCCCAGTGGGCCGAGCCCAGTAGCAGCGAGCCCAGCCCTCAAGACTTATCGGGTCGGGCGGGTCCGCTCACCCGGATCCGCGCCCGACCCGACCCGCCGGTCACCCCTGTCACCCAGTCCCCCCCCCACGATCCGGAAACCCCGCCGGCCAACGCGTTTTCCGGCCACGCCCTCCGCCACAACCGCGCCTCCCCCTCCGGATCACCCGCCACGTCGTCCCCGACCTCGCTCCGCCCTAAGCCCTATATAAACAGCCCCTATCTCCGCTTTCCTCCCCCCAAACCCTAACCCTAACTACCCCGACCGCCGCCCACCTCCCTAGCTCGCCGCCGACTCCCTCCCAGACCGCCATCTTCCTCCCTGCGCCGCCCAGCGCAGTGCCGTCGTCCAGAGCCCCCTCCACCCTGCTCCTCTCTCCTCCCCGACCTCCAGACACCTCCCGCAGCCGCTCGACGCCGCTCGACGACTGCTCGAGCCGCCGGCCGACCCCTCGGCGCCGCCCTAACCGCTGTCAACAACCCCGCCGGACCACCCAGGGCCTCGCCGACTGACGGCCAGCCCCCCAGAGCACCGGACACGGCTGAGGAACCCCGGACACGCCGCGGACACGACCCAGACGCGGATACGAGCCCGGACACGCCGCTAACACGTCCAGGACACGAGCTCGATTCGGACTCGAAAAGCCCCGATTTCTCGGTCCCCTTCAGGTATTCGTAACTTGCAACCCTGATCTCAGTTTTCGATTCTGTAAATTCCTACGCGAAGCCTGTATGACCCTCTCGGTGCCCGGATAAACTGTTCGGGGCATCGCGGCCTGTGGCGATCGCACACCGCGATCCAAAAACAGGAAAAACCAGACCCTATTTCACCCCGGAACTGAGTACGCCCCGCCAAACGGGACGACTTGGTCGTGTGCGGTCTTCACAGATACGTGCGCCTCGTCGATACGGACGTGCGGGTTTTTGCGGAAGTCGATTTGGGTGTGCGTGCACACCGGAATCAACGCGTATCTGCGGACATCGCTCCGTATCCGCCTTTTCTGCAATTCACCCTAACTTCGTGCACACACGTCGGATCGAGACGAAACTTACGCCATCGGACTCGTAGCGATACGCTGGTCCTGTGGGTCAAGTTTGGTCCGATTCTGAGAACGTTGACGAAATCGCGTGTCGTGGGCCCCACAGGCCCCGCTCGACGGGCGATTTCGTGATCGGCTCATCGGAACTCAAATCTGAAAGTTCCGTTGGGTTCGTATCAGCGTTCCTGACCTGTTGACACTAAGTTTGGTGAATTTGGAGACCATTGACCCTGACACGTTTTTCGGTGCAAAGCGGGCCCACCGGTGGACCCCGTTTTAGCCCGAAATTGCCGTTTTTGCCCTTGTCTCCAAATTGGACTCAAGGACAGGCGTTTCTAGCTGATTGACACCTTCTGAGCATGATGGTACTATTTATTTCAGCTTTCGGAGACATCTCTGGAAATTTTCGAAACCAGGACCTAAGTGGAATCCAAACCTCAGGCAAGTGCACCTTGCCAAACTTGCAGTCATTATTTTCTTATTTTCTGTAAAAATACTCTGCTGGATTTCTTGTGCAAATTCATATAAACTGTTTTAAACTGCTTAACCTAGGGAATGTATGACGCACCTAGTGCCCGATCATAGTCGGGTACTGACACCGTGCGCGGTGTTGGGTTCGTCATTTAGAGATGGATTTACGACCCCCTTACTTTGTACTTGACCTATCAAGTACCCTACAACCCAGGACACTTGACACTATCATGGACAGAATCTTCCCGAGTTATTCGTGGGGATTCTGAATAGGATACAGGACTTGACAGAGTTGTTATTATAGACATTATGACTTGTTGCATTAGTTATAATCCCGCTGACATGGACATGAGACGTTATGGTCATGGCTTGCATGGTTACATTGGGTGGGGAGAGACACACAGGCTACAGGCTATTCTATATATATATCTACTATTATTGTGAGGTTGTAGACTCTCCAGCAGAGCTAGACCCTTTACGTGTTATTACTGCTACCGGCTCCCCGACACAGAGCTTGTAGCGGTCTCAGCCTGAGTACTAGTGTTGCTCTCATTTGCATATCACATAGATGGTTACTTAGTTTACCCTGCTGTTCATTTATTTATTGCACTGCTTATTATTTGGCTTGTTTTTATCTTGTGCCTTGCTATGTCCACTGAGGACCTGGATCCGGATTATGTCCCCAGGTTTAGCTGAGGAGCAGTATCCCGAGATATACGGGACCGGAGCTGAACCTATTGCTGGAGCTGAACCAAACACTGAAGACGAGGTGACTGCCGAGGACTTTTCCTGAGTGCCTGTTCCAGTACTCATTTATTTATTTCATGTCTATCTCTTTTGTTCCTGGCCTATAGAGCCAGTTTATTTTCAGACTTAAGTCGGATTGTTGCTCCGACTGACTTGCTGTGATTTGTTGTTGATACATTATTTCCATTTGATTATGCAGTTTATTTCCTTTTCTTTATGGATGAGATTAGTGTGACTTGTGTAGTAGACCTTACTTACAGCTTAAGTACGCCCTGATGGTTCCATTAAATTGGGTTATCCATCAGTGCGTGCTGCTGGCCATTGCCACGTGTCCAGTCCCTCGATATTTTGGGACTGGGGCGTGACATGGTTTTTGTGGTGGCCCATGCAGGTCGATCTTTTAAATTGTTTGGTTTCAACTTAGGGACCGGACAGGCCTGCAATAAGATAGGTTATAGGATCTCATCCATATATTTAATCGTTTTTGAACTCTATGTCGAACTCAATTTAATTGCTTGAATTGCATCATGTTTGATTCCTTTGTGCGTTCTCATTGTTTTCTTTTGATGCAGAGAAATGGATCCCAACCGTGGTGACGAGACCCCCTTGGGAACACCGACTGAAGCAGGGTTTACCTGCGAGGCTGGAACGACGTCGGATACCAGAGGACAATCCTCTCAGAGCAACCAAACTGGCCAGCCAAGTTCCAGGTTCAGGCGTGATGACATCCCGCCTCCTCCCCAGTTCCCTCCAACGATGCCTGTCTTTCCCCCAGGACAGGCAATGGACGGCCAGCAAATGTTCCAGATGTTCTACGCCATGATACAGGCGCAACAACAGATCCAACAGGAGACCCAACGCCGAGAGACAGAGAACCTAAGGAACAGCCTGGTCGCAGCATTGGAGCATGCAAATCCACCAAATAGGCGGCCAGCGACGGGATCTATTACGGATTTCCGTCAACTCAAGCCCCGTACCTTCTCGGGCAAGGAAGGACCAACTGAAGTGCATGAATGGCTTACAAACACACAGCATCAGTTGGAGGCCGCCGAACTACCAAGGGACAAATGGATGACTGCCGTCAGGATGCAACTGACGGACAACGCGCATCATTGGTGGCTGTCCGAAGAAAGAAGGCTCGGACATGATCAGGTTACCTGGGAGGAGTTCTCCAGACTCTTCCAGGAAATGTACATCCCTGCTGTGGCTCGGTCAGAACTCCGAGACAGATTCAACCGCCTGATCCAGGGCAACATGACTGTGGAAGAATACAACGCCGAATTCATTCGCTTGAGCCGCTTCGCCCCTTCTCTAATT
The DNA here is from genome assembly GCA_036927795.1 of Iris macrosiphon. Lineage (NCBI taxonomy): Eukaryota > Viridiplantae > Streptophyta > Magnoliopsida > Asparagales > Iridaceae > Iris > Iris macrosiphon. The sequence goes on from JAYESA010000010.1 coordinate 149,650,828, forward strand.
CCTACCGAAGAGGAGAAGGCGGAGAAGTTCTTTGATGGGCTCAGGTTCGAGCTTCAGAAGTTAATTGGATCGGTCGCGCCCACCTCTTACACCGACGTCCTAGCTGCAGCACGTCGGCTGGAGCGCGTTACTCGGAGGGAATCAAGCCTGAAACGTCCCTTCTCCTCAGCACCGTCCAAGTCATCACCAGGAGAATATGCTAAACGGCCCCAGAAGAGCCCGCCTCCAAGAGCAGCAACTAAGAACCTGCCTACTTGCCACTACTGCAGCAAGGTAGGACATATTGAAAAGGAATGTAGACACAAGCTGGGACTCTGCCTAGTTTGCGGATCTGGACAACACTTCTCCAAGGACTGCTCGGAACGTCGTGAGGGAGTTCCGAATCGACCAGCTCCACCTGCAGCTCTTCCAGCTGGGGGAGCAACTCAGACAGGGCCTGGAGGAGCCAGGCCACCTCTACCACCTCAGGCAGCATTGTTCCAACAAGCTCGTCAGCAAAGGGGTCCCGCTCAGGGACGAGGTCAGGCATATGCACTAGCAGTCACTGAGGAAGCTACTGCGGGCGAAGTGATAGCAGGTACCATATTAGTAGCTTCAATTCCTGCTGTAGCATTATTTGATTCTGGAGCTTCGCATTCATTTATTGCTGCTAGCTTCGTAGCCACACATAGAATAGCTACCGCACCTCTCTTAAAGATGAAGAGAATACTAACGGGAGGTGGAATTATCCCGGTTAGTGATACTTGTAGATCATGTTCGGTAGTAGTCTGTGGCCGAGAGATGCGAGCCCAATTCCTGATCTTTTCTATGCCTGATTACGATGTTGTACTTGGTATTGACTGGTTAAGTCAGTACCATGCGACACTGGACTGCCGGCTTGGAAAAGTGATATTTAGACCCCCTAGCCTTCCTGAGTTTGAATTTCATAGAGGAGCTGTAGAACAAGGGGTCCAGCCAACTCTTAGGGTATTGACTGTAGAAGAAGATTCAAGTTACCCAAGAGTCATAACGGAATTTGTGGATGTATTTCCCGACGACCTTCCAGGTTTACCACCTGATCGGGAGATAGAATTCACAATAGACCTAACTCCAGGAGCCGAACCTATCACTTCATCGGTATATCGGCTAGCACCTAAGGAGTTAGTGGAGCTGAAAACACAAGTTGACGACCTTCTGGAGAAGGGATTTATCCGGCCCAGTATTTCACCATGGGGAGCACCTATACTTTTTGTACCCAAGAAGGACGGATCTGTACGGCTGTGCATTGATTACCGAGCCCTTAATGCTGTAACTATTAAGAACCGGTACCCATTACCACGCATTGATGATTTGTTTGACCAGTTGAGTGGTGCTAAGGTATTCTCCAAGATTGACCTTAGATCCGGTTATCACCAGATTAGGGTGAAGAAGGAAGATATCCCAAAGACAGCCTTCAGAACTAAGTATGGGCATTATGAGTTCCTAGTTATGCCGTTTGGTTTAACCAACGCACCTGCCGTATTTATGAGTTTGATGAACGGGGTCTTCCATCAGTACTTGGATAAGTTCGTGGTGGTGTTTATTGATGATATCCTAATCTACTCCAAGAACCACGCAGAGCACGAGGAACACCTCAGGATAGTGCTAGAAACTTTGAGAAGGGAGAAGCTATATGCCAAACTCAGCAAATGTGAGTTCTGTATGGACAAGGTGCCATTCTTAGGGCATATTATCTCGGGTGAAGGACTGTCTGTGGACCCAGAGAAGGTCACTGCTATAGAAACCTGGCCTACCCCTACCTCTGTTGCGGAAGTGAGAAGTTTTCTTGGACTTGCTGGATATTACCGGCGGTTCGTAGAAAATTTTTCAAGGATTGCAGAACCTATGACTAAGCTGACACGGAAGGATCAGGAGTTCATATGGTCGAAAGAATGCCAGAATGCCTTTGAAGAATTGAAGAGGCGTCTAACAACAGCACCAGTCTTGACTCTTCCCTCAGGGTCAGGAGGTTTTGTTGTATATAGTGATGCGTCCGGTAGCGGGCTAGGTTGTGTCTTGATGCAACACGGCAAAGTTATCGCCTATGCGTCGAGGCAGCTGAAGGTCCACGAAAAGAACTACCCGACGCACGACCTGGAGCTAGCTGCAGTGATTTTTGCATTGAAGATCTGGAGACATTATCTGTATGGAGAGAAGGTTGAAATATTCACTGATCATAAGAGCTTGAAGTATGTTTATACACAGAAGGAGCTCAATATGAGGCAAAGGCGTTGGCTGGAGTTGATGGTGGACTTTGACATTGATCTGCAGTACCACCCGGGGAAAGCAAATGTTGTAGCCGACGCCCTCAGCAGAAAACCCTCAGCTTATTTCTTGACGGAGCAGCCTCAACTATTACAAGACTTGCAAGATCTTCAGATTGAGGTCGTTCTACCTGGACAAAATGGGTTGCTGGCTAACCTCGAAGTGAAGTCATCGCTGGTGGAAAGAATCAAGGAAGCTTTGCCTAATGATGCCAGATTTCGAAGGCTGAAAGAGAGAACAGAAGCAGGCTTGCAGACGGGACTTCGCATCCACGAGGACGGAACATTGAGGTGCGGAAATTGCCTATGTGTTCCAAATGGAGAATTAAGGCAGGAATTGATGACAGAAGCCCATAGCTCCATATACTCGGTTCATCCAGGAGGAACCAAGATATACCGGGACTTAAGACAATATTACTGGTGGCATGGAATGAAAAGAGAAATCGCCCGCTTCGTGGCGAAATGCTTAGTCTGCCAGCAGGTGAAGGCCGAGCACCAGAGGACTGCAGGTATGTTGCAGCCACTTCCCATCCCTGAATGGAAGTGGGAGCATATTACCATGGACTTTGTCACTGGATTTCCAAGAAGCCCTAGTGGTAAGGATGCAGTATGGGTCATCGTGGATCGGCTCACTAAGTCGGCTCACTTCTTGCCGTTCAGAGTCGGACAATCCACAGAAGTACTAGCCGACATGTATATGCGTCAGATCGTAAAATTACATGGAGTGCCAGTTAGTATCGTATCAGATCGAGACTCACGATTTACATCTCACTTCTGGAGAAGCATGCAAGAGAGTCTCGGCACCAGGCTCAAATTCAGTACTGCCTATCATCCTCAGACCGATGGCCAGTCAGAGCCCACAATTCAGATCTTGGAAGATATGTTGCGATCCTGTATACTGGACTTTGGAGGATCTTGGGAAGATCATCTGCACTTAGTGGAGTTCTCCTACAACAACAGCTATCAGGCAAGCATTCAGATGGCACCTTTCGAGGCGTTGTACGGAAGGAAGTGCAGATCGCCGATATGCTGGAGTGACGTTGGTGAACGTCAAATGCTGGGTCCAGAGTTGGTAACGGAGACAGTGGAGAAAGTAAAGCAGATTCAGAACCATCTCCGTGCAGCCCAGGATAGACAGAAGCATTGGGCCGATGCACACAGATGACCCCTGGAGTTCAAGGAAGGAGAGCATGTATTTTTGAGGATCTCGCCCACTAGAGGTACTATCAGGTTCGGCAGCAGAGGCAAGTTAAGCCCAAGGTACATTGGGCCATTTGATATCTTGGAGCGCATTGGTGAGGTGGCTTACCGTCTTGCATTACCTCCATCCTTAGAGGGAGTGCATGACGTATTCCACGTCTCACAATTGAGGAGGTATGTGACGGACCCAAGCCATATAGTTGATCATTCTAAGATTTCAGTGGGACCTAGCCTGAGATACGAAGAGCAGCCAGTGGGTATACTCGACACCAGCGAGAAGACACTGCGAGGGCAGACAATCAGGCTGGTTCGAGTAGCTTGGAAGCAGCACTCTCCTGGCGAATCGACCTGGGAGCGAGAAGATGTTATGCGGCAGCGTTATCCACATTTATTTGCTGATGCAGGTAAACTAAGTATTCTTTTAATCTTGTAAATCTTGTCTTTATAGTTTACCTTTCGATTGTGAGGACGCAATCCTCTTAAGGGGGGTAGATTGTAAACACCCTAAATTTTCTCTATTTTCTAAAATCAATTTTTGGGATTAAATATGCAATTTTCAGTAATTTACATAGGGCCTGTGGTGAGTTTAAAATTTTTAATTGCCAATAAATAACATTAAAATGAATTGAAAACATGATTTTATGGTGTAAAATAGAAAACCGGACTTAGGGTAATTTTCTGGGATTTTATTGGGCCTCGGACCTAATTTTAAAAGCCTAAAAACTATTTTTGAATTAATTTATTATTAATTATTAATTTAATTTACTGTTATTTATATTTTTATTATTAAGTTTTGGGCCCGGCCCGGCCCAGTGGGCCTAGCCCAGTAGCAGCGAGCCCAGCCCTCAAGACTTATCGGGTCGGGCGGGTCCGCTCACCCGGATCCGCGCCCGACCCGACCCGCCGGTCACCCCTGTCACCCAGTCCCCCCCCCACGATCCGGAAACCCCGCCGGCCAACGCGTTTTTCGGCCACGCCCTCGGCCACAACCGCGCCTCCCCCTCCAGATCACCCGCCACGTCGTCCCCGACCTCGCTCCGCCCTAAGCCCTATATAAACAGCCCCTATCTCCGCTTTCCTCCCCCCAAACCCTAACCCTAACTACCCCGACCGCCGCCCACCTCCCTAGCTCGCCGCCGACTCCCTCCCAGACCGCCATCCTCCTCCCTGCGCCGCCCAGCGCAGCGCCGTCGTCCAGAGCCCCCTCCACCCTGCTCCTCTCTCCTCCCCGACCTCCAGACACCTCCCGCAGCCGCTCGACGCCGCTCGACGACTGCTCGAGCCGCCGGCCGACCCCTCGGCGCCGCCCTAACCGCTGTCAACAACCCCGCCGGACCACCCAGGGCCTCGCCGACCGACGGCCAGCCCCCCAGAGCACCGGACACTGCTGAGGAACCCCGGACACGCCGCGGACATGACCCAGACACGGATACGAGCCCGGACACGCCGCTGACACGTCCAGGACACGAGCTTGATTCGGACTCGAAAAGCCCCGATTTCTCGGTCCCCTTCAGGTATTCGTAACTTGCAACCCTGATCTCAGTTTTCGATTCTGTAAATTCCTACGCGAAGCCTGTATGACCCTCTCGGTGCCCGGACAAACTGTTCGGGGCATCGCTGCCTGTGGCGATCGCACACCGCGATCCAAAAACAGGAAAAACCAGACCCTGTTTCACCCCGGAACTGAGTACGCCCCGCCAAACGGGACGACTTGGTCGCGTGCGGTCTTCACAGATACGTGCGCCTCGTCGATACGGACGTGCGGGTTTTCGCGGAAGTCGATTTGGGTGTGCGTGCACACCGAAATCAACGCGTATCCGCGGACATCGCTCCGTATCCGCCTTTTCTGCAATTCACCCTAACTTCGTGCACACACGTCGGATCGAGACAAAACTTGCGCAATCGGACTCGTAGCGATACGCTGGTCCTGTGGGTCAAGTTTGGTCCGATTCTGAGAACGTTGACGAAATCGCGTGTCGTGGGCCCCACAGGCCCCGCTCGACGGGCGATTTCGTGATCGGCTCATCGGAACTCAAATCTGAAAGTTCTGTTGGGTTCGTATCAGCGTTCCTGACCTGTTGACACTAAGTTTGGTGAATTTAGAGACCATTGACCCCGACACGTTTTTCGGTGCAAAGCGGGCCCACCGGTGGACCCCGTTTTAGCCCGAAATTGCCGTTTTTGCCCTTGTCTCCAAATTGGACTCAAGGACAGACGTTTCTAGCTGATTGACACCTTCTGAGCATGATGGTACTGTTTATTTCCGCTTTCGGAGACATCTCTGGAAATTTCCGAAACCAGGACCTAAGTGGAATCCAAACCTCAGGCAAGTGCACCTTGCCAAACTTGCAGTCATTATTTTCTTATTTTCTGTAAAAATACTCTGCTGGATTTCTTGTGCAAATTCATATAAACTATTTTAAACTGCTTAACCTAGGGAACGTATGACGCACCTAGTGCCCGATCATAGTCGGGTACTGACACCGTGCGCGGTGTTGGGTTCGTCATTTAGAGATGGATTTACGACCCCCTTACTTTGTACTTGACCTATCAAGTACCCTACAACCCAGGACACTTGACACTATCATGGACAGAATCTTCCCAAGTTATTCGTGGGGATTCTGAATAGGATACAGGACTTGACAGAGTTGTTATTATAGACATTATGACTTGTTGCATTAGTTATAATCCCGCTGACATGGACATGAGACGTTATGGTCATGGCTTGCGTGGTTACATTGGGTGGGGAGAGACACACAGACTACAGGCTGTTCTATATATATATCTACTATTATTGTGAGGTTGTAGACTCTCCAGCAGAGCTAGACCCTTTACGTGTTATTACTGCTACCGGCTCCCCGACACAGAGCTTGTAGCGGTCTCAGCCTGAGTACTAGTGTTGCTCTCATTTACATATCACATAGATGGTTACTTAGTTTACCCTGCTGTTCATTTATTTATTGCACTGCTTATTATTTGGCTTGTTTTTATCTTGTGCCTTGCTATGTCCACTGAGGACCTGGATCCGGATTATGTCCCCAGGTTTAGCTGAGGAGCAGTATCCCGAGATATACGGGACCAGAGCTGAACCTATTGCTGGAGCTGAACCAAACACTGAAGACGAGGTGACTGCCGAGGACTTTTCCTGAGTGCCTGTTCCAGTACTCATTTATTTATTTCATGTCTATCTCTTTTGTTCCTGGCCTATAGAGCCAGTTTATTTTCAGACTTAAGTCGGATTGTTGCTCCGACTGACTTGCTGTGATTTGTTGTTGATACATTATTTCCATTTGATTATGCAGTTTATTTCCTTTTCTTTATGGATGAGATTAGTGTGACTTGTGTAGTAGACCTTACTTACAGCTTAAGTACGCCCTGATGGTTCCATTAAATTGGGTTATCCATCAGTGCGTGCTGCTGGCCATTGTCACGTGTCCAGTCCCTCGATATTTTGGGACTGGGGCGTGACACATGAAGAGCACTTGAAGGGGTAGTGGCGCATGATACTGCAGGTGCATACTAAGATACATAGTGGCACATGGCACTGTAGGCACATGAGATACTAAATATGTAGTGGCGCATGGCACTGCGGGCACATGAGACACTTCTTAGATGGATGGTGCATAGAGCGAGGACACTGAAGCGCAGAAAGTTGGACCTATGAGACGCATGGCGCCGGGTCACTAGGGTGCATAGAGCTGAGTCACTGAAGCTCATGGATCTGATTTACTGAGGTGCATAGTATAGATTTTTCGTGCTTCTACAGTACTTATAGAGCTTATCAGCCTGGTCCTAAATGATAGAAATGTCTCCAACACATGGGCTATTATAGGCGATGGTAGCAGATGATGTAGAATATACAAGAAAGTGCAGGATGTGTCAAATCTATGTTCACTTCTTCAACCAACCTTCTGATTTTCTACACCCAAAAGCCATATCTTGGCCGTTCGAAGCACGGGACATGGATATCATTGGCCCAATTAGTTAACCATCATCCAAAGGGCATCGATTCATTCTCGCTATAACCTACTACTTTTCCAAATGGGCAGAATCTGTACTGCTCGATGAGGTAAAATCAGCAAACGTGATTAACTTTATCAAGCACCACGTTATCTACCATTTCGGCTTGTCTCGGAGGATCATTCATAAAAATAGTCTGCAATTCACAACCAATCTTTTTATCAGTTTTGTGATAAAATTGAATTAAGAAAATAGCTTCAATGGCATAGGAACCGACAGCGAACGGGTTAGCAAAAGCATTCAACAAAACAATTATCAAGATTCTCAATAAGTTTGTTTTCTCTCACAAGCGTGATTGGAGCGAGAAGCTTGGTGAGTACCTCTGGGCCTACCGCACAACAGTCCGGACTCCGACTAGTAGCACGCTATTCTCCTTTTGTCTACGAAAATAAAGCAGTACGTCCCCTGGAAATCATAATTCCCTCCATCCGGGTAGCCCATGCCAACCAGTTGACAACCGAGGACAACCATCGCTGGCGGTTACAAGAGTTGGAGGCACTGGACAAAAAATATCTCCTAGCTCAATGGTGTATTAAGCTATATCAAGCACGTATTTTTGGAGCCTTCAATAATAAGGTGAAAGAAAGAGCGTTCCAAGTCGGTGACCTCGTCCTTACAGTGGTAAAACTGATGGTCATGACGCACACAATGACAGGGAATTTCCAAGTCAAGTGGGAAGGCCCTTTGTAGTGAAATCAGTATATTCTAACGACGGGTACCGGCTCGTGAAGCGTAACAGAGATTTGCTAATGATGCCGATCGATGACAAGTTCCTCAAAAATTAATATATCTAAGCTAGGCTTATAACCCCTTATTTCCAGTGGGACAATTTGAATGTTTATATTTCTATTCTATCCCATCAAGTGTAAATGTACAGCATAACATTTATCCCCTATAAGGAATCATAAATCTGTTATCTATATTCGGGAGGCCGGAATATGTAATAGATAATGGGTCTCCAAAGTTTTCCAGCAGAGAAGTCCTCAGGTCCAACAAAATGTTCCCGTTGAGACCACCTAAAATTGATTCTCTTAACCAAACAAGCGTATCCTTGAAGCCCAGCTATTTCAGGGACATCTCATTTCTGAGCCCCAGTCAACATCGAAGATATTCTATTCCCGGAGGTTTCATCTTCAATTACGTAAAATCACCACCAATAGTAGTCCACGTCCATACTACCTCTGAACTACCATCGGTTAGTTCTTCCCAATAGAGTAAATTTATTTTTGGAAGAAAACAGTTACGTCCATATCACCTTTGCCTTATTTTCTCCTACCACAAAGAATTATATCTTATCATAAGATATTTCAAGCGAAACCTTATGTTTGCCATGTTCACATTACCTATGAGCAAGCATTCTTACCCATCGACTTTCAACTAGCACGTCTATAATACCTCTGATGGTGTCTGTCATGTTAACTTATCATCTGTACCTAGCTCTAAGTACCCAGGGATGATAAGTCCACAAAAAGTCTTCTGAACCAGAATACTAGAGAGTGGGGGCAGATAGAGACAACTATGTATACCAGAGTACTCTAGTACCCCGAGATACAGTCACGGCTGTAAATAGACATTGGGGGTTAATACTACAAGCCAACAGTCAAACTAGTTCAAGCAATCCTAGTGTCCCAAACCATATATACATAGATGATCATGAAGCTAGTAATACAAAATAAAGAACTAGCAAGAGTATAAGTCATACATGTTCATCAGAAGCAAGATAGTAAAATGTCCAAAACTATATATACATAGATGATTATGAAGCTAGTAATATAAAATAAAGAACTAATAAGAGTATAAGTCATACATATTCAACTCTAGCTATAGTTTAGAATATGCAAATCTTATACTGCGCGTAGGCGATTTATCTAGTCCAAAATACGAGCTAAGATGTACTCGAGGTTAAATGCCACAAAAGAATATGTATAATAAGTGAAAGAAAAATAGAAATCTACTCAGTCGGCCTGGTGCTCCTGGTGGTCACCATCCACGAGAATGAACGGTAGATCCTTTCGCTCTACTACCGGATCTGGTCAAGCAAAATATGTGGGGTCAGACCCCAAATAATAAGCACCACAAAGGAGACAAAATTATTTTTTTAAACCAGCAATACAATACAAAACTACATGGTCCTAAGCAACATGCAATCACTAGGATAATAATAAGTGCACCAGGTAACCTAAAAGAAAACGAAAAACATGTAAAGAAAATAGGACATGTGTCATGTACAGGAAACATGTAGGCATATAACGGGTTATGTCAAGTGAACAAGAATAGGAAAAGAAAACTAGAGCATGTGAACATTACAAGATCAAGTGAGTCTAGTACATGATCATGTCAGGTAAACTAGAACATATAAGTAAAGAAGAAAATAGCAGTACGGTAAATAGGAACTAGTAGAATGTACAGGAATCTAGTAAGTAACAAGATAGGTACAAATACAAGAACTGACATAGCAAGATGGACTCATCCAACAATTCAAGGCCAAGCAATAGTACGTCTTGATACATTAGCTAATTAGGGTTGTCACAAATCCTAGTTACTAACAAATGTAATAGTGATAATTTCTATGGTTTCATGAGTTATAGACTGTCCAAGATATCCAAACGAACAAAAGTATAATAAATAGTGTATTGGTGCTCCACTCGATGATGTGCTAGAAATTTTCCATACTCGACGACAAGCAACAAATCTATTAAGGTTGACGGCAAGATAACGGGACTACATGCAACCTAAGTATTCTCCCCTCCCAATGCTCTAATAATTCAAACTAGTCATTAATCCTTAGCAGTTTATTTTAGTATTTTGGGTGTGGCATTCTGCAGAATCCATCCTAGATATTATGCTCCCTGCAGGGATGGACAAGACAAGATAATGACTCGACAAGCAAAAGAATAAGACAAGACAAGAAAACAACCACACGGTTATAGGCATGACGAGCATATACTATAACAAGCCACAAACAAGTAATATACAGGTCAAGTATCAGGAGCGCACCGCTACGGGTCACTATCAGGTATGTACAAGGCAGGTGTATAATGGGTAGGTTTCCCAAACTATACCAGGACAGGTCTATACAAAATATATAATGGGTAGGTGCCCCTAAAACTATACACGGCAGGTGTATAATGGGTAGGTAGCCCCAAAACTATACATGATGCCAGGTCAGGGCAGGTACAAGATAATAACCAGGAGTGCACCATGATGGGTCACTATCAGTAATATACATGACAGGTGTATAATGGGTAGGTGTCCCAAGCTATACCAGGATTGGTCTAGACAGGTGTATAATGGGTAGGTGTCCCCAAAACTATACACGACAGGTGTATAATGAGTAGGTGGTATAACAGCCCACTTCGCTCAGTTCTGCTAGATGACTCAAATGACATATCAGCAATTGGACTTATTGTTTCAGCGGTTCACTTGGAGTCTCGCTTGGCTGAGGCAAGCCCTCGTTCAGGTGGGTGGCTACGATGAATCGGTCTTTGCTTGGCCTACACACCTAAGAATTTGGACATACATGGTAGATCACAAAGCAATAACCCCTTGTATGCTAATAAGAAAATACCGCACCTAGCTAAGGGAATAATCTTATCTTGTATTTCTTGCTTAAAACATATATATGAAACTAGGTATAATGTTGGTTTCTCGCACTATCCCTTAGACCCGTGCTAGCATAATTGCTTATATTTACAAGTATGGCTTTGTCGTATATTTTTCTTAAAGTTATATTTGTATTATTCTAATGCTTAGCTGCTTTACATAATCTCTATGCTAATCTCGTAAGATTCATGCCACGAACCTGTAACACTATTTTGTCTTGTATTCATCTAATTTAGCCAGAAGACTATCAAATAGTCGTTCTGGGCAAGTATGAACATGAAAGTATTCAAGACCGTTGGGTCGCCAAGGCATTTCTCGAACTAAGGGATTGCATCAAGTCAAGTAAAGCAAGAATCATAATTCGTGGAGCAATGCTCGTACAGAACAAGAATCAAAAATTATCATGTCGTCTCGTGAATCCCGTGAATCTGAAAGATCCAAGACTTGCATGTCGTGGACAACTTGTGCACAAGGTATATTCAATTTGTTCCTACGGACGATTTCTGGGGCACTGGGGTTGATCCGATCCGGATGGAACATCATGTTAGTCTTCGTGTTCGGGCAGGATGGAATGTAGCACCTCGTGCACCTTTCATTGTACACCATTCTCTCTCAAAGACTAAGTAGTCTCATGATCGGGTAGGATAATAGGTGATACCTCATGTTCTTTGAGTCGCATACCATTCTTGCTCAAGACTATAACTCGTTATTTATGTCTCTGCCAACGACTCCTATTCATATAGACTAATTCATCCTCTCTTAGCGGTAATCCGCGTGCGAGTTATTACATCGCATCTAGAAATCTGGAAACCTGATTGGATATGAGTATTAGACATTTGTGCATACTTGTATATATTTGAGCCTGAGTAATCTTCTGTAACACGTCTAATAATTTGTGTAACTCGTGCACCTAAAATCAGAACCCACTCGTGACACTCGTATTTTCTTAAGCAATTTTCTTTGGATTTTATTATATATACTCGTTCTTGGTTTAACTTGGTTAACTTGGATAGGGAAGGACAAGTTAGACTTTATATCTTAACCATGAAACTGATTCTAAGAAAAGACTATAAAGACAACAATAATACAGTGCACATAACTAATTGAATGTGTTTGTATTTATTGGCGGGCGAGAAGCCTCCCCACTAGTGCATTCAATGTACTGATAATCCACCAAATTTTGTGCACGGTGTGGGAGAACCTTGTTCGATGCATAGTGTCCCCTCGTGCGTGCTAAGGTGCGAAGTTCGCTCTGGAGTCTTGGAGTGTTGCATCCAGAGCTAAAGTACATATAAAGGACATAATGTTAGAATATGGCCCATGCATTATTCCATATTGTAAGCCACTTGGAACACCTTTATTATTTAGAGAGAGAAAGAGAGCATGAGTGACTTGTAATCTCGGCCTAGCGCCGCTTGTAATACTTATTCAGAATCAATAAAGAGCTAATTTTTGTATCATACTTATGTTCATTCTATGCTTCCGCTATATCGACCTTGCAAACTTGTTATCTCACTGCCCATTCTATGCCCGGCCTTGCGCGGGCACAACTTAGGCTCGCACGAAATCACGTCCATACAAGGATGTTTGGCCCCTGTGGGGCCGGGGCGTGTCATTTTTGTATTATAGTGTCGGCTTTACGTCATTGGTCTCGTATCGATTTTGTCTGCTTGAAACTTCATTTATGGGTAATCCGGTGGACTCTCTCTCTCTCTCAATGTTCCTTAGGATGCTCCATACAATAAGTCTAGCTAGTTGAATGGATCTCATGTGGGTATTTTTGCTTGATCAGGACAACTATATGAAAGACTTTGTGGGATGAGAAATGGGTGTTACATACATGAATTGTTTGGTGCTAGCATATTGTGTGCGAGATTAGAATATCGTTCGGATGAGATAAGTTGGATTCTAATTTTAAAATTGAGAGATGTCTATCAAATGAAGCTAATTTTGGGAAAGATTATATCGTTGATATAAAATTGAGGATCGTGCTTGGATTTTAAGGAACGCATCGGTTGGATGTTAACGATACGGATATGGTTTCAAGAATTTTTGTGTGGCTTGAACCTGAGTGGTGTAGTGGAAAACTTTGAGGAACGTTCTTTGGATCATTGGATTTTGGGATAGCAACGAGCCGGTCAGCAACGCAAAGTTGTGCAAGTGATCAGTGCAAAGCCTTAGAACCTATGTAGCCTAGTAAGATTGATATTGTGTATCTCGTGCAAGAATTACTGGAATAATTTTGCAAAAATTATGTAGAAGTTGGGATGATGTCGGATAAAGATTTGAAACGAATAACTTGGACGATGAAGAATAAGAAACCAGGAAAGAGAATTAAATCAAACAGATGGACTTCGTGTTAAGGATTGAAAGTTTTATAAAATTTATGGTACATTCATCGTAGCTTAACAGACTTCGCTATCGCTAAGCTGGTTGAAATACATGTATTTTGGGGGTACCTTAAATATGTGTACAATCCAGACTCAGCGATATGCTGAACTTGAACCAACTTTAATATTGATAAGCATGGTTGAAATTCATATACTTTGGGGATGCCTCGAATGTATACACAATCCAGAATCAGCGGTATATGAAACTCGAATACAGCTACAGGTAAATATGATTGGATGTGAATGGAACTAGTACGATTGGAAGAATAGCTTAATCAAGTAATAGCGCGAGAAAGAGATAGCGCCCAAGAGAATTCAGGTTGGACGATATACAATAATTCAGAAGATTTAATGAATTAAATTTGATGTTAGAAATGGGAATCAAGTTGGTGGGATGATATGTAAATGACGATAAGGAATTGATCTTGTGTATAACTTAGACGTTAACGATCTGTTGAACGATGTGATATAGTGTAAAAAAATTTTTATGGTTATATGGATGAACTAGATAAAATAGAACGCAATGAACATTGGTAGACATGGGTTCAAGGTTTCTCTATTGAAGAATGATAGATTTGTGATCAAGTGGACTTGAGAAAATGGATGCTTGAAGATAGATCTTGGATCGATGCAATGGGATTAATGTTTAGGAAGAGACTTGATATAAATTATAACTCGGATGAAATAAACGCATAATAAGGTATAGCTCGGTGAGTTTTGATGATTTCTATAGTACATAGTTGGAGAATGAATCAAGTTGAGGATAAGTTAGCTGGGAAATTGATGCAAGTAGTGTTTGATGGTTTCGTGAACGAATATGTGAATTATGTCTAACAATCTAGAGAATACGATATGAGAATTATGGTTTAGAGATTTGAATCGTGATATGGTAAACTTGACTTGGATAGATGTATAAGTTGACCTTAGGGATACTTCTGAGGAGATAGACTAAGCAATTAATATGTTTGACATGCGATATCACAGGATGCATTGAGCATAGTATTGTAATAAAATTTATCTTATGACGGCTTTGCTGAACAAACTCGTATCCCTGGCTTGAGATATCTTGTTTGGGTAGGATAATTTATGCTTGATGTTAAATATCTGAGTAATGCAAGCTTTGGGTAGAATATCCCGTACGAACGGACAATGGTTTGACCTTACTTTTTAGTGAGCATGGTACTCTAGATTTGTAGATTATGGAAGGTGATCATGATTGTAACTATGACCTGGTAAGCTGACCTAGTGGTCAGGCAGACGACCCCTTAACGAGATTTGAGTTGGTGTGATCTACCTTAGAATTGCCTGGGTAAGACTTTATAGCTGGGGCCACAATAGTTAGAATTAGAACATAGTTTTAAGATATGTGCCTTAAAAGAGTTGGTGTTCAACGTAATTTAAAATAAACAATAGAAATTGGGGATTTGTCGGTGAATTACTTGAAATCGAATGGATTGTGCAAGCAAATGTATAAGTTAATATTGTGGACTTCTTGAATTTGTGTTGGTATTGAACGTATAAAATGAATCATGGAAAAACTTGGATGACGCATTGAATATGAATGCAAATCATGTGCTTGGAAGATGTTCTCGATGATAGTACAATACTAAGGATTTAAATCGAATTGGAATTGACTTGGATTTTTAATCAACTCCATTCATAGTATCATGGTGATTTCATATGGCGAGAGATACTTGATGAATCCTATCATAGCAATGATTGATTGGAAACAAAAAGGAAGTATTGATAAAAAGATTGGATATAAGTCGATACGTGTCAGGATGGAAGCAAGTTGAAGATCGTTCAGGAAAATTAAACATAAAAGTGGATTATGACTTGGTTAGGATGCAACGATAATGGCCCAGCTGCCTCCCCCTCTCCTGGATTTATGAGTGGCACGGGCCATGCGCCTGTGCTTTCCTCGGCAGAAGAATCAAAATGTATATCGTGTTTGGATGATTATGATTTTTATATGCATAAGGAATGAATAAGGGATTGGCTAGGTCTTGTTCGATGAATGAATTTTTGAAAAATAAAATGTGTAGGCAGCAAGTGATAAACTTGGAAGATAGAGCAAGATTTCTAGCATGATTGAGCGATCATCCGGGATAAAGGATTGTGTATCAAATATGATTTGGACCTAGATTGAGAAATATCATATGCAAGGAATTGGTGGAAATTGAAGTTGAAGTTTAAGGATTTTTGGGATGTTGATTAGCCGTAACACTGGATTAGTTATGCGATACCAAGTGATTAGTTGGAACGTGTTCATGATTCTAAAGTTAAGTGGTAAGAATTTGGGTGGTTCAACTTATTTCTAATTTATCATTTATGTGAGAAAGTTATAGCATACCCATGTATTCGAATAGTGCAGCTCTGCGCTAGGTGTAGTAGAGATTGTGGCAAGGATTTGATAAACATCAATGATATAGACAGACTTGGAATGGATAAAGAAACAAAAAGTGTACTCGTGGATTTGAAGATAAACATGATATGTTCAAGTTTGGAATAAAAGTGTTGTCCTTGGATGAGTTCTACCTTAGTAAGTTTATAGGACGAAATTTTTTTGAGTGGTGTATTAAGTAACCACCCACATCGCTCAGTTCTGCAAGATGACTCAAACGGCATATCAGCACTTGGACTTGGAGTTTCAGCGGTTCATTTAGAGTTTCACTTGGCCGAGGCAAGCCCTCGTTCATGTGGGTGGCTACTATGAACCTATCTTTGCTTGGCCAGTACACCTAAGAATTTGAATATATATGTTAGATCACTAGGCGATAACCCTTTGCATGCTAATGTCACTACCATATTTTCTAGGAAAGAATATTTTAGTAATTTTATAATTAATTAAATATTGTGCATGTTAAATAATTAATTGTTATACTATTTATTTGTTGTTAGATGTTAGTTATTTGTTTTGGACTTGTGTTAGTGGACCTAACTAGTTTAGTTAGACTCATGGACCAACATGTATTAATTGTTAGAATTAAGCCCAACTAGAAAGCCCATTAATTAGGAAGATGATTAATCTAATTAAACCATTAGACTATAAGCTTCCATCCTTGATTATTTCTTCATGAGAGGCCCCAAGGGGTATAATGGATATTACATAGTGACTTGAGGAAGGGGTAAGGGGGGCCGGCCTATATGAGAAGGGGGAGAAAGTTTCTCTCCTCTTTTCATTTGAAAACTAGATCTAGAATTTCTCTCAACCAAATTCCTTCATTCCCATATTATTTTCCTAACAAATTTTATTCCAATTCCTTCTTAAATCACTATTGGAGACTAGTGGAGCAAGGAACTAGAAGGAAGAAGTAATGATCTACAAAGAGGAGTATGGATTTACAAGTTGGAAGCCAATTTTATCACATTTGGAGCTTGCATTGAAAATCCATCTCCCAATAGGTACAATTCAGTTTTTTCTCTTAATTTAGGTTCTAAATCTAAGATTTAACCATAAGAAATCAACCCATGTGCATAGGCTACCCATAAGATTTGGTTTTGTGTTCATAGGAGGCCTATTGAGAAAGTTATGGTACTTTTTGTGCCAATTTTAGGGGAATTCTGAGATTAAAATTTGTTGTGTGTGTCAATTGGTCCTATAGATCAATTTTGGGGGAATACCACATTTTCTAGGAAAGGGTATTTTAGTAATTTCATAATTAATTAAATATTGTGCATGATAAATAATTATTTTTTGTGTTATTTAAATTATTGTTAGATGTTAGTTATTTATTTTGGACTTGTGTTAGTAGAACTAACTAGTTTAGTTTAGACTCATGGACCAACATGTATTAATTATTAGAATTTAGCCCATTTAGAAAGTCCATTGATTAGGATGATGATTAATTTAATTAAACCATTAGACTAGAAGCTTCCCTCCTTAATTATTTCTTCATGAGAGGCCCCAAGGGGTATAATGGACATTACATAGTAGCTTGAGGAAGGGGTAGAGGGGGCTGGCCTATTAAAGAAGAGGAAGAAAGTTTCTCTCTCCTCTTTTCATTTAAAAACTAGATCTAGAATTTTTTCAACCAAATTCCTCTATTTCCATATCATTTCCTACCCAATTTTATCTCAATTCCTTCCCAAATCACCATTGGAGACTAGTGGAGCAAGAATCTAGAAGGAGAAAGGAAGAATCTACAAGGAGGAGCAAGGATCTACAAGTTGGAGGCCAATTTTATCATATTTGGAGCTTGCATTAGAAATCCATCTCCTAATAGGTACAATTCAGTTTTTCTCCTTAATTTAGGTTCTAAATCTGAGATTTAATCATAAGAAATCAACCCATGTGCATAGGCTACCCATAAGATTTGGTTTTGTGTTCATAGGAGGCCAATTAAGAAAGTTATGGTACTTTTTGTGCCAATTTTGAGAGAATTCCGAGATTAAAATTTGTTGTGTGTGTCAATTGGTCCAATAGATCAATTTGATATGTGCTTATGTGTTTGGGGCTAGTGTCAAATCCATAATTCCTTATGTGTAGGTCGTATCCCAATAATTTGGTGATACGTATTGATTTGGGGGTTTTCTCTCCGACACGAGACTTTGAGCATGTCACATTTTGACACGGACACGTAGATTTGTGTTTGACTTTTCGTATTATTTATAAATAATATATTAGACTTGCTCGTGTCCTTTGGGGTACGTTTGGATGTGTGGTGGACTCGTGACGCAAGTGTATCCTAAATCTAGTGAGATACGGGGTGATACGCTCAATGCGTTTGTGCAATTTAATTCTAGATCTATTCTAAATTGTTCTTAGTCTTGGTGATGTGTAATTATATGTATGTATATATATATATATTATTGTGTATATATATTTATGTATTAGTGTGTCATAGATCTATATATCTATGTGTTATATATTGTGTAACTAATTCTCTACATATGTATTAGTTTTTAAATTTAGTAGTATATTTATATATATATATATATATATATATATATATATATATATATATATATATATATATATGTTGTTATATATATATATATATATACTTGTATTTATGTTATATATATATATATATATATATATATATATATATATATATATATATATATATATATATATATATATATATATATATATATATATATATTGTATGATATATATATATATATATATATATATATATATATATATATATATATATACATGTATGTATATGTGAAATTATATATATGATACTATATATGTGTATGTTATGTTATATGTATTTATTGTGTACATATATATGTATTTAGAGGAGTGTACATAGTTATATAAGTTGTAGTTATATATATATATATATATATATATATATATATATATATATATATATATATATATATATATATATATATATATATATATATATATATATTGTGTTATATATATATATATATATATATTGTGTTATATATATAAGAGGATGAGAGAGGGGACAGCAGCTTTGGTGACAGTTCAGTGTCAGAAACAGCAGCAGTAATGGCACAAAATAGCAGCAGCAATAGCAACAACGACATCAATAGCGACGGTAGCAGCAGCAATCAGGAGCAGCAGCAGCTTCCGCGACAGCAGCGACAGCAGCATTAGCAACAGCAGTAGGAAACCATCGCAAAAGCAGCAGTGACAGCAGTGGTATCAGCAGCTTTTCAGCGACAGCAGCAAGGGTCTTTAGCGACAATACTGCGGTTTAGTATAGATATTATATATTTATTTATAATATATATATATATATATATATATGGTATTAGTATATAAGTATATATATTCCTAATTGGTAATTATGTTTTATTATACTATATTTGTAATAGTTAGTTGTTAGTATATAGTTTATGGGTAGTTAGTATTACCTTGGGATACCAAGGTAAGTATCAAGGTATTAAGGGATACCCAAGGTCTTGGGTTATGGGTATCAATTTGAGATTTAGTGTTGCGATACCAAGTTGGTTCGAAACCAAGGTATCCATTTAGCATTAGGATTTTATATATTTAATATTGTTGATATGTATATGTGATGCTTTATCATTTGTTATACGTATCCTGAGATACGGTATCCTAGTATTCTAAGACGTAGCTAGTACGACCTAGATTCTTAGTGTTTGAACCAATATCTTTGAGATAGACTCATGCAACCTAGAAATAGGTAGTTTGACATAGTTGACCATAGTTTGACCATAGTTTGACCAATTTGACTTAGAGTTGACCTAGTTTGACATTTGACTTAGAAATGACTTGTTGACCTAGAAGTTGGCTAGTTTAACTTATTTTTCTTTCCAAAATTTTGTATTGATGTTATATTCTATATCTAGGTCTTCCAGGCACCGTATCAGACATATGTGAGACTATTATTTGGAGTTCAGGTGAGTACATTCTCTGATAATTTCTTATTTATGATATCCTCTATGTTCATTGTATCTAGTGCAGATATCCTAGTTCTCTTGACACGATGGTTACAAGGATTGGTATATCTGGATCTCGCCATGAGATGTTATTCCTTGGTATATGGTGTATCTTGTGAAAGACTTATTTCATTGATTATCTTGTACATGTACAAACACTGATTCTCGAAAAGACTAGCTATCTTCTTGGGGAATCTCGTGCCGTAGCGTACCATGGTTGGATCTATTATACCAGTCGAGGGTGGGGAGTATTATACCAATCTCGTGCTATAGATATACTCTACTCCTTTCCTGATTGGATATGTTTTTCCCAGATGACACTGAGGAGTGGTACCCTACACATTATGGACCTCATGATGTTGTGGGCTTAGAGTCAGAGACCCTGGCTCATGGGGGACTTATCCCGACTGAGACAGATAACCCGGGACTTGTAGCTTCTTAGTATTCTTTTGTACTGGATTTGTCTCCAACTTATTTGTTCAGTATCCTTTCAGACTCATTGATGTTATCATTTTAGACTCATGAGTTGTATGTGACTATTCTATTGTTTATCATATCCGTGCTCGTTCTATTTTAGATCTGCGATTGAGTATATTGTTATTGTTGGTGGTTCATTATATTGCTAGTTAAATTACCCAGACAGTGTTATATCGCTGATTCTGTGGCGTAGGTTGGGCGTTGTTCCCGACTTGCATCCTTACATTGGGTGTGGGTCATGACACATTTTTAGTGGTGGCCCATGCAGGTCGAGCTTCGTAAGTT
This sequence comes from Iris macrosiphon, assembly GCA_036927795.1. Lineage (NCBI taxonomy): Eukaryota > Viridiplantae > Streptophyta > Magnoliopsida > Asparagales > Iridaceae > Iris > Iris macrosiphon. The sequence goes on from JAYESA010000010.1 coordinate 149,671,478, forward strand.
GTACGATGTCGTGGTAGTGTGACGACTTAGTTATGATATTACGAGCCTGTGTCAAGATATAGGATATAGGCTATAGGTTGAGAATACTCAATCATATCTAGGAAAATTCTTCTGATTCATTCAACTAATCTCCTTTGATATTGATACTTGATCAATTAAACTGTCCTTTCCTTGAGTGTCTTACATCATGTGCCATATTTATTCTTTCTTTTGCTTTATCTAAGGATATCGCCTAAGACTAGATCGCAGCAGGAGAGAGCAGTTTCTGAGAGGTCTGCTACGTCCCGAGGGCCTGCACTAGTCACTTCTCCAGTGATTGGAGTGTCAGCTGCTTTCGGAGGTCCACCACCTACTCAGAGGACTATTCCAGCTATTTCTGAGGGGCTTCCATCTCCACCTTCCGTGCCAGCAGAGGCGACACGGATGTTTACACTGTTTCGTGAGATGCTCGAGGCACAGAGGGCTCAGTCTGAGGCATATCAGAGGCAGACCAACATTTTACGGTAGGGCATCGAGAGTACTCATCAGCTTGCTCGTGCCGTAGTAGAGATAGGAGTTCCGGTCCAGCAGCAGGTTGCTCCTCAGGTTGCTCAGCTTGGGCCAGACAACATTCATGACTTCAAGAAGCTAGAGCTTAGGGTCTTCAAGGGGACTAAGGGCATCATCCATACTGATGATCGCCTCGAGGACATTGAGCGTCTTATGAGGGTGTCCTATCTTTCTGAGGATCTGAAGGTTAAGACGGTAGGACTTCAACAGTTCGACGCCGCCCGCACTTGGTTTAGGAATGAGCCGATTCTTGTTGACGCAGGACAGCCTTGGAAGGTATTCAAGGACCTCTTCAAGAAGAAATTCTTCGGTCGGGCAGGCAGGCTAGACTTGGGGAGGCTGTTTGAAAGCCTCATTCAAGGGAACATGTCTGTGGAGGAGTATACTGCGGAGTTTGGCAGGTTCAGCCGATTTGTAGTGTATTTGGTGAGAGAGCCGGAGGTTTGGGCTATTCATTTTCGTGAGGGTCCAAACTGGAAAGTGAAGATCCTCATTTTGTCTTTTTATGAGACATACTCGGAGATACTTGTAGTGGCACGCAAGGTTGCGCGGGAGTTGGGTTTGAAGCCCAAGAGAGACCATGATTCTTTCTGGGGGCAAACAACAGTACAGTATTCCAAATGTCCTTATTTCCAGTCCAGGCCTTTCCAGCAGCCACAGCAGTAGCAGACTCTAACTAGGGCGCCGGTACATCAGGCACCATAATAGAAAAGATAGTTACAACAAGCTTCCTGCCAATACTGTAAGATACCCGGTCACATCTAGGAAGTTTACAGGAGGAGGCTAGGAGGTTGTTTGTATTATGGTACTGAAGGGCATCAGCTGAGGAGTGCCCTTCCAATTCTCGTCATGTAGTTCAGGGAGCAGCTTCAGCTCCGAGGGCATAGACGAGACCACCTGCAGTACAGCCGAGGGGACCGCTTCCGACACAACATCAACGTTATGTCCAGCATCAGCAGCAAGGAGGTGCACGTCAGGGACGACCGTTTGCTATGACCGTCGAGGAGGATGAGCCCACCGGAGATGTCATCACAGGTTCTTTTTTTCTTGATTCCATTCCAGCTTTAGCTTTATTTGATAGTGGTGCTTCCCATATTTTTGTATCTGTTTCTTTTGCTTTGAAGCATGGTTTGGTAGCTGAGTCTTTGCTTAGGACTTGCAAGATCATGACCGGCGGAGACATTATCCTGGTTAATAATATTTGCAAGGATCGAAGAGTTACTATAGGAGGCCGAAAGTTGAGTGCGTGTCTACTTGTAATGCCACTTTTGAGCTACGACATTGTACTCGGGATGGATTGGTTGAGTAGGGACCGTACTAGTATAGATTGTAGAGGAGATAGAGTTTTTTTTGGTCCTCCAGGAGAGCCAGAGTTCGAGTTTGCTAGAGGAGCTACAGAGCAAGGAGAAGGCATTATTTGTGGAGCTATGGTGGAAGACAAGGAGTTGCCATATCCGTTGATAGCAGAGTTCTTAGATATTTTTCCAAGGGAATTATCAGGATTGCCCCCAGATCGAGATATTGAATTCTCTATAGACTTGGTGTCAGGTGCAGAACCAATTTTCTAACATGTCTATAGAGTAAACAATAGCAAGTTGGTCGAGCTAAAGAAGCAGGTGGACGAATTACAGGATAAGGGGTTTATCAGATTGAGTTCTTCACTGTGGGGAGCCCCGGTATTGTTTGTACCGAAGAATGATGGATCGGTGCACATGTGCATTGATTACAAGACATTGAATAATCTTACAATCAAGAATAAGTACCCTTTGCCACGGATTGATGATCTGTTCGATTAGTTGAGTGGTGCCAAGGTGTTTTCCAAGATAGATTTGAGATCAGGCTACCATTAGGTAAAATTGAAGCCGGAAGACATACCGAAGACTTCTTTTCGAACTCACTATGGTCAGTACGAGTTTATGGTGATGTCGTTTGGGTTGACTAATGCACCGGTAGTATTTATGAACTTGATAAACAAGGTTTTCCATCAGTACCATGACACGTTTGTGGTGGTGTTCATCGACGACATACCCATATACTCGAAAACACCGGAGGAGCATGAGGAGCATTTACGGATTGTGTTAGATGTGCTGAGGAAGAAGAAGCTGTATGGGAAATTGTCCAAGTGTGAGTTCTTCCTGGACAAGGTAGAGTTCTTGGGGCATGTTGGGACTGGAGATGGTATTTTAGTAGATCCAAAGAAGATCGTAGCAGTAGAATCTTGGAAGACCCCGAGTTCGGTAGTAGAGATCAGGAGTTTCTTGGGATTGGCAAGCTACTACAAGAAGTTTATGCAAGATTTTTTGAGGATTGTCGAGCCGATGACCAGACTCACCAGGAAGGATGTATAGTTTATTTGGATGAAGGATTGCCAGGCTGCTTTTGAGGAATTAAAGAAGAGGTTGACGTCTGCTCCTATTTTGACATTGCCATCAGGGTCTGGAGGTTTCACTATTTATAGTGATGCATCGGAGAAAGGTTTGGGTTGTGTTCTTCAGCAGAATAGGAAAGTGATTGCCTATGCATCCAGGCAATTGTGTCCTCATGAGAAGAACTATCCTACCCATGATTTAGAGTTGGCAGCAGTCGTCTTCGCCCTGAAGTTATGAAAATACTAATTGTACGGAGAGCGTATGGAGATCTTCACAGACCACAAGAGCTTGAAGTACGTTTTCACGAAGAAGGAGTTGAACATGAGGCAGCATCGGTGGTTGGAAATATAAAAGATTTTGATATAGCTTTGCAGTATCATCCTGGAAAGCTAATATAATTGCCGATACTTTGAGTAGGTATCTGGTAGCTATGTTCTTGATGCAAGATCGATATTTGTTGGATAACTTGGAGAGCTTGGGCATTGAGGTGATAGTTACTGGTTATTCTATGCATATATAGGGATTGCAGATACATTCTGATTTGATGGACAAGATCAAGGCAGCACAATATGAGGATGTATCTCCGAGGAGCATTAGAGCTCAGGTGAGAGCAGGATTGGAGGATGATTTCACCATTGCCGAGGATAGTTCTTTGCGGCATGGAGTTAGATTGTGTGCCCTAGTGGAGAGCTGCGTGAGAAGGTATTACAGGAAGCGCATCGCTCTCTGTATTCCATATATCCATGTGCCAATAAGTTGTATCAGGATATGCGAGAGAGTGTGTAGTGGTATGGCATGAAGAGGGAAGTGGCACAGTTTGTATCCAAATGCTTAGTGTGCCAGCAGGTGAAAGCCGAGAGGCAGAGGCCAGGAGGTTTACTTCAGCCATTACCCATTCTAGAGTGGAAGTGGGAGCACATTCCTATGGATTTTGTGTCCAGACTTCCACGATTTCTAGGAGGGAAAGACGCAATTTGGGTCATCGTTGATAGGTTGACCAAGTCGGCCCACTTTTTGCCTTTTAAGGTGGGTTTGTCTACGGAGAAGCTGGCAGAGACGTATGTGAGGCAGATTGTCAGGATACATGGAGTTCCTGCCAGCATAGTCTCGGATCGAGATAGTTGTTTCACTTCTTATTTCTGGAGGAGTTTGTAGGAGAGTTTGGGCACTTAGCTCAAGTTCAGTACTGCATATCATCCCCAGACATATGTGCAGTCAGAGAGGACTATTTAGACTCTCGAGGATTTGTTGCCCACTTGTGTACTAGATTTTGGGGGTTCTTAGGAGGACCATCTCCATTTGGTAGAGTTTGCTTACAACAACAGCTACCAGACTAGTATAAAGACATCACCATTTGAAGCTCTGGATGGTAGGAGGTGTCGTACTTCCTTGTCATGGGACGATATTGGAGAGAGAGTTTTGTTTGGGCCAGAGATGGTTCTGGATGCAGCGGAGAAGGTTCAGTTGATCAGAGACAGACTTTGAGTGGCGTACGACTGACAACGGCATTGGGCCAATAGCCACCGGAGACCTTTGGAGTTTGAGGTATAGTTTAGATTTTGTTTTGTGCTTGTTATTGGTTGTTTGTTATAGATTAAGTTCTTAAGATTGTGTTTTGTTCTAGGTGGGAGGTTTGGTGTTTCTAAGGATTTTTCCGACACGAGGCACGATTTGCTTCGGTGGAGGCAGGAAGCTTAGTCCGCAATTCATCGAACCTTTTACTATTCTAGGGAGGGTCGGCGCAGTTACTTATAGACTAGACTTGCCACCTAAATTGGAGGGAGTACATAACGTGTTTTATATGTCGCAGTTGAGACGATACATGGCAGATCCTAGTCATATATTATATCACTCAGAGATAGATGTGGGCCCTACTCTTAGCTATCCAGAGCAGCCAGTTGAGATTCTGGATCGGAGAGAGAAGGTGATGAGGAACCAGACTGTTCCTTTGGTACGCGTCGCATGGAGGCATCACTCTCCGGGGGAGTCTACTTGGGAGAGAGGATGAAATGCGAGAGCGTTATCCATATTTGTTTGTTTCTTGAGGTATGTTCTTTCCTAGTTATGTTCTGTTATTTTTTTAGGGTAGTTTTTGTCTTTGAATTTTGAGGAAAAAATTATTCTAAGAAGGGTAGACTTGTCACTACCATATTTTCTAGGAAAGGGTATTTTAGTAATTTTATAATTAATTAAATATTGTGCACGATAAATAATTATTTATTGTATTATTTAAATTATTGTTAGATGTTAGTTATTTATTTTGGACTTGTGTTAGTGGACCTAACTAGTTTAGTTTAGAATCATGGACCAACATGTATTAATTGTTAAAATTTAACACATTTAGAATGCCCATTGATTAGGAGGATGATTAATTTAATTAAACCATTAGACTAGAAGCTTCCCTCCTTAATTATTTCTTCATGAGAGGCCCCAAGGGGTATAATGGATATTACATAGTATCTTGAGGAAGGGGTAGAGGGGGATGTCCTATTAAAGAAGAGGAAGAAAGTTTCTCTCTCCTCTTTTCATTTAAAAACTAGATCTAGAATTTTTTTCAACCAAATTTCTCCATTCCCATATCATTTCTCTACCAAATTTCATCCCAATTCCTTCCCAAATCATCATTGGAAACTAGTGGAGCTAGGATCGAGAAGGAAGAAGTATGGATCTACAAAGAGGAGCAAGGATCTTCAAGTTGGAGGCCAATTTTATCATATTTGGAGGTTGCATTGGTAATCCATCTCCCAATAGATAAAATTGAGTTTTTTTCCTTAATTTAGGTTCTAAATCTGAGATTTAACCATGAGAAATTAACCCATATGTATAAGCTACCCATAGAATTTGGTTTTATTTCAATTGGTCCTATAGATCAATTTGACATGTGCTTGTATGTTTGGGGCTAGTGTCGTATCCATAATTGGGTACGTGTAGGTCGTATCCCAACAATTTGGTGATACGTGTTGATTTGGGAGTTTTTCCTCCTAAACGAAACTTTGTGCATGTCATATTTTGACACGGATACGTAGATTTGTGTTTGACTCTTCGTATTGTTCATAAATAATATATTAGACTTGCTCGTGTCCTTCGGGGCACGTTTGGATGTGTGGTGGACTCGTGTCGCAAGAGTATCCTATATCTAGTGGGATACGGTCTCCATGTGTTTATGCAATTTAATTCTAGATCTATTCTAAATTATTCTTAGTCTTGGTGATGTGTATATATATAAATAAATAAATAAATAAATAAATATATATATATATATATATATATATATATATATATATATATATATATATATATATATATATATTGTTGTGTATATATATTTATGTATTAGTATGTCATAGATCTATATATCTATGTGTTATATATTGTGTAGCTAATTCTCTACATATGTATTAGTTTTTAAATATAGTAGTATATTTATATATATATACATATATATATATATATACATATATATATATATATATATATATATATATATATATATATATATATATATATATGTGTATGTATATATATATATATATATATATATATATATATATATATATATATATATATGTTGTTATATATATATACTTGTATGTATGTTATATATATATATAATTGTATAATATATATATACGTGTACGTATATGTGAAGTTATATATATATATGATACTATATATGTGTATGTTATGTTATATGTATTTATTGTGTACATATATATGTATTTAGAGGAGTGTACAGAGTTATATAAGTTGTAGTTATATATATATATATATATATATATATATATATATTATGTTATATATATAAGAGGATGATAGAGGGGACAGCAGCTTTGGTGACAGTTCAGTGTCACAAACAGCAGCAGCAATGGCAACAAACAGCAACAGCAATAGCAACAACGACAACAATAGCGACGGCAGCAGCAGCAATCATCAACAACAATAGCTTCCGCGACAGCAGCAGCAGCAGCATTAGCAATAGAAGCAGGAAACCATCGCAAAAGCAGCCGTGACAGCAACGGTATCAGCGGTATCAGCAGCTTTTCAGCGACAGCAGCAAGGGTCTTTTGCGACAGTTCTACGGTTTAGTATAGATATTATGTATTTATTTATAATAGATATATATGTATATATATGGAATTAGTATATGTATATATATTCCTAATTGGTAATTATGTTCTATTATACTATATTTGTAATAGTTAGTTGTTAGTATATAGTTTATGGGTAGTTAGTATTATATTGTAGTCTTGACAATTACCTTATGTCACACCCCAGTCCCAAAATATATGGAACCAAGCCACGTGGCATTGGCCAGCTGACACGACTCCGAAGGAAATTCCAATTTAATGGATCCTATCGAAGCGTGCTACGTTGTCCTAAAGTACTAACAAGTCTATTATGCTGATATATAGCAGGCAATGCCTAATCTCATCCGCAGAACACAATATCATAAAGACTGAAATAAAATGCTGGTAAATAAAATACAAGAGTCTGAATATCCATAATACATCGGAGATAGTCTGAATGGGGACAAACCCACTGAAATACAGAAATAGAAATAACAGTGCAGAAAGAGTAAGATAACTAGTCTACAGTATCAACTAGCTAGATATGAAAACTCTAGACCGATGTAGCTGCATACTCAATCACGGGAACACTCCTGGAAATGCCTCATAGTCCCCAATCAGGAATCCTGTCTCTACTCCTGCTCCGTAGATGGTAGGGTACAAGTGCTCGTCCGGATCTGGAAGAGAACTAGGTCCTCAGAGGGACGTAACAAGTATACAGAAATGCATGCCATAAAGTAAATACTGTGTAAACTCAAGGGTGATCTAACCAGCTAAGTGGATGCACATTGAAGACAATCCTGGTACGTATGGGTAGGTGAAAGGTATAAAGCATAGCGTCGAGCCAGAGGCTAAGTACCTGGCATTAGCTGTAAACTGAACGCCAGGAATATATGCTGACTACATCACCGATCATGATAGCGCGCAGCTAGTAACCACTGCTGGATGTATCGACAAGCATATATGCCCATAACAGGGAACCTGAGCCCATAACCGGGTAATACATAGCCCATAACCGGGTAACACTGAGGCTCACGGCCCCGCAGTTTACTCTGAAACTACGGCGACCAAATGTCTGTCCCATACGTCTACTAATTATCTTTCCAGCCCGATGTCAATGTACAAGTCGCGAATGCGACGTGGATACCTCATACTATGATGCAAGTCGCAACAGAAATAAACAACTAATCTAAATGCCGTCACACGTGCTGCTCATGCTGATGGCCAGTCGATCATGAAGCATGCGTCCCTACATGAACTTACTCTGTGACGTGTTAAGATACGTGTCAAGGCCTGGGAAGTCATATTGATAACTCTTCAACTTTAGGTGGGTCCACTAGACACTAAGTCAGACCCAAGTCCTAACGTCAACGTCTTCGTTGACTGTACCCGAGTCTTCTCGGACGCGCACAATTTAATATTGAAACAATAAAATATGCAACTAGTTAACATCTGAATTTAGACAGCATCAACAAGACAAGGTATACTTGCCTGGAACTCTGGCGTGCACAAGAAATATTCTGGAACCAGCAGTCACGGTAGCACCGTCTTGGATGCCTACGAACTGATAACAATAAATATAAAACACAAATTTACACTATGCTTAATTATCTATGTTAACATGGAGCAAGTATACATATCTAACACATATACACATGTATACTATAGATAATTATAGTAACCTATATACTTATATATACAACTGCATTTAGACATATGTACATATATACATTATACCTATATATATAAGTACCAACTCATCAATATGTAATACACATTAATTAAGTAAAAATACATAAATATAAATACTACTATACTCTAACACGTACATAAATACATATATACATATATACACTTATACATAACTATATATATATATATGCATATATATTTATAATTATATATACATAAATACATATACAAATATATACTTGTTCACACATATATATATGCATTATACACTATATACAGTATATATATACATTATACACAGTTCATACAAATACAATTATATATATATATATGTAATATATATCTAAATACATACAATACCTATATATACATAAATATAATTTTACACATATACTTACTTAATACATATATGAAATAATACACATATATATATATTATACCTATTTATATATAAATACAAGTATACATATATATTATAATATATATTTATACACATACATACATATAGATTATATAATACATATATACAGATAAAATATATATATACACATATAGGTTTATACGTTTATACACAATATATATAGAAATATATACTATATACATGTATAATTAAAATATTCTATTATATTTATATATAAACATTTATATATACAAAAATACATATATTTATACTTTAATATACAATTACATATATAATTACATATTCATATTAATATAATTAAACATATATACATACATAGATTAGACAATACATTTATACATACATGCCATAATACCCATATATATATATACATATATATTCATACTTTATAATATACAATTATACTTTTATGTAAATACATATGCAATATATATATATAAATACATATACGTATATAATACATAATTATATATATAAAATTATTTGTACACTAATATACTAAATACATAGTATATATAGATTTATACATATATATACATATCTTTATATATATAAACCAATATATATATACTATCTATTATATACTAAATATATAAAATACAGTATATATATAGAAGTATATACGTAAAATACTAAAAACAGAATACTATATATATATACATATATATATACATATATATATATATATATATATATATATATATATATATATATATATATGTGTGTGTACATATACATAATAGCTATTTAATATATGTAAAATATTAAATACAAAATACAGTACATAATACATATTGTCATGACCCGCACCCGGAAATTCGGGCACGAGTACGTGAGTACGTCCAGCCTACGCCGCAGAGTCGGCGGTAGTACGCTGTCTAGGTCAAATCCATCTAAACTAAACTAGCTCATTCACAAATAACATAAGCAAGATAATATGAGAACAAAAACTTAAGATTTGCAACTGAAATAAATATGACAACAGATTCAAATATTTTAGTACAGCAATTCAGAATGGAATCGGGGATAAACCCGATTAATAAGATAAGAAACAAAATAAAAGATAGCTACTACTAGCTATTCTGCAGCAGGGGTCTCCTGGGTGGGTTCTGGCTCCTCATAGGTATCATCAGTCCCCTCATAGGGACCATAATAAGTAGGGGCAAGATCCTCATCATCGCCTAAATCAACAGATCCAGTCAAGAAAGGAGCAAAGTACACAGTGCACAACAAGGTTAAACTTAAATATTTATGATAATTAAATTGAATATCATGTTGAGAACTGCATAAGCGAACATCAATACCTTAGAATTAATGCTGTAAACAGGAATATGAGGAAACAGAACTAAATAAAACAGGAAATGAAACTACAACAGTCAGCAAGGAATATAACATGACCAGAAACTATCTGTGTGAACTTGTGTTTGTTTTTAGAATACATAGTTGGCATGTAGGGGTTTATGAGGCTAATCCGGCCGTCATAAACGGCTATTAAATAGGGAAAATCGAGATCTGGCTGAGGTACAATCGCGTACCAACAGCTATTAAACAGGGCAGGGAAAAGGGTAAACTACATGCCTTCTAGTATTCTCCCACCCGACATGAAAACAAGACATGAACTCCAAATATTCAAGACATGAATCCAGCATTTCTAACACTAGGGGTAATCATCAAGGGTACTAGTAAAACAGGGAATTAATTATCATAATATAAAGATTTAACTTGAAGTGCAGGTACTTGCCTGATGTTCGGATCTGATTAATTTGGTTCTTGGGGAAAATTTCCAGAGATGAGTCCAAAAGCTGAAATAGACATTACCATCATGCTCAGAAGATGTCAAATAGCTAGAAACGCCTGTCCTTGGGTCCATTTTGGAGACAAGGGCAAAAACGGCAGTTTCGGGTCAAAACAGGGTCCACCGGTGGGCCCGCTTTACACCGAAAAACGTGTCCGGGTCAACGGTCTCCAAAATCACCAAACTTAGTGTCAACAGGTCAGGAACGCTGATACGAAGCCAACAGAACTTCCAGATTTGGATTCCGATGAGCCGAACACAAAATCGCCCGTCGAGCGGGGCCTGTGGGGCCCACGACATGCGATTTCGTCAACGTTCTCAGAAACGAACCAAACTTGACCCACAAGACCAGCGTATCGCTATGAGTCCGATGGCGTAAGTTTTGTCTCGATCTGACGAGTGTACAAAAAGTTAGGGCGAATTGTTGAAAAGTCAGGTACGGGGCGATGTCCGCGGATACGCGTTGATTCCGGTGTGCACGCACACCCGAATCAGCTTCCATGAAATCTCATACGTCCGTATCGACGACGTGCACGTATCTGTGAAGACCGCACGCGACCAAGTCATCCCGTTTGACGGGGCGCACTCAGTTCCGGGGTGAAACGGGGTCTAGTTTTTTTCCTGTTTTTGGATCGCGGTGTGCGATCACCACAGGACGCGATGCCCCGAACAATTTATCCGGGCACCGAGAGGGTCATACAGGCTTCCCAACGCAATTTACGGAATTGAAAACGGAGATACAGGGTGCAAGATACGAGTACCTGAACCGGGCTCTTCGAAAAAGGGAAATCTTGTGTCCGTGTCGTGTCCGACACGACACGAGGAATTGGGGAAAAAGTTAGGGTTTCTGATTTCCAGCGACGGCCGGCCGGCGGAGGGCTGAGCGGCTTGCTGGGGGCCAAGGGCTGTCGGCCAGGTGCTGGGCGGCGCCGGCGAGGGCGGCACGGCGCCGGAGGCGGCGGATACGCTGGCTGCGGGGTTGTCGTGCTCGAGCACGATCTCCGGCGGCTGGGCTGGGGTCGTCGGCTGGAGGCGAGGGGTTGCAGCGGCGAGGTCGGGGAGCCAGGCGGCGGGGTCGGCCGGCGTCGAGGCGGCTCGGGCGGTCGACGGTGGTGGAGGTCGAGGCTGACGGTGGCGAGGGTGGGGGCTGCGGGGGTTTTTATAGGGTAGAGGGTGGCCGGGTGAGGCGGGGGAAGCGGCGGCCGGTGTGGAGGTGCGCGGAGCGGGCGGGGGAACGTGGCCGGCGTGGCGCGGCGGCCGCGGGAGGCGGCGGCGGACGCGGAGCAGCGCGGGTCAGGCGGTCGTGGGGGGTGCTGGGGAGACCGGGTCGGCGGGCGGACGGGTCGGGTTCGGGCAGACCCGACCCGACCCGGTAAAGGAAGCGGGTTGGGCTGCTGGGCTGGGCCGGATCAGGCCCAATGGGCCAGAAAAAGAAAAAAATAAAAAGAAAAAGAAAATAATAGAAATAATAATAATAATAATAATAATAATAATAATAATAATAATAATAATAATAATAATAATAATAATAATAAATATAATTAATTAATTAATAAAATAGTTTTTAGGCATTTAAAAATGGGTCTGAGGCCCAGAAAAATCCAGAAAAAATTACCCTAAGTCCAGTTTTCCATTTTACACCCAAAAATGTTATTTCCATGATATTTTAATATTATTTATTAACAATTAAAAATTATTTAATAATTAAGAACCTTGATTTTAATTACAGAAAATTCCCAGAAAATTCCAGAAAATAGGGAAAAATCCAAGATTTAATAATTTGAAAATTCAGGGGGTTTACACATATACACATAGGTTTAATATATATTAAAATACACAAAATACAGTGTATTTATACAGAATACTATATTTATACAGAAAAATATATATATATATATATACTAACAGAATACTATATGTATATATTCATGTATATATACAATGCAGTCTAAAATACACTACGTATTTATACTATACTCGTATATGTATACGTACAGGGGCATAGGAGGGGTCGAAGGGGATCTGCCGGACCGATCGTCGGCGGCTGGGGTGGCCGGACGGAGCTCCGGCGTCACGCGGGGGGGGGGGGGGTCTGCTCAGCAGCAGCGGGTCTGGGGTCTTGGCGCTGCGGAGGCGAGCACGGGTGGCTGAGGCGTCGATCGGCGACGAGGCTCGGCGGGGAGGAAGGGGACTGGCCGGGGAAGAGGGGGGCTGAGTTGGGCTGTCGGCGGTGCAGTGGTGGCGGAGCACAAGGCGGTGGGGTGGTCGGCTGGGTATGTTGGAGGGGGCAGCTCGGGTTGGTGTGGTCGGCTGGGGGGAGCTGCTCCGGCGACTTGGCGACGGGTGGCGGTGGTGGCAGGTGGGGGACGGTCCGGCCAAGGTGGTCGGGTGGCTATTGGGGTGGCCGGAGGCGGTGGTTGGCCGGGAGGAGGGGTCGGGTGGTGAGAGGTTGGGGTAGAGCTCGGTTTGGTGAGTTTTGGAAAATAGGGTTTAGGTAGGGTTTCTAGGTTTGTGTGCAATATAAATGATGTAAGTTGGTGTATATTTAGGAGAGAGAGTGGGGGCTGTCTAGGGATTAGGGCTGGCTGGACCTATTTTTTTGGGGAGTGGGGTTGTCCATCAAGATGAGTTGAGGGCTAGGAATGGGCCATTTCAAATGTAGGGCCAAGATGTGCTCTACATAAAGTAAGGCAAGTACATAGGAATGGGGGAAAAATAAATGCATACGGTTAGGCATGACATTCTTTTCTCCATGATGGTTTGGGCCAATGAGAGGGGGATACCTCATTGCAATTTTATAATTAGGCCCCTGAACAATTTGGTATTTGCACAATATCTGGAATTGGGGATTTAATGTAACCAAACACCATATTTGGTGTTCCTTATTGGACTAGGGTGGTGTATGGTATTTTGTATGAGGCTTGTGGGTGTGGATGTGGGTTTGGATTGGAGTTGGGTCTAATTCAAATGAGGTTAGGTCACCACGTTAATTAATTCATAATTAATTACACCGGTGTTTCGATTTTAATTTAAATAAAATCTGGGAGTCTAAATTTGGTTGGACAAGGGTCATTAGTGTGATAGGCTCAGGGTACAATATTGTCATGATCTGGGTTGGTCAAAACGGGTTGAGGTTGGGTCTCAATTTCGATTGGAACGGACAACGAACGTAATTACACAATTTAATTAATTTGCGTACGGACGTTTGTAACAACTTTTGTGCGACTAAAATTAGGCACAAAAATCAGCATTCGGGGTTTGCCCAAGGTTCATTATGATAGGTTAGTATGTCTAGGCCAAGGGTATGTAATTTGTTTCAGGGTAACAGCTAGTGTAGTGTCCTAAATATCGGGACAATAGTAAGGCGTCCTAAGTAATAAAAATCATTGCACAGATATTTAATACTATGTAAAAAAATAAAATTAGGTCCAAAATAACCCTAATCTCTTTATCTAAATTAATAAAAATAATTTTTTGGTCGAGGGGGTTTACAATCTACCCAACTTATAAGAATTTTGTCCTCAAAATTAGAATAACACATAATAAGCTATAAATCATCAAGTAATGCTATGGACATACCTAGAGTTGGTGTTTGTACTATCTCCCGGGCTCTATCGCTATACTGGGAACACTCCTGAGCTTGATGTTGGGTTAGGCCGCACCTCAAGCACTATCCTAGTCTTCTTCTGCAATCCTTCTGGACATGTCCCTTCTTTCTGCAAAAGTGACACGTTGGTAGCTCTCTCTGCTGATACGGCACAATCTTCTGTTGCGTCTGCGCTCCTGGATGATGAATCGGTCCTCCTGCTCCGGGCTGAGCTCTGGTATGTGCAGTGGTGTTGGAATGTCTCGATCCTCTGCTAATAGCCTCCTGGATCCTGGCCTCTGACAGAACTTTCTCGTATGAGATCCTCGCCTGAGTAGTAGTGTACCTCTGTAACTCGAAAGAGAGGCCATGGTGGAATCTCCTGGCCTTCTCCAGGTCGTTGGGTATCAGGACGGCACCAAATCGGTTGAGCCTACTAAACTCCGCGTCGTAGGCATCTACGGACAGATTTCCTTGCTCCAGGTGCAGGAACTGGGAGTACAGGGCGTTCCTCACCGTAGCTGGGAAATACTTCGTATTGAAGTGTTCCAGAAATTCCTCCCAAGTCTGTATCCTGTCGATGCTGCGCTCCATAGAATCCCACCAGTGATGGGCATTGCCTGTGAGTTGGGCCCTCACTGCGGTCATCCAGAGGTCGGGGTGTAGTTGCGAACCCTCCAATAGTATCTCAGTGTTAGAGACCCAGTCTGAGATCTCTTCTGCAGTCTCCTTGCCTGAGAAGGTTCTCGGTTCCATCTGGCGGAAGCCTCGTACAGTGCCCACTGGCTGGACAGGTGCAGGTACTGGTGCTGCTGCTTGGGCAGGTGCCCTCTCTAGTACTGCCATCAGGCCCTGTCTCAGGGTCTCCGTCTGCTGCCATTGGGCCTGCATCATCATCTGGAAGAACTGCATCATCTGGGATTGTCCCTCCGCTGGTGGCATCTGGGGTGAAAATGGTGGAGGAGGTGGTAGTGGCTCCTCTGGCTGTCTCCTTGGTGTCTCTTCGGGTGCTGGCCTCTCGAATTGCGGTATTGGTGTCGCCCTCGAGGTCTGTCCCTCGAAGTACTGCCTCGGGATCGTCTGCGATGTCTGGCCCTCTGGCTGCTGCGTCCCTTTATCGGGAGAGACCTGATGCCAGTCGATCATCGGGGCCTGGGGAATCACCTGTGCCTGTGGTTAAGGCTGCTCTCCAGGTGGTCCCTGGGATGTCTTCTCCCTCAATGCGGGGGCTGATGGTACTATGGCACCAAGTATCTCGCGTCTGCTTCGTAGGTTCATCTTGCTGTAAGAGATAAAACTTCATTAAAAGAGAACAGAATAACAAGCAGGATGCAGATATTTAATTTAATCAAATGTGAAGGAGGTTCAAAGGCGGAAAGTGGATAAGATCTACTAATTTCTATCCTATTGCAGGCTCGCTGGGCATGTTACCATACCACAAGCGATTATCATGACCTGTATGGGCCACCACTAAAACCATGTCACGCCCAGTCCTAAAATATATGGAACCAGGCCACGTGGCATTGGCCAGCTGACACGACTCCGAAGGATATCCCAATTTAATGGATCCTATCGAAGCGTGCTACGCTGTCCTAAAGTACTAACAAGTCTATTATGCTGATATATAGCAGACAATGCCTAATCTCATCCGCAGAACACAATATCATAAAGACGGAAATAAAATGCTGGTAAATAAAATATAAGAGTCTGAATATCCATAATACATCGGAGATAGTCTGAATGGGGACAAACCCACTGAAATACAGAAATGGAAATAACAGTGCAGAAAGAGTAAGATAACTAGTCTAGAGTATCAACTAGCTAGATATGAAAACTCTAGACCGATGTAGCTGCGTACTCAATCACGAGAACTCTCCTGGAAATGCCTCGTAGTCCTCAATCAGGAATCTTGTCTCTACTTCTGCTCCGTAGATGGTAGGGTACAAGTGCTCATCCGGATCTGAAAGAGAACCAGGTCCTCAGAGGGACGTAACAAGTATACAGAAATGCATGCCATAAAGTAAATATTGTGTAAACTCAAGGGTGATCTAACCAGCTAAGTAGATGCACATTGAAGACAATCCTGGTACGTATGGGTAGGTGAAACGTATAAAGCATAGCGTCGAGCCAGAGGCTAAGTACCTGGCATTAGCTGTAAACTGAACGCCAGGAATATATGCTGACTACATCACCGATCATGATAGCGCGTAGCTAGTAACCACTGCTGGATGTATCGACAAGCATATATGCCCATAACAGGGAACCTGAGCCCATAACCGGGTAACACATAGCCCATAACCGGGTAACACTGAGGCTCATGGCCCCGCAGTTTACTCTAAAACTACGGCGACCAAATGCCTGTCCCATACGCCTACTAATTGTCTTTCCCGCCCGATGTCAATGTACAAGTCACGAATGCGACGTGGACACCTCATACTATGATGCAAGTCGCTACAGAAATAAACAACTACGCTAAATTCCGTCACACGTGCTGCTCATGCTGATGGCCAGTCAATCATGAAGTACGTGTCCCTACATGAACTCACTCTGTGACGTGTTAAGATACGTGTCAAGGCCTGGGAAGTCATATTGATAACTCCTCAATTTTAGGTGGGTCCACTAGACACTAAGTCAGACACAAGTCCTAACGTCAACGCCTTCATTGACAGCACCCGAGTCTTCTCGGACGCGCACAGTTTAATATTGAAACAATAAAATATGCAACTAGTTAATATCTGAATTTAGACAGCATCAACAAGGCAAGTTATACTTGCCTAGAACTCTGACGTGTACAAGAAATGTTCCGGAACCAGCAGTCACGGTAGCATCGTCTTGGACGAACAGATAACAATAAATATAAAACACTAATTTACACTATGCTTAATTATCTATGTTAAAATGGAGCAGGTATACATATCTAACACATATACACCTGTATACTATAGATAATTGTAGTAACCTATATACTTATATATACAACTGTATTTAGACATATGTACATATATACATTATACTTATATATATAAGTACCAACTCATCAATATGTAATACACATTAATTAGTAAAAATACATAAATATAAATACCACTATACTCTAACACGTACATAAATACATATATACATATATACACTTATACATAACTACATATATATATGCATATACATTTATAATTATATATACACATATATATATACATAAATACATATACAAATATATACTTGTTCACATATATATATATGCATTATACACTATATACAGTATATATATACCATATATATACATTATACACAGTTCATACAAATATAATTATATATATATATATATATGTAATATATATCTAAATACATACAATACCTATATATACATAAATACAATTTTACACATATACTTACTTAATACATATATGAAATAATACACATATATATATATATATTATAAATATTTATATATAAATACAAGTATACATATATTCATACATATATATTATAATATATATTTATACACATACATACATATTGATTATATAATACATATATACACATAAAATATATATATACACATATAGGTTTATACGTTTATACACAATATATATAGAAATATATACTATATACATGTATAATTAAAATATTCTATTATATTTATATATAAACATTTATATATACATAAATACATATATTTATACTTTAATATACAATTACATATATAATTACATATTCACATTAATACAATTAAACATATATACATACATAGATTATACAATACATTTATACATACATGCCATAATACCCATATATATATATATATATATATATATATACATATATATTCATACTTTATAATATACAATTATACATTTATGTAAATACATATACATTTAAATACATATGCAATATATATATATATAAATACATATACGTATATAATACATAATTATATACATAAAATTATTTGTACACTAATATACTAAATACATAGTATATATAGATTTATACATATATATACATATCTTTATATATATAAACTAATATATATATACTATCTATTATATACTAAATATACAAAATATAGTGTATATATAAAAGTATATACGTAAAATACTAAAAATAGAATACTATATATATATACATATATAAATATATATATATATATATATATATATATATATATATATATATATATATATATATATATATATATATATATATATATGTATGTATGTATGTGTACATATACATAATAGCTATTTAATATATGTAAAATATTAAATACAAAATACAGTACATAATACATATACACATAGCTTTAATATATATTAAAATACACAAAATACAGTGTATTTATACAGAATACTACATTTATACAGAAAAATACACATATATATACTAACAGAATACTATATGTATATATTCATGTATATATACAATGCAGTCTAAAATACACTACGTATTTATACTATACTCGTATATGTATACGTACAGGGGCGTAGGAGGGGTCGAGGGGGATCTGCCGGACCGGTTGTCGGCGGCTGGGGTGGCCGGACGGAGCTCCGGCGTCGCGCGGGGGGGGGGGGGGGGTCGGCTCAGCAGCAGCGGGTCTGGGGTCTTGGCGCTGCGGAGGCGAGCACGGGTGGCTGAGGCATCGATCGGCGGCGAGGCTCGGCGGGGAGGAAGGGGACTGGCTGGGGAAGAGGGGGGCTGGGTTGGGCGGTCGGCGGTGCAGTGGTGGCAGAGCACAAGGCGGTGGGGTGGTCGGCTGGGTATGCTGGAGGGGGCAGCTCGGTTGGTGTGGTCGGCTGGGGGGAGCTGCTCCGGCGACTAGGCGGCGGGTGGCGGTGGTGGTAGGTGGGGGACGGTCCGGCGAAGGTGGTCGGGTGGCTATAGGGGTGGCCCGAGGCGGTGGTTGGCCGGGAGGAGTGGTCGGGTGGTGAGGGGTTGGGGTAGAGCTCGGTTTGGTGAGTTTTGGAAAATAGGGTTTAGGTAGGGTTTCTAGGTTTGTGTGCAATGTAAATGATGTAAGTTGGTGTATAAGTAGGAGAGAGAGTGGGGGGGGCTGCCTAGGGATTAGGGCCGACTGGACCTATTTTTTTGGGGAGTGGGGTTGTCCATCAAGATGAGTGGAGGGCTAGGAATGGGCCATTTCAAATGTAGGGCCAAGATGTGCTCTACATAAAGTAAGTCAAGTACATAGGAATGGGGGGAAAATAAATGCATACGGTTAGGCATGACATTCTTTTCTCCATGATGGTTTGGGCCAATGAGAGGGGGACACCTCATTGCAATTTTGCAATTAGGCCCCTGAACAATTTGGTATTTGCACAATATCTGGAATTGGGGATTTAATGTAACCAAACACCATGTTTGGTGTTCCTCATTGGACTAGGGTGGTGTATGATGTTTTGTATGAGGCTTGTGGGTGTGGATGTGGGTTTGGATTGGAGTTGGGTCTAATTCAAATGAGGTTAGATCACCACGTTAATTAATTCATAATTAATTGCACCGGTGTTTCTATTTTAATTTAAATAAAATCCAGGAGTCTAAATTTGGTTGGACAAGGGTCATTAGTGTGGTAGGCTCAGGGTATAATATTTTCATGATCTGGGTTGGTCAAAACGGGTTGAGGTTGGATCTCAATTTCGATTGGAACGGACAACGAACGTAATTACACAATTTAATTAATTTGCGTAAGGACGTTTGTAACGACTTTTGTGCGACTAAAATTAGGCACAAAAATCAGCATCCGGGGTTTGCCCAAGGTTCATTATGATAGGTTAGTATGTCTAGGCCAAGGGTATGTAATTTGTTTTAGGGTAACAGCTAGTGTAGTATCCTAAATATCGGGACAATGGTAAGGCATCCTAAGTAATAAAAATCATTGCACAGATATTTAATACTATGTAAAAAAAATTAAATTAGGTCCAAAATAACCCTAATCTCTTTATCTAAATTAATAAAAATAAATTTTTAGTCGAGGGGGTTTACACCTTGAGATACCAAGATAAGTATCAAGGTATTTGGGGATACCCAAGGTATTGGGTTTGGTTATCAAGTTTGAGATTTAGTGTTGCGATACCAAGTTGGTTCAAAACCAAGGTATCCATTTAGCATTTGTAATTAGAATTTTATATATTTAATATTGTTGATATGTATATGTGATGCTTTATCTTTTATTTTACGTATCCTGAGATACGATATCCTAGTATTCTAAGATGTAGCTAGTATGACCTAGATTCTTAGTGTTTGAACCCAATATCTTTGAAATAGACTCATGAAACCTAGAAATAGGTAGTTTGACATAGTTGACCATAGTTTGACCAATTTGACTTAGAGTTGACCTAGTTTGACTTTTGACTTAGAAATGGCTTGTTGACCTAGAAGTTGACTAGTTTAACTTAATTTTTATTTCGAAACCTTGAATTAATATTATATTCCATATTTAGGTCTTTGAGGTACCGTATCAGACATCTGTAAGACTATTCTTTGGACTTCGGATGAGTACATTATCTGATAGTTTCTCATTTATGATACCCTCTATGTTCATTGTATCTAGTGTAGATATCTTTGTTCTCTTGATACGATGGTTACACGGATTGGTATATCTGGATCTCGTCATGAGATATTATTCCTTGGTATTTGGTGTATCTTGTGCAAGCCTTGTTTTATTAATTATCTTGTACATGTACAGACACTGATTCTTGGGAAGACTAGCTATCCTCTTGGGGAATCCTGTGCCATAGTGTACTATGGTTGGATCTATTATACCAGTCGAGGGTGGGGAGTATTTTAGTGTAGATATATGATCATACCCTCCTTGTATCAAGTCTTGCCCTTGAATAGTATTAATCATACACCGCACGTATAATTAGCCAGGCCATAAATCTTGTATCATGTTCCCAAGCCGATCACATGTTAAAGCTAGTACTCACACACTTAGTCATTAGTATTTTTGTTCATTGTGATATTGTTCATTATTGTATTTATTCCAGTATTTTCTTATTGTATATCTCTTGTATCTATTGTGCATCTTGTATATTCACATCTATTTACTGTTACATAGTCTTTATCATTGATTAGAACTGTTGTTAGAGATGTACTCTGCTCCTTTCCTGATTGAATATAATTTTTCCAGATGACACTGAGGAGTGGTATCCTACACATTATGGACCTCAGGATGTTGTGGGCTTAGAGTCAGAGATCTGGCTAAGGAGGGACTTATCCCGACTGAGACAGATGACCCGGGACTTGTAGTTTCTTAGTATTCTTTTGTACTGGATTTGTCTCCAGCTTATTTATTTAGTATTCTTTCAGACTCATTGATGTTATCATTTTAGAATCATGAGTTGTATATGACTATTCTATTTTTTATCATATTCGTGCTCGTTCCATCTTAGATCTGTGATTGAGTATATTGTTATTGTTGGTGGTTCATTATATTGCTAGATAGATTACCCAGACAACATTCTACCGCCGATTCTACGGCATAGGCTGGGCGTAGTTCTCGACTTACATCCCTATATCGGATGTGGGTCGTGACAGAAATTTTGAGATTGACACTTGTTGTGTGTGTCAATTGGTCCTATAGATCAATTTGGCATCTGCTTGTATATTTGGGGCTAGTGTTGTGTCCATAATTGGGTATGTGTAGGTCGTATCCCAACAATTTGGTGATACATGTTCATTTGGGAGGTTTTTCTCTGACACGGAACTTTGTGCATGTCATATTTTGACATGGACACGTAGATTTATTTTTGACTCTTATTATTGTTCATAAATAATATATTAGACTTGCTCGTATCCTTCAGGGTACGTTTGGATGTGTGGTGGACTCGTGTCACAAGCGTATCCTAGATCTAGTGAGATACGGGTGTGATACGCTCCATGTGTTTGTGCAATTTATTTCTAGATCTACTTTTCCATTATTTTTTTAGTCATTATAATATGTAAATTATATGCATGTGTGTATATATATATATTGCTATGTATATATATATATATAATTAAGTGTTAATGTATCATATATCTATATACATATGTGTTATATATATATGTAGCTCTTCTTCTACATATGTAATAACTATTAATTATAGTAGTATATATATAAATATAGTAGTGTATATATGTATATGTTATGTGTATATATATATATAAATATATATATATTTTTTGTTATATATATACTTATATGTTATGTTATATATATATATATATATATATATATATATATATATATATATATATATATATATATATTTATGTTACTATAATATGTGTATGCTATACTATATATATGTATTATTGTGGATATATATATAGTAGTGTATATATGTATATGTTATGTGTATATATATATATATAAATATATATATATATGTTGTTATATATATACTTATATGTTATGTTATATATATATATATATATATATATATATATATATTTATGTTACTATAATATGTGTATGCTATACTATATATATGTATTATTGTGGATATATATATATATATATATATATATATATTTTTATATATATATTTATATATATATTTATATATATATATATATAATATATATATATAAGTATATATATTTATGTGTTATATATAAGAGAGAGTGGGAGCATCAGATTTAATGACAACAGTACCAGCATATAGCAACAGCAACAGTATTTCAGCGACAGCAGCACCAGTAGCATTGGCGATAGCAGCAGCTTCAGCGACGGCAGCAGTTCAATAACAACAATAACAACAGCCTTATGCGACAGCAGCAGCTGCAGTATTAGCGACAGCAGCAGAAACCGTAGCAACAACAGCAGTAACAACAGCTGTATCAGCAGCATTAGCGATGGCAACAACAGTCTTTGGCGACAGTTTTGCAGTATAGAGTATATATATATAATTATTATAGCTATTTAATATATGTATGCTATTAGTATATATGTATATATTTCCTAATTGGTATTTATGCTTTAGTATACTATATTTGTAATAGTTAGTTGTTAGCATATGGGTAGTTAGTATATATATGAAGTTTTGGCAATTACCTTGAGATACCAAAGTAAGTATCAAGGTATTTGGGGATACCCAAGGTATTGGGTTGGGTATCAAGATTGAGGTTTAGTTGTGCGATACCGAGTTGGTTCAAAACCAAAGTATCCATTTAATATTTATAATTAGGATTTATGTATTTAATATCGTTTGATATTCATATGTTTTATCTATTGTTTGCGTATCCTGAGATACGGTATCCTAGTATCCTAAGATGTAGCTTGTATGACCTAGATTCATAGTGTATGAACCCAACATCTTTGAGATAGACTCATGTAACCTAGAAATAGGTAGTTTAACATTTGTTGGTATTAACCTAGTTTGACTGGTTTGACTTAGAGTTGACCTAGTTTGACTGGTTTGACTTAGAGTTGACCTAGTTTGACTTTATGACTTAGAGATGGCTTGTTGACATAAAAGTTGACTAGTTTAACTTATTTTCTTTCCAAAACCATGTATTGATATTATATTCCATATCTAGGTCTTCGAGGTACCGTATCAGACATATATAAGACTATTTATTGGACTTCAGGCGAGTACATTCTCTGATAGTTTCTTATTTATGATATTCTCTATGTTCATTGTATCTAGTGTAGATATCCATATTTCTTGACACGATGGTTACACGGATTGGTATATCCGGATCTCGGCATGAGATGTTATTACTTGATATATGGTGTATCTTATGCAAGTCTTGTTTCATTGATTATCTTGTACATGTACAGACACTGATTCTCGGGGAGACTTGCTAACTTCCTAGAGAATCCCGTGCCATACCATACCATGGTTGGATCCACTATACCAGTCGGGAGTGGAGAGTATTTTAGTATAGATATGTGATCATACCCTTCTTGTGCATGTCTTGTTTTCCTGTGAGTGTTGGTCATACACCGTATGACTAACCAGGCCATTATTCATGTATAAGTTTTTTGTACTAGTTTCCAAGCCGATCACATGTTAAAGCTAGTACTCACTCACTTAGTCATTAGTATTCTTATTCATTATCATATTGTTCATTATTGTATCAATTTCTAGTATTTCCTTATTGTTTATCTCTTGTATCTATTGTGTATCTCATATATTCACAACTATTTATTGTTACATAGTTTTTATTATTGATTAGAACTGCTGTTAGATATGTACTCTGCTTCTTTCCTGACTGGATATAATTTTCCTAGATAATACTGAGGAGTGGTACCCTACACATTATGGACCTCAGGATATTATGGGCTTAGAGTCAGAGACCCTGGCTCAGGAGAGACTTATCCCGACTGAGACAGATGACCCGGGACTTGTAGCTTTTTAGTATTCTTTGTACTAGATTTGTCTCCAGCTTATTTGTTGGTATTCTTTCAGACTTATTGATGTTTTTATTTTAGACTCATGAGTTATATGCGACTATTTTATTCTTTATCATATTCGTGCTCATTTCCATCTTAGATCTGTGATTGAGTATATTGTTATTGTTGGTGGTTCATTATATTGCTAGATAGATTATCCACACAACGTTCTACCGTTGATTCTGCGGCGTAGGCTGGGCGTTATTCCCGACTTGCCTCCCTACATCGGGTGTGAGTCATGATACGTTTTTAGTGGTGGCCCATGCAGGTCTCTTCGAGGTCGCAATTAGTACGATTCATAGTGGTGCTCTTGTTTGAGTGCTATTACGAGCCTGTTTCAGAACATAGGATATAGGCTATAGGCTGAGAATACTCAATCTCATCTAGGAAAATTCTTTTCATTCATTCAACTATTCTTCCATGATATTGATACTTGATCTTTTAACTGTCCTTTCCTTAAGTGTGTTACATCATGTGCCATATTAATTTTTTCTTTTGCTTTGTCTCAGGATGCCGCCTAAGACTAGATCGCAGCAGGGGAGAGCAGCTTCTGAGAGGTCTGTGACATCCCGAGGGCCTACACTAGTCACTTCTTCGGTGATTGGAGTGTCAGCTGCTTTCAAAGGTCCACTACCAACTCAGAGGTCTTTGCCAGCTGTATCTGTGGGGCTTCTACCTCCACCTTCCGTGCCAGCAGAGGCGACACAGATGTTTATATTGTTTCGTGAGATGCTCGAGACACAGAGGGCTCAGGCATAGGCACATCTGAGGCAGACCGACGTTTTACGACAGGGCATCGAGAGTGCTTATCAGCTTGTTTGTGCCGTAGTAGAGATAGGAGTTCCGGTCCAATAGCAGGTTGCCCCTCAGGTTGCTTAGTTTCGGCTAGGCAACATTCAGGACTTCAAGAAGCTGGAGCCTAGGGTCTTCAAGGGGACGGAGGGCATCGTCTATACTGATGATTGGTTCAAAGACATTGAGCGTCTTATAAGGGTATCCCGTCTTTCTGAAGATCTGAAGGTTGAGGCGGTAGGACTTCAACTATTCGACGTCGCCTGCACTTGGTTCAGGAATGAGCCCATTCTTATTGACGTAGGACAGTCTTGGGAGGTGTTCAAGGACCTCTTCAAGAAGAAGTTCTTCGTTCGGGCAGACAGGCTAGACTTGGGGTGGCAGTTTGATATCCTCATTCAGGAGAGCATGTCTATGGAGGAGTACGCTGCAGAGCTCGGCAGGCTAAGCCAATTTGCTGAGTATTTAGTGAGAGAGCTAGAGATTCAGGCTATTCATTTCTGTGAGGGTCTAAACTGGGAAGTGAAGATCCTCATTCTTTCTTTTTATGAGACATTCTCGAAGATACTTGCGGAGGCACGCAAGGTTGAGCGAGAGTTGGGTTTGAAACCCAAGAGAGACCGTAATTCTTTTCTGCGGACCAACAGCAGTACAATATCTGCCAAACGTCCTCATTTCTAGTCCAGGCCTTTCCAGTAAACGCAGTAGCACCAGACTCCAGCTAGGGCGCCTTTTTACTAGACACCACAACAACAGAGATAGTTACAGCAATCTTCCTGCTACTTCTGCAAGAAGCCCAGCCACATTTGGGAAGTTTGTAGGAAGAGGTTGGGAGTTTGTTTGTATTATGGTACTAAAGGGCATCAGATTAGAGAGTGTCCTCGTCATGCAGTTCAGGGAGCAGCTTCAGCTTCGAGGGCACAGACAAGACCACCTGTAGTACTGCCGAGGGGACTGCTTTCGACCCAGCAGCAGCATTATGTCCAGCATCAGTAGCAGGGAGGTACACTTCAGGGACGAGCATTTGCTATGACTGTCGAGGAGGACGAGCCTACCGGAGATGTCATCGCAGATTCTGTTCTTCTTGTTTCCATTCCAGCTTTAGTATTGTTTGATAGTGGTACTTTCCATTATTTTGTATCTGTTTCTTTTGCTCTGAAGCATGGTTTGGTAGCTGAGTCTTTTCTTAGGACTTGCAAGATCATGACCAGGGGAGGCATTATCCTGGTTAATAATATTTGCAAGGATCGAAGAGTTACTCTAGGAGGCCGGGAGTTGAGTGTGTGTCTACTTGTAATGCCACTTTTGAGCTATGATATTGTACTCGGGATGGATTGGTTGAGTAGGCACCGTGCTAGTATAGATTGTAGAGGAGGTAGAGTTTTATTTGGTCCACAAGGAGAGCCAAAGTTTGAGTTTGCTAGAGGAGCTATAGAGTAGGGAGAATGCATTATTTGTGGAGCTATGATGGAAGACAAGGAGTTGCCGCATCCGTTGATAGTAGAGTTCTTGGATGTGTTTCCTGAGGAATTGACAAGATTGCTGCCAGATCGAGATATTGAATTCTCTATAGACTTGGTGCCAAGTGTAGAACCAATTTTGTAAAATGTCTATAGAGTAAACAACAGCGAACTGGTCGAGCTAAAGAAACAGGTGGGCGAATTATAGGATAAGGGGTTTATCAGATTGAGTTCTTCACCGTGGGGAGCCCCGGTATTGTTTGTACCGAAGAAGGATGGATCGGTGCACATGTGCATTGATTACAGGGCATTAAATAATCTTACTTTCAAGAATAAGTACCCTTTGCCACGGATTGATGATCTGTTCGATTAGTTGAGTGGTGCCAAGTATTTTTCCAGATAGATTTGAGATCAGGCTACCACCAGGTGAAAGTGAAGCCGGAAGACATACCGAAGACTGCTTTTCAAACTCACTATGGTCAGTACGAGTTTATGGTGATGCCATTTAGGTTGGCTAATACATCAGTAGTATTTATGAACTTGATAAACAAGGTATTCCATCAGTACCTTGACAAGTTCGTGGTGGTGTTCATCGACGACATACTCATATACTCGAAGACACCGGAGGAGCATGAGGAGCATTTGCGGATTGTGTTGGATGTGCTAAGGAAGGAGAAGCTGTATGGAAAGTTGTCCAAGTGTGAGTTCTTCCTGGACAAGGTGGAGTTCTTGGGGTATGTTGTGACTGGAGATGGTATTTCAGTAGATCCGAAGAAGATCGTAGGAGTGGAATCTTGAAAGACCCCGAGTTCGGTAGCAGAGATCAGGAGTTTCTTGGGATTGGCAGGCTACGACAGAAAGTTTATGCAAGATTTTTCAAGGATTGTCTAGCTGATGACCAGACTCACCAGGAACGATGTAGAGTTTATTTGGACGGAGTATTGACATGCTGCTTTTGATGAATTAAAGAAGAGGTTGACGTCTGCTCCTATTTTGACGTTGTCATCAGGGTCTGGAGGTTTTACTATTTTTAGTGATGCATCAGGAAAAGGTTTGGGTTGTATTCTTCAGCAGAATGGGAAAGTGATTGCCTATGCATCCAGGCAATTGCGTCCCCATGAAAAGAATTATCTTACCCATGATTTGGAGTTGGCAGCAGTTATCTTTGCCCTGAAGTTATGGAAATATTATTTGTACGGAGAGTGTATGAAGATCTTCACAGACCACAAGAGCTTGAAGAACGTTTTCACGCAGAAGGAATTAAATATGAGGCAGCATCGGTGGTTGGAACTGATGAAGGATTTTGATATATCTTTGCAGTATCATTATGGGAAAGCTAATGTAGTTGCCAATGCTTTGAGCAGGTATCCAGTAGCTATGTTCTTGACGCAGGATTGATATTTGTTGGACGACTTAGACAGCTTGGGCATCAAGGTGATAGTTCCTGATTGTGGATGTAGCGGAGAAGGTTCAGTTGATCAGAGACAGACTTCGAGTGGCGCAAGACAGACAGCGGCATTGGGCCGATAGCTACCGAAGACCTTTGGAGTTTGAGGTATAGTTTTAGATTTTTATTTTATGCTTGATATTGGTTATTTATTATAGATTAAGTTCTTAAGGTAGTATTTTGTTCTAGGTGGGTGGTTTGCTATTTCTGAGGATTTCTCCGACGTGAGGCACAATTCGCTTCGGTGGAGGTGGGAAGCTTAGTCCGCGATTCATCGGACCTTTCACTATTCTAGAAAGGGTCGGTGTAGTTGCTTATAGACTAGACTTGTCACCTGCATTGGAGGGAGTGCATAACGTGTTTCACGTGTCATAGTTGAGACGGTACGTGGCAGATCCTAGTCACGTGTTGGATCCTTCGGAGATAGAGGTGGGCCCTACTCTTAGCTATCCAGAGCAGCCAGTTTAGATTCTGGATCGGAGAGAGAAGGTGCTGAGGAACCAGACTATTCCTTTGGTATGCTTCGCATGGAGGCATCACTCTCCGGGGGAGTCTACCTGGGAGAGAGAGGATGAAATACGAGAGCGTTACCCATATTTGTTTGTGCCTTAAGGTATGTTCTTTCATAATTTTGTTCTTTTCATTGTTATGTTATGTTATTTTCTGGGGGTAGTTTTTATCTTTGAATTTCGTGAACGAAATTATTTTAAGGAGGGTAGACTTGTCACTACCATATTTTTTAGGAAAGGGTATTTTAGTAATTTTATAATTAATTAAATATTGTGGATATTAAATAATTAATTGTTGTATTATTTAATTATTGTTAGATGTTAGTTATTTGTTTTAGACTTGTATTAATGGACCTAACTAGTTTAGTTAGACTCATGGACCAACATGTATTAATTGTTAGAATTGAGCCCAACTAGAAAGCCCATTGATTAGGAGGATAATTAATTTAATTAAACCAATGGACTAGAAGCTTTCCTCCTTAATTATTTTCTTATGAGAGGCCCCAAGGGGTATAATGGATATTACATAGTGACTTGAGGAAGGGGTAAGGGGGGCCTGCCTATATGAGAAGGGGGGAAAGTTTCTTTCTCCTCTTTTTATTTGAAAACTAGATCTAGAATTTTTCTCAACCAAATTCCTTCATTCCCACATCATTTTCTGTCACGCCCAGTCCGAAAAATACGTAGGACTAGGACACGTAAGCATGCCAGCCGCATGAATAGGGCAACTCTAATATATGGAAACCAAACCCATACGTATGTTGTAATATGAATATCAAATCCACAAGTGGTATAAATCTATCACAAGTCACAGGGAATAATCTAAATCTCATTCACAAAAATCAAATATAGATAAATAACCAGTATCTATGAAACTAGATCTCAATAAGAAGTATCTAAGGATGATAGTTGGATGGAAACAAATCTACTACCAACTTGAATAGAAAAGTACAACACAATAAACACAATATAAGAATACCAGCTCATAATTACGGGCTCGAAGAGAATACATCCTCGAAACATATGTAACCATCCGAATCTGCGCTCCTGTGAATACTCAAGAACAGATACACCTGGAAGGGCCAGGTCCTCAGAGGGATATAACAAGATACATAAAAGCATGCCAATAAAGTACTGAAATAAATATTCAATGGGGTTGCCTAACCATCTAAGTGAATGCAGTTAAGAACAAATTTCCCTACAAGTGAGCTATCTGGCTGAAAACTGGGATTGGCATGGTTCTCTCGGAGATCCAGGGGCCTAAAAGGCACCTCTTCTTTTGAACGTCGGAGGCCCGCCTGATAATATATAATATATAGTGGTCATCACCATCCGTATCTCCAGCGGAGAATCCAGGCGCACAATAGAAAAGTACAAAGGAGCTCAAATGCGGTACTTGTTGTTCTCCCTACCCCATGCTCTAAGCATGTCACATCCATGACACAATTTGGTTCATAGCCTATTCTTAGTACCCTAGCCCAATCCTGCAACCAAACAAGGACAAGGATGGGACCACCGTACTATAATAGGCTCTATCCATAGACCTCTAATAACTGTTAAAGTCTTTTAGTATACAAAATTTCTATTAGCAGTTATCCCTAACGCACGGCCCATACTTACAGGAGGCCAGACCTATCACGCAGTCCGTGATCTATATGAGACTCACACTCGTGTAATAACTGTATCACGGCCAATGAACCTAATGATGCTACATGATAATGGGGTAGTCTCATAAACAAGGTCAATGCAAATACATAAATAAAAATTTATCGCGACGACACCGTCGCTGCATTTTATATAACAGTTAAAATATATGAACTAAAGACAGAAAATAAAGATGCATGTAATATATGAAATATGAATAATAGTACAATGGCAAGGTATACTTTTTTGCTCTGAAAAAGGATGAAGTCGCAATTCAAGGCGTCGTCCGATCTACCCGTCACATAAATTAAACAAGTTAGGTTACAAAAGTGGGTGAATAGGTTCCTCCATTTTAATCAAATTTTTTATTTCTGAATAAATAACCTAAAATAGTATTTTAATCTTATTATAATCTGATTTTATTGTTAAACTCTAATTTTGGTCCAAAGAAAGTCAACTTCACGGATTTGTGATCCGTGGCACACAAATCGAGGCAATCCGTTAACCAAAAAGTCAACCAACTCAAATCTTGGATTTGTGTGTGGAATTCTATAGATTTTAATGCTACATGAATACTGGAATCGACAGTTTCATAAAATCATAAGTCGGTAAAGAGTTATGTCCACAAGGGAGCACAGATGATAGTTTTCGGTGGTTTCCTATTTACATCTACATTGCATCACAAGTCGGTAAAGAGTTATGTTTCATAAAATCACAAGTCGGTAAAGAGTTATGTCCACAAAGGAGCGCAGATGATAGTTTTCGGCGGTTTTCTATTTACGTCTACGTTGCACAAATTTTACAGTAGAATAAAGTTGTACTTTAAATTCTAGAAAAATACTTTTCTATAAGTTTATCATATCATATTTCCAAAACTTCAAACGGCTCGTAATTCCGAGTTCGGGATCTCCCAAAATCTCAAAAATACCAAAATACGTCTGATTTCAGATAACTGGCACTTTTAGAATTTTTTGAAAAACTAGGTTCTGAAATTATTAAAATAATTTATATAGTCATAAAATTAACCTTGATATGGTTCTAACAAAAAAAACTAGAGCATGTTTGGAATCCGGAGGTAAGAGATATCGTCTTTTTAAGTCGTCATAACTACTAGAAAATAAGGCTGAATTTATGACAAATTTTGACTATTTTTGGACGAAAAAGAGAGGGGTTTGGGGATGAAAAATATGAAAGATGAGTTTATTTCATAAGTCTAATAGGTATTTATGATGGATAAGATTGTTTAATTGAATAAGACTAGGATTGACTAATTTGGATATGATTAGGATCAGTTTAAATAAGTATAGGATATGCATGAAGTTGATTTCCTAGTAGGCTCAGGATTTGAATTAATTTAAAAAATAGAGTTTGAGGTTATCTCAATAATTTATAATCTTAAATAGAATTAAAGATAATACAAATAATTTATATATAATCTTATTAATATCTATTAACACTAAATTAGCATCTATCTAATATTAATACTATATATATCCAAATAAATCCTAAATAATTTCAAAATCTAAATAAATTTCTTAAAATTCTAAATAAATTACAGAAAAATATAATAAAATATTTTAACCTAAAATAAATATTTGGTAGGAACAATATGCAAGTATGGTCTCATAGTAAATCATGAAAGTCCTAGAAATTTAGGTTCCCTATGTTTTAATTACCTAAAAATTCTAAAAAAATCTCCAAAAATCTAAAATAGCCTAAAAATGTTTCTAAATAAATATTTATATAAGTAAATATACAAAAAAAATTATTTTCTAATTAACTAAGAGAATACTCTAAAAAAATTCAATATCTATAATAAATATAATAATATAAAATATAAAATATACACAAAATAACTATTTTGGTGAGGGAGTTTACATTTTCCTACCAAATTTTATCCTAATTCCTTTCCAAATCACCATTGGAGACTAGTGGAGCAAGGATCTAGAAGGAAAAAGCAAGGATCTATAAAGTGGAGCAAGGATCTACAAGTTGGAGGCCAATTTCATCATATTTGGAGGTTGCATTAGGAATCCATCTCCCAATAGGTACAATTAATTTTTTTTTCTTAATTTAGGTTCTAAATCTGAGATTTAACCATGAGAAATTAACCCATATGCATAGGCTACCCATAAGATTTGGTTTTGAGTTCATAGGAGGCCTATTGAAAAAGTTATCGTACTTTTTGTGTCAATTTTGGAAGAATTTCGAGATTGACACTTGTTGTGTGTGTCAATTGGTCCTATAGATCAATTTATCATGTGCTTGTGTGTTTGCAGCTAGTGTTGTGTCCATAATTGTGTACGTGTAGGTCGTATCCCAATAATTTGGTGATACGTGTTGATTTGGGGCTTTTCCCTCCGACACGGGACTTTGTGCATATCATATTTTGACACGGACACGTAGATTTGTGTTTGACTCTTCGTATTGTTCATAAATAATATATTAGACTTGTTCGTGCCCTTCGGAGTATGTTTGGATGTGTGGTGGACCCGTGTTGCAAGCGTATCCTAGATCTAGTGGGATACGGGTGTGATACGCTCTATGTGTTTGTGCAATTTATTTCTAGATCAACTTTTCCATTGTTTTTTTAGTCATTATAATATGTAAATTATATGCATGTGTATATATATATATTGCTATGTATATATATATATTTAAGTGTTAGTGTATCATATATCTATCTATCTATCTATCTATCTATATATATATATATATATATATATATATATATATATATATATATATTCTTCTTCTAAATATGTAATAACTATTAATTATAGTAGTATATAAATAAATATAGTAGTGTATATATGTATATGTTATATATATATATATATATATATATATATATATATATATATATATATATATATATATGTATATATATATATATATATACATATATATATATATATATTCTTCTTCTAAATATGTAATAACTATTAATTATAGTAGTATATAAATAAATATAGTAGTGTATATATGTATATGTTATATATATATATATATATATATATATATATATATATATATATATATATGTATATATATATATACATACATATATATATATATATATATATATATATATATATATATATATATATATATATATATTTATGTGTTATATATTAGAGAGAGAGGGTGCAGCAGATTTAGCGGCAACAGCAGCAGCATATAGCAACAGCATCAGCGTTTGAGCGACAGCAGCAGCATTGGCGACAGTAGTAGCTTCAGCGACGGTAGCAGTTCAGCAACAGCAACAGCAACAGCAGCAGCCTTCAGCGACAGCAGCAACAATAGCAATATTAGCGACAACAGCAGGAACCGTAGCAACAACAATAGTAACAGCAACCGTAACAACAGCATTAGCGACGGCAACAGCAGTCTTTGGGGACAGTTTTACGGTATAGAGTATATATATGTAATTATTACATCTATTTAATATATGTATGCTATTAGTATATGTGTATATATTTCCTAATTGGTATTTATGCTTTAGTATACTATATTTGTAATAGTTAGTTGTTAGCATATGGGTAGTCAGTATATATATAAAGTTTGGCAGTTACCTCGAGATACCAAGGTAAGTATCAAGGTATTTGGGGATACCCAAGGTATTGGGTTGGGTATCAAGATTGAGGTTTAGTTTTGCGATACCGAGTTGGTTCAAAACTAAAGTATCCATTTAATATTTATAATTAGGATTTATGTATTTAATATTGTTTGATATGCATATGTTTTATCTATTGTTTGCGTGTCCTGAGATACGGTATCCTAGTATCCTAAGATGTAGCTTGTATTACCTAGATTCGTAGTGTATGAACCCAACATCTTTGAGATAGACTCATGTAACCTAGAAATAGGTAGTTTGACATAGTTTGACCTAGTTTGACTGGTTTGACTTTGAGTTGACCTAGTATGACTTTTGACTTAGAGATGGCTTATTGACCTAAAAGTTGACTATTTTAACTTATTTTCTTTCTGAAACCTTGTATTGGAAAGAAACCTTGTATTGATGTTATATTCTATATCTAGGTCTTCGAGGCACCGTATCAGACATCTGTGAGACTATTTATTCGATTTCAGGCGAGTACATTCTCTGATAGTTTCTCATTTATGTTATCCTGTATGTTCATTGTATCTAGTGTAGATATCTATATTTCTTGACACGATAGTTATGTCACGCCCCGATCTCCCGCAGGCAAATCGGCTGTTCCCGCTAGGCAAGAATCACCGCGCCAGCGCTCCCGCGGAACGAAACCTTTGACCCATCCGGGCGTGATGCCGCACGAGCGTTAGCCACGTCCATGCAAGGCCGTGGTTCGTTGGCTGGAGGTAAGAGTTCTAAGCCACAGAGTCGCACAGATTGTCCGAGTGCAGCAGAATCATGAACGCATAGGCGATCGGTAACAGGTTCACTGAGTCGACAATATAGCGAAAGCATTTGAATAACACAAGTTGAGGTAAAACAAGCTCTCTTTATTCATATTGAAATAAGTATTACAGGCGGCGTATAGCCGAGATTACAAGTCGCTCGAGCTCTCTCTGAAACATAAAAGCGTGCCAAGTGGCTACATTTATGGATGATATACAGGAAATATTTAGGCGATATTCAGGCGATATTCAGGCGATGTTCAGGCGATGTTCCAATGTTATGTCTTATATATGTGCTTCAGTTCCAGACGTAGCGTTCTAAGACTTCTGAGTTGAACTCTACGCCTTAGCACACACGAAGGAGGCATCTGTACCGAACGAGGTTCTCCGTACCCTACAAGCAATCTGGTGGGTTATCAGTACATGAATGCACTGGTGGGGAGGCTACTCGCCCACTCGACAAATCCAAACACGTAATATATGTTTCGTGCACCAACTATTAAGTTGTCTTTCTAGTTGCCTTAGGATCAGTTTTATGCAAACATTGAATAGCCTAATCCGTGTGGCAGTGCGCCGTACGACATGAGAGGAAACACGGCGAGACTTACCAACTTACTATTTGTCCTTCCCTGTCCAAGGCAAATCAAGTTAATTCAAGCACAAACACGTATAAGCATTCAGGAGGCATAGCATATGCAAGCACAAGTGTTTCAGTGCGAGATCACGTGTTGGGTGCACGGGTTACTCAGATTTCTTAGGTGGTTTGCATAAGATGTTCAAGTACTCTTTATGCACAAGTGTTGTTATACCATGATCGTTCAGGTGTTCAGTTATTCTCGATGCTATGTATTGACTCACATGCGGATAGCCTCTAAGCGAGGATGACTTATCTATATGAATATGAGGTCACTGGCACGGCGCCATAATGGACTGTCTAGTCTCAGTACGGAATGTCGTGCGACGCATAGATCAGGACTCCCAGGGGCATTCCGTCCTATAGCAGGCGACTATCACGAGTTCCGTCCGGATCGGATCGGTGCCGGTGCCCCAGCGATCGTCCGTGGAACTAAACCTTGTTTCTAAGTTGTCCTGTAACCATGCAAGTCTCTAATCATCAGGTTCTGGTCAGGTACAGGAACAAGTTCAAGGCAGGATATATATATATATGGAACAAGTTACATGGAACAAGTTCAAGTCAGGATACATATATATATATATATGTAACTTGTTGAGGCAGGATCAGGATTACTCTAAATGTTGAGTATCAACTACAATGAGCCATTTATTCAGTACAGGACAGTATTGTTCTTGGATCACAGAATTGGTGCAAGTTCTCTGGTTCAGGAATTGCCTTAGCGACCTAACGGTCCCAGATACATTCAGGTTTATTCATGCACGGAATAACTATCAGGTAGTCTTCCGAGGAGAACCTAAATGAATGCATGACAAGCAAAGTGTTTTACGGTCTGGGCTTAGTTATGCAGCAAGCCTTGAAACTAGGCAATACATAAAAGCAGGCAAGCATGCACTTGTATAACTTAAGCATTCAAGTTCGCTCGGGCCCGAAGGTAAGCCGAGCGAAACCGTAAAGGGGCTTCCCGAGCGATATGATCTAGGGTCGTGCAGTGTAGGGAGTGAATAGTGCACTACTGAATATACATATGTGTCGTTCTACTCGGGGCATAGCGGGTCCAGTTGCACGAGACAAGCATGCGAGGGTCTGAATATATAAGCAATATTTCATTTTCATGTTCTAGCATAAGCAATACAAGTTGGGATTATTCCCTTAGCTAGGTGCATTGTATTCTTATTAGCATGCAGGGGGTGATTCACCTAGCGACTAGCATGTATCATTCCGTATTTTATGTGTGCTGGCTAAGCAAAGACAAGTTCACCATAGCCACCCACCTTAGCAATGATCCACCTCGGTCGAGTGATACTGCGAGCGAGCCTCTGAAAGCCTAAGCCGAACTCCTGTAGGGACCAAGTCTGGATATCCTTGCCTTAAAAGAGTATTTCTCGCCTGAGCAGAGCGGGTCGGGATGTTTGCACTTTTGCCATTTGAATCGGCAGTCCGCTTTAGCGGAATAGGGTATTACATTATCTACTACTCAGAAAAAGTCTCGTCCTCGAGACTTCCTGAGGGCAAGCCATACTATCGAAATTTTGAATCTAGCCCAAGCGTAGCTATTGGTACCATTAGATCCATTGGAATCCCCTACTCGATGCTTACGTCGTGTTGTGTGTATACTGAGTCAGTCTCATTTGCGCCTTAGCGCAGGACATGTTGCTTAACACGAGGTATGTTTCAATCAATCTTGGTAGCGATCTAAGGTTGAGGCAAACTTATACAAGTCGTTATGCTTGTTCTGGAGGATTTTTACTTGCACTAGCATTTGAGATCAGCATATCGCATGTCTGGATCGTGCACATATTCGAAGCGTCCCTCAAACACATGCATGTCAACCAACTTAGCGATAGCGAAGTCTTAGCACTTGAGTTTCACATTTCTTAAGTCTTGGATCGTGCACATATTCGAAGTGTCCCTCAAACACATGCAGTCAACCAAACTTAGGGATAGTGAAATCGGACAAGCTACTTGCAAAAATTTCAAGGGTTCAATCTGATTCCATATAAACCACAAGGATACTTCCAACAGGGTCAATCAAATCTGATTTCCATATCATTTCCATTTCAACCAAGTATTTGCACTACCATTAAATACGATCAATCTGATACCGACTAATGTCCATCAATTCGGCTCAACTTAGCATATGTTATCGTTCCCAAGTCTAACCCTAAGTCTTGCTGCCCCAGTTGTGATGCTTTATACAAGCAATATGGTAAAGTCGGTAGCACAGGTTCATTCACTCAGCATAGGGTCATCTGCCTAATCACTAGGTCAGCTCACAAGGTCATAGGTACACGTTCAAGCATATTGTGATTCATCGTACAAATTTGTCGCACGATGCTCGCCCCAATTCCTAGGGTCAAACCATTGTTCATTTACACGGAGTATTCTACCCAAGCTCGTTTTACTCAAATTTTTAAACATCGAGCACAGATTTACCTACTCTTATTAATACGTTCGTTTGCACGGGCGACGAGTCCGTTCAATAAAATCCAATATATATCCAAGTTGCAGGACAAGCCTAGTGGTTTGCATATTCTATCTCCTCAATTATATTTTGATAGAATTATATCTATTCCAAGCCTTGTCCACCAAGCCAAGATTCAATTCTAAACCTTAGATTATTTTTCCAAGTCGTTCAACCTGATTCGCGTATTCGTTCACAAAAACCATCAAACATGATTTATTTTAGGTTCAAGGCTAACTAATCCATTGAAACATTTTCAATCACTTGCATTCCAAATTCGTCTTATCGTGTTGAGCCAGAAGTCAAGACGATCCATAAGTTGCCACACCTTGATCTCCCGCAAGTTCGATCATCCATATTGGACGTGAGATCATCACGTCAATGCTCCCGCTGGATAATCGTCCTAATCCGGCCGTGACGCATGTGTGGCATAGAGTTATGCTCGTACAAGACAAGAACGTTTAAATGTTATGGCTATCTTCGACATGATCGAGACACCTTATCCTTTAACCTTTAACTCCATCCAACTGTATATCCACCAAGTCAAATTCGTTTATGTAGTGATTATAGTTCGTCTTGCAAAATCATCCAAATTCAATGCTATCGTTCGATATTTCTGCAGTCTACTTTTTGGCATTCCTCGATAACCAAGTTCAAATATTCAAGCCTAAGTCTTACTTTTCTGACATGTTCCATATATCGAGTTCGTTCTTCCAAACTCCAAGCAAGATCTGTTATCGTTTATATCAATCCTACAAGCCTAATATTTCCTTTGCTCGTATCGATCGATGCTATCTTCCAATTATCGATACCAAGTCAAATTTATATTTTGAAGCCAAATATTCATTTTCGGGTTAACTTGTTTGAGCGATAATTTATTCACGTTCTATCCGTTTGTGTAAATCCAAAACCGCTCGCACGATTCTCCAATTTCCAACAAGTTTTCCTTAACCAAAATATTGGTTTCCATTTTCAAGAGTTTCTATTCGATATAAGCCTTATCATTTATTCAAGTTATTCTCAATATCGTTCAGTCTGAATATAGCATGGGTTATGGATCGTTTGGACATTTCTAAATGACCCATCCACCACTCGAAATCGAGTTATTCCATCAAATTCTTAATCGGTGCTCGCATTATCGTTAGCTTATTCACCATCTCGTTCCACAAATTCTATTACGATACTCAAGTTCGCCTGATAAAATCAAATCTTATTACATATATTCAAGATTGATAACCATCCAAGCAACTATATTTGATTGCGTCTTCCTACAAGAATTTATCGTTCGAGCTATTTTTTTCATAACCAAGCATGATTCTTAATATTCACCTAAGCGATAAATCCAATAAAGTCTATCGATTTGCAGCTCTAAGTCTGACTTGTATTATTCCTGAATGATATCCAACTCTCGTTTTATAACTGGCTTGCACCAAAGGGTCTTAGTGCACGATGTTGTACACAACTTAGCCGAAAGACTGAGTGCATAGCTAATCGTTCGGGCAATATTCGTTTTCGTACTAAACAGTTGGGTAAACATGTATAGGCATTTCGGGTTGCACATAATGCACTAGTATAGCACGAAACTAATCCCATAAGGACTAGCACAGGATGGCACAAAGACCCTTGCAACACAATTTCATACAGGCAATCATACCATTCAAATGCAACTCTTTGAAAGTATTTAGACTTATTGTTTGGAACATCCCATTAAGGCATTGAGAGAGTGTATGCACATAACCCACGAACGAGCTTTCAAAATAGAGATATTTAAAATAAAGTCCAAAGACGTATAAGCCAGGCTCTGATACCAATCTGTCACGCCCCGATCTCCCGCAGGCAAATCGGTCATTCCCGCTAGGCGAGAAACACCGCGCCAGTGCTCCCGCGGAACGATCGCTTTGACCCATCCGGGCGTGATGCCGTACGAACGTTAGCCACGCCCGTGCAAGGCCGTGGTTCATTGGCTGGCGGTAAGAGTTCTAAGCCACAGAGTCGCACAGATTATCCGAGTGCAGCGGAATCATGAACACATAGGCGATCGGTAACAGGTTCACTAAGTCGACAATATAGCGGAAGCATTTGAATAACACAAGTTAAGATAAAACAAGCTCTCTTTATTCATATTGAAATAAGTATTACAGGTGGCGTATAGCCGAGATTACAAGTCGCTCGAGCTCTCTCTGAAATATAAAAGCGTGCCAAGTGGCTACATTTATGGATGATATACAAGAAATGTTCAGGCAATGTTCAGGCAATGTTCAGGCGATGTTCTAACATTATGTCTTATATATGTGATTCAGTTTCGAACATAGCGTTTTAAGGCTTCTGAGTTGAACTCCACGCCTTAGCACACACAAAGGAGGCATCCGCACCGAACGAGGTTCTCCGCACCCTGCAAGCAATCTGGTGGATTATCAGTACATGAATGCACTGGTGGAGAGGCTACTCGTTCGCTCGACAAATCCAAACACGTAATATATGTTCCGTGCACCAACTATTAAGTTGTCTTTCTAGTTGCCTTAGGATCAGTTTCATGCAAACATTGAATAGCCTAATCCGTGTGGCAGTGCGCCATACAACATGAGAAAAAACACGACGAGACTTACCAACTTACCATTTGTCCTTTCCTGTCCAAGGTAAATCAAGTTAATTCAAGCACAAACACGTATAAGCATTCAGGAGACATAGAATATGCAAGCACAAGTGTTTCAGTGCGAGATCACGTATTGGGTGCACGGGTTACTCATATTTCTCAGGTGGTTTGCATAAGATGTTCAAGTACTCTTTATGCACAAGTGTTGTTATACCATGATTGTTCAGGTGTTCATTTATTCTCGATGCTATGCATTGACTCGCATGCGGATAGCCGCTAAGCGAGAATGACTTAT
Organism: Iris macrosiphon; assembly: GCA_036927795.1. Taxonomy (NCBI): domain Eukaryota; kingdom Viridiplantae; phylum Streptophyta; class Magnoliopsida; order Asparagales; family Iridaceae; genus Iris; species Iris macrosiphon. Next base: position 149,712,553 of record JAYESA010000010.1, read on the forward strand.
CTATATGAACATGAGGTCACTGGCACGGTGCCTTAATGGACTGTCTAGTCTCAGTACGAAATATCGTGCAACGTATAGATCAGGATGTCCCAGGGCATTCCGTCCTATAACAGGCGACTATCACGAGTTTCGTCCGGATCGGATCGGTGCCGGTGCCCCAGCGATCGTCCGTGGAACTAAACCTTGTTTCCAAGTTGTCTTGTGACCATGCAAGTCTCTAATCATCAGGTTCTGGTCAGGTACAGGAACAAGTTCAAGGCAGGATATATATATATATGGAATAAGTTACATGGAACAAGTTCAAGTCAGGATATATATATATATATATGTAACTTATTGAGGCAGGATCAGGATTACTCTAAATGTTGAGTATCGACTCTAATGAGCCGTTTATTCAGTACAGGATAGTATTGTTCTTGGATCACAGAATTGGTGCAAGTTCCCTGGTTCGGGAATTGCCTTAGCGACCTAACGGTCCCAGATACATTCAGGTTTATTCATGCACGGAACAACTATCAGGTAGTCTTCCGAGGAGAACCTAAATGAATGCATGACAAGCAAAGTGTTTCATGGTTTGGAAATAGTTATATAGCAAGCATTGAAACTAAGCAATACATAAAATTAGGCAAGCATGCACTTGTATAACTTAAGCACTCAAGTTCGCTCGGGCCCGAAGGTAAGCCGAGCAAAACCGTAAAGGGGCTTCCCGAGCGACATGATCTAGGATCGTGCAGTATAGGGAGTGAACAGTGCACTACTGAATATACATATGTATCGTTCTACTCGGGGCGTAGCGGGTCCAGTTGCACGAGGCAAGGTAGCATGCGAGGGTCTGAATATATAAGCAATGTTTCATTTCCATTTTCTAGCATAAGCAATACAAGTTAGGATTATACCCTTAGCTAGGTGCGTTGTATTCTTATTAGCATGCAGGGTGTGATTCACCTAGCTACTAGCATGTATCATTCCATATTTTATGTGTGCTGGCTAAGCAAAGGCAAGTTTACCGTAGCCACCCACCTTAGCGATGATCCGCCTCGGTCGAGTGATACTGCGAACGAGACTCTGAAAGCCTAAGCCGAACTCCTGTAGGGACCAAGTCTTGATATCCTTGCCTCAAAAGAGTATTTCTCGCCTGAGCAGAGCGAGTCGAGACATTTGCACTTTTGCCGTTTGAATCGGCAGTCCGGTTGAGCGGAACGGAGTATTACAGGTTACACGGATTGGTATATCCAGATCTCGTCATGAGATATTATTCCTTGATATATGGTGTATCTTGTGCAAGTCTTGTTTCATTGATTATCTTGTACATATACAGATACTAATTCTCGGGAAGACTTGCTACCTTCCTAGAGAATCCTGTGCCATAGTATACCATGGTTGGATCCACTACGCCAGTCGGGATGGAAAGTATTTTAGTGTAGATATGTGATCATACCCTTCTTGTGCATGTCTTGTTTTTCTGTGAGCGTTGGTCATACACCGCACGTATGACTAAGCAGGCCATTATTCCTGTGGAAGTTTTCTTATATAAATTTCCAAGCTGATCACATGTTAAAGCTAGTACTCACTCACTTAGTCATTAGTATTATTGTTCATTGTCATATTATTCATTATTGTATCTATTTTTAGTATTTTCTTATTGTATATCTCTTGTATCTATTGTGCATCTCGTATATTCATATCTATTTACTGTTACATAGTTTTTATCTTTGATTAGAACTGCAGTTAGAGATGTACTATGCTCCTTTTCTGACTGAATATATTTTTCTTAGATGACACTATGGAGTGGTACCCTACACATTATGGACCTTAGGATATTGTGGGCTTAGAGTCAGAGACCCTGGCTCAGGAGGGACTTATCCCGATTGAGACAGATGACCCGGGACTTGTAGCTTCTTAGTATTCTTTGTACTTGATTTGTCTTCAGCTTGTTTGTTAGTATTCTTTCAGACTCATTGATGTTATTATTTTAGACTCATGAGTTGTATGTGACTATTCTATTCTTTATCATATTCGTGCTCATTTCCATCTTAGTTCTGTGATTGAGTATATTATTATTGCTGGTGGTTCATTATATTGCTAGATAGATTACCCAGACAGTGTTCTACCATCGATTTTGCGGCGTAGGCTGGACGTTGTTCCAGATTTGCATCCCTACATTGGGTGCGGGTCATGATAGCTAATAAGAATATAATGCACATAGCCAAGAGAATAAGCCCATCTTGTATTGCTTGCTTAAAACATGAAAATAAAACTTGGTATAATGTTGGTTCCTCGCTCTATCCCTTAGACCCGTGCTAGCGTAATTGCTTATATTTGCAAGTATGGCTTTGCCGCATATTTTTCTTAAAATTATATTCGTACTGTTCCAATGCTTAGTTGCTTTACATAATCGCTATGCTTATCTCGTAAGATTCATGCCACGATCCTGAAACACTATCTTGTCTTGCATTCATTTAGTTTAGCTAGAAGACTATCAAATAATCGTTCTAGGCAAGTATGAACCTGAAAGTATTCGGGACCGTTGGGTCGCCAAGGCATTTCCTGAACTAGGGGATTGCATAAAGTCAAGTAAAGCAAGAATCACATATCGTGGAACAATGCTCGTTCAGAACAAGAATTAAGAATTATTATGTCGTGTCGTGAATCCCGTGAATCTGGAAGACCCAAGTCTTGCATATCGCGGATAACTTGTGTACAAGGTATATTCAATCTGTTCATGTGGACGGTTTTTGGGGTAATGGGGCCGATCCGATCTGGACAGAACATCGTGTTAGTCTTCGTGCTCGGGCATGATGGCATGTAGCACCTCGTGTAACTTTGGTTGCAAGCCATTCTCGCTCAAAGACTAAGTAGTCTCGTGTTCAGACAAGATGACATATGATGCCTCGTGTTCTTTGAGTCGCATATTGTCACGCCCCAATCTCCCGCAAGCTCGATAGTCCCCGCTGAACGTGAATTACCACGTTTACAGCTCTCCCGCAGGACAATCGTTCTCATCGGGACGTGATGCCGTACGAGCCTGGAGTTGCGCTCGTACAAGGCGATATTGTCAAACACCAAATGTTATCATAGAAACAACCAAGTTGCAGCGGAAGTCAAGTATTGTGTACCAAGCACATAATCAGAGTATACGCAGCGAAGCTCACGATAGGGTCCAAATGAGATGCCCCGAGTCAATGCCACAAAGGCGATGCCACGGAGACGATGAAATAACTCTTGCTCTTTCTCTAGCCCACAAAGGTACTTACAGTTCATACATCATGTCCCGTATATCCAAGCAGCGCCACTACGTCTGTGTACCTGAAATATTGCCCACAAACGTGGGTCAGTACACAACCGTACTGGTGAGCGGGATAACCCACTCGCCTAAGCCGACACTAAGTAAAATAGTGAATGCAAACAGTTATATGGTGATCTTTCTAGTTGAATCCTAGATTCATTTCATGGCATATGAATGACATGTTAAGGAAAACAGTAAAGCAGTTAAAGCATGCTAGCATTCATTCTCAAACCAAACGACAAGCAGTTAAATATACAGCCGACCCGTCTAACTCAATGTCATCGCTTGCACGATAACATATCGAACCATCAGTCTCGCCTCAATATCCATCCAAAACCAAAGTTTATATATCCCACTCTCGAGTGCACACTCTTGCCGAGACAAGGTGGCCGCGCCTACACGATGCACAAACCAACCAAAGAAAAGCAAGCCAATACTATTCTTATATGAAGTCACTGGCCAAAGGCCATAAAGGACGTTGATCGGACAGATCAATGCGGTTCTATTCGAAACAGCGCTAAGTAGCTAACCCACCTGAATCGCATCCAACCGCTGGCACCGCGCCCAAGACGCGTTACCCAGTTGTCTCCTCCATGGCCGAACGGTCCCGGTGCCCCGGAGCACTCGTTCGAGGAAACCAAACCCTGTGCCACTCAGGTTGTCCGTGACTATGCAGACACGTAGGTATGACGAGAGGATCGAACGTTCTCGCCCCACCAAGCGATCCTAGACTCGTTCCACCAATAATCCAACCAACACATCCATAACCATTCTTCCAACATGTCCTTCCAAGAACCCAAATCTCGACCTCAAAACATAGCCCGAGGCATCAAAATATCAAGTGTTTCATAGGCACGAAGCCTCTTCTCAACACAATCCAAATTGGTGCAACACCTATGCTCGAAGCAAACCCATGGCACAATGCCGTTTCAGTGGCACAATATCATATTCGTGGCACGATGCCCCATCAAACGACATAACGCCCTCGCCGATACAGTTGTTCGGTTTCGAACCACAACTGCCTGCTTTGCAAGACAAAGCATCCTTGTGATACACGCGCACGGATGCACGTTCGCTCGCCCGAATTCCCAATATTCCCATTGCCTCAATGCATCATTCCAACTTGTATATTTCCAACCGTCCAAGCATAATCCCAAGTAATCCAACCGATCGCCTCAAATGAATAATCCAGCTATCGTATCCAACTATCCAACGCGTAAACCATTCAAGCCACAATCCTACCAAGCCCACGACGCACACTCTATGCACGCCTCAGTGTAGTGCTTCCCGATGTTTCAGCCCAAGTGTTCAAGCCTTTTACGTGTTTTCCATATTATTAGGCATGAAGGAGTAGAGGAGAAGGGAAAGAGCCCACTCACAATGTTCGAATCCGTTAGGCATCCTGTCCTGCCGATACGGCCAATCCCTTGAACCCGTGGTCCGATGCAAGCGCGATCTACTCAACTGGTATGACCGTGCGAGCAGGCCGTGCTCTACAAATCATCCGACCGATCGGACCAAGGAAGATGGCATTATCATTCCAACTCAGCTATCTCAGTACTGCTCTGAACGAACACCTGATTTCCATCAAACCCGCTAGCCATCTACACATGAAACAACTCAATCAATACTTATTCCCAAAATCCAACAAATCAAATGGAACCAGCATTTGTTTCATTCAATCTGACTCAGCGTAACGCACCGTACGGTTGCGGGGCGTTACATAATATACCACTTAGAATACGGTTCGTCCACGAACCGTGCTGGTACTCATTCCTATCACATGCCACAATCCAATTCCATGGATCTGCTCTATGCAACTCACATTATCCTGATCCAGACTCAGCATCTCGCTCTGTTGAATGCTCGTACAAATTCTATATTCCCACATCCTCCTTGCAGCTCAATACGAATTCCTCGTATCGCTTAGTTTTGGATCGATACACATATTTAAGGCGTCCCTAAAATACATGTATTTCAGCCGAGCTTTGCGATAGCGAATTTGGATAAGTTACAAGGGTATCTTTATGTCCGAGGCATCCATTTGCTTTACTCCCAATTGAACCAAACCTGATTTCCATTCCAACATATTCGCTTGAGCACTATTTTCAATATGATGATTTTCCACCGATCAATCAGTCCGAGTTCCAACTCAATCCATCCAACTATTTCTGAATCCGCACTAGCAACATCTCCAAATATATCTCATGCACCGAACGATCAACTCAAATGATACTACCCCATCTAGGCGACTTACCCAAATATCAACTTTGCTTTCATCAGCTCAGTCCAACACCTCTTCCTCAATCTCAATACCTCACAGGGTGAACATCTATATTGAGGTTTGTGTGATCCACGAAGATCTCGCCGCCACGCCAAAGGGATAGTGTCGCCACGATTTCAACGTGGACACACTCGCCACAATTCCTAGGTTGTGCATGGAATAGTTCTTCGCGCTGCTTCCACTGCCTCGAAGCATAGGATATCACCTTCGCCTTCCGAATGAGCACGCTTCCCAGACTAAGTTCCGATGCATCTTGTAAATCTGAGGCACATCTGTCCCTTCCAGTATTCGCAAATATTTGATTTGAACGAGCCGCCACAGTCGTCCATTCATATGAATGCTATTCCCTTCCAGGGCACGATGAGTCAGAGGCGATGCCATCGAGATAAAAAAATCTGCGACTCTGAATCTCATCGGTTAACTAGGCTACTTCCACCATTGCTTCGATCTTCTGGCTGCATCTTCAGCTGAAGACTATCCCAAGGGTCTCTCAAATCCAACACTCAGTCGATAAGCCAAATCTCATTGCCTCACATCTGCCCTCGACGCATTCCCAAATACGCCGCCTCAAGGGTCGTTCTATGGGTCTACCATATTCATATCCGATTCAGCGGGCAAAGTCGCTTAGGGTCAGCTGTCCCGAAGCTACGCTTGATAATTGTAATCATCACGATGGACAGTTACTATGAACCATGCTATATCTCATCTGCAAATCTGACTCAAAATCCAACCATTCACCCGAGCGAACTCCCGAATCCGAGATCCGCGCTTGTTGAAACTGTCTTCCATCAATCCGTCTTACTGTCCTGAATCCATCAAATTTCCGAATTGCCATGTTCCACAATGCACTTCCAACTTACTCGAGCAACACAGTAATTTGTTCCGACGTTGCTATCACATTTAGCTACCTTCAAACGTTCGTCCACGTCTTCCGGAGAATCTGTCTATCATCGTTGCACCATCCTGCCCAAAATTCCATTTCCGCTAAACCTGATTCAACTTCTCGAGCAACAATATCCAAAATCCTTCAAGTTTTGTGTGAATCAATCGCATTGTCCCTCCAAGACAAGTTCGTGTTTCGTTGCTCAACCAACAGCTCAAATGCGTTGCCCAAAATCATAGTCCGTGCTCGCTATCATTCCGATAATCCCATCGCTTTGCTCAAGCGTAACCCAAATGTTCGTTCCGATTCGATCCATCTCTTAAGCCCAACGATGCTTTCCATTTGCACCAGTCCGTTCACGATATGCTCAACTCAATATTCGCTTGCTCTATTTTCATTCTTCCCATTATACCGACTTTCACTCACCAGCTTGTATTCTCGTTTCACGAGTCCGTTCAGGAAATTTCCATTGAATGTCCAACCAAAATGTTTTCAATGCCTTGCTCAAAATGTGGTATCCCATATACCACTCCAAATCAAGTCGCTACTCGCATTACAATTTTCTTCACAGATCCAAGATCCGTTCGAACCATCCCTTATGCATAATCATGCCTTTCCCAATTCGAGTCTGACACAAATCTCAGGCAACGCTTGAATTATCCAACTGTTTCTCAACCCGTCTGATACTTTCTCAACACGAGCAATCGTGCAATGATCGTCTTCCAAGTAGTCCAACCCAATACCCAACGGTTTCACACTTTTGTTGTACGAGCAACTCGTTCCAACTTATCCATATATTCCAGAGCCAAACTCAAACATGCTCAACCGATGCGCCGCAGCCAAACTTCCAACTTCTATCCAACACAATCGCTTGACGAGCAACTCGTGCAATGATCTATTCTCTTCGAATGTTTCTACTCAAAATATGCCGCATAACCAAATCTCGTTAGCCAACCAACTGATCCATTGAGGCAATCAGAATCTCCCAAATGATAAGCCAAGCCAACCCAACGAAAGCCCACACTTGTTGCACAAATGCAACAACGCCAACCAACTTGCTGCACGAATGCAACAACGCCTAACGAGGCTAAGCGATCCTACGAAAACCAACCAAGGCAACCCAACACAGAATAACATGCAGCCAAAACCAGCAATAAATAGACTTATTGCATGAAACATCCGATGCGGCACTGAGTAGAGTCAAGAGCTAAACGACACGCGGAAGCTATTTAGAGTTTGTGATGAAGCGAAGGACCAAGTCCGAGAAAATGAACCAGGCGCTCTGATACCAATTTGTCACGCCCCAATCTCCCGCAAGCTCGATAGTCCCCGCTGAACGTGAATTACCACGTTTACAGCTCTCCCGCAGGACAATCGTTCTCATCGGGACGTGATGCCGTACGAGCCTGGAGTTGCGCTCGTACAAGGTGATGTTGTCAAACACCAAATGTTATCATAGAAACAACCAAGTTGCAGCGGAAGTCAAGTATTGTGTACCAAGCACACAATCAGAGTATACGCAGCGAAGCTCACGATAGGGTCCAAATGAGATGCCCCGAGTCAATGCCACAAAGGCGATGCCACGGAGACGATGAAATAACTCTTGCTCTTTCTCTAGCCCACAAAGGTACTTACAGTTCATACATCATGTCCCGTATATCCAAGCAGCGCCACTACGTCTGTGTACCTGAAATATTGCCCACAAACGTGGGTCAGTACACAACCGTACTGGTGAGCGGGATAACCCACTCGCCTAAGCCGACACTAAGTAAAATAGTGAATGCAAACAGTTATATGGTGATCTTTCTAGTTGAATCCTAGATTCATTTCATGGCATATGAATGACATGTTAAGGAAAACAGTAAAGCAGTTAAAGCATGCTAGCATTCATTCTCAAACCAAACGACAAGCAGTTAAATATACAGCCGACCCGTCTAACTCAATGTCATCGCTTGCACGATAACATATCGAACCATCAGTCTCGCCTCAATATCCATCCAAAACCAAAGTTTATATATCCCACTCTCGAGTGCACACTCTTGCCGAGACAAGGTGGCCGCGCCTACACGATGCACAAACCAACCAAAGAAAAGCAAGCCAATACTATTCTTATATGAAGTCACTGGCCAAAGGCCATAAAGGACGTTGATCGGACAGATCAATGCGGTTCTATTCGAAACAGCGCTAAGTAGCTAACCCACCTGAATCGCATCCAACCGCTGGCACCGCGCCCAAGACGCGTTACCCAGTTGTCTCCTCCATGGCCGAACGGTCCCGGTGCCCCGGAGCACTCGTTCGAGAAAACCAAACCCTGTGCCACTCAGGTTGTCCGTGACTATGCAGACACGTAGGTATGACGAGAGGATCGAACGTTCTCGCCCCACCAAGCGATCCTAGACTCGTTCCACCAATAATCCAACCAACACATCCATAACCATTCTTCCAACATGTCCTTCCAAGAACCCAAATCTCGACCTCAAAACATAGCCCGAGGCATCAAAATATCAAGTGTTTCATAGGCACGAAGCCTCTTCTCAACACAATCCAAATTGGTGCAACACCTATGCTCGAAGCAAACCCATGGCACAATGCCGTTTCAGTGGCACAATGTCACATTCGTGGCACGATGCCCCATCAAACGACATAACGCCCTCGCCGATACAGTTGTTCGGTTTCGAACCACAACTGCCTGCTTTGCAAGACAAAGCATCCTTGTGATACACGCGCACGGATGCACGTTCGCTCGCCCGAATTCCCAATATTCCCATTGCCTCAATGCATCATTCCAACTTGTATATTTCCAACCGTCCAAGCATAATCCCAAGTAATCCAACCGATCGCCTCAAATGAATAATCCAGCTATCGTATCCAACTATCCAACGCGTAAACCATTCAAGCCACAATCCTACCAAGCCCACGACGCACACTCTATGCACGCCTCAGTGTAGTGCTTCCCGATGTTTCAGCCCAAGTGTTCAAGCCTTTTACGTGTTTTCCATATTATTAGGCATGAAGGAGTAGAGGAGAAGGGAAAGAGCCCACTCATAATGTTCGAATCCGTTAGGCATCCTGTCCTGCCGATACGGCCAATCCCTTGAACCCGTGGTCCGATGCAAGCGCGATCTACTCAACTGGTATGACCGTGCGATCAGGCCGTGCTCTACAAATCCTCCGACCGATCGGACCAAGGAAGATGGCATTATCATTCCAACTCAGCTATCTCAGTACTGCTCTGAACGAACACCTGATTTCCATCAAACCCGCTAGCCATCTACACATGAAACAACTCAATCAATACTTATTCCCAAAATCCAACAAATCAAATGAAACCAGCATTTGTTTCATTCAATCCGACTCAGCGTAACGCACCGTACGGTTGCGGGGCGTTACACATATCATTCTTGCTCAAGACTACAACTCATCCTTTATGGCTATGCCAGCGACTCCTGTTCATATAGACTAAGTCATCCTCGCTTAGCGGTAATCCGCGTGAGAGTTATTGCATCATATCTAGCAATCTGGAACCCTGGTCGGATATGAGTATTAGATATTTGTGCACACTTGTACATATTTAAGACTGAGTAATCTTCTGCAACACATCTAATAATTCGTCTAACTCGTGCACCTGAAATCAGAACCCGCTCGTGACACTCGTGTTTGCTTAAGCAATTTTTCTTGGATTTTATTATATATACTCGTGCTTGTTTTAACTTGATTTACCTTGGACAGGGAAGGACGGATGCTAAGTTGGTAAGTATCATCGTGTTACTCTTATACGCACGGTGCACTGCCATACGTGTTAGACTTTATATCTTAGCCATGAAACTGATTCTAAGAAAAGACTAGAAAGACAACAAAGATAGGGTGCACATAACTAATTGAACATGTTTGGATTTGTTGAGTAGGCAAGAAGCCTCCCCACCAGTGCATTTAATGTACTGATAACCCACCAGATGGTGTGTAGGGTACGGAAGAACCTCGTTCTGTACGGAGTGTCCCCTCGTGCGTGCTAAGGTGCATAGTTTGCTCTAGAGCCTTGGAGTGTTGCGTCCGGAGCTGAAGCACATATACAAGACATAATGTTGGAATATCGTACATGCATCATTCCATGTTGTAAGTCACTTGGCATGCATTTATTATTTAGAGAGAGAGAGAGAGCATGAGCGACTTGTAATCTCGGCCTAGCGTCGCTTGTAACACTTATTCAGAATCAATAAAGAGCTAGTTTTTGTATCATACTTGTGTTCGTTCTATGCTACCGCTATATCGACCTTGCGAACTTGTTATCTCATCGCCCGTTCTATGTCCGGCCTTATGCGGACATAACTTAGGCTCGCTAGACATCACGTCCATGCGAGGACGTTCAGCCCTTGTAGGGCCAGGACGTGATAAGTGGCCCCAAAATTATACATGTGTCTGGTCATGCTAAGAAAGTATCACAGTCAAACAAAATATCAAGAATAGACAAAATAGGCAAAATTAGAGTATTTTGAATTATCTATCGGATCTCCTCGGATCACCGTCGGATCATACGATCTATCACTGCAAGTTTGTGGGCCAATAATCGGATCATACGTAGGACTGTCGCGGATCACCGTCGGATCATCCATTCTATCACAGTGGGTTAGGGGACCAACATTCGGATCATTCGTCGGACTTTGGCGGATCACCATCGGATCATCTGATTGGTCACAAAAATTTGTCGGCCAAAAATGTACCATCCGTCGGACTGTCGCGGATCACCGCCGGATCTTTCGAGTGGTCACAACAACCAGGACTTGGAATAATTTTGAGACTTGTTCGGGCTGTAAAAACTCCGTTTTAACTCAAAATCTAGAATTTTTTTTACAGGTCAAAATTGTATAGGACCACATTCCCTATAACCTGGGAGCATTTTATTTTACCATTTTGAGATTTGGTATATCGATTCCAAGAAATATCGTAAAAGTAGATTTTCGAAAAAATTAAAAATTGTCCGAATTTCACAAAATGTAATGCCACTAGGGTTGAAACTATGCACGGGTGTCTAGTAACATATAAAATTATACTCCAGGATGGAAACTCCAATGGCTCTCTTGATATCGTGTCCAGACCACTAAGGTCATAACCCAACTATACAGGAAATAAAAGCTAAATCAAACCAATTTCTAAAACATGCACATGGTTGATCACTAGAGAACCATATTTAACAAAACAAGTTCCATGAAATTCTAAGTATAAAATATCAAGAAAAATGAAAACTGCAATAAAATACTTTTGTTCAAAAGTTTGACAAGATTTACTTGCCTAGAGTCGGGCTTCCAGCCTTAACCTTTAACTCCACTACCAAGAGGGGTTCAGAAACCACACTCTTAGGCCTCAAGACCAAGCTCCTAGCTCCCGCAAAAAATAGAGAGAAAATGAAGAAGTGAAAAAAGAAATAAAAAAGAGAGGAGAGAGAATAATCCATGAATATATATAGAAGAGGTGATTTAATCGTGACCGTCTGATCTGCCATGTCAGCGATCCAAGTCACGAGATTAAATCAATCTCGACCGTCAATGAAAAACAAAGAAACTATTGGACAATAGAAGCTATCAAACACTATACAAGAAAATATCTAAATAAAAATATCTCAAAAATATCTCAAAAGCAAAATGAATACCTGCAGGCGGATTTTCGGCGGTATGCTGCGGTATGCCGGCTGTATTCCGGTTAGGGAGAAAAGTTTCAGTTTTGAGAAAATTTTGAGATTCCACGAGTCCCAATAAAGCACAGTAAACAATATAAAATACGTATCCATATACCAATACCGATATTGTGAGACGAGTCTCACAGCCCTTGAGCCCGAGCCCGAGTCCGAGTCGCTTTGGGCTTAGCTCTTAAGAATAAATTTTCAAGAGAGTAATAAAAAGCATAAATTCTTTCTTTGAGGAGTTAATCCTTATTCTCCTAGAAAAATACCCTAACATGACACCCACATGTGCCCCACCACAACCCATGTGCACACATCAACACAACCAAAGCATTATATTGAGATACCCACTTGGAGTTTTAGCCAATGTGAGACTAGTTTTACTAGTCCAATATATATATATATATATATATATATATATATATATATATATATATATATATATAGAGAGAGAGAGAGAGAGAGAGAGAGAGAGAGAGAGATCCATCTCTCTCCTATTATGCATCTACATGTTTACAACCGTGGATCTTGTTTAAGTCATCTAAACTTAACCGTTGATTTGAACCATTCAAATCAATTGTTAAGATTACATGACTTAAGATCCAACAGTTGATAATATAGAGATGTTTGGAGATACAAAAATCCGAAGATGTGGATTCCTTCTCATATATATATATATATATATATATATATATGTGTGTGTGTGTGTGTGTGTGTGTGTGTGTGTGATGTTTCCCATTTCACTCACTCAAGAGTTATCACATGTCAATCTATACTTTTATTCTTAATTTAATTTCTGTCATCTTATAATAATAGAAAATTTAGTTTTGGGTTGACCACATGGCACACGGTAGATATCACTTAAACTATTGGTGGGTAAAGAAAAAAAAGAAAAAAAAAAAATGAACTCAAATATTAATATGTAATCCTTAACCGTATGTGTAGATGGTGTATTTGGACTTGTACATCAACGTACGTATAGTTGACCTAGTCCACTCCATCTAGCTTGTCAGTAGCTGTCCCCAGACATGGCTTGAAATCTGGTGCCCTAGCCTTTGAACAATATGCTTGTGTTTTATGAGATTGGCTTGGCCGATCATTCTCCTGAAAGCTGGTCGGATCCATTCGGCCGCACAGTGAAAACAAGATGCATCAAAACTAAATTACATAATCAACGTCATGCGTCTCATTCAATTCGAATTAACAAGTTACTTTAGAGATTAATAAATCATATATGTTTTTATGTAGCATTGGAGATGCCACGTGGATAGCCAGGGGGAACTAGTGGCTCTCGCAGGTACAGCTGGAATAGTAGATTCTGGCTCTGCGAGCATATCGTCGCCGAGTGCTTTAACTCTGGGTCTTGCTAGGACAACAACCAAATGCCTACAACCCTCTCACAACTGCCACGTGGCGGTTACGTGGCGTCCACGTGACGGTCGTTCGTTGGAGACGGAAGGAGAGGTTGAAACCGGTGGTTGTTCGAACGGTCGCCACGTGATCGGAACGTCATATTGTTTAACTCTTGGCGGGAAGAGGACGTGGAGGTCGTATTCTGAGCCAAATAGGTACGGCACATAAAGACAGGGCCGCCCAAGTTGATAGTGATTCTAATGCAATGTTACGCTCGTGCACTGTTACTCCACCTGGCATGCTGTGACCACTCGTAAAGATCTCTTGCTTTCATGTTTGTCCGAAGCTCACATCTCTGCTCTTATAAAAAGTTTTCAAAGCGGTTCAAAATTGAACCGTCTAAATCATTTTTAAATATCCTACTAACTATTTTTTTTAATAACTAATTATTTAACTATCCAATATTATTTATATACAATTAAGCAATTCTAACTTAAGTGGTTAAGGTTGGTGGTATTTTTCTTTTGTTGCTTGCATTCGATTTCTAGAAACAATATTATTTTCAATAACTTTATATTATTAATTATTTTTAATAAAAATTTTAAGCACTTGTTCGGTACCCATCTCCAAATAATTATCCCAGCAAAAAACACTAGCACTGTCATTGGCTAACGCAGTCTTTGCTCTTTTGATTGGAGTAGCGAACAGAAACTTTAGGATTTAGTAGTTCGTTTTGTTTGGCTCCCACTGAGGAATCACATATGCTCGGAATCTTTGGACAACAGACGGAACAAAGGAATAAGGACACTCTTAAGTGGAAGAGAATATGAAGTTTCTAAAGCCTATGAAAGCAAATTAGAAGGGTTGACTCGGTCGAGTTCTTTAAGCTATATGAGAATATATTCTATTGCAAAAGGGGTTGAAAAGAAAGCGTAGATAATATAGCAAGTGCTTAGTGGGACTCTAATGACTGTCATGTTTGATTCTCCCATAATTTGACATGGAGGACAAAATATGTCGGAAGAAAGAAAGAAAGAAAAAGAAAATTAGTGAACAAAATTAATATGGCGGGAAGGAATTATAACACAAGAATGTCGGGTGACGTAGAAGCAAGATGAACGGCCTAACAAAACCCACCCCACTCCCAAGGAGTGCAGGCATTCTTGGGTCAAATCTTGATTTTTAAAACATTTAGGTGAGGGGAACAATAACTGGTCATGATGCTCCTTACTCCTTAGGGAGTACAAAATTTATATGTGGATACAATATGTAAAAAAGGTTTGAGAGAACGTCATTATTGGTTGATTTTATAGCAAATTACTATGGGAACCGCACAAAGTTATGAAAATTATCACATTTTAAAAAAATATGATCATTTTTTGATACCTAAATCATCTTTGAAAGATATTGTTAGTGCCTATCACAATTATATTCTTCTTTCCTCTCTCACAACTTAGCACTTTTTTTTTTGTAACCTCTTCCACTTTCGAACACCATTATTGCTAGTTTTAAACTGATTTATAAGGATTTGAAAGTTTTAGAAATCGAGACAGTCGGGTTGGGGACGACGAATGACTACATCTTTTTCTTACAATGTCTTCCTCTTTCGAGCACCATTGTTGGTAGTTTCGAACATTATTATAGGGATTTTGAACCTTTAGAAATCTCGTGACAGCCGGGTTGGGAACGACCAACCTTTAGAAATCTTACAATATCTTCCTCTTCCTCTTCAAATATCTTTCTCTTTCGAACGTCATTATTGATAGTTATGAACTTCTTATAGGAGCTTTGAAGTATGAAAAATCGTGACACTAAGATTAGAGACGACGAATGACTGTTAGGATTTTGACAGTTCTAATTATAGACAAGACTGTCAAAAATATATAAATTTTTGTTTTGGAACAGAGAGTTATATAAAGCTAATAAATATTCAAATCTCATCTCCAAAATCTATATCTACTAATTGCCTAACCCTTAAGCTTGGAAAGTTGACATAAATTTTTTTTATCATGAATTCATCTGCCTATCAACTATGACGGACCAATAAACGTTTCTACGTTAGTCATACCAATCCCAAATCTAGTTGAATGTTCAATAACTTAATATCCAAAATAAAATAAGGAAAACATCAACATTTGTGGTGATATCTATCGTTTCCAACATCCATTGAAGGCGTTCGATTTCTTTCTTTGCATAGTTACCACCTTTGTCAAAATTAACAAGTCTTGGAAAGTATTAGACTAACTTTAAACCAAATAGTGGATTCAATAACAACCAATTGCTTCGATAGTATTTATACTAAATTAAAACCAAATAGAGGATTCAAAGTTCACATCTTCAAACTCAGTTGTTATTGATGTAGGAAAGAACTAGAGGAGGAACTTGCATGCAAGAACTTCTCTAGGTTGGTTCGTTGAAATTAAATGGGTAAGGGCTCACACTAATAGGATTCCGAAGTTCTATTCTTTTGATTTTGTGTTTGTGGTGTTGTAGATAGATACAGGTATAGGTGAGTTCTATTTTGTCCTAGGATGGCCAAGATTTCGACAATCTCGGCGTAGTGTTATGACAAAGATTTTTTTTTTTCTTAGGGCTGCTAGAATTCTAACAGTCATAACTACAGTTAGGACTGCCAGAATTCAGGAAGTTCTTCATCATCCTCAACCCTATTGTCATAATTTTCAAAGCTTTTGAAGCCCTATAATAGTATTCATAATCACCAATAATTGTGTTTGAAAGAGGAAATGGTTGCAGGCAGAAAAAGAAGAGGAAGTTTTGTCAGAGGAAGAAGAATTTGGGTGTTTGAAATGGTATGTTTTTACTACCAAAATTTGATGAAATAGCGACGTTCCTCACTGACGTCGCTATAATTTATGAATTTAGCGACGCCAGAAAGGAACATCGCATAACGTCGCTGTTAATGACTGTCCGCGACCCTTTGCGACTACAAAAAATATTACAGAAGCACATGTCGCCAAATGCCGTTAAATGTCGCTATTATTTTTATTATAGCGACGTTTAGCGACGTTATTTTCCATATGTCGCTAATCAGCGACATTTAGTGACGACTTTTAATGACGTCACTAAAGTTTTTAATATAGGGTTTGAGTTTTTATTACCCCCCCCCCACCCCCCAGTCGTCTCGTTCTCTCCAAATCCTACGAGAACGCCCCTCGCCCACGAGAACCCCCTCGCCACCGAGAACCCCCTCAACCGCCCGCCCTAGCGTCGTCCTCACCGACAAAGCCCTAGCCCCCCTCGTCGACTGTCACTCCTCCTCCCCACCGGCGCTCCCCCACCCCTCCGGTGGTCGGGGTCTCCCCACCGATGCTCCTCCTCACCACCAACGCTCCTCCTCACCACCACTGGTCCTCCTCCCCTATGGTCGACCCCTCCTTAGTCAACCCCTAGCCATCTCGGTAAACCCTAACCCTATCTCTCTCTCTCTCTCTCTATCTCTCTCTCTCTCTCTTGTAGCACAGACACGTCACAACACACACACTGACACGACACTGACACTGTCACAAACACTAACACTAACCCTGACACGACACACACATGCACACACTTTCACAGACACATACATGACACAAACACAAACACACACACACACACACACTAACACGGACATGTTTAAGTTGGACACGAACATGGACACAGACACTGATACTGACACACATACTGACATACACACACTGACACACGTACACTGACACACACACAAGCCCTATTTTAATAATATATATATATATATATATATATATATATATATATATATATATATATATAGTGTGATTTAACTTCCTAGAATTATATGTTCATTTGTAAAAGAAATATAGAGATAGAAAATTCATATGTGTCTCTGTATGTAAAAAGAAAAAAATTATAGTATAGTGTGATTTAAACCCTATTTCTCATGCGATAATGTTGATAATCATGCGACTACAATTTATGTTTTTGCATTTGCATCAAAGGTGAAATAGAGTTGATTTGGAATTATAACACTTATTTAGCGATTGTAGGAGATATATATAAAATTGGTAGGGTTGTGAAGAGGTAGTAGATATATATAAAATGTGAGTGTCAGGGGTCTTGGTATGAGAGTACTGATAGAGTATTAGTGTGTGCCCCCATATCAAAAATAACCAAGGACAATAATATAGTATACACGAACACGGGAATGACTCTTCAAAGTTGAGACATGACACGGTATTGGCTTCCTCTAGAACTCGTATCCAACTTGGGTTAGAGCAGTGTCAAACCTATCCTTGACACAAGAGTTCGTGTTTGGGTAGTTGTGGCACGACATTGGTATATCTATCGCGTAACTAGGTTTAAGTTACAAGTTAGTTAAATATAAGTTAAGTGGTAAATAGTTTCACATAGATAATACTTATTATAAAAGTAGAATAACTAGGACCTAAGAAAGACAATGAACACGTGACGACACCTATTTAATAGGGTTTAAAATTAGAGTTGTCCACATGGTTTTCAGATAGTCAAGAATTATAAAACGGACACTTATGAACCACGATATAGATACTCACGCACCACAACTCGAATACTCACGTATCAATAGGAGTTATTAATTACTTTGATGAACATGTATATCCATCTTTGCATCCATTTGGATAATATACTTGAACGATTTATATTCATATTTTCAGAAGTATCTAGAAATGGATCTGAATTACTACATGCGTCATCGTTCGTGGATGTACAACTATCATCCTGATGACATGTGCAGTATATAAGATGAATTCATAGAGGGGGTGGAATAGTTCCAGTAGTTCGCCAAGGGGTTCCCTCAGTATATGGACGATACTAAAATTAAGTGTCCGTGTGTGAGATATCATAACGTGAAATATCACTCAGAAGTGGATGTGACATATCATTTGTACTCGAGGGCTTTCACACCAAATTACCTTCAGTGGACCTCAAACGGAGAAGTTGTATCTTTAGCATCGGATTCGGAGCCTTATGTGGAGCCGTATATGGATGTTCACGACCACTTTGATTATAAAAATGGGTGCATAAACATGGTTTTTGACGATGTCTGGCCTAGTTTCGATCCGGACAATTATGATACAGCTTAGGAGGCACCGAATGTCGATGCTGCAAAGTTTATGGAGTTATTAGAGAATACAAGGACTCCATTATATCCTGGTTGTGAGAATCATTAACCATTGGAGGTGGTTACAAGACTGTTGAGTATCAAGTCCTATTTTAACATGTCGCAAGAATGCTACAACCGGCTGATAGAGTTGATTATAGAGATCTTACCGGCGGGTGCTAAGTTAGCTAAAGACTTCTACCAGTCTAAGAGGATGGTGAGATCGCTCTCGATGGGATACGAGAAAATTGATGCATGTCATAATGGGTGCATGTTGTACTATAAAGACGACAAGGATGAAGTGCCAATTTTGTGGTGCTGATCGCCACAAGGCAACTGGTACAGGAAGGCCTGTCGGTGCAAGAAGGTCGACCGATTTGATGCAATACTTGCCTTTGACGCCGCAATTGTAGAGGTTGTTTATGGTGAAGGAGACTGCCAAAAATATGAGTTGGCACAGGTGAGAACAGATTGAAAGAGTGTTGGATTATCCATCCGATGGAGAAGAATGGAAGCACTTTGATCGAAAGTATTCCGATTTTGCTTTGCATCCGCGTAATATAAGATTGGGCCTCTCGTCCGACAGTTTCACCCTATTCGAACTTTTGAGCTCCCAGTATTCGTGTTGGCCTGTGATCGTCACCTCATACAACCTACCGCCATGGATATGCATAAAGACTCTAGTTATGTTCTTAACCGTCATTATTCCAAGTCCAAAAAATTCGAAGAGGAACAAAGATGTGTACTTGAAACCGTTGATAGATGAGTTGAATAAGCTGTGGGAAGTAGGTGCCAACACATATGATATTTCAAAAAAGCATAATTTTTAGATGAAGGCAGCACTTATGTGGACCATCAACGACTTTCTAGCTTATGGCATATTATCAGGATGGAGCACTCATGGTCGTCTCTCATGTCCATATTGCATGGACCGCACTAAGGCTTTACGTTTGAAACACGGAGGAAAATCGTGCTTCTTCAATTATCATCGATAATTTCTGCCGTCGGATCATCCGATCCGGAGGAACATAAATATATTTCGTACCGACGTTACGGAGAAGGCAAATCCACCTCTAAGGTGGCCCGGAGACACGATATGGGAAGAGGTTAAAGACTTACCAAGTGCTATCGAAGAGCCTACTAAGGGACACAAGTGCGATAGATTTGGTCACACGCATAACTGGACGAAGAGGAGCATATTCTGGGACCTGCCATATTGTCTGATCAGACATAACCTTGATGTCATGCATATCGAGAAGAATATATTTTACAACATAATTAATACTGTGATTGACGTAAAGGCGAAGACGAAAGACAATACCAAGACAAGGTTAGACTTGGAAGAAATATGCAGACGTCCTGTGTTACTTTTGATAGAGGAAGGGAATGAAAAGTATAAGCAGCCTAAGGCAATTTTCTTACTGGACAAGGAGGATAAAGGAAGACTATATAGGTGGATTTAGGGACTAAAATTTTCAGATGGGTATGTATCAAATCTGAGAATATGTGTCGACCCGAAGAAGAATAAACGAATGGGTAGGAAGAGCCATGACTGTCATATATTCATGGATAGGTTAATTTCGATTCCATTTTGGAAATTCTTACCGCAGGTAGTTTGGGATTCTTTAATAGAGCTTAGAATATTCTTCAGTGATCATGGTTCTACCATGTTGATATTCTATCGTCTAGAAAAAAAGAGAAGGACATTATGGTAATACTGTGCAAGCTTGAAAGAGTGCTCCCTCCTGGATTCTTCGACTCCATCGAGCATTTAATAATTCATCTTTCCTATGAGGCACGTGTCGGTAGCCCTGTCGGTTATCAGGGGATGTACCCATTCGAACGCTAACTGAACCACCTAAAGAGAAAGGTAAAAAATAAGGCAAGGGTCGAGGGTTATATTTCTGAAGCCTATGTTCTTGAAGAGATTATAAAATTTTGCTCGATGTATTTCAAGCTGCATGTTGCTACTAATAAAAAATAGCTCCGAGAAATGATGACGGATATCAGGAATTTAATGATGCAATATTAAAAGTATTTAATGCTTTCAGTAAGCCTTCGGGCAAAATGATGAAGAGATATCTGAATGACGACGAGCTAAGGGCTGTTCAGTTGTATATATTACTCAACTGCGACGAGGATGAAGTGGAGAAGCAAGAGGGGTAAGTAATTAATACGTCAATATTTAAGTCATCTTAATGTAATACTATACGCTAATATTGTTACACTAATCGGGAAATATTTTGTTATTTTTTAGCATATTTAATGAAGAGCTGAGGTCGATGAGACCAAACATAACAGATGAAGAAGTAGAACAAGAAATGAGACTTTATTTTCCATCTTAGTTGAGTGCATATGTAAGGATCTTTTTGTGTATGCATTTGCATAATATTTAATAGAACGTTGAACTTAATATTATTTTCTTGGTATTTAGGTCGATCGTCCCCATACAACACTCGAGAATGAGTCTATTATAACTCTAGCCAAAGGACCAATTTATGCCGTCAAAATTTGGCCAAGATACTGTGTGAATGGATTTAGGTTCAAGTCAACAAAAGCCCCGATAAGAGAGCTTCTTGGATCTCGATTCTACGAAAAATAGTTGTTTGTGTATCAAATCTTCGAGCTACAAAGATGTCGATCCAGGTAATAATTTCTATGGCATCTAACGAAAGATTGTGGAATTGACATATAATTATGGAACAGAGCCTGCTAAGATCGTGTTATTCAGGTATGATTGGTTTGATCCAATCCAAGATCAAGGTTAGAAAATAGACAAGCATGATCTTGTAGATATAAACTACCAGCGTCGATACCAAGGCTATAAAACATTTGTCCTATCAAGTCAGGCCCAGCTTATATACTTTATAACTTATCCTAAACGGGGATCAACGAGGTCGGACTGGTGGACAGTATGCAAGACGAAAGCTAGAAATAACTTTGACGTTAACGAAATAGTTTATTAGGAGGATGAGCTACCTATTATAACAAATATTGTAGATGTTGACTCAATGAAAGTTGCTCATTACATGTCTAATGGTGTAGAAGAGGTAGAATTATCCGAAGAGGAAGACGAAGTAGATGAAAGTGAAGATGAGGAGGAAGAGGAAGAAGAGGACGAGAAAAACAAAGAAGATAAATTTTTAGAAGAGGATTAAAAATAAAATATATTTAGAACTCTAGCCATGTACTATATTTTTAATATGGAATGTAACATCTATTTTAATTGTAAGGATACATATATTTATATCTGTTATCAATTATATTCTTTGTTTTCATCTATCTTACCAGATGACACCCATGACCCGAGCACGTGCATGTTGCTTGAGAGAGGCACCTCCTACTGTTAAGGAGGAAGTGATTGTTATGGAGGAAATGGTACCTCCTATTGTTAAGGACAAAGTGATTGTTAAGGAGGAAGTGATACCTCCTACTGTTAAATTGGAAGCGGTTGTTAAGGAGTAAGTGACATCTTCTACTATTAAGGAGGAAGTGGTACCTCCTATTGTTGGGTAGGCACCAGCTAAGAAGGAGAGTTCCAGTCACCCATCACCTATAGCGAAGATTGATCACCTAGACACTGTCACTACCACATTTTCTAGGAAATGGTATTTTAGTAATTTCATATTTAATTAAATATTGTGCATGATAAATAATTATTTATTATATTATTTAATTATTGTTAGATGTTATTTATTTATTTTGGACTTGTGTTAGTGGACCTAACTAGTTTAGTTAGACTCATGGACCAACATGAATTAATTGGTTAGAATTTAGCCCATTTAGAAAGCTCATTGTTAAGGAGATAGATTAAATTAATTAAACCATTAGACTAGAAGCTTCCTTCGTTAATTATTTCTTCATGAGAGGCCCCAAGGGGTATATTGGACAATTTATAGTAGCTTGAGGAAGGGAAAAAGGGGCCCGACCTATATAGAGGGGGAAATTTATTTCTCTCTCCTCTTTTCATTTTAAAACTAGATCTAGAATTTTCCTTAACCAAATTCCTTCATTCCTACTTCATTTTTCTACCAAATTTTATCCTAATTCCTTCCCAAATCACAATTGGAGGCTAGTGGAGCAAGAATCTAGAAGAAGGAAGCAAAGATCTAAAAAGAGGAGCAATGATCTACAAGTTGGAGCCAATTTTATCTCATTTGGAGGTTGCATTGAGAATCCATATCCCAATAGGTACAATTTAGTTTTTTTTCTTAATTTGGGTTCTAAATCTGAGATTTAACCATGGAAAATTAACCCATATGCATAGGCTACCTATAGGATTTGGTTTTGTGTTCATAGGAGGCCTATTGAGAAAGTTATGGTACTTTTTGTGTCAATTTTGGGGGAATTTCGAGATTGACAATTGTTGTGTGTGTCAATTGGTCCTATAGATCAATTTGACATGCGTTTGTGTGTTTGGGACTAGTGTCGTGTCCACAATTAGGTACGTGTAGGCCGTATCCCAATAATTTGGTGATACGTGTTGATTTGGGAGTTTTTCCTCCGATACGGGACTTTGTACATGTCACATTTTGATACGGACACGTAGATTTCTATTTGACTCTTTGTATTATTCATAAATAATATATGTGACTTGTTTGTTTCTTTCGGGGTACGTTTGGATATGTGGTCGACTCGTATCGCATGCGTATCCTAGATCTTGTGGGATATGGAGTGATACGATCTATGTGTTGGTATAATTTAAATATTAGATCTATTCTCTTGTCATTGTGATATAATTATATTGTATATATATATATATATATATATATATATATATATATATATATATATATTGTTGTGAAAATATTTATGTATTATTGTGTCTTAGATCTATGTATTATGTATGTACTATATGTGTATATATTATGTAGCTATTCTTCTCTCTCTCTCTCTCTCTCTCTCTCTATATATATATATATATATATATATATATATATATATATATATATATATATATATAGTATATATGTTATGTGTAAATATGTATATATGTTGTTTTATATA
Organism: Iris macrosiphon; assembly: GCA_036927795.1. Taxonomy (NCBI): domain Eukaryota; kingdom Viridiplantae; phylum Streptophyta; class Magnoliopsida; order Asparagales; family Iridaceae; genus Iris; species Iris macrosiphon. Next base: position 149,736,153 of record JAYESA010000010.1, read on the forward strand.
TGTGTTACTATATATATGTATGTTATTATTATTATTATATGTGTTTATTATGTACATATATTCTATATAGTTGTAACTATGTATATATATGATACTATGTTGTTATATGTATTATTATATAAGTATATATATATTGGAGCATGTATAGATATATACATATGTTTAAATAGATACTATGTTGTTATATTTATATATATATATATTTATATATATATATATATATATATATATATATATATATATATATATATATATATATATATATATATATATATATGTTTAATATCCTAGATCTTGCGGCAGCGAGAAGCAGTGGCAATAGCCAGAAAAACTGTCGTTGAAACAGCAGCGTATCAAGGTCTGTAGTGACAGTTTTTAGCGACAGTGCACGAAACTGTCACTAAAACAACAGTATATCTTAATAATCAACAGCTTTCAGTGACAGCAAGAATAGCTATAGCGACAGTTTGACAGTTATATATATATATATATATATATATATATATATATATATATTATGGGTAGTTAATATAATAAGGTATTGGGTATTACCTTGAGGAACCAAGGTAATTGGGGATACCCAAGGTATTGAGTTTGGGTATCAAGTTTTTGAATTATTGTTGTCATACCAAGTTGGTTCAAAACCACAATACCTATTTAATGTTGTAATTATGAGTCTATATTATTAATGATTGTTTGATATATATATATATATATATATATATATATATATTGATATTTTACCTATGGATTTACGTATCCGGAGATATAGTATCCTAGTATTTAAGATATGGATTTTATGGCTTAGACTTTAGTATCGTGAACCCAATATTCTTGTGTAGACCTTTGCAACCTAGATTTAAGCAGTTGACCATAGTTGACCATAGTTGACTTATAGTTGACTTAATTTGACTTTTGAATTAGAATTGACTTGTTGACCTAGAAGTAGATTCGTTTGACTTATTTTCTTTCCAGAACCTTGTATTGATATTGTACTCCCTATCTAGGTCTTCGAGGCACCGTATCAGATATCTGTGAGGCTATTCATTGGACTTCAGGTGAGTACATTCTCTGATAGTTTCTCGTTTATGATATCCTCTATGTTCATTGTATCTAGTGTAGATATCCATATTTCTTGACACGATGGTTACACGGATTGGTATATCCGGATCTCGTCATGAGATATTATTCCTTGTATATGGTGTATCTTGTGCAGGTCTTGTTTCATTGATTATCTTCTGCATGTACAGACACTGATTCTCGAGGAAATTTGCTACCTTTCTAGAGAATCCAGTGCCATAGCGTACCATGGTTGGATCTATTATACCAGTCGGGGGTGGAGAGTACTTTAGTGTAGATATGTGATCATACCCTCATTGTGCATGTCTTGTTCCTTGTGAGTGTTGATCATACACCGCATGTATGATAGCCATGCCATTATACTCTTGTGCAAGTTCCCAAGCCGATCACATGTTAAAGCTAGTACTCACATACTTAGACATTAGTATTCTTGTTCATTATCATATTGTTCATTCTTGTATTTATTCCAGTATTTTCTTATTATGTATCTCTTGTATCTATTGTGCATCTTGTATATTTATATCTATTTACTGTTATATAGTTTTTATCATTGAATAGAACTACTATTAGAGATGTACTCTGCTCCTTTTATTACTGGATATATTTTTCCCAAATGACACTGAGGACTGGTACCCTACACATTATGGACCTCAGAATGTTGTGGATTTAGAGTTTGAGACCCTGGTCCAGGAGGGACTTATCCCCACTGAGGCAGATGACCCGAGTTTAGTAGCTTCTTAGTATTTTTTTTGTACTGGATTTATCTCCAACTATTTTTGTAGTACTTCTTTCAGACTCATTGATGTATTATTTTAGACTCATGAGTTGTATGTGACTTTCTATTCTTTTATCTGTTTCGTGCTCATTTCTATCTTAGTTCTATGATTGAGTATATTGCTATTGTTGGTGGTTCACTATGTTGCTAGATAGATTACCCAGACAGCGTTCTACCGCCGATTCTGCGGCGTTGGCTGGCGTTGTTTCCGACTTGTACCCTTATACCGGGTGCGGGTCGTGACAGACACTGCTTATGCGAAATATCTGGGGGACTGGGTTCTTCCCCAGCGTATTGGATTTCCTTGAGAGATTGAAAAATCGGATAAGACTTATGGTGTAACTGTGATACTTTTATTGTGCTTATTGTGTGACTGTGATACTTTTATAATATGCTTATTGTGTGAAAGTGATACTTTTATATTATGTTTATTGTGTGACTGTAATTCTTTTATATTATGTTTATTGTGTGACTTTGATATTTTATATACTTTTGTGATATTTTGTACCTAGGAAATTCAACGCAGGGTTGCACCGGGTCTGTCTATTTTTATGAACTTTTATAAGTCTGTGTATTTATTTTATAATTATATGTTATTATCAGGTATGGTCGGACGACGCGGATCGTTCAGAGGTCGATCCTCTAGATGGAGTGCTCCTCCGATATAGGCTACTGGTTCCGGATCCTCCTTGTAGAGTACTCCAGTGTACCGATCTTTAGCATCTCTGACTCCGTCGACGATACGATATGGTAGTACTCTTGGGACGAGTAGTTCTAGGCCTGAGACTACTCCCTCTTCCAGCGTTCCTCCAGCTGACGGCACCATGGAGGCAGAGGAGCAGATGGAGGAGGTCGAGTCGACTCCGTCTGCACATATTCAGAGCGATCCTCCATGTGCGCCTCCAGACGAGACAATAATGGAGATTTGGACCGACAAGCCTCAAAAGTAAGTTAATTAGTTAAAATTTTGGACCGACAAGCCAAATGATTATATCTTTATATTCATAAATTTAATTATCGTTTTATAGATATCGTCCGTCGGCGGTACATATAGCATTAGGAGTATTTCTGAGGCAGAACTATGGTGAGCCTTGGATCAACTACTCAGACGCTCCTGAAGGTTGGATAACATTCTGGTTTGCCCACTTCAAGGTAAAAAAATATTTACTTTTAATATCAATAATTATTAATGCATATTATATAACTCTCTATCTTACATTTTGTAGAAAACCTATTTCTATCCACCACACCAGGATGAGAAGATCGAGGAGCAGTTTTCTTTAGTTCCCGCCAAGCTGATTTGTGATGCGATCAACGATCAAAAGGCTCATGATCGTGACGGAGCCCTGATCCACGATTGGATTATGCCTGAGCAGTGGACTGCGATGAAGACGAGATTCAGAGAACCCAGGTACATGGAGAGGTCGGAGAAGGCAAAGGCGAATAGGTCGAAGGCAGAAAAGTGGTATGGTGGCTCAATTCCCATGGCAGAACATTTTTGTCGTCTGGTATGTATTTTATTGAATATATATTATTTTAATAAAATCAGGATAAGATGTTTAATTTTAATAACAAATAATATAATTTTTAACAGGTACAAAGGGGTGGGGACGCCAACATGGTAATCGTCTTCCTGGCCACCCATCGGAAGGGCGAAAAGCGCATCTATGAGAAGGTCATGCAGACCTATGTACATTACTTTACCTTGTGTTAGTTTTAATATAACTTTGAAAATATGCAAATAGATATCTATATAGTTAGCAATAAGTAACTTAGACATTAGCAACCATTTTTCTAAGACGAGTATCTTAGACTACGTGAGCGGGCGACTGCTAGTGCACCTACAGAGGGACGGGCTGGTACTTCCTCGCAGCCCTTTACAGCTCCGTTGGCGGACGAGCTCTGGATGACCGTCGTTGGTAGTCTTCTGAAGGGTAAGTACTACGGTACAGGATCCTATAGCGCCTTTGTTGTGATATAGTCATCGAGGGCCCCCTCTGGCAGTGTGCATTCCTCGCAGCCATCGACACAAGCCCAAGAGAGCTTTGACCATTAGATTGCTGACCTGCGTGACGAGTTACTACAGAGGATTACGAAGCAGCCTAGTCTCAACCGTAGACCGACAATGCGACGATCACCGCACGTTTTAATGCGCTCGAGCTTAGCCTATTAGAGATTAGGACTCTGAGCTAGACAACGGAGCACAGCCTTACAGAGCTCAGGATTATGAGCCATATGACAGAGCGCAGCTTGGCGACTCTGGCCGCGTCTATGGAGCACAGACATGCGGAGCTGGAGGGGTCGCATATGGTCATGAGCGACTCACTTGCGAGGATACATGCGAGTCAGGATTTGTTGAGCCGAACGGTGGAGACGAACACTTTGAGGATGGTATCTACCATGGATTCATACAATGCTCGACTGCTAGCATTGCAGCAGATACGTCCTCCTGGTCCGCCAGTATCGACACCGACACCGACTCCATCGATTCCACTACCTCCTCCATCAGGACCAGTGATGCTTTCTCAGGAGTAGTATGGCTTCCTCTTATCCCAAATGCACGGCAGTCTTCCTGCTCTTCCTCCTAATTCGCAGTAGTTCTTATTGGGACTTTTTTAGTATGTTGGTGTGTATTGGCCAATTCTTGGATCTTTGATGTACTTATTTTATACTCTTCACTAAATTATTTGGATGAGACGGATGTGACATTATTTTAGATTCATGTATTTATTTGTTGGGACATTCTTACGTGATTCGATATTCTTGACATGTTTGTGTATGCACCGGTGTTGAGTATTCCACCGAAGAGGTCGGTGAACCCAGGAAATTCAACGGAGGGTTGCTCCGGTTCTATTTATATAAACTGGGATTTTATAACTGCAGGCAGACTTTTGTTGGTAAATAATTTTAGAAATTGCATATTTTTTCTGGTTTTTTTAAAATTTAGCAATGTTCTGCGACATTTACCAACATGACAGTGCATCACTAAATTGTGTTAAAATGTTGCTAACTGATATCAGGGACGTCGCTAATCTGTGTCAAAACGTCGCTACACGTCGCTAAAAAACCTGACATGGAAATTTTTGCCAGGTCAGCATCGGTGTAGCAAAACATTGATGATAATGTCACTAATTTGGAGACGTTATATGACAATATACAACATCGCTGATATACCGACGTTGCATAGATGAACGTCGCTAATTTGGCGACGTGTACGCATCTCAAATATATGCCGCTATAGCGACGAATAACGATAATTTTTTTGTCAACGACCATGGATTACGAGACAATACCAAAATGTTGCTAATTACGTCGCTAATATATTTTAGCGACTTTTTTTTACCTATTAGCAACATTTTTTGACGTCGCTAATATGTATTATTTTGGTAGTGTTTCTCCTAATAAATTATGTGTAATCTCCTAACAATTTCTAAACTTCAGTGTATTGCCTCATAATATTTGATTACCCCTATCTATTTGTATGTTACCATTAATAATTTTCTTATATACTTATCACCTGGAGCAAATATGGTATGCAATAATAAAATCATTCTAGAATTATTTTAATATTTTTTAGTCTTAGTTGCAACTGCATACCATCAAATAAATAAGTTTTCCAACCAGATACAGTTTTCATATTATACCACTAAATACCCTCAAATAGTGAGGAGTTTCAAATTAATAGCATCCATTAGTCAGTTACTTTTTCCGTCCCAAAAAATGAAAGTGATCACCAATCCCTAATAAATATAAATAACCCTCTTAATACTTTCATACAATTCATTCCCCCAATTTCTTCCAAAGTGATGTCCTAACTCTTATCTTATATTTTTTTTTCTCTTCTTTCTAATCTATTTTTCTATATATTCACTCATCTATTCTCAATTTCTATTTAAATATTTTAGTTTGTTATGTCTGTGATTTTAAGACAGTCCAACAATGCATACTCTTTAAAAAAAAGTTGAAGAAGAATAGAGGATTTGTTATTGCCACATTTAGACGCATCTTACAACATGTATGAACACAAAATGTTGGGCGTTAAGATGAAATTTTTTTGTACATACAATTATAAATTTCTTTGATTTTTTGTGTGTAGGTTTTTAGATAAATAATTGTATGAAGAATTTTTTTTTATATTTAGTTTGTAATCTTGGAGTATTTGTTTGTATGTGAATCATAGCCATTATACATTAATTTTATTTGTAGTTTTGTAGATGAATAATTATTTAATTCAATAATTTTAGAATAAAAAAAATTTCTTTTAGTAGAATATGTGGATACTATAAATGTTATGGTTAATATTTAAAAAAATATGTGTTGTGAATAAGGGATTCCAATCGTACATATACCTTTGATTGAGAAGACATCATTCCTTTGCTTATGATATGACATTTTAGCAGAGTAGCACCCCAGGTGACATATATACACTAGCAGAGCATAAGCTGGGCTGACCCGGCTATAGCCCGGGCTAAAAATAAAAACAACAACATTTACTAGGTAATAAAAAAAAATTATGGTGTAGTGGTTAGGCTTATGTGTTGGGTTAAAGAGGACTGAGTTTGAATCCTCTTGTAGTTTCACTATAGAAAATTCATTTTTTTACATATGCTAAGAATTTTTTTTTAGGAAATTATTTTTCTCTCAGTCCCCTCTCCCAAAACTTCCTGGCTCTGCCCTTGCATATATATCACGTTGCTCATGAAGAGCATCACTTGGGATCAGTCTATCTGACTTTAGAAGTAGTTATTTCTTTTAGATTATATATGACTTGAACTCATAGTTACTTTTATAAAGCTTCAGTTACAGTATTATGAGCAATATAACCTAAATGATGAACAAAATAAGTATATTGGCATTATATCACCAATATACCTCCAAATTACTGTGGAAATCCTTCAAAAATTATTAGAAATTTGGACATAAAGTAATATACTAGCGATATACTGTCGGTGTCCTTCCAGTGTCATGACCCGCACCTGATGTAGGGATGCAAATCAGGAACAACGTCCAGCCTACGCCGCAGAATCGGCGGTAGAACGCTGTCTGGGTAATCTATCTAGCAATATAATAAGCCACCAACAATAACAATATACTCAATCACAGATCTAAGATGGAACGAGCATAAATAAAATAAAGAATAGAATAGTCACATACAACTCATGAGTTTAAAATAATAACATCAATGAGTTTGAAAGAATACTAACGAAATAAGCTGGAGACAAATCCAGTACAAAGAATACTAAGAAGCTACTAATCCTGGGTCATCTGTCTCAGTTGGGATAAGTCCCTCCTGAGTCCGGGTCTCTGACTCTAAGCCCATAATATCCTGGGATCCATAATGTGTAGGGTACCACTCCTCAGTGTCATCTGGAAAAAATATATCCAGTCAGGAAATGAGCAGAGTACATCTCTAACAACAGTTCAAATCAATAATAAAAACTATGCAACAGTAAATAGATATGAATATACAAGATGCACAATAAGTACAAGAGATTTACAATAAAAAAATATTGGAATAATACAATAATGAGCAATATGACAATGAACAAGAATACTAATGACTATGTGTGTGAGTACTAGCTTTAACATATGATTGACTTGGGAACATGTATAATATATATGGCCATAATAATCATATGTGCGGTGTATGATTAACACTATTCAATGAACAATACTTGATACAATGAGGATATGATCACATATCTACACTAAAGTACTCCCCACCCTCGACTGGTATAATAAATCCAACCACGGTACGTTATGGCACGAGATTCCCTAAGAAGATAGCGACTCTTCCCGAGAATCAGTGTCTGTACATGTACAAGATAATCAATAAAATAATGCTTGCATAAGATACACCATATACCAAGGAATAACATCTCATGATAAGATCCAGATATACCAATTCATGTAACCATAATGTCAAGAGAACATAGATATCTACACTAGATACAATGAACATAGAGGATATCATAAATAAGAAACTATCAAAGAATATACTCGCCTGAAGTCCAAAGAATAGTCTCACAGATGTCTGATACGGTGCCTCAAAAACCTAGATATGGAATACAACATCAATACAAGGTTCCGGAAAGAAAATAAGTTAAACTAGTCAACTTCTAGGTCAAAAAGTTAATTCTAAGTCAAAAGTCAAACTCGGTCAACTCTAAGTCAACTATGGTCAACTATAGTCATACTATGTCAACTATGGTCAAACTATGGTCAACTACCTATTTCTAGGTTGTATAAGTCTAATACAAAGATATTTGGTTCAAATACTAAAGTCTAGGTCATAAAAACTATATCTTAGGATACTAGGATACCGTATCTCTGGATACGTAAATCAATTAGGTAAAACATCACACATATATGTCAAACAATATTAATATATATATATAAATCCTAATTATAACATTAAATAGATGCCTTGGTTTTGAACCAATTTAGTATCACAATACTAACCCATAATATTGATACCCAACCCAATACCTTGGGTATTGCCAAATACCTTGATACTTACTTTGGTTTCTCAAGGTAATATCCAATACCTTGCTTATACTAACTACCCGTAAATATATATACTAACAATTAAATATTAAACATATAGTATACAAAAATACAATTAGGAAATTTGGAACATATATACATATATATTAATTACCATATATATATACATATATATCTATTTATTTAAATATCTAATATTATTAAAAACTGCCAAACTGTCATTAATAGTCGCTGCCTACTGTCGCTGAAACTACCGATACTGCTGATACTCTACTATTTTCAAGACAGTTTCTGCTGTTGTCGCTAAACTATTGTCGCTGCTATTGTATGCTATTGCTGCTGCTGCTGTTTCGGCAACGCTGTTGTCACTATTGTAGCGGCTGTTGCTGCTGTTTGCTATTACTGCTGTTGTTGTTTGGCGACGTTGCTGCTGTCGCTATTATGACAGTTGTTGCTGTATGTTATTGCTGATGCTGCTGCTGCTGCTTTGGCGACACTATAGCTGTCGCTATTGCACTACGCTCTCTGTCTATCTCTAATATATATATATATATATATATATATATATATATATATCCAATATATATATAATATATATATATATAACACATAATATCAATAGATACTAATATACATATAACTACAATATATATAACTATGACTATATAAAATATATACATACACCTCTACAACATATATATATAGTAACATATACGAACATAATATATGATATACACAACATAAATACATAACAATATATAATATAAATATATATATAACAACATATAATTATCCACTTAACATATACATATCTATACATACTATAATATTTAAATATACCTTACATGTAGATGAATAGCTACATAGTAATATATACACATATAGTATATACATAGATACATAGATCTAAGACACAATATTACATAAATATATATATATATATATATATATATATATATATATATATATATATATATATATATATATATATAATTACATCTCACCATGAATAAGAATATAAGAGAAATAGATCTACAATTAAATTGCACAAACACATGGAACGTATCACCCCGTATCCCACTAGATCTAGGATACGCATGCGACACAAGTCCACCACACATCCAAACGTACCCCGAAGGACACGAGCAAGTCTAAAATATCATTTATGAACAATACGAAGAGTCAAAAATAAATTTACGTGTCTGTGTCAAAATATGACATGCTCAAGTCCTGTGTCGGAGGAAAAATCCCAAAATTAACACGTATCACCAAATTATTGGGATACGACCTACACGTACCCAATTGTGGATACGACACTAGCCCCAAACACACAAGCACATGCGAAATTGATCTATAGGACCAATTGACATACACAACAAATGTCAATCTCGGAATTCTCCCAAAATTGACACGAAAGGTACCATAACTTTCTCAATAGGCCTCCTAGGAACACAAAACCAAATCCTATGGGTAGCCTATGCATATGGGTTGATTTCTCATAGTTAAATATCAGATTTAAAACCTAAATTAAGGGGAAAAACTGAATTATATCTATTGGGAGATGGATTCCCAATGCAACCTCCAAATATGATAAAATTGGCCTCCAACTTGTAGATCCTTGCTCCCTTTTGTAGATCCTTGCTTTCTTCTTCTAGAACCTTGCTTTAATAGTCTCCAATGGTAATTTAGAAAGGAATTGAGATGAAATTTGGTAGGAAAATAAAGTGGGAATGAAGGAATTTGGTTGAGAAAAATTCTAGATCTAGTTTTCAAATAAAAAGAGGAGAGAGACACCAATTCCCCCCTCTTTAATAGGCCGGCCCCCTTTCCCCTTCCTCAAGTCACCATGAATTGTCTAATATATCCCTTGGAGCCTCTCATGAAGAAATAATTAAGGAAGGACGCTTCTAGTCTAAAGGTTTAATTAATTAATTATCCTCCTAATTAATGGGCTTTCTAAATGGGCTAAATCTAACAATTAATATATGTTGGTCCATGAGTCTAAACTAAACTAGTTAGATCCACTAACACAAGTCCAAAATAAATAAATAACATCTAACAACATTTAAATAATATAATAAATATTTATTTATCATGCATAATATTTAATTAAATATAAAATTACTAAAATACCCTTTCCTAGAAAATATGGTAGTGACAAGTCTACCCTGCTTAAAATATTTTGTCTTCAAAATTCAAAGACGAAAACTACCCCCATAAAATAATAGAACATAACAAAAGGACAAAACTAAAGAACAAAACTAACTTCGAAAGAACATAACATAATTAGGAAAGAACATACCTCAAATCACAAACAAATATGGATAACACTCTCACATTTTATCCTCTCTCTCTCCTAGTTAGACTCCTACGGAGAGTGATGCCTCCATGCAACGCACACAAAAGGAATAGTTTAGTTCCTCGGTACCTTCTCTCTCTGATCCAGAATCTCAACTAGCTACTCTGGATAGCTAAGAGTAGGGCCCACGTCTATCTTTGAGTGATCCAATACATGACTAGGATCTGCCACGTACCATCTCAACTGCGACACGTGAAACACGTTGTGCACTCCCTCTAATGCAGGTGGCAAGTCTAGTCTATAAGCAACTGCACCGACCCTGTCTAAAATAGTGAAATGTCCGATGAATCGCAGACTAAGCTTCCCGCCTCCACCGAAGAGAATCGTGCCTCGTGTCGAAGAAATCCTCAGAAATACCAAACCACCCACCTAGAATAAAACACCACCTTAAGAACTTAATCTATAACAAACAACCAATAACAAGCACAAAACAAAATCTAAAACTATACCTCGAACTCTAAAGGTTTCTGGTGGCTATCGGCCCAATGTCGCTGTCTGTCCTACGCCACATGAAGTCTGTCTCTGATCAACTGAACCTTCTTTGATTTATCTACAACCATCGCTGGCCCAAGCAAAACTCTTTCTCCAATATCGAACCATGATAAGGGAGTACGATATCTCCGACTGTATAGAGCTTCAAAAGGTGACATCTCTATACTAGCCTAGTAGCTGTTGTTATAAGCAAACTTTACCAAATGGAGATGGTCTTCCCAAGAACTCCCAAAATCTAGTACACAAGTATGCAACATATCCTCGAGAGTCCGAATAGTCCTCTCTGATTGCCCATCTGTCTGGGGATGATATACAGTACTGAACTTGAGCTGAGTGCCCAAACTCTCCTGTAAACTCCTCCAGAAATGAGAAGTAAAACGACTATCCCCGATCCGAGACTATGAGGATGGGAACTCCATGTATCCTAATGATCTGCCTCACATACATCTCTGCCAGCTTATCCATAGACAAACTTACCTTGAAAGGCAAAAAGTGGGCTGACTTGGTCAACCTATCAACGATGACCCAAATTGCGTCTTTTTCTCCTGGAAATCATGGAAGTCTGGATACAAAATCCATAGTAATGTGCTCCTACTTCCACTATGGAATAGGTAATGGCTGAAGTAAACCTCCTGGCCTCTGCCTCTCGGCTTTCACCTGCTGTCACACTAAGCATCTGGATACAAACTATGCTACTTCCCTCTTCATGCTATACCACCACACACTCTCTTGCATATCCCGATGCATTTTTTTGGCACCTGGATGCATGAAATACTGAGAGCTATGCGCTTCCTATAACACCTTCTCACGTAGCTCCCCACTAGGCAAACACAATCTAACTCCATGCCTCAAAGATCCATCCTCAGCAATGGTGAAATCATCCTCCAATCCTGCTCTCACCTGAGCTCGGATGCACCTCAGAGGTACATCCTCATACTGTGCTGCCTTGATCCTGTCCATCAAATTTGAATATATCTGCAATCCTTACATCTGCATAGCACAACCAGGAACTATCACCTCAATGCCCAAGCTCTCCAAGTCCTCCAACAAATATCGATCTTGCGTCAAAAATATCGCTACCGGATACCTACTCAAAGCATCGACAACTACATTAGCTTTCCCAGGTTGATATTGCAAAGATATATCAAAATCCTTTATCAGTTTCAACCACCGATGCTGCCTCATATTTAACTCCTTCTGCGTGAAAAAGTACTTCAAGCTTTTGTGGTTTGTGAAGATCTCCACGCGCTCTCCGTATAAATATTATTTCCACAACTTCAGGGCGAAGATGACTACTGCCAACTCCAAATCATGGGTAGGATAGTTCTTTTCATGAGGACGCAATTGCCTGGATGCACAGGCAATTACTTTCCCGTTATGCTGAAGAACACAACCCAAACCTTTCTCCGATGCATCACTATAAATAGTGAAACCTCCAGACCCTGATGGCAACGTCAAAATAGGAGCTGTAAACTCCCTCGACCAGATTTCAGTAATTTAGGATTTTTTTTAGCTAATTAGAATTACTGCAACTTTTTAAAATTTATTTGGTTTACATATCCTATTGATTTGTGCACCTGTCCCTCACACAATTATTTAGGACATTACACTAGCTGTTATTCCCAAACAAAATTCACATACCTGCCCTAGACATATTAGACTATTTTTTTGAATTTTGTGCAACTCTCAGATGCTTTCTTTTGAGCCTCGTTTGAGACGCACAAATATCGTTACAAAAGTCCGTATTTATTTCCTATTTAATTTTCTGCTCTTTACCCATCTCTGTACCCCTGGGGATTTGAGGCCCAACCTGCACCAGTTTTGCCCAAACAAAAATACGATAATATTCTACTTGAAATATACTATAATTAGTATATTGACACCGTAGTAAAATTATGACCCTACCTGCTTCTAAATAATTAAAGAACACCGTGCGCAGTATTTATTAAATAATAAATACGGTGACCCGTATCACCTAAAGAACCAGGCCCTGCCCCTGCCCAGGCTCACCCCCACACCCCCAAGGCACTTCCCCAGGTTTTCCCCTCATTTCTGTGCAATTCAGTATTTCTGGGAATCAGTTTTTTTAATCAGACAAATTGTGTAATTAAATACCAATTTTAGGACCTATTTGCAATGTATGAAATTTCAGTGGTTTTTATGCAAATTTCCAGTGTGAGGTGTCATCACCATATTGGCTGGTGAACATGGATCGTCCACGTGTCAGTGGGACCCACCAAAATATCCTAAATATCAGCCAAGATATTTAAAAATCCAAAAACCCCAAAATGCCCCTACACTTCTACTTATTTACACCCTATGCCATTGCCCTAACCCTATTTAAACCCGAGCACCCCCGCTCATCCCGAACTCACACCACTCCTCCCTCAGCCCCCACCGCCCACCGGACCACCACAGACCTCTTCGCCCCTTCCCCAGCCATCCCCCAGCCGACGGCCACCCCCTCCGGCCACCGCCGGCGCCGCCTAGAGCCGCTGCAGACCCATCCCGACCACAATACCACAGCACCACCACCACTCCCGACCTCCCCCAGCGCCGCCTCCGGCCATCGTCGACCACCACCACCACCCCCAAATGCCTCGCCGCCACCTCCTTCATCGACCTGACCAACTCCCACCGCCCCACGACGCCTCCAGTCGCCGGCAGCTCGCCTGCAGTGCCCCGGCCCCTCCCCTCGACTACACTGCCTCCCCATCCCGACCACCTCCAGCCACCACCACCCCTGACCTCCACCGCCACCACCAGACTGCTCGCCCTGACCCCCTCCACCGAACCGACCGCCTGTACCACCACCTCCGCCACCACCTCGGCCGCCGTAGCCTCCACAAGCTGCTGCTACTGCTGTTGCCACTGACAGCAGTTGCTGTTGCAGCCGTTCCTCCGGCCGGCCGCCGCCTCCTCCACCGCCGCCGTCCTTCCGCCGGCAACGAGCTATGGGCCCCCTCTGTCGACCTGTCAAGTATAACGTACATATATAATACGTAAATACCTAATATATCTATATGCATGTATATATGTATATATATATGTATATATTTAAATATATTAATATATAGATATATATTAATATATAGATATATATTAATATATAATTATATGTATTTAGTATTAATTATATATTAATAATAATAAATACTGTATATACAGTGTATATATATGTATTTATACTTCTGCATTTTTTTTCTCTTTTATTTATATATACATATATGTATATATGTATATATATATATATATATATATATATATATATATATATATATATATATATATATATTTATATATATTATCTATATACTATTATATATATATCTATATTAATATACTGTATATATTATACAGTATATATATATACTATTGTATATATATTATATATATTTTATTATTTTTCCTTATATATATATATATATATATATATATATATATATGTATATATATATATATATATGTATATATATATCTACATATGTAGTTATATATATATATATATGTATCTATTATTATTATATTATATATATATTATTATACTGTAAATATACAGTATATGTATATATGTAAATATATATGTATTTTTTTTCTTTTTCTTTTTCTTTCTTATATATATATATATCTATATATATTTATATATATTTTTATTTATGTATAGTATAATTATAAGTATATATATATATTATATATGTATATATATATTTTTATGCTTTTCATTTTTATTATATGTATATATATACTGTATACTAATATATATGTATGTATATATATATTTTAATTTCTGCATTTTTCTTTTCTTTCATATATATATGTATATATGTAAATATATATATATATATATATATATATATATATATATATATATATATATCTATATATATATATATATATATCTATCTATATATTATTGTATATACATATTAATATATAAATATGTATATATTTATATATTTCAAATTCCTGCATTTTTTATTCTTTCCTTTTATATATATATGTATATATGTAAATATATAAATCTATATATATATATCTATCTATTCTTATATATATATATATATATTAGTATACATAAATATGTATATATATTTATATTTCAATTCCAGCATTATTTTCTTTTTATATCTATAAATATGTATTTATATAAAAATATATCTATTATATATATATGCTCTATAAATATATACATACTACTATATATACTATATCTATATGTATATATATATATACTCTATATATATATGAACCCTATATATATATATATTGGCTTATGTGTATATATTTACATAAGTATATATATACTATATTATTGTGCCTTTATTTAAATTATATTTACGAGTCCTGTAACATCTTAAACAGAAAACATCTCCAGCCCAGTCAGTGACCCCCTTTCACAGGACCCCCCAGGCTTGATTACAAGTACATGTTTTCAAAACAATCAGGAAGTAGGCAAGTATACCTTGCCAAGTTACTGTTTAAATTCAAATGTTGTTATATGCTATTTTCTCCTGAATTTCATATGACTGTGAGTACCTGAGATTGCCTCAGGTACAGTCAACTGATACGTTGACACGTAGTATAAATAACTTAGTCTTACAGACTTACCAACAACTGAGAGGGTATTCTAATATCCTCCTAGACCCTGTCACGGGAACATGCAACATGGTTGCAATATATATTGGGATACGAGTTGCGTATTTGATTAGCTACCAGTATGTGTGACGTGCATCACGACTTAGCTTAAAAATAGGAGAACTCAGGAATAATTACGACTTGGCATTAGTTACATTGGGCAGGAAAGATAACTAGTAGACGTATGGGACACCCCCTCCATGAGTCTTTATCCTTCGTACCATGCTCCTCGGAGATGGTCGATTGCAGAGCTACCCGTGTGTCCGGGGGCATATGACACATATACTAGCCAGTCAACACGATTGGTGAATTAAGTCAGCATATGTCAAGCCTACACTTTCCCATGCGTATTACAAGGTCTTTACTTGCATTCACATAGATGGTTAGCACCCTATATTTATTTATTTATTCAGTATTTACATATATGGCATATTATTTTCCTGTATCTTGTTATGTCCCACTGAGGACCTGGCTCCCTTCCAGATTTAGATGAGGCCTTCTACCCTACGGTATATGGGCCTGGACAGGAGACCAGACATGCCACAGAGGAAGAGCTAGAGGAGACACCATCAGAATCTACCTGATCCTAGAGGCTCATACAATCTGGAGATGGAGCTATTTTTCCTAGATAGACGATACTTTAGTCTATCTTATTTTTGCACTATTATTATCTTTTTTAGTGGGTTTGTTCCCACAAGATGTGTACTATGATATTTTCAGACTCGGCATTATATATATTCAGCACTATTTCCTGACATTTCTGTGGATGAGATAGATTTGCCTGTATTAGACTTATAGTATTTTAGGACAGCGTAGCACATTTCTTTGGGTCCATAAAAATAGATTAAACCTTTAGAAATGTGTCAGTTAGCCAATGCCACGTGGCCTAGTCCCATACATTTTTGGGACTGGGGCGTGACAGGAGCAGACGTCAACCTCTTCTTCAACTACTTAAAAGCAACCTGACAATCCTCCGTCCAAATAAACTCTATATCCTTCCTGGTGAGTCTGGTCATCGTCTCGGCAATCCTCGAAAAATCTTGAATAAACTTCCTGTAGCAGCCTGCCAATCCCAAGAAACTCCTGATCTCTGCTACCGAACTCGGGGTCTTCCAAGATTCCACTGCTGCGATCTTCTTTGGATCCACTGAAATACCAACACCAGTCACAACATGCCCTAAGAATTCTATCTTGTCCAGGAAAAACTCATACTTGGACAACTTTCCATACAACTTCTCCTTCCTTAGCACATCCAACACAATCCTCAAATGCTTCTCATTCTCCTCCGGTGTCTTCGAGTATATGAGTATGTCGTGGATGAACACCACCACAAACTTGTCAAGGTACTAATGGAAAACCTTGTTCATCAAGTTCATAAATATCGTCGGTGTATTAGTCAACCCAAACGGCATCACCATAAACTCGTACTGACCATACCGAGTTCTAAAAGCAGTCTTCGGTATGTCCACCGGCTTCACCTTCACCTGATGGTAGCTTGATATCAAATCTATCTTAGAAAATATATTGGCACCACTCAACTGATCGAACAGATCATTAATCTATGGCAAAGGGTACTTATTCTTGATAGTGAGATTATTCAATATTGTGTAATCAATGCACTTGCGCACTGATCCATCCTTCTTCGGTAAAAACAATACCGGGGCTCCCCACGGTGAAGAACTCGATCTGATAAACCCCTTATCCTGCAATTCGTCCACCTGCTTCTTCAGCTCGACCAGTTCGCTGTTGTTTACTCTATAGATATGTTGCCAAATTGGTTCTGCACCAGGCACCAAGTCAATAAAAAATTTAAAATCTTGACCTGGCGGCAATCCTGGCAATTTCTCAGGAAACACATCCAAGAACTCTGCTATCAACGGATGCGGCAACTCCTTGTCTTCCACCATAGCTCCACAAATAATGCCTTCTCCCTGCTCTGCAGCTCCTTTAGCAAACTAGAACTCTGGCTCTCCTGGCAGACCAAATAAAACTCTACCTCCTCTATAATCTATGCTAGCATGGAGCCTACTCAACCAATCCATCCCAAGTACAATATCGTAGCTCGGAAGTGGCATTACAAGTAGACAAGCACTCAACTCCCAGCCTCCTAGAGTAACTCTTCGATCCTTGCAAATATCATTAACCAGGATAATGCCTCCCAAACCATGCTTCAGAGCAAAAGAAACAGATATAAAACTATGGAAAGCACCATTATGAAATAAAGCTAAAACTGGAATACAATCAATATGGCACATGATGTAAGACACTCAAGGAAAGGACAGTTTAAGAGATCAAGTATCAATATCAAAGGAGAATAGTTGAATCAAAAAAAATTTCCTAGATGTGATTGAGTATTCTCAGCCTATAGCCGATATCATATATCCTAACACAAGCTCGTAATAGCACTCAATTCAGAGCACCACTATAAATTATACTAATTGCAACCTCGAATTGACCGGCATGGGCCACCACTAAAAATGTGTCATGACCCACACCCGATGTAGGGATGCAAATCGAAAATAACGCCCAGCCTATGTCACAGAATGGACGGTAGAATATTGTCTGGGTAATCTATCTAGCAATATAATAAGCCACCAACAATAACAATATACTCAATCAAAGATCTAAGATAGAACGAGCACGAATAAGATAAAGAATAGAATAGTCACATACAACTAATGAGTTTAAAATAATAACATCAATGAATTTGAAAGAATACTAACAAAATAAGCTAGAGACAAATCCAGTACAAAGAATACTAAGACGCTACTAATCTTGGGTCATCTATCTCAGTTGGGATAAGTCCCTCCTGAGTTAGGGTCTCTGACTCTAAGCCCACAATATCCTGGGGTCCATAATGTGTAGGGTACCACTCCTTAGTGTCATCTAAAAAAAATATTTAGTCAGAAAAGAAGCAGAGTACATCTCTAACAGCAGTTCTAATCAATGTTAAAAACTATATAACAATAAATATATGTGAATATACAATATGCACAATAAGTACAAGAGATATACAATAAGGAAATACGGGAATAATACAATAATGAGCAATATGACAATGAACAAGAATATTAATGACTAAGTGTGTGAGTACTGGCTTTAACATGTGATTGACTTGGGAACATAATACAATATATATGGCCTGGCTAATCATATGTGCGGTGTATGATGAACACTATTCAATGAATAATACTTGATACAATGAGGGTATGATCACATATCTACACTAAAGTACTTCCCATCGTCAACTGGTATAATAGATCCAACCACGGTACGCTATGGCATGAGATTCCCCAAGAAGATAGCGACTCTTCCCAAGAAAATAAGTTAAACTAGTCAACTTCTAGGTCAACAAGTCAATTCTAAGTCAAAAGTCAAACTCGATCAACTCTAGGGCAACTATGGTCAACTATAGTCAAACTATGGTCAACTATGGTCAAACTATGGGCAACTACCTATTTTTAAGTTGCATAAGTCTAATATAAAGATATTTGGTTCAAATACTAAAGTCTAGGTCATAAAAACTATATCTTAGGATACTAGGATACCGTATCTCTGGATACGTAAATCAATTAGGTAAAATATCATACATATATATCAAACAATATTAATATATATATATATAATTCTAATTATAACATTAAATAGATACCTTGGTTTTGAACCAATTTGGTATCACAACACTAACCCATAATATTGATACCCAACCCAATACCTTGGGTATTCCCAAATACCTTGATACTTACCTTGGTTTCTCAAGAGAATAACCAATACCTTGTTTATACTAACTACCCATAAATATATATACTAACAACTAAATATTATACATATAATATACTAAAATATAATTAGGAAATTTGGAACATATATACATATATATTAATTACCATATATATTTATATACATATATATCTATATATTTAAATATCTAATATTATTAAAAATTGCCAAACTATCATTAATAGTCGCTGCCCACTATCGCTGAAACTACCGATACTACTGATACTCTACTGTTTCCACGAAAGTTTCTGCTGCTATCGCTAAACTGCTGTCGCTGCTGCTGTATGCTATTGCTGCTGTTGTTTAGGTGACGCTGTTGTCGCTATAGCGGCTGCTGCTGCTGCTGCTGTTTGCTATTGTTGCTACTGCTATTTGGCGACGCTGCTGTTGTCGTTATTGTGGCTGTTGTTGTTGTATGTTATTGCTGCTGCTGCTGCTTTGGCGATGCTGCTGCTGTCGCTATTGCTCTCTGCTCTCCCTTTATCTCTAATATATATATATATATATATCCAATATATATATAATATATATAATACATAATATCAATAGATACTAATATATATATATATATATATAACTACAATATATATAACTATGACTATATAAAATACATACATACACCTATACAACATATATATATATATATATAGTAACATATACGAACACATTATATAATATACACAATATAAATACATAACAATATATAATATAACTATATATATAGCAACACATAATTATCCACTTAACATATACATATCTATACATACTACAATATATAAATATACCTTACATATAGAAGAATAGCTACATAGCAATATATACACATATAGTATATACATAGATACATAGATCTAAGACACAATATTACATAAATATATATACACAACAATATATATATATACACACACACACACACACACACACACACACACACACATATATATATATATATATATATAAAATTATATCTCACTATGAATAAGAACACAAGAGAAATAGATCTATAATTAAATGGCACAAACACATGGAACGTATCACCCCGTATCCCACTAGATCTAGGATACGCATGCGACACGAGTCCACCACACATCCAAATATACCCCGAAGGACACGAACAAGTCTAAAATATCATTTATGAACAATACGAAGAGTCAAACACAAATATACATGTCCGTGTCAAAATATGACATGCTCAAGTCCCGTGTCGGAGAAAAAACCCCTAAATCAACACTAAGCACCAAATTGTTGGGATACGACCTACACGTACCCAATTATGGATATGACACTAGCCCCAAACACACAAGAATCTGCCAAATTGATCTATAGGACCAATTGACATACCCAACAAATGTTAATCTCGGAATTCTCCCAAAATTGACACAAAAAGTACCATAACTTTCTCAAAAGGCCTCCTATGAACACAAAACCAAATCCTATTGGTAGACTATGCATATGGATTGATTTTTCATAGTTAAATCTCATATTTAGAATCTAAATTAAGGGAAAAAACTAAATTGTACCTATTGGGAGATGGATTCCCAATGTAACCTCCAAATATGATGAAATTAGCCTCCAACTTGTAGATCCTTGCTCCTCTTTGTAGATCCTTGCTTTCTCCTTCTAGATCCTTGCTTCACTAGTCTCCAATAGTAATTTGGAAAGTAATTTGGATGAAATTTGGTAGGGAAATAAAGTGGAAATAAAAAAATTTGGTTGAGAAAAATTCTAGATCTAGTTTTCAAATGAAAAGAGGAGAGAGAAACCAATTCCCCCCTCTTTAATAGGTCGGCCCCATTTCTCCTTCCTCAAGTCACTATAAATTGTCCAATATACCCCATGGGGCCTCTCATGAAGAAATAATTAAGTAGGGAAGCTTCTAGTCTAAAGGTTTAATTAATTTAATCATCCTCCTAATCAATGGGCTTTCTAAATGGGCTAAATCTAACAATTAATACATGTTGGTCCATGAATCTAAACTAAACTAGTTAGGTCTACTAACACAAGTCCAAATAAATAACTAACATCTAACAACAATTAAACAATACAATAAATATTTATTTATCATGCACAATATTTAATTAAATATAAAATTACTAAAATATTCTTTCCTAGAAAATGTGGTAGTGACATCCAGTTCTCTGCCTAAAAAACTATTTGGGGTACTAAGCTGCAACGATGTATAGATATACCCACATTTATCTATTCCTTAACTCTCAAAATGGTTACAAGAAGTTTCTTCCCATCGCAAGGAGGATATCCCCGGGAAATCATCATCAGCATTTTTTTGCCTACGGAAGGAGGCTCCATTATCAACTCTCCAAATGTCTACAACAGAGCTGCCTTACCATCAAAAGGAGGAAAGCCCTAGTAAAATCTTGCACTTATGTAGTTCTTCTACTCTTATTCTATTACTTTATAAAAATATACTTTTCAGTGCAAATCATTTGACCCCAATTTCTTCTTCAATAAGCCACTTTTTTTCCCATAACATTGTTTAAAATTAATTATTGGCAACCTGGTTACTTCAAGCCAATTTTAGTTTCATCAAGAAACTTAGTCGTATTATATGAGAAAACCATTGGCCTTATACTATACTAGCTAGTAGTTTATTCTAGTTACTTTGACTAGATCAAGCCATCTTGAGCTCTAAACAACAAATATAGTAATTTATTGTAGTCTATTCATGAAATCAAACTTAGGAGATAAAATTATTATTGGGGTCCAGTCTCGATTTGAGGTATGTTGAAGGACACTCTGGACAACGTTTAGCATTGATAGGAGTTATGGTAAAGATGATGGATGATCGATAATTATTGGACTATGGCTCAAACTGAGCCAAAATAGTAGTTGTGGCATACTGCAGTAGTATAATGGTGGAAACATACGGGCGGTATACGGTATTTTGGGCAATTTATTCTAGAACCAAAATTTTATGGTATGGTAGTATACCGTAGTATACCGACGGTATACTGTAGTATCTCCTATCAAGAATTAGTTTAGATATGGGCCAAAAGTTAGCATATTTTTTACTGTGTGACCTTATCTGCCCGACCAAGATTATTACTTGATTATTTTAGGGTTTTCTTAAAACTAAATTAGGTTTCTTAACCTATATATAGGAGGTTAATGCAGGTTGATAAAGAGAAGCTCATATGGGAGATTCGACGAAATAATTCCACACAAATCTAAGATAACTTATTTGCTTTGCTCTTAGGGATGACATTCAAGACAGTTGCAATAGAAGATCTATTCGATGAGTCATTTTGTTCGTTCAGGATGATAGTCACAGGGTTGGATTTTATTGTGTATCTTCTTTTTTTTTTTTGAGATTAGTGAGGGGTTGAATTTAGTAGCAAAGGGTTTAATATATTATAATTAATATTTTAATTTTTGAGTAATATAGATTAGGATTTGTCTAGGTGACATAGTTACAAAGAATATAGTATATTTGATTTGTCTTGGTACTCATATTAGATGGGAGTTTGGTATCTTCAAGTCATTTAGTATCATTTTTGGAGTATTCTCAATCCAGCAAAATGTATTAGAGCTCTCACATTTTTGAAAGAAAAGATGCAACCATATCTACGAAGCAGACGAACACATGTATGATTACTCTAGTACTAAGATTTGCATGGAACGTTGGAGGGCAATAGTGCCAAGCAATAGGACAAATCTATTGACGACTATAAAAAGATAGACCAGAAGACCGTTGGATTCATTTGCCAATTGCTAGACAATTTGGAATTTTATCATGTGTTCATGAAGAGTTTGACAAAAGCATTATGGGAGAAGCTACATTCATTGTACGAACAGAAGACGACTAGTAATAAGGCATTTCTTATTTGCCAATTCGTCAACTCAAAGTATACGAAGGTGCCTCGGTGGTATAATATTTGAACGAAGTTTAAGAAATTTTTAATCAATTATCGAAAATAAAGATAATGCTTGAGGATAAGCTTCAAGCCCTGTTGTATTTGAGTTCTCTGCTAGAAACTTAGGAGACATTATAGTTTCTTTGTGTAACTTTATGCATTATGGATTTGTCATGATAAAGACATTCATACGTAGTTTATTGAACAAAGAGATTTGTCCTAAACATATAGAATTTATTTAGGAGTCTACTCTGGTTTCTTCTTACGATAAGGGAAGGCTAGGGTTACAATCGAGAACAGAAAGGAGCTCTCAGGATCTTGCAAGGATGTACCACAAAGAAGGCTGCTATTACTATGACAAAAGGGTTATTTTAAACGGCACTATATGAAGCTCAAAGATAAGAAGGCTAAAGATATTGACGGTTAGGTAGATATCATGGATATAGAAGACCTCATCATCGTATCAATCGATACAAAAGAACTTTGTGGTACGTGTCATGATATTGATTGGGTCTTGGACACAGGAATATTATATCATGCTACTTCATAGAGGAGGATCTTTACGTTATACCAAGGCATTAGGTTTGGATGTATGAAGATGGATAAGAAGGGGATGGCTACAGTTGTGTGCATACTTGATGTACACTTTAGATCGTAGCTTGGTGGAAGTTTGTTCTCAAGGGATTTTTTATCTACCAAGTTTGTACTACAACTTGATATCAGTAGAAAACCTGACAGATGATGGCTATTGCGGTATATTTGAGGACAAATATTAGAAGCTTAGAAAGTGTTCCCAACTATTAGCTTGAGGATATATATGTTGTGGTATGTATCGGTTCAAGATGGTGAGGTGTGCAAGCAGGCCACAAATATCGGATAGAGGTTCAACGGATATTCCATAAGAGATTATGGAGCACCTGGAATATGTCAAGGGGAGTCTTCGAGACGAGTTAAGGGATAACGAGAATTTTGTTCGTCAAGACAAAGTGACGAATAGATTTACGTCAAAGATTGACGACCAGGCTGTCGGTCCTTTAAGAGCTGGTCAATCTCCAAGTGGGAGTTATTCTATCTATCTTTTTTTTATGGGTGATTTTCCAAAATCTAATATAGCAACGCGGTTTCAGTAGTTTAAAGTTGGAGAGGATATGAAGGACTGTAGCAAACTTAAGCTGAGATGATTATATGTTTTATTTATATAGTTCGGGGAAGCTGTTTGTCATCGACAACATACATGGTATATGATATTATGCTCAAGGATGTAGGTATACGGGGGAGCTTTAGTATCGGATAAGAAGTTTGGTAGGTTCAAAATCTTGAAACTTGAGTGAACCTCATTGTTCTCTTAGTTAGAGCGGCCAAAGTTGAAAAAGCTTGATGGAATTAGAATATTTTCCAAAGGAAGAAGGGAGTCAGGGAAAGGCATCCAAGACTTACAATGAGGCTGGTCGTCAGGGACTTTGGACTTGATGAGTTATTGATGTCGGCAAGATTATAGTTATTAAGGAAGTGCTACATATGACAACTAGTGTCAACTTGGTAGTCGAGAAGATGGAGACGAAGGAAAATGCAAAGTAGCTCGTGGGATTCGAGATCAATGACGAGGGGGAGAATGAACTATACTATAGTAAATCATGAATGGAGAAGAGTTAAGGTGGCTCACTCTACGCAGTATAATAAACTGGATTATTGACTTGAAGGGCTTAGTTGGACTTAGAGTCATATAAAGATCTTGGTGTTCGAGGTAAAGGCATTTCTTCATGGTAGGTGATTTTGATCCTTGTCCTGTTAATCTTCATACTTAATAAAATGATGTTGCTATTCTTTGTTTCTATGCTTTGAGATTGTTAATGCTAAGTAAAAAAGAACAAACATAGATAAAATAGAGTAAATTATTGTTGTTAACTTACTACTTTAGAACATGGAATATAGAACTGTTAATATAGACTTATGTAATATAGCACTTTTCAGTATGTTATCATGTGGAATATCATCTTACTATTATAAACAGGTAGAGTATTATATTATTATTCTAGAGATAGTCAATATGGAAAAGGTTTGGGAATATTGGGTCACTAAGGCAAAAATTCCTAGACTGGGACAAGTAAATATGGAAATATTTAGAATGGGGAGTATGGAGGTACGAATGATGGCTCAAAAAATATTGTAGTAGAATGTGATGCTTGGTTATCTTATTTGATGTACCATGTATATATTTTATAGTTAAACTTTTTACGCATTTGTATGGTCATTGGATAATTTGTGCACATGGTTTGTGTTTTTTGAACGGTTGTCTTGACATCAGAACTGGGTCGATATAGGGAGAACAAGTTAATCAGTGTTGAGCACAGGTATTTCGTGACCTTCGGTGGGGATAGCTACCCGCATGTGAAAGGATCGATGTCTTACCATGAATAGTCCAGGATGGCTTATGGTGTTTGTGGCATTCATATATTTAGGTAGCCTGCTAATGTTATTCTATTTGCAGGACTATCTATTTGTTTGAAGAAAAAATTTATGACACTTATATCTTATGAATGCTAACAATTAATGCAGGAACACATTTTTGAGACATATATATTGTAAAAGTTAATATGGCTTGTAGAAAATGATGGTAGTTAGCTTAGATTTAATGTGTTCAAATATGTATATATGTTTTATGAAACTGTTTATTGATCACATGTATGCTTTATATTTCTTCTTATGAAATAATAACTAATCCTAAGGTAGCATTAGAAAGACGACATAATAATTTTACAAGCTCTTCACATGATAACCATGTTTATTTAGTTGAGTTGACTAAAGTCCACTTACCAGGTGCATTCAATATACTGACCACCCAACTCCGCAAGTGCAGAGCTTGCTTTGACGTGCTGAGATATTGGAACTTGGATTGACAACTTGAAGATGTTCAACTGGAGATGATTTCTTTTATATATAAAGGGCAAAATGTATAGAATATTACTATTTCGACTGGAGATGATTTACTTTATATATGAAGGGCATAATATATAGAATATTATTGTTTCGACTGGAGATGATTTCTTTTATATATGAAGGGCATAATGTATAGAATAGTATTGTTTTGAATGGAGATTTATATTATATATGAAGGGCATAATATATGGAATAGATATTCTATTGGAGGTGATTTATTTTATATATGAAGGGAATAATATATAGAATATTATTGTTTGTATAGTTTCTTGAGTTAGAAGCGTTATGGCATGTTTTATTATATTAAGAGCCAGTATTGTAATAGAGTTATTCTATTAGCCACAAGTTATTATAATTCCAAAGAAATATTCTTAATAAAGAGAATTATTTTGTATATATTATGCCTATTCAACTTCTCTATTTATTTATGCTACAATGACTTTATTTTCTGAGATATTTTATTGACCAAAATTGATCTTGTCTTGTACAAGTATAATTTAGAATTTTATGATATAATGTCTTGGTTCTGCAAAATTAGGGTACGACATAATGGTATCATAGAATGGCCTTATTTCCTTCGAGCCGCATTTATTCTCTTCAACTCTAAGTTGCTTCTGTAATTGATTATCTTTTGGCCCTCAATGATGTTATGTTAAATTTTCCATATAATAAGTTTAGATATATTATAAGTCACATGTGGATATTTTATTGATTAGGGGTGAATTTGAAGAGTTACATAATGGTTTGAGTTGTTTGTTAGGTAGATTGATGGAAAAAAAATTAGATATTGGACGAGTAGCAAGATGTCAGTAGTGGTACTTCAGTAAGTTATATGTATTGAAGGAAATGTTCATGAACTTTAACAAATGAAAATGAATTAAGTTGTTCAAGTAAAATTATTTTAATTTGATTTCAAGTAATTATTGAGTGTCAGTAAAGTGGATGTTATGTTGTGGTTTTTGGAGAACCAAAGTAAGGATTGTTCGGAAGTGATGCTGATTCAATATGTAGAGAACAATATTTATATATTGGTGCTAAATCTCTGAGTGGTGTCTGGTATCCTTAGGGATGTATGTCAAAATTAGTGATATAGATATTGATAAGTCTATATTTATTGAATGGGGTAGTACGAGGTCCTGGTTTAGAGTTTTGTCTGGTTAGATGCAATTTAAAATGCCTCTTGTTAGACTAGATCAGATGATCAATAAATGGTGTTTGGTAGATTAAGATAGTATTGCATAAGAATTTGAATTTATAATATTAATAGCTTAAGTTTAATATCAATATGTGAATGTGTATTGAATTAAAGCTTGAGTCAATTGCATTAAGTTCTAAGTTTAGTACAAAAAAATTATGATAAAATTGGAAGTTAATTTGGAGCATATTAGGATGACCCTAAAGATATTAGAATATTATTTCTCGATGTCCTTAGATAGTCTAAGCTGATCTGATCTTATGTATGGAATGAGTTGATCCTATATCTTGTTTGGAAGATATCATTATTTGTATTAAATTTGAGTTCAACGGATGGATATTTCCTAGATGTGCATAATTAATATAATTGAGCTAGGTATATGAAAAATAGATAGATATTGGCTCATGGATATTATGGCTGGATGAATGATGATTGTATACCATAATGAATCATTGAATTATATTGTCTTGATTAATTATAGTTTTGTGGACTATGGATGGATTCATCGGTACTATTTAAGTTCCCTATGACTAGGCTAGGTAATCCCGAGCATTCATAAACAGATATTAGTTGAACTTGTCTTACTGAATGTTGGAATTCCTTGAGATTTCTTTGATTCTGGGTGATGAGATTGATGGCTTAGAAGATTTATTTTTATTTGACCCATAATTTGGTTAGAATGAATATGTAAGAATGGAATAATTGAACACTGGAAGAATTACCTTGATATGGTGATTGGTTTTAAGTTTATCTTGATGATACAAGTGAATTGGATATATAAAAATTGAGTGCAAATTAGACTGAAATTTAGGGAAATTTATGATTTTGTGATTGAGATTATGACTTATGATTGGTGATTTAAATTTTATGAATTGAAATTATGATCAATATTTATGAGTCGGGATTGGCAATCGAGATTTATGATATGTGATTTAGTAGAATCTGTCATACTAGTTGAGAATTTAGACTATGAGAGTTTCTTGAATTGATTCACCGATTATAATATAGGAAAAGATGATTTTTGGGTAGATTAACGATAGGAAATGATAGTGCTAGACAGACTTTGACCCTTGGATTATTGATTTTAATTATGTCGGCATAATAGTCTGAGTTGGTTCCTTAGCTTCCATAAGTTATAAGGGTTTTTCCCAATTTGGGTAGCATCCTTTAAACTATTGGATTTGGTTTGACCTTAAAACATAAGACGAGTATAGTGATTTAGGTTATTTAATAGAGAGGGGTGATCTTGGTATTTAATTATTGTTGATGAGTTCGCTAGCCCCAGTGTTTAGACAGACGTCCCAGTGTTGAGTGCTATAAAATGATAGGATGACCTTAAGAAAAATGTAGATGGTATTAGAATAGAGATGAGATAGCGAGATTGGAGAGATAAGCTTAGAAAGTAATTTGGTTCATAGATATTCGATTGATTGTTGCGAGCGATTGGAAGATCAAATATGTAATTGGATTTTGTGGCTTAATTTCTTATTAGATTATCTTGGAAGATTATATTCAAGTTGCGGTGATGGATATATGTTCTAATATGATACAAATAACCTATGAATTAAGATTAATATTGGGGACAAATTGATGGTGACTTCATATTTGGCTAAAAAATTTGGAGATTAATTTTTGTAGGTTGGATTATGACATTGTTGGAACTATCCAAAAGTGTTGATGGATTATTTGGAATTTGAAGTAAGACTGAATTTGTTGATGTTAAAAGAGATTGTTATTATATTAAAAATAGTACGATTGATGTATACATAGTAAGTCATTCAGATTTGGTACATTATATTCTTAGATTGGAAAATTCTTGGGAGATGAAACGTTGATCGATTCAATAGTAATTCTGAGATAGCATGATTCTTCTATAATTGAGCAGTGAGGTATAATAATGATCAAAATTTTGATGAGTCATGTTTGGTAACTTGTTTGATAATAGAAAATGGTCTCTTGAGAATGACTTAGATTATTTAAGATGCCACACTTAGGATTTAAACGAAAATGTCGGTTGATCGTAAGTATATTGATATATGTTGGATAATTCTAGACAGTGTGATAAGTTTCTTGAAATATTATAAAGATTTTATATGTATTTGTGTTAATGAGTGAATTGTAATATGATAGCTTAATCCAAATTGAATTTAGTTGATTTTGGTTATGTCCTTTTGATTCAGAATTGGTTAATATAGTTCTTGGGTAGATTATCTTAGTTTGAATTTGTTTCCTAGGTACTTGGGTCTGTAGTTGGGTTTGCTAGTGATATCTTGCTTGGCAAGTTTTATAATTTTGATTCTATACAAGGTGTCTATTGATAGAGGCATAGAATGTTGGTAAAGTTTTTGAAATAGTTGGATCAAATTTGGTGGTATAAGTTGTTCGATAAATTTTTTCAAGACATGAGTAAGCTTGTATTGAGAAATGATAGAGAAAGGTATGCAAGACATATTCAAATTTGACATGAAAGAAGAGGCTTTGTAAAGTTTACTGAGTTATTTGTATTGTGTATTAAAGACTTGCTTAAGTGTATTGATTATAAATGGAAGGTATTTTTTAATATTTTGGGCCTTGATCGACATGTTCAGTCGAGGAATCGACATAAAATTTGAATCAGAGTGCACAACAAAAGTTTAATCAGAGATTGAGTGAAGAGTTTATTTATTTGTTAGTTGTGCAGAGAAGGAGTATGTTATATAAACTTCAAGGAAAAAAAAAATTCTAAGTGGTGTATTATATAATTTTCCATTCGCGTATTGTAGTGGACTAGATTATTGGTTTGAAGGGCTTTGTTGGACTAAGAGTCATGTAGAGACACTAGTGTTTGAGGCGAAGGCTTTTCTTTATGTAGGGTGGTTTTGATCTTTCTCTCCTTCACTTTCAAACTTAGTAAAATAAAATTTCTATGCCATGAGATAGTTAATGGTAAGTAAAAAGAACCAAGATAGATAAAAGAGAGTAATATCGTTGTTGTTAACTTGCTGATTTCGAACATGTATGGAACTATTCATATAGACTTATGTAATATAGCACTATTGATTATGTTATCATGTGGAATATCATACTATTGTTATAAATAGGTAGAATATCATAATGTTGTTCTAGAGGTAGACAATATGGAAAATGTTTGTGACTGTTGGGTCGCTAAGGCAAAACCATTTGGACTAGGATATAAGTAAATTAAATTCCTAGAATAAAAAGTATGATGGTGCAAGTGATGGCTTCAGAAATATAGTAGTAGAATTTGATGCTTAGTTATTTTAGTTTATGTACCATATATAAAATTAAATTGTTTATGCATCTGCAAGGTTATTGGATAACTTGTACACAAGGCTTGGGTTCTTCAAATAGTTGTCGGGCACCGGAACCAGATTGGCCAAGAGGGAACATGACGATAAGTGTTGATCATAGCTATTTAGGGACCTTCGGTGGGGGTATCTATCCACACATAAAAAGTTTATCCTCTTACTATGTATAGTCCACGATGGCTTTTGGTGTCATAGGCCTTCATATAGTTAAGCTTCATGCTAATGTCAATCTGTTTGTAGGCTTATTTATATGTTTGTAGGAAGCAATTCGTGACATACTTCTATTTAAGAAGGCTAACAATTGATGCATGGACACATTTATGAAACATATATAGTATGAAAGTTACCATGGGTTACAAGGAATGAGTATAGCATGCATTACATAAGATTTACTTTGTTCATATATTTATATCACTTTGTTGAAACTGTTTACCAATATCACATATAATATTTCTGCTTATGAATGATAATTGATCCTATGACAAGATAGAAACACCACATAATAATTTTATCTAGTCTTAATATAATTAACATTTTGGTTTAGTTGTGTCGGCTAAAGGCCACTTACTAGTGCATTCAATATACTGACTCCCCAACTTTCCAGGAGCGAATCTTGCTTTGACATGCTGAGTCATTGGAGCTCAGATTGGCAACTTGAAGATGTTCAGTCGAAGAATTTATTTTTGTAAATAAAGGACATATTGTATGGAATATTATTTCTTGTATAGTTTCTGAGTTGTAAACCTTGTGCCGTATTTCATTATTATTAGAGCTAGAATTATAATTTCGTTACTTTTGGGCCTCGATCCATTATAATTCTGCTGCAATGTTATCAATAAATAGAATTATTTTTGTATATCTTGTCTATATTCGATTTTTTCTTATTTCTGCTGTAATGACTTATTTTCAGAGAGATTTTATCGACTGTCATTGATCTTTCCTTGTACAAGTATAATTTAGACTTGTACGATATCACACCCAGTGGCGATTTTTGATTCAACAGAACTAGGGAATGTTAGCCATAGTGTCAAAACCTCTCATCAAACTGGTGGGGCAGTATATTATCATGCACAGTTCAAGAATCTTGAGCTGAGAAATTTTATCTAATTAAAACTAGCCAGCAAGGGTGATGTCTTACAAGTCTAAATTATTCTTGTACAGACAAGATCAATCAAAGTCGATAGAATATCTCAGAAATAAAGTCATTGCAACAGAAATAAGCAAAAAATTTAATAGACATAATAAGTACAAAACTGGTTCCCATTATTGATAATATTATAATAAGATTACAACTGCTCGAATCCAAAGAACAACTTGATAAATGCAATCTCTCTCTCTCCCTCTCTCTAAAAAAAGTGAAATATGCCACAAGGCTTATAACTCAAGAACTATACAAACAATAATGTTCCATAGATTATGTCATATATAATAAAAATACCTAATCTTTGAATAAAAATCTCCAGGTCGCCCAATAAAATCTTCGATGACAAAGAACTATCCAAGCTACATCCCGCATCTGCATAACAGGGGGAGGTCAGTACATTACCATGTAATGGTGAGTAGCCTCTATCTCAACTAAAACAACAAGATAAACATGTAAGAAAAAATAAAATTATTATGTGATCTTTTTAATCTTTTCTTAGTAGTATTTAAAATTTTATCAGCAGAAAGACAATGCATACAGAGGTATAGTAAACAGTTTTATATACATATATACAAATGAACATAAATAAATCTTACCTAACATACTATCCTTTTCTATAACAGAACATAGCATGTACTTTATTATGAACCAAACATCATTGGCTATACAACTTATCTATATGAATTTTACCCGTGAACATATGCCATCTTAGACTGCGGCCTAGTAAGACAGAGATCATTCCGCGTACGGATAGCTAGACGCACTAATGGTCCCAAAATACCTATGTATAGAAATTTTATCATATTCTCCGTAGACACGATTTCGGTGCCGTGACAATTATTCGAGTAACCAAAACCTTCTACACAAATTGTCTATGACTATGCAAATACGTGAGCAATAAACTATAAAATATATGCATGGTACATAAAACTAAAATAATATACAACACATTTGTCTTACTACAATATTTCTCGAGCCATCACTCGCACCATACTTTATATTTCAGGGATTTTTCACATTTACTGACTTCCCAGTCCAAGAATATTATCTTGGAAACCCAACGGTCCCAAAACTTATGATACACATTTCCATCTCTGAATTATAATACAATAATCCACCTATTCATGCAACAATACGATATTATATGATAATAAAATCAATAGAACTAATATTACGCAAGTTTATATCAATATTTTAATATTCCATGTTCAATAGCATCAAGTTAACAGAAATAATATTACTCTCTTATATCTATTTGAGTTCATTTTAGTTAGCATTAATTGTCTCATGGAATAGAAACAAAGACTAGAATATTTTATTAAGTGTGATAGAAAATGAGAGAAGGATCAAAATCACACACCATGAAGATTAGTCTACGTCTTGAACACAAAGATCTATGTATGAATCAAAGTACAACCAAGTCCTTCGAGCCAATAATTCATCCTAATGTATCGTACGAAGCAGGGCATTATATATGTTATGGTCCAGCCTCGATTCAAAATATATGAAAGGATAGTTTGGCATCATGAAGCATTGATTTGAATTATGGTGAAGATGGTGGAGGATCGATGACTGAACCGGGGCTCAAAATGAGCAATAATAGCAGTAGCATACTAGTTGTATACTAGTAGCAGCATACTAGTTGTATAATAGTAGCATCATACTGGTTGTATACAAAATAACGGAGGATCGATGACTGAACTGGGGCTAAAAATGAGCAAAAACAGCAGCAGCAGTAGCATACTAGTAGTAGTATACTGGTTGTATACCGAATTTTGGATGGTTTACTAAAGAACCCAATTTTGAAGGTTTGGTGGTATACTACTGTATACCGCCTCTCGGGAATTAGTTTAGATGTGGGCTCAAAGTCAGTATATTTTTTTTATCATATGATCTAAATTTGATGACCAGGATTATTGCTGAACTATTTTAGGATTTTCTAAAACCCTAACTTAAATATCTTAACCTATATAGATGAGGTTAAGGAGGGTTGCCAAAGAGAAGATCATGCGAGAGATTCTAGGCAGCAAGTCTAAAATTTGTGCTTTGCTGTTAGATATTTTCATTCAAGATAGTTGGAAAAAAAGATCTTTTCGGAGAGTCATTTTCTCTATTCAGGGAGATCACCACAGGGTTGGGTTGTCGACCTAAATAAACAATAGTCACCTAAATTTTTATATTGATCAAACTTGACTTGATACGATTCGATAAGACTCAACATACAAGAATAAGTCAATATTTTCAACTATTTACCATGATGGCTTCTCAGTAATGATTTCTTTGATTATGTATTTTTTTCCTTTATTATTAGGATTCAATGTGAGTCGGATGCATACTAGCACTAGGAATCAAGACCCAAAACTAAATCAACTCCTAGTCCACCCAAATGAGTTCTAACAGAACTCTAGATGAAACTCCTAGTCCACCCAAATAAGTTTTCACAGAACTCTGGATGAACTATGTTTGCAAAAACCTATACATGTTGTTTCAAAAACCAGGAACTCAGCCATAACTATATTTTGGATACCAAAACTTTTTGTCCCATTCAACCAAACTCAGTCCTCGTGGCTTTAGGATGTTTGAAAGAGTCTTCAACATTCTAAAATGTCTCTTAACGATCAAATTTATGAAAGTTGGATGCAAATATAATTTTGTCCAAAATCTTTCAGTATTCTCTCAGCACTAGAGTTATAAATAGTTGTGTTTTTCCTATTCAGTTTGACTAACTCTCACTTCCAAATTCTAAAATATTATGAGCCTTTAAACCTTCAAATTCCCAAGTGCAACTCCCAAAACTTTCTAAGTGCCAGTTGTAATTCGATTAGAAGTTTTATCAAGTTGTAAAAGCTAGGTATTCCAAGTTTGATTTCAATTTCGTGTTAAAGTAATAGCCGAGCTCTTCAGATCAAAGCTCATGGTTTATAAAAAGTCGGCAAACCCTTCGGATCAAAGATCATGGTGTATTTACTACTTATAATAGTGGGTTTAAGCCAGACAAGACTTTCCGGGATTGGACTGCTTCCACGAAAGATACTAGGATATATTGCGTATTTGATCTTCTAAACTCTTGCATTTATCTTTATTTGCTTTCTAAATTTTGTAGTTGGTATATTTTATTAGTTTTATTGGATACTATTGCATTCACCGTATTTCTCCTCCCCCTAGTTTGCGTACAATTGGTTTCAGAGCAAAGGCTCTTATCTTTTGGATTAAAATCCTAGGGGTAGTTCCATGGAAATCGTACATTTTGTTCGTACCAACTATGGTGAAGAATACTTTACCAATAGACCTCCTCTATTTTATGGGACTAACTACACTTAATGGAACATGCGTATGAGTATTTACTTGAGATCACTAGATTTTGACCTATGGTCTTGTGTTATTCATAGCTACCAAAATTCTAACATTTCTACTATTGTTACTTCCACATTAGTTGATAAAATATATGCTAATTATATGGAGGCTGAAAAGAAGGAAGCCAGCCTTGATGTTAAAGCAACGAATATCTTTACTTTGTTTTAGATATAAATGAATTCAGTCGTATCTCTACTTGTATTACATCATAAGAGATCTGAAAATTTCTTGAGATTACTCATGAAGGCACTTCACAAGTGAAGGAATCCAAGATTAGTAGATTAACACAAAAATATGAGGCATTCAAAATGAAGCCTAATGAGGCAATAACTCAAATATTCACTAGATTTCTTGACATTATTAATCATCTTCAATCTCTTGTGAAGGAATATTCAAATCATGAGAAGATTCAAAAATTGCTTAGGAGGCTCACAAAGAATTGGAACCCCAAAACTACAATAATCATTTAAGGAAATAATCTCACAATCATAAACCTCGAAACACTCGTGGGCAAGTTCATGAATTATAAACTTGATCTCAAAGAGTTTGAAGAATCAACTCCCAAGTAAAAGGCCATAACATTCAAGGTACATCACAAAAGAGCTTCTGAAGATGCATCTGAATATGATAAAACTGACGATGATGAACTGACCATAATTGCTAGGAACTTCAAGAGATTTCTAAAGTTTGACAAATCAAATCACAAAAAGAAAGATCGTGAAGAAGAAGAAGCCATGTTGCTATAACTACAAAAGAACCGACCACATAAAGAAGGATTGCCCTATTGCTAAAAAAAGGGTAGTAATCGTCATGAACATTTAATAAAAGGAGGATCTTCGTCTTAAAATTTGCAAACTCTGTAGAAGCATGGAAATTTTCTAGTCTATACCCATAACAACTATGCGGGGGCTACTCATTCAATTGTTTCGATCAGTGAAGCTAGCACCATGCACCCAACCCTATGCGCACTGAAAACCAAATATAATAGACTTTGGTATTTTTTTAAAGAAGTATACGCACTATGCATTAGAAGCTATACACCAAAGACAGGGATTCTGAGCCAGTTTATGTGGCAAGAGCCTAGACGCATACAACTCAACTACATAACTCGATCTGACAGAGCCTTAAAAGAAGTATAGTTTTGTAACGTATGCAAATGACAGTTACGCATAAAAATTTCATCGCATATGTCAGCACTATCATTTTGCTTTGTCTGTTTATAACAAAGCATCGCCATGTGGCATTATGAGTGATATATTATGCACAATCATTCGGGTTAACCATGCACATAGGGACATGCATATGGAAGGTTCTCTCTCCTCAGTATGTATAGCTGGCCTAACATTTACAAATATGAAGGGATTATACGCATTTAATGTTCAATTTAATGCACGGATGTTCGGATATGCACATTAATGTGCATATGTTTTAAATGATAACAACCTTATTAATGTGGACTTTTAAACTATTGAAATGCATGACACGTGTCAAGTAGACCTTGATGCGCTCATATGTTCTGATCCATATTATATGCTAAAGTTATTACAAGTGTCACGACCCACACCCGATGTAGGGGCACTAGTAGTGAACAAAGTCCAGCCTACGCCGTAGCATCGGCGGTAGAACGTTGTTTGGAAAAACTATGCTATATAGCAATAATGATCATCAAGACATCTAATGCCACCAATGAAATATAAATATTCAATCACAAAACTATAAGATGGAACAACACACGAATATGATATAAGAAACTGAAGAGTCAAGATAAATCTCATAAGACAGAAATAATATCCGAAGAGTCACCAAAAATATAATGCTAGCAGTCAAAGCTGGAGACAAATCCAGTATAAAAATAAATAACCTATCTACTGAGCTATAGGTAAGGTATCCTCTGACTCAACTGGAAGGAGTCCCTCCTGAGCTACAGTCTCTAGCTCTAAACCAAGTACGCACTGAGGCCCGTAATGAGTGGGATACCACTCCTCAGTGTCATCTGGAAAAAATATATCCAGTCAGGATTGGAGCAAAGTACACATCTAACAGCAGTTCTAATAAATAATAAAAACTATGTATCAGTAAATAATAAAAACTATGTATCAGTAAATAGAGATTATATAGGAATAAGGAAATGCAGAAAATACGTACAGAAAATATGAACATCATATATGGAATAAAGAGATTCGACTATCTAAGTGAGTGAGTACCAGTGACAATATGTGATCGGCTTAGAAACTTGCACAGGAATATGGTCTGGTTAATCATATATGAGGTGTATAATTAACACTCACAGAAAATATATAAAACGCACAGGGAGGGTACGATCACATATCTACACTGACACTCTCCGCCCCCGACTGATATAGTGGATCCAACCATGATACGCTACGACATATGAATCACAAAGCAGGGGGCCAACCTTCTCAGAAAGAGTATCTCATCCATGCACAGGAATTACAGGACATGCTTAGGAATGACAGAAATAATAACTTCTCATGACGGGATCCGAAAATACCAATTCATGTAACCAAGTTTTAGAAATCAAGAATATCTGTACTAAATACAAGAAACATAGAGGATATCATATACGAGATACTATCAGAGAGTATACTCACCTAGAATCCAGCGAATAGTACCGAAGATGTCCGGAACAGTGCCTCGAAGACCTAAATATGGAATATTATATCAATACAAGATTTTAGAATAAAAAAAGTCAAACTAGTTCAAATCTAGGTCATAAAGTCAATTCTAGGTCAAACTAGGTAAACACTAGATCAAATTAATCAAACTAGGTCAAACTAGCTATTTTTAGGTTGTATGAGACCATCTCTAGGATATTGGGTCCATACGCTATGTATCTAGGCTATACTAGCTATGTTGGGATACTAGTACTATATCGTATCATAAGATACGTAAATATATATATAAATAAAAATACTATATAAGTTATACAAATATACTACATACTAGTATTCCTAGTTAAACTAGTACTAATAGATACCTTGGCTTTGAGCCAACCCGATATCATACTTTCTAACCCATCTTGATCCAATACTTGGAGTCAACTCCATTAACTTACCTTACTTTACCTTGGTAATGCAAGGTAATTCTAA
Source organism: Iris macrosiphon (assembly GCA_036927795.1). Taxonomy (NCBI): domain Eukaryota; kingdom Viridiplantae; phylum Streptophyta; class Magnoliopsida; order Asparagales; family Iridaceae; genus Iris; species Iris macrosiphon. Next base: position 149,774,701 of record JAYESA010000010.1, read on the forward strand.
CCTACACATGCTCAAAATATAATACTAACTAAGTATCATAACATGTACTATACACTACACCAATACGTAATATTTCATAGCTCACATCTAAGAGTTAACCTATAGATACATAACACACTTACCTATAACTAACTCATATCAAATATACCACTTAACAAATATTACCAATAACTAACACATACCCTCATATAACATATAACTTACACAACAACATATAACCAAATATCAAATACTAACTTCTTACTAATAACTAACTCCAATCACTAACACACATAAACTTATCTAACATAAACTCTAACTAACATACACTTATCACCAACTAACAACTAACTTAAATACTATCTACACAAACTCTAACCAACAAAACCCGACCCCCTTACCATGGTTGCTTCTACTACTAGCAGACTTGCTGCTGCTGCCGCAAGCAGCACTGTTGTTGCTGTGTTTACTCCTACTGTTGTGCACTTGAGTGCATAGCCTAACCATTTTCTCACTGCTGCCAAGCAGTGGAAGCTCCCTGCTGCCTAGCTGTGCATACTTGTGTGCTCAGCCCGATCACTAAACCTACAACACTCGACTGTACACCCTATGCACAGTCCCCTCTTCAATCATACCTAGCACTCACAGTAACCCAAATACACTGCAATACATTGTAAAACAGTCCACAGTAAACTACAAAATAGTTGGTATACCCACCATCAATCCACACATCCAAATCAGTCTGTATAAAACTAATACATCTAACTAACACTACAATTAACAAGCTATATCATAGATATATAACTAATACACACACACATATATATATATAACATATATATAACTCAAGTCAATATCCAATTAGCTATACACAAGCCTAAAAGAATTAGAAAGCATAATATCAAACACGTGGATTACACCGTACCCGTATAACACTCAATCTATGTTACGCTTGGGATACGACTACACCACACCACCAAACGTATCCCGAAGAACACGAGCAAGTCTAGAATCATAATTAGAAATACTAGAAAGTGCTAGCTACTCATCTACGTGTCTGTGTTAAAATGTGACACGTATATCACTGTGTCAAAGGGAAAAACCTCCAAATCAACCCGTATTACCAAATTGTCGTGATACGGCCTACATGTATCCATTTGTGGATATGACACTAGTCTCACACAACCAAACATATGTCAATTTTGTCTAAATGACCTATTGACAAACACATGATCTGCCAATCTCAAAAATCTCCCAAAAAATACATCATAACTTTCTCCATGTGCCTTCTATGAACCTAATTCTTCTTCCTATGGATATCCCTAGTACATGGGAGGGTTTCTAATGATTTAATTACATAAATAGAGTCTAATTAGAAGGAAAAAAATTCTAAATTGTACCTATTATGAGATAGATTTCCAATACAAGTCTCCAAATGAGTGTCAAGAGCCTTTAACTTGTGCTCCTTCTTCCTTCTTGTAGATCCCTGCCTCATCCTTATTCCAATAGCCTCCAATGGTGAGTAGAGAAGGAATTAAAAAAGAATTTGGGTAAGGATTGGTGTAGGGATAAAGGAATTTGGAAGAGAAAAATTCTAGATCTAGAATTTGAAATAAAATGAATGAATAGAGAGAGTCTCTCATCTTCCCCCTATGGCCGGCCCCTTCCTGCTCTTCCAACAAATGTACAAGGTCCAAATTATCCTTTAGGCTTGTCATGAAGAAAAGGGTTAAGGAGGGAAGCTACTATTCCTAATAGTTTGACTAAGTAAATCATCAACTTAATGAATTGGACTTGTTTGTTGAGCTCAAGTCTAACTAGAAATTATGTTGGTCTATGAGTCCAATCTAAAATAGCTAGGTCCACTAACACAAGTCTAAATTATCATGTAGCTTACTAATAATAAATAAATAATACAAGAAATAACTATTAACATGTACAATAAATTATTAAATTATGAAAATGACCAAAATACCCTTTCTAGAAAATGTGGTGGTGACAAGTCTGCCCCCTTAAAATAATTTCGTCCTCAAAATTCAAAGATAAAACTACCCCTAGGAAAGCAAAACATAACAAGAAAGAACATACCTGAAGGTAAAAATAGATACGGGTACCGCTCTTGCATTTTATCTTTTCTTTCCCAAGTAGACTCATCTGGAGAGTGATGCCTCCATGCGACACATACTAATAGAATAGTCTGGTTCCTCAGTACCTTCTTTCTCTAATCCAGAATCTCAACTGGCTGATCTGGATAGCTAAGAGTAGGGCCCACCTCTATCTACGAGTGATCCAATACATAACTAAGATCCGCCACGTGACATCTCAATTGTGACACATGAAATACGTTATAAACTCTCTCCAATGCAGGTGGTAAGTCTAGTCTATAGGTAACTGCACCGACCCTCTCGAGAATACTGAAGGGTCCGATGAATCGCGGACTAAGCTTTTTGTCTCCACTGAATTGAATCATGCCTCGTGTCAAAGAAATCCTCAGAAATACCAGACCTCCAACCTAGAATAAAACACAACCTTAAGAACTTAATCTATAACAAACAACCAATATCAAGCACAAAACAAGAATAAAAAACTATACCTCAACTCCAAAGGCCTCTGGTGGCTATCGGTCCAATGCCATTGTTTGTCCTGTGCCACCTGAAGTCTATCTCTGATCAGCTTAACCTTCTCTGCTGTATCCACCACCATCTCTGGACATAGCAAAGCTCTCTCTCCAATATTGTCCCATGTCAAGGAAGTGCGACATCTCCGACCGTACAGATCCTCAAATGGTGACATCTTTATACTGGCCTGGTAGCTGTTCTTGTAAGTAAACTCTACCAAATAGAGATATTCCTCCCAAGAACCCCCAAAATATAGTACACAGGTGCGCAGCATATTCTCTAAATTGTGAATGGTCCTCTTTGACTGCCCATCTGTCTAGGTGCCCAAGCTCGTCTGCAAACTCCTCCAGAAATAAGAAGTGAAACGACTATCCCAATTCGAGAGTATGCTGACGGAAACCCCATGTATTCTGACTATCTGTCTCACATACAACTCTGCCAGCTTTTTCGTAGATAAACCTACCTTGAAAGGCAAAAAGTGGGCCGACTTGGTCAACATGTCAACGATGACCCAAATTGCGTCTTTTCCTCCTGGAGATCATGGAAGTCCGAACAAAAAATCTATAGTAATATGCTCCCACTTCCACTCTGGAATGGGTAATGGCTGAAGCAAACCATTTGGCCTCTGTCTCTCGGCTTTCACCTGCTAGCACACCAAGCATCTGGATACAAACTGTGCCACCACCCTTTTTATGCCATACCACCACACTCTCTCTCGCATATTCCGATACATCTTGTTATCACCTGGATATATAGAATACTGAAAGCGATGTGCTTCCTGCAATACCTTCTCATGTAGCTCTCTACTAGACACACATAATCTGCTTCCATGCCTCAAAGAACCATCCTCAGCAATGGTGAAGTCATCCTCTAATCTTGCTCTCACCTGAGCTCGATCTGATGCTTCTCAGAGACACATCCTCATACTGGGTTGCCTTGATCATGTCCATCAATTCTGAATGTATCTACAAACCCCATATCTGCATCACAAAACCTGAAACTATCACCTTAATGCCCAGGCTCTCCAGATCCTCTAACAAATATCAGTCCCTTGTCAGAAACAAAACTACCGGATACCTGCTCATGGCATCGAAAACCACATTAGCCTTCCCTGGGTGATACTGTAAGGATATATCAAATTCCTTCTCCAGTTCTAGCCACAGACGCTGCCTCATATTCAGCTCCTTCTGAGTGAAAATATACTTCAAGCTTTTGTGGTGCATGAAGATCTCCACACGCTCTCTGTACAGATAATGTTTTCATAATTTTAAGGCAAAGATGATTGTTGCCAACTCTAAATCCTAGTTTGATAGTTCTTCTTATGTGGACGCAATTGCCTGGATGCATAGAAAATTACTTTCCTATTCTGCTGAAGAGCACAACCCAACCCTTTCCCCGATGCATCACTATAGATAGTTAAACCTTCTGACCCTGATGGCAATGTTAAAATAGGAGAAGACGTCAATCTCGTCTTCAATTTCTCAAAAGCAGCCTGACACTTCTCTGTCCAAACAAACTCTGTATCATTCCTGGTGAGTCTAGTCATTGGCTCAGTAATCCTTAAAAAAACTTGCACAAACTTCCTGTAGTAGCTTGCCAGACCCAAGAAACTCCGGATCTCTGCCACTGAACTTGGGGTCTTCCAAGACTCCACTGCTGCTATCTTCTTCGGGTCTACTGAAATTCCATCACCTGTCACAACATGCCCCAAGAACTCAACCTTGTCCAAGAAGAACTCATAATTGGAGAGCTTCCCATACAACTTCTCCTTCCTTAATACATCCAACATAATCCGCAGATGCTCCTTATGCTCTTCTGGCATCATCGAGTATATGAGAATGTCATCGATGAACACCACAAAGAACTTGTCAAGGTACTGGTAGAATACCTTGTTCATCAAAATCATAAATACCATCGGGGTGTTAGTCAACCTAAACGATATCACCATGAACTCATACTGGCCATACCGAGTCTGAAAAGCAGTATTCAGAATATACTCCTGCTTCACTTTCACCTGGTGGTAGCCTGATCTCAAGTCTATCTTGGAGAATACCTTGGCACCACTCAACTGATCGAAGAAATTATTAATCCGTAGCAACCGGTATTTTTTCATGATAGTGAGACTATTCAATGCCCTGTAATCGATGCACATGTGCACCGATCCATCCTTCTTCGGTACAAACAATACCAGGTCTCCCCATGGTGAAGAACTGGTTCTGGTAAACCCCTTATCCTGCAGTTATCCACTTACTTCTTCATCTTGCCCAGCTCGTTGTTGTTCACTCTATAGACATGTTATGAAATTATCTTCGCACCTGGCACCAAGTCTATTGAGAACTTAATATCTCGATCTGGCGGCAACCCTGGCAATTCCACAGAAAACACATCCAAGAACTTTGTTATCAAAGGATGCGGCAACTTCTTGTCTTCTATCATAGCTCCACAAATAATGCCTTCTCTCTGCTCTGAAGCTCCCCTAGCAAACTCAAACTCTGGCTCTTCTGGTGGGCTCAACAAAACTCGACCTCCTCTGTAATCTATACTCGCATTGTGTCTACTCAACTAATTCATCCCAAGTACAATGTCATAACTCGAAAGTGGCATTATAAGTAAACACGCACTCAACTCTCGGCCTCCCAGAGTAACTCTCTGATCCTTGTAAATATCACTAACCAGAATAATGCCTTCCCCGGTCATGAAATTGCAAGTCCTAAGCAAAGGCTAAGCAACCAAATGATGCTTCAGAGAAAAAGAAACAGATACAAAACTTTGGGAAGCACCACTAATAAATAATGCTAAAGCTGGAATAGAATCAAGGAGAACAGAACCTGCGATGACATCTTCGGTGGGCTCGGCCTCCTCGACCGTCATAGAGAACGCTCGTCCCTTAGGTGCACCTCCTTGATGCTGGTGCTAGGCATAATGCTGCTGCTGGGTCGGAAGCTGCAGTCCCCTCGGTTGTACTACAGGTGGCCTCGCATGTGCTCTCTAAGCTGGAGCTACTCCCTGAGCTGCACGATAAGGAAAAATAGGATAATCTCTTATGTGATGCCCCTCTGCGCCATAATATAGACAAACTCCTAACCTCTTCATGCAAACTTCCCAGATGTGGTCGGGATTCTTACAGAAGTGGAAAGGAGCTGACTGTCCCTGCTGCTACTGTGGTGCTTGGTGAACCAGCGCCCTAGCTAAAGTTTGGTGTTATTGTGGCTGCTGAAAAGGCCTAGACTGGAAATGGGGAAGCTTACCAATCACTGTACTACTAGGAGCTCCCACAAAAGAATCACAGTCTCTTTTGGGCATCAAGTTTAACTCCCGCTCAACCTTGCATGCCTCCACAAGTATCTCTGAATATGTCTCATAGAAAGACGAAATGAGGATCTTCACTTTCTAGTTCAGACCCTCATAAAAGCGGATAGCCCGAACCTCTGGCTCCCTCACCAAATACTCCTAGAATCGGCTCAGCCTACCAAATTGTGCAACGTACTCCTCCACGAATATGCTCCCCTGAGTAAGGCCGTCAAACTGCCTCCCAAGTCCAATATGTCCGTCCGAACAAAGAACTTCATCTTGAATAGGTCCTTGAACACCTCCCAAGACTGCCCTGCATCAACAAAAAGTTGCTCATTCCTGAACCAAGTATGGGCGATGTTGAACAGCTGAACTCCCACGACCTTAAAATTCTGATCCTCAGCAAGACGGGATACCATCATGAGACGCTCAATATCCTTGAGCTAATCATCAGGGTAAACGATGCCCTCGATCTCCTTGAAGACCCGAAGTTCCAGCTTCTTGAAGGCTTAGATGTTACCCGGTCGAAGATGGGCAACCTACGGAGCAACCTGCTGCTGGACCGGGGCTCCTCTCTCTACTGCAGCAAGGAAAAAATGATGAAAACTCTCAATACCCTGCCATAACACGTCAGTCTGCCTCTGGTGAGCCTCTAACTAGGCCCTCTAAGCCTCTATCATGTCACAAAATATTACAAACACCTGAGTTGCAGCTGTCGGCACGTAAAGTAGAGGAGAAGGTCCCTTAGACACAGTTGGAGCAGTCCTATGTAATAGAGGTGGACCCCCGAACGCAGCTGATACGACAATCACCGAAGAAGTGACTGGTACAGGCTCCCGAGAAGTAGTAAATCTCTCAAGACATGCACAGGAATCACAAAAATAATAATATCTCATGATGGGATCCTACCAATTTTTGTAGCCAAGTGTCAGGAATCAAGGATATATGCACTAAATACAAGAAATATATAGGATATCATATACAAGATATTATCAGAGAATATACTCGCCGGGATTCCAGTGAACAGTACCGAAGATGTCCGAAACAGTATCTCGAAGACATAAATATGGAATATTACATCAATACAAGGTTTAGGAATGAAATAAGTCAAACTAGTTCAAATCTAGGTCATAAAGTCAATTCTAGGTCAAAATGGACAAACTAGGTCAAACTTGGTCAAACTAGCTATTTTTAGGTTGTATGAGTCCATCTCTAGGATATTGGGTCCATAAGCTATGTATCTAGGCTATACTAGCTTTGTTGGGATACTAGTACTATACCATATCGTAAGATACATAAATATATATATATATACCGTATCGTAAGATACGTATATATATATATATATATATATATATATATATATATATATATATATATATATATATATATATATATATATATATATATATATATATATATATATATATATATATATATATACTATGTAAGTTATGCAAATATACTACATACTAGTATTCCTAGTTAAACTAGTACTAATAGATACCTTGCCTTTGAGCCAACCCGGTATCACACTATCTAACCCATCTTGAACCAATACCTGGAGTCAACTCCATTAACTTACCTTACTTTACCTTGGTAACACAAGGTAATTCTAACCTACATATGCTCAAAATATAATACTAACTAAGTATCATAACATGTACTATATACTACACCAATATCTAATATATCATAGCTCACATCTAAGAGTTAACCTATAGATAAGTAACACACTTATCTATAGCTAACTCATATCAAATATACCACTTAACATATATTACCAATAACTAACCCATACCATCATCTAACATATAACTTACACAACAACATATAACCATATATCAAATACTAACTTCTTACTAATATCTAACTCCAATCACTAACAAAATAAACTTATCTAACATAAACTCTAACTAACTTTCACTTATCACCAACTAACAACTAACTTAAATACTAACTACACAAACTCCAACCTACAAACCCTGACCCCCTTACCATGGTTGTTGTAACTACTAGCAGCCTGCTGCTGCTGCTGCCCCTAGTAGCACTGCTACTGCTGTGCTCACTCCTACTGTTGTGCACTTGAGTGCACAACCTAACCCTCTTCTGCCAAGCAGTGGCAGCTCCATGTTGCCTAGCTGTTCACACTTGTGTGCTCAGCCCTATCACTAAACCTGTAGCACTCGACTGTGCACTATGTGCACAGTCCCCTCCTCTATCATACCTATCACTCACAGCTACCCAAACACACTGCAACACATTATAAAATAGTCATACAATTGTTTTAGGGATGTAATATAAACGAGAAAAGATTTAATGAATGCGAAAAATGAGGTCTTGTACGAAGACCCGCCCTTCTTTTATGTTTACAAACAAGATTGTACAAATTTGATCCTACATGAGGATGTCTAAGTATAATTTATTTAATCTGGGTGAATATTGCTATAGGTGTCTGATCTGCAGTCGATCACTTTAGCCCTTGGACCACACAATGTTGAAGAAGTACCGTGGAAGACAGGTAGCAGCTTCGAGGGTTGCTGAAGAGGGTGGATGCCCGATGCCAAAGTCGTCGATCCCTTCCCTTTTGCCTGAACTCCGGATTCTTCTCTCTCTCTCTCTCTCTCTCTCGACCGTTGGATCTGGTACTAGATCACTTGATCAGTTTTCAGACCTAACTTCTTTGACCCTCCAATTTGTCGACCTTGTTCCTCATTGATAGAGGTCTCTATTTATAGAGTTTTAGGGATAGTGACCACTCAATCGGTGTAAAAATCGAGTAGTGGAAAGTACAACACCCTTTTACACAACGGTTAAAATAACCAAAGCCTGCGTATAGATGATCCTTTGAATGAGCGGGTGACGCGGGTCCAACTAAGGGAGAAAACGCGTATAATCGCTACGAAGATCACGGCGTAAAAGCTACGTAGGTAGGTATCCCTCGTGTAGAAGAGGTTGGTATAGAAGCCAAAATCTGTCACCATGGCATAGAAGCCAAATAGTTATCAAACCGGCATAGAAGCCGAATAGGCGTAGAAGCCGAGTGGTCAAAGAGGCCGAGTGGGCATAGAAGCCGAGTAGGCACAGAAGGCCGAATGGGCGTAGAAGCCGAGTAGGCACCGAAGCTGAATGGGCATAGAAGCCGAGCAGGCACCGAAGCTAAATGGGCGTAGAAGCCGAGCAGGCACCTTAGCTGAATGGTCGTAGAAGCCGCTGCGTAACGTGCCAGAGTGATGATGTGGACGCTTTAGCCGGAATTATGGCTCTTGGAGATAATCAGATCTCTTGCATTAATTGCAGAGATCTGCCCCCATCCTGTGCATTAAATACAGATGCTTGTCTTTAAGATTTGCCATCATCCTGCGCATTAAATACAGATACGTGCCTTGAATCGTGTGCGAAGAGCAACCGCTGTCGTGGCAGTCTATTTGTCTTCTGCGGAGCGTAAGGAGCTCATGTTTGCCTGTGTAAAACTAGGCAGCGTATTCCCATGTATGCGTAGGAGCAGCTCTCGCAAAGGGGATGTCACTAAACGACGGTTCGGAAACATTTAATCAAATCTCCTATATTAAATATGGAGATCCGCCATCATCCTGCACATTAAATACAGATGCGTGTTTTGAAGGTCTGCCACCCTTCTGTGCATTAAACACAGAGACGTGCCTCAGGCATCTGTCAGTATTTGGCGCATTAATTGTAGAGACGTGCCTTGAGAGCCTGTCACCGCCCTGTGCAATAAATGCAGAGACGCGCCTCGAGGGCCTGTCACCGCCCTGTGCATTAAATGCAGAGACGTGCCTCGAGTCCTGTACGGAGTACAGCTTTTGACGTGGCAGGCGGTTTGTCTTCAACGGAGCGTAAGGAGCTCTCATCTGCCTGTGTAAAATTAGGCAGCGTATTCCTCTGTGTACGTAAAAGCGATTTATGCAAGGGAAATGGCAGTAAATGACAGCCTGGGTTGCAGTGCCGCGCCATCATTATAGCCGTCGCCTGGGTAGTCGAGCAGTATCCCTTTGTCAGAAGTCGAGACGTCAGGTTCATTGCAGGTTTTGACAGGTTCATTGTAGAGAATACGAAGCGTCCCTCGTACGCTTTAATGCTGTATTGAAAGAGGATGAGTTTTACGCCATAAAGGCGATGAAGCACCCTATTTACGCTAAAGTAGCTTGGACATACTGCCCTACGCGGATGGTCTTTGAGCCTATATTTCATGCTGCGTTTGGCGGAGAAGCTCTGATTCGCACGTTGAGGGCTCTGAAGTCCTCTGTTTACGCTTCTTTGCATCAATATGCTGCATAGAGCTTCCAGCGTATTTTTCATGCTTCTACAAGACCCCCTTCAAAGATTTTAAATTCCTCGTAATTTGAAACACTTTGAATGAAGCATGAACCGCTTCTCGTAACTCGAAACGTTTCTGAATGGAGTTTTGAAATGGTCGAGGCTGACTTTATGGCGAATTCATTGGGGATCGGTGCTCTCTCTCGCCTATAAAAAGGTTGAGGAGTTCTCCCGTTCTTTCCATACTTCCTTCATCATACAGAGATGATGTCCGTAGTTCGTCGGGCCGATTTGAGGAAGAAGGAGATCATGCGATTCCAGCATGTAAGGAGCCGAAAAAGACGGCGTCTTCGAGCAAATATCCTCTGCAACGATGGATCATGGAAGGATATCATAGTCTCCTTTGCTCAGGATAATCAACAACTTTGTATGGTGGTTCTTCGGGAGAGACGAAGAATCGTATTTCACCACGCTGCTTGCAAGTGGCACCTTCTCCCGTTACCTTCGTGGCGTGGGATATAAGAAAGCAGATTTACCCTGCTTTTCTTCTGTTGGCGGTATGGGTCCATGCCCAGTTCTGTATCCGCCCGCCACTGATCATCTTCTTGTTCATCGACTGTGGATGTCGACGAACCATCTTGGAAGAAGAGGAAGACCTTCACCAATGTGAGAACCTGTCAGAACAGCTTCTCGGTGTGATCTTCTGCCGACGATGAGGAACCCCTTTGTCGATGGGATTTCCCCCATATGTAGTCATGAAAATAAAGAAAGAAAACCTTTGTAGACTGGATTTCTCTCATATGTAATCATGACTTTAATCTTAATAAAATAGTCTTTCTTCTTCATATGATCATCTTGCCATACTTTGCTGTGAAGTCTGAATATGTGTAGCTTTGACACGTCTGATTCTTTACACCGACTCTGTTTATAAAGAGCGCTAGGTCCTGTCCTGTCTTTTACGCATAACTAGGGATGCATAGAAATCCGTTTTAGCATTCGAGTGTTAGAACTGTCTTGCTGTTTTAGGAGTGGAGAACCGCGTAGAATTCTGAACTGTTACTTCTGATAACAGAATTTCATTGTTCAGACATCATCTTCAAGAATGATTTCTCAGAAATCCCTTAGAACAGGGCGAAAAATGGCTGTCAAACTGATTTGCCCTCTTGGTAGATGAAACGTTCAGACTGGAGTCTGGATGAACTTCGAATCGACCAGTAGAGAAGAGTAATTTTTCAATGTTAAACTCTGTATGCTTCGGGTACTTGGGATATCTTGAGGTCAAGAAGGAGTATCTTCTGTGTGAACTCCTGTAATTGATCGCTTTGAGGATCGTTCAGATGTACGCGTACTCTGGCCTGTATATCTTTCAGATGTGCGGGAAGTCATGGAGCATGAAATCATAAGTTGGCAGCCTCTAAGCATAAACTAAACACCATCGAGCGTGAAATCATAGACCTGTAGTTCCTGAGCGTGAAGTCGTAGGTTTGTGGCCTCTCGAGCATAAAAGCTACCGAGCACAAAGGCATCCGGGCGTAAAATCCGACTTGTAGCTGTCGAACGTAAAGTCGTAGATCTGTAGCTGTCGAGCATAGAAAGCTCCTTAGCGTAGAACTATAGATTTGTTGCTTCTGAAAAAAAAAAATTTCGAGCGTGAAGTCGTGGATCCGTCGCCTCCGAGCGTAAACTAAGCGCCACCGAGCGTGAGATCATCGATTTGGTATCTGCTAAGCGTAAAGTCGTAAGTTTGTGGTCTCTCGAGCATAAAAACTACCGAGCACAAAGGCATCCGGGCGTAAAATCATAGACTTATAGCTTGCGAGCGTAAAACCGTAGATCTGTAGCTGTCGAGCGTAGAAAGCTCCTTAGCGTAGAAACCACGAACCTGCTTTGCGTGAAAAACTTTTCGAATTCACCGACTGTCCGCCTTCCCTGAATAAATAGGCTGACGTGGGATCCAATCATAACCGAATATTAATTAGGAGATTTTGTTCGGGGTCCGAGGAGTTCATCCGAACTCTATATATATCCCAAGTTTCTGAGGGGAAAACTTTCCATCCATCTTCTGCGAGAGAAAGCTTTCGACTGTTCGAGTTCTTCTCCGTTTTTTCTTCGAGTCTTTAAAGTTTTCAGTAATGGCTTCGAAACAAACTTCCTTCGCTAAGGAAAAGAAGGTTGATTCCTCTTCTCGTTCTTCGGCCCAAGCGAGAGCATCTCTGGTTGGACAAGGCGAACTTTATTCTGAACGGAGCATCCCGCCGACGAGTAGTGCACGCGGCCTGGAAGGTAGAGCTTTTAGGAAAGAAGAGAATGACTGAAAATCCTTCGCACACATTGAACGTGACCGCGCTAGGTCGCCTTCTATGCTGATAGCCTCTTTGAGAAAGATGATGCACGGAGACGTTTCATCTTTTACGCCCATATTTCTAATGTGTCAGCGTAAAAACTCCATTTTTTTTGCAGTCGAGCGTAAAAGCTTTGACCGCCGAAAACTTAGCGTATACATTAAAATTCGAGTTTTATGCTTGTAGATGAAAATCCTAGCGTAATAACTCAATTTAATCAATCTGGCGTAAAGCACAGACCGTATACTGCCAATCTTTACGTTTCAAGGAAATGGATTCCAGCGTAAAGGCTTAAGTTTCACAGTCTCGGCGTAGAGCACGGACTGTTGATTTTCCTTTTTGCGGATGCTGCAAGTCCCGAAATGTCTAGTTAGGAACTGACGTGTTTCTTCTGTGCTTTTGCAGTTAACTTACATGAGTCTCCACTGGCTGAAGTGATGGGCTCGGCCGCTGGGATGCTACACTCCAACTATTTGGAGGATCTGTCACACGTGACATTTCCTATCTCCGGGCCCCAGTATCCCAAAGGAAGGGCAATTCTGATATCGGCTCAGGGCGAGCGAATGCTGCTAAGCATGATCAACGGGGAGCCCCTTACGTACGTAGACGGGGAGCAATACCTGAAGCCGGCTTTCCTTTTCGGGGATATGATTGACAAGCAGTCACAGACAAAGCCTAAGAGAGAACTCTAGGTTTTTCCTGCCATGGATTTGGTCTTGTATCTGCCTAATATGCCGAGAGACTACCCCATCTCGGCCTTCTTCCATGCTACGTATCCCAGGAAGATGTCGTAACGCTAACCCCCGATCTTCACGGCAAGCCAGGGAAGATCTTTCATCTGAGAGGAGCTAACCAGGGGTCGTTTGTCAGTCGTCCTTTGGCTCTGTGATGCTGTTGAGGGGGCTGTACCTGGGCAGTGTCCCGAGTGAAGACAGTTTGGTGATCCAGCCGGTCCAATTACTGACTTTTTGTAATGATTTTATGGGGCGTGGGGGAGTATACCCTAAGTTGAACCCTCGGTGTGGCGGGTAGATCACCCCTTCAAACCTTCGATGGGCTCGCTTAGTTGATTGGGCCTTGAAGCATTTTTAGACCGAGTTAGAGAACAGCGGTTTGTTTGCAGCTGTGAGTGCTATCAGTGTTGGGTTACCTCCTAACCCTAACCTATTTCTAGCACTGATGGAGCAATATATTACGCTTACCGGGACTTTTGCCACTCCACTAGGGGAGTTGGGATTGGCCCTGCATGAGATGGCAGAGATCTCAAGACTGCCAATAGGGGATACTCCATACGAAGAGTATGTTCCCACGAACCGGGAGCTGGGGGGTTCAGACCTTCGAGTAGTGGAGGTTTATCAGGAGCTGATGTGCCACTGCCTCGCCTGTACCACTTTTAATGATGAGCCCTCAAATTTGGCTCACATCAGCAAATGGACGTCCTATCTCTTCTTTCACCGGTCCAGGACTGCTAAGCCGGAGAAGGTATTAGAGGTCAAGGATCTGCCTGTGAATCCCCTGAGTGCACTTAATGCTCAAGTAGTTGACGATCTCATTATGGATGCTGGGGCTCTGGACCGGTTCCTCGACGAAGGGACGGGAAAGTATCCTGAAGGCACTAAGGCCTATAGTTATTTGAGGCGCTGTCGCAGGCCTCTGTCCAGGGAGGCTCAACTGGTTGGCTTTCTTTCCATATGATTGTGCTGAGTAGTAGTACCTGGCGTCGCATCTGTGGACCACATTCACCGTAACACGCTATGGCCTGCAGTGCGTCTGGTATTCGGGGCAAGACTGGGCTTGCTCCCTGCTATGGTGTGCCGTATATAAGCTGGCCTGAGGGCCATGATTGACGGGCTGCTCGTCGATGAAATTCGGCGTGATAGCTTTCCCAGGATAGAATTACCATACCTGTACTTGATGGGGTAGTTAATTCTCCATAACCTCCGGGTGATGTCTCCCAGTTTCGGCAGTAGTTCGGGGGGTAGTTTCTTGTTGAACTACCGGAAGTCTTCTTGGAACGTGAACACAGTTATAGACTGTCGGCGGGCGCTAGGCTTCAGTCATAGTTGGAAGCTTTTCTGTACCGTCCCTCCTGTACATCGCAATCAGACAGGGATTAGGCTCGAGGATTCGGGTAGAGAGAAGACCATTCTTTGTTTCGAAGCTTTTAATTGGTTGGTCTGTACTAGACTATCCCATCTCCTGTACAGAAGCGAAGATCATTGCTTCTTGGAGCCCTACTTGCCCAGTCGGTTTGCCCGGCAGTTTGGGTATGATCAATTGCACGTGGGCAACGCCGTCACCAGCTTCAGGTCCAGAGGTGAACTCATTGATGGAGCGAGGGGATGGCGATATTTTATCATGGGCTGCACTGGGGCAATTTTTATTGTGCCAGTCATTGCACTCTCTACGGAGCTGCACATCCTGCATTCGTATGCCCACTTCTATGTGGCAACGAACACCTTCCATCGTGATTTTGATATGCATGGAAGCTTTAGGGTGCCCTCTTCCAAGCCTGGGGGAAGAGTTGAAGTCCCCTCGGTTTCTTCCGATGAGGGTGAGTCCGTTACTTCGGATGAGCCTCTGGTGTCGGTCCCTAGGGGTAAAGTATCTCCGCCTACAGGGGCTTTGGTAGTTTCTGGGAAGCGACGGGCTCCTGCTTCCAAGGAAGCTTCCCCTCATAAGAGAAAGAAGAAGATGGTAAATCGTTCTCTCCAGATTCCTGGCATTGATGCTCCTGGAGGTGAGCTTGCATCTCCCCGTATTGGGGACGATTCTTTGATTGGAGGTTCCTCGCCTTTTAGAGAGGGATCTTCCATAGTTCCGGTTGGTGGTACCAGAGAATCTCAACTGGATGCCGCCGTCGCTGCTACTGCTTCAGGTAGTGGAACGAGGTCGCCTTCGGGGCTGAGTATAATAAAGTTCCGTATACCTCTAGTCGGATCGGCATCGGGAGGGACTTCTGCCGCGCCTGCGAGCGCACCTAGCGCGATTCCAGCCGATGAGCCTCGGTTGGATTTTGAGGAGGACCTGGAGGATTACTTGCCAGTGTCAGTTCGTAGACCCCTTTCTCCAGGTATGACAGCTCGCCTAGTATTATTAAGAAATAATTTAGCTGTACAGGCTGCAGATGCGACGTATATGCCGTCGGCCAGGGGTAAATGTCGTCTTTTATGCCTCTTCTTTGGGAAAATTAATATTGCATTGATATTAACTTCCTTTTGTCTTCTTTTCAGGGAAAGACCTCTTCGGAGAGGGTGATATAGACGTGCCCTTTGGCTCTGTGTCAGGTCCTAGTGGTGACACGGAGGTACCTGATTTTGAAGAGGAGACCTCTTCGGGTGCTGGCTTGCCTGTCGAGAAGACTCCGATATCTCAAGAGGAGGACGAACCTGTCATTGCAACAATGCCTCCTTCGAGTATGCTGGTATCTTCGTTCGGTGTTGGTGATTCTTTTTTCGTTGTACCACCTGTTGAGGCGACGGCCGTGGCGACATCGTCTGTAGTTATTCCTGGAGGAGAAGTTGCCACGATCGCGGACACTCCCCGCGTTCATGCGGACCTAGTTGCACTGACCGAGCAGTACACCGGGATCTTCTATACCACTTTGAGAACACTGATATCAATGGTGTTGGCGAAAAAGCAGGACTTTGCGCAGCTGAAGAGGTCCTCTCGGTTCTCTATAAAGGCGATCCCGGAATTCGGTGACCCCGGGGTAGCTGATGCGCTGGAGGCGATGGTTAATGGTTTGGAGCAACCCGTTAACGAATACCTGCTGCTAGCTCGAGGCAATATTGAAGCTCTGGTCCAGGCTAGATATGACTCCTTGACTGCGCATCTTATTGAAAAGAGGGAAGGTCTGAATAAATTCATCGAGACTAACCAGCAGGAGATGGATAAAGGGAAAGTCGTCTTGGAGGAGACTCTTGCCCTTCAAACGAAGTTCCAGGCCGAGCATGACGGCAATGTAGCGAGGGTCCGCAAACTGGAGACCAAGCTTGCTCAGGTAAAGGAGTGGGCTTCTCAGTCGTCAGAAGGTCTAGATGTGGTAAATGGCCGACTGGTCGCAGCACAACAGAACTTGGCGAGTGCAGGAGTCGCCCGTGCCGGTCTCCTTCGGGCTAGAGCCGAATTATCCCTCCTGATAGATGATAAGGCACGGTTGGAGCGGGTCTGCGCTGATGTCTTGGATTTCGGGGCTGAGAGGATGGCCGTACTGGCACAGCAGCTTCGCGACCTGACCGCTCCCCCTTTATGATGTACTTTTGCTTTTTGCTTTTCAATGTACTTTTGCTCTTTTCTGGGAATAATAAAGAGGCTTTTTATCTGACTTTGTGGACCTATTATTTCGAAATATAAATGACAGGTTTGGGTGAAAGTGATATCAGAGGTAGTATGGACGTTATATACTTTCGGTAAGTTTTAGCAAAGCAAATCTATTCAGAGGTCATATGGACATGACAGAATATGATCCAACTAGTTTCGTTTTGGAAGTAGTTTTGTCAGAATGAGATCCCCTTATTCCACTTGAGCAGATGAGGTTTAAGCATAGTACCTTTTCAGGAATTTGCCATTAATAGGAACCATTAGCAGGTCTCCATTAGGCTGGGCTAACCTGTAAACGCCGTTTGAGAACGTTGTCTCGATCACGTAAGGGCCTTCCCATTTGGGCTGGAATTTGCCTTTACTTCTGTGAGTAAGAATCATCGGCCTTCTTACAGCCAAGACCAGCTCGCCAGCTTTGAATACTCTCTTCTTTACTTTTTGATTAAAAGTTCTGGATATGCGTGCTTGGTAGAGCGCGATGCGTTGCTGAGCTTGGAGGCGTTTCTCGTCTAATCCTTCTAGCTCTTGAAGCCTTAAAAGGTCATTCTTTTCTTGAGTTAACTCGTTGGCCACGGCTATCCTCAGTGACGGAATTTGAATCTTGATGGAGAGAACTGCTTCACTCCCGTAGACCAATAAGAATGGCGTGCAACCTGTCAGTGCTCGTACCGTTGTGCAGTATGCCCAGAGACATTCTCCCAACTTCTCATTCCAATCTCTCTTGTTCGAAGAGACAAACTTCTTCAAGAGTTTGATAATGGTTTTGTTGAAGGCTTCCGCCAACCCATTAGCAGCTGGATAATATGCCGTAGAGGCCATATTTTGTATCCGATTTTTATCGCAGAATCGGTAAAATGCATGGCTGATGAACTAAGGCCCATTGTCATGGATTAACCCCGAAGTGGTAAATGACGTGATGCTTGACGAAGCTGGTCACGTTAGATGTCTTCACCTCAGCAAGAGGGATCGCCTCTGCCCATTTGGAGAAGTAATTCGTGATGGCCAGTATGAACCGGTGACCTCTGGAAGAAGACGGGTGAATAGGGCCAATGATATCCATATCCCATGCTTCGAAAGGCCAAGATGCAACCGTAGGATGTAGATGTTCGGATGGTTGATGTATGAAGTCTGCATGGACCTGACAGGCCCTGCATCGTCTGGCATACTTGATGGCGTCTGCGATCATAGTGGGCTAGTAATAGCCTATTCTCCTGATACGATCCTGTAACTTAGGATCGGGTTGATGCACGCCGCACACGCCATCGTGAGCTTCACGGATAATCCGCTGTGCTTTATCACCAGAGAGACATCGTAATAATAGCCCATCATAAGACCGACGATATAGGCATTGTGACGATGCGTCAAAGTAGAAGCGTAATGATCGTCTTTTGACAGATATTGCTTCTTTAGGATCTTCTGGCAAGATTCCGTATGCTACAAAATCTATAAAGGGACTTTTCCAGTCTCTCCTGGGCGGATCTGCGTTCACCGTGTAGCTATGTTCTATGTGAAAGTTATTTTTTACACAGAATAAGTCTCTGTTAAAAAGGATTACCGAATTCTGCCTTCTTACCGGGTGGCTAAATTTGTAGCTATACTGGCTAGGGCATCAGCTTCCAGATTCTGAGATCGAGGTACATGCTCAAGGAAGAATCCTTTGAATTTTATGGCTATCTCGACCGTTGCTCGGTGATAAGGGATGAGGTCGGGATTTCGGACTTCATATATTCCTCTGACTTGATTGACGATCAGCAGAGAATCACCGAAGGCTTCCAGAGAATCGACCTCCAGCTCTTTAGCGACTTGGAGGCCGATTAGTAGAGTATTTTATTCTGCCACATTGTTAGAACAGGGCTCGTTAAGAGAGTATGCTTGGTAAATGATGAGTTTATCAGGAGTGACTAGGACGATCCCTACTCATGAAACCATGTTTGCCCTGGGACCAGTCCTGGAGGCGCCATCGAAGAACAGTTGCCATGCATCGCCTTCCGTTGCAGAATTACACTCTGTAACTTCGTCGGGAATGTCCTCGTATAGTTTAGAGGCCTCCGGGATGGGATGAGCAGCTAGAAAGTCGGCCAATGCTTGGCCTTTGACGAACTTCTGAGGGACGTACACCATGTCATATGGCGTTAACAACATCGCCCAAGTCGCAAGTTGGGAATTAACTTGGCTTGCTCATCAGTACCCGAAGAGGATTGATCCTGAAGATGATATGAATGGTTTGGCCCGTGACATAGTATCGTATTTTTTGAATAGCGAACATCAGGGCCAGGTATTCTTTCTCCACAGGGTTGTACCGGTGTTCGGCTCTGACTATTATCTTGCTGAGGTAGTAGATAGCCTGCTCGTGGCCCATATCGTTCTTTTATGCGAGAAGAGCTCCCAGAGAATGATCCATTGCTCGAACATATAGTACCAACGATTTTCCTATGACGGGAGGTACCAGAACTGGCGGGCTAGTGAGGTAGCGCTTGATATCCCCAAACGCTTGCTGACAGGCTTCGTCCCATACGAAGGATACGCCTTTCTTCATGAGACGAGAAAAGGGCTGGCATCTCCCGGAGAGGTTGGATATGAATCTTCGGATATAAGCCAGACGACCTTGAAATCCCCTGAGTTTCTTCAGATTGTGGGGCGGTCGCATTTCTAAGATGGCCTTGACTTTATCAGGGTCCAATTGAATGCCTTTGGCGGTAATGACAAATCCCAAAAATTTGCCCCTAGATACCCCCAAAAAGGACTTTGTAGGGTTCATTTTGAGTTGATGTTGGCGCATCAATTCAAATACTGTCTTCAAGTCTTGGATATGATTATCCCTGAGACGGCTTTTGACAGCTACATCGTCCACGTAACATTCTACTATCTTGCGTAAATGCTTATGGAATATGTCACTCATAGCTCGTTGGTACGTAGCCCCAGCGTTCTTTAATCCGAAGGGCATGACCGTATAGCAATATACCTCCAGTGGTGTCCGAAAGGCGGTATGCTTCTCGTCTTCAGGATGCATCTTGATCTGATTGTATCCCGAGAATCTGTCCATGAAAGATATGCGTTCAAAACCGCATGTATTGTCGATCATGACGTCTGTGATGGAAAGAGGGAACTCATCCTTGGGACAGGCTGCGTTCAGATCTCGATAATTGATGCAGATCCGTACTTTTCCATTCTTTTTCATGACCGGGACAACAATGGCGACCCAGTCGGGATGTTATTCTTTACGGATGAAGGCGCAGGCTATCAACTTCTTGACTTCAACTTCAATGGCGTCCATCATGTCCGGGCGGAACCGGCGTTGGTGCTGCTTCACAGGCTTTGAATCGGGCAGTATGTTGAGTTTATGAGTAGCCACCTTTGGATCAAGACCTGGCATATCCTCATAATTCTACGCAAAGACGTCGATATATTCTTTTATCAGCTGGGTAATTTCTTCCCTTTCTTCTTTGGATAGGTCGTTACTGATAAATATCGGCTTTGGTGAAAGTTTATCCCCTACGTTAATCTGGATAACTTCATCCTTAGCGGGAGGTTCTCTCTGCTCGAAGCAGAACTCCTATTGTGTATCCATCTGCTGAGCCCAAGCGTCATTCTCGAATGGTTCGAATTCTTTTTCGTCTGATTCAAAGGAATCCGTCGCTACCATATTTGCTGATAATGTTTGCTCGAGGGCATGCGATGAGCCGTCTTGAAAAGTGGAAAAGATATCCTCGTTTGACTTGGAAGTCGTAAGGGAGGTGGCATACCCTAACCCGGAATGGGTTTGCTGATAGTGGGGATTACCGAGCAGCGGTGTTCGTCTGCCTTTCCCATGGTTGAGACCTGGTTTCATTTTCAAGTTGTAACCCATATTTTGTATGATCTTCAAGGCTCGGAGTTCTAGAGGACGAACGTCTTGAGTCTGAGCTTCCTCCAGGTATATGTGAAGCCATGTTCACAGATGCATGCGTGGGCTCTTCTTCTAGGAAAGATGGAGAGTAGCTCAGTCGGTCAAAAATTGGCCGTTTTGCTTTAGAACAACAATAATTAATTACAATCCTGTGACTATTACAGCAGTGCTCGCTAGGAGGCGTAATAGCCATGCTGGAAGATTCTCTCTCCTTGTATTTCCGGATTAGATATTTGTGCAGGTCAGGAGGAGTTGCAGAAGAAGAAGATGATGGCTTGTTCCTTCTGTTCCCATTGGTGGGCATGCGGATGACGGGAACCATAGTCTTCCCTGTGCCGCCCGTATATAACAGGTTGGCCATCTGGGCGACGGATAATCCCCGAGGAGGGTATCTTTCCGCAACTGGAGCCTTCTTTGCGCCGAAGGACTTCGCCTGGCATAATTTGGAGCTTTGCTCTGGTTGGCGTAAAGCTGAGGATGTCCTCAGTCGGCCTTCAGCGTCTCGCGTAATTCAGAGGGCGTGAAGATTGTTAACTTGCTGGCGTAAAGGCCGAGAAGTTGAGTAGTCCGCCGCTCGCTTTCCCTTGCGGAGATTACAGGAATCATCGGGTTCTCCGTAGAGGTCGAATGTTGTTTTACGCGCGGAGCGTGCCTTATACTTCTGATTTGGCATTAAGGCTTTATCAGAAGTTTTGTCTATTCCGTCAGGGACGGGAGACTGAATTTTACATACAGAGCGCGGAGTATACTTCTGGGTTAGCTCTGAGGCATTGCCAGAGGTTTTGCTCGTTCTGTCAGGGACAGGCAACTGAATTTCATGCGTAGAGCGCGGAGTATACTTCTGGTTTAGCACTGAGGCATTGCCAGAAGTTTTGTCGGTTCTGTCAGAGACAGGCGACTGAATTTTACGCGCAGGGCGCGGAGTATACTTCTGGGTTAGCGCTGAGGCATTGCCAGAAGTTTTGCCGGTTCTGTCAGAGACAGGCGACGGAATTTTACACGGAGGGCGCGGAGGGAGCAACGCTACAACCTCATTAGTCGGAGAGATCGGAGAGATCGGAGAATCCACAGGAATGGTAGAGGATGTCTTGGGCATCCAGGCCTTTCGCAGCTTCCTGTTGTTTTAGACAGAGAGAGAGTGAGAGCTGCCCTTTGTTCGGAGCATATCTTCGTAGGCAGACTGGTCGAACTGGACGACCAGTATCTTCTTTACGGATCCCACGGATACCGTATCGTGTTGAGCAATAGCTTCCTCATCAGAAGAGAAAGATGTCCCCAGCAGAGTCATCATCTTGTTTTAGGGATGTAATATAAACGAGAAAAGATTTGATGAATGCGAAAAATGAGGTCTTGTACGAAGACCCGCCCTTCTTTTATGTTTACAAACAAGATTGTACAAATTTGATCCTACACGAGGATGTCTAAGTACAATTTATTTAATCTGGATGAATATTGCTATAGGTGTCTGATCTGCAGTCGATCACTTTAGCCCTTGGACCACACGATGTTGAAGAAGTGACGTGGAAGACAGGTAGCAACTTCGAGGGTTGCTGAAGAGGGTGGATGCCCGATGCCAAAGTCGTCGATCCCTTCCCTTTTGTCTGAACTCCGAATTTCTCTCTCTCTCTCTCTCTCTCTCTCGACCGTTGGATCTGGTACTGGATCTCTTGATCAGTTTTTAGACCTAACTTCTTTGACCCTCCAATTTGTCAACCTTGTTCCTCATTGATAGAGGTCTCTATTTATAGAGTTTTAGTGACAGTGACCACTCAATCGGTGTAAAAACCGAGCAGTAGAAAGTACAGCACCATTTTACACAACGGTTAAAATAACCAAAGCCTGCGTATAGATGATCCTTTGAATGAGCGTGTGACGCAGGTCCAACTAAGGGACAAAACGCATATAATCGCTACGAAGATCACGGCGTAAAAGTCACGTAGGTAGGTATCCCTCATGTAGAAGAGGTTGGCATGGAAGCCAATGTCTGTCACCATGGCATAGAAGCCAAATAGTTATCAAACCGTCATAGAAGCCGAATAGGCGTAGAAGCCGAGTGGTCATAGAGGCCGAGTGGGCATAGAAGCCGAGTAGGCACAGAAGGCCGAATGGGCGTAGAAGCCGAGCAGGCACCGAAGCTGAATGGGCGTAGAAGCCGAGCAGGCACCGAAGATGAATGGGCGTAGAAGCCGCTGTGTAACGTGCCAGAGTGATGATATGGACGCTTTAGCCAGAATTACGACTCTTGGAGATAATCAGATCTCTTGCATTAAATACAGAGATCTTCCCCCATCCTGTGCATTAAATGTAGATGCTTGTCTTTAAGATTTGCCATCATCCGGCGCATTAAATGCAGATACGTGCCTTGAATCGTGTGCGAAGAGCAACCGCTGTCGTGGCAGTCTGTTTGTCTTCTGCGGAGCGTAAGGAGCTCATATTTGCCTGTGTAAAACTAGGCAGCGTATTCCCTTGTATGCGTAGGAGCAGCTCTCGCAAAGGGGATGTCACTAAACGACGGTTCGGTGATATTTAATCAAATCTCCTGCATTAAATGTAAAGATCTGCCATCATCCCACGCATTAAATGCATAGGCGTATTTTGAAGGTCTTCCACCCTTCTGTGCATCAAACACAGAGACTTGCCTCAGGCATCTGTCAGTATTCGGCGCATTAATTGCAGAGACGTGCCTTTAGGGCCTGTCACCGCCCTGTGCATTAAATGCAGAGATGCGCCTCGAGTCCCGTACGGAGTGCAGCTTTTGACGTGGCAGGCGGTTTGTCTTCCGCGGAGCGTAAGGAGCTCTCATCTGCCTGTGTAAAACTAGGCAGCATATTCCTCTGTGTACGTAAAAGCGGTTTACGCAAGGGAAATGGCAGTAAATGACAGCCTGGGTTGCAGTGCCGTACCATCATTATAGCCGTCGCCTGGGTAGTCGAGCAGTATCCCTTTGTCAGAAGTCGAGACGTCAGGTTCATTACAGGTTTTGATAGGTTTATTGTAGAGAATACGAAGCGTCCCTCGTACACTTTAATGCTGCATTGAAAGAGGATGAGTTTTACGCCATAAAGGCGATGAAGCACCCTGTTTACGCTGAAGCAGCTTGGACATGCTGCCTTACGCGGATGGTCTTTGAGCCTATATTTCACGCTGCGTTTGGCGGAGAAGCTCTGATTCGCACGTTGAGGGCTCTGAAGTCCTCTGTTTATACTTCTTTTCATCAATATGCTACGTAGAGCTTCCAACATATTTTTCATGCTTCTACAACAATGAACTCCAAAATAGTTGGTACACCCTCCATCAACCTACACATCCAAATCAGTCCGTATACAACTAATATTTCTAAGTAACACTACAATTAACAAGCTATATCGTAGATATATTTATAACTAATATATATATATATATATATATATATATATATATATATATATATAACTCAAGTCAATATTCAATTAGCTATACACAAAGTCTAAAAGAATTTGAAAGCATAGTATCAAACACGTGGATTGCACCGCACTCGTATCACACTCAATCTATGATACGCTTGCAATACGGTTCCACCACACCACCAAACGTATTCCGAAGAACACGAGCAATTCTAGAATCATAATTAGAAGCACTACGAAGATTTAGCTTCTCATCTACGTGTTTGTGTCAAAATATGACATGTGTATCACCCGTGTCAAAGGAAAAACTCCCAAATCAACCTGTATTACCAAATTATTGTGGTACGGCCTACATGTATCCATTTGTAGATACGACACTAGTCTCACACAACCAAACACAACTTAATTTGGTCTAAATTACCTATTGACAAACACATGATATGTCAATCTCGGAATTCTCCCAAAATTGGCACAAAACATATCATAACTTTCTCTATGGGCCTCCTATGAACCTAATTCTTTTTCCTATGGGTATCCCTAGTACATGAGAGGGTTACTAATGATTTAATTACAAAAATATAGTCTATTTAGAAGGGAAAATTCAAAATTATATCTATTGGGAGATGGATTCACAATCCAAGTCTCCAAATGAGTGTCGAGAGCCTTCAACTTGTGCTCCTTCCTCCTCCTTGTAGATCCTTGCCTCTTCCTTATTCCAATAGCCTCCAATGGTGAGTAGAGAAGGAATTGAAAGATAATTTGGGTAGGGATTGGTGTAGGGATGAAGGAATTTGGAAGAGAGAAATTCTTGATCTAGAATTTGACATAAAATGAATAAGAGAGAGTCTCTCCTCTTCCCTCTATGGCTGGACCCTTCCCCCTCTTCCAAGAAATGTACAAGGTCCAAATTACCCCTTAGGCTTGTCATAAAGAAAAGGAATAAGGACGGAAGCTTCTATTCATAATGGTTTGACTAAGTAAATCATCAACTTAATGAATTGGACTTGTTTGTAGGGCTCAAGTCTAACTAGAAATAATGTTGGTCTATGAGCCCTATCTAAACTAGTTAGGTCCACTAACACAAGTCCAAGTTATCATGTAGCCTACTAATAATAAATAAATAATACAAGAAATAAATATTAACATGCACAATAAATTATTAAATTATAAAAATGACCAAGATACCCTTCCTAGAAAATATGGTAGTCACAACAAGAGCTTATGTGCATGCAAGTTCTTATGTGTATGGGGACAGAAAACAATAACTTTTCAGGTTCTATGCGTGCATAGACTTTACAGTACAAATGAATATAAATAACATATATTTCCTAATCCATCCAAGATTATCTCGTGCTTTAGTGTTGAGCCTCATTGCTACCCATTTGTGTTCAAGTGCCAAAGTTAGCAAGTTTCATTCGATCTTTGCTTTTGGATCATCAATAAAGTAAAGAAGTCAATTGTAAGATTTGATCTCCACCGCTACACTTCTCCAGAAATCGTATGTACTTAGAATTCTTTGTTCTTAGGATTCTTTGTATTTTATTTGATAAAAATTAATAAAGTAGTACACATTTTTGTTATACAAATAAAAATAATGACTCTGCTAGGAACGACCTTCTCCACTAACGAGAAGGTAGTGGTACAATCCGACGTCACAAAGATTGAAAGGACTCAAAAGATGTTGGTCATAAAATTTAACCAGCAAGCTTTCAAAGCAATGCTCTCAGGGGATAACTCGAGCCCCTCACCATAGATAGCGAAGTCGAGATACTCATAAGACTTGGGTTCCTAAGGCACATACGTTAAACCATAAGATTACAGAAGACAAATCCTATGAGGGTGATGTCAGTCGTAGAGCTAATTTATGTGCAACCCATGCCAACCTCTCTGGATGCACATAGCCAGAAGTTCTCCTATGCACATAAGTGTCATATGCACACTTCTTAGAAAGCTCACTAGTTCGCGCATAGTGAGGACAACAACTTTGCTGCTGTGAGTAACACAGTCATTGGATCTTCTAGCTCACTGATCCAACATCCGCGTTCGATGCGTGGGAAAAAGAAAAGTGCCTAGAACTTAAGTCTTGCCATGAGCCACCTCTGGATAATCGGACACGAGTACGTGGTAATGCCCTGTGGACACCGTAACAATGACGTAGAACCCTGTCTAGGTCAACAATATTATATATCAACATCTCTCAAAAATATCATAACATGTCAATGATATCTCAACTCCATAAGGAGAATAAGATGATAATATAATAACAATATCAATACTCAATCACAAGAGAACTATAAGAAAGATAAAATGCATGATATGATATAAGCAATAGGAGTCACAAAGTCACAAATCTAGATAGTCCTCAACATCAACATCAATCTAAATAAGTATAAAAATAACAACACAAGTCTAGGAGTCATAATAATAACATCCCAATAAGTTGTTGGAGACAAATCAATTACTAAAATGCTAAGTAAAGATAAATAGAATAACTTGTGACACCGGCTAGACCTTACGGTAATTACTCCAGAACTACAGGGTCCAAGGCTGTAGCTACTCCCTTCGGTGGTCCGTAATAAGTCGGACACCAATCCTCCAAGTCCACTAAAAAATATTATCGAGTCTGGATGGAACGAGCATACCTCTAACAGCAGTTCCAGTTAATTGATAAAGACTATAAAATATTAATAGTGAATGAAATAAATGATTAGTAAAAATAGAACTATCAGCATATCATGGAAATATAATATAAGGAATAAGTAAACATTGAGTATGTGGCATACAGATAATGAGAATTAACTAGATAGAGTAAGAAAAGTATAATTCAATAAGTATAAAATAGACTAGTAGTACTATAACTATATATGTGTTTTGAAATACTAGTTTCGATATGTGATAATCGGCTTAAATATTTGTACGATAGCTAAATGGCTTGGTTAATCATACGTGAGGTATATGATTAACACTAACAATATTTTACACTACTAAAATAGGAATGTGATCACATATCTAGCTAGCATTTTTCCTACCCCAATTAGTATAATGGATCCAACCATGACACATTACGATATAGTGATTAATGTCCAATAATAATACCATGTACATTGTCTAATATCAATACAATGTACGATGTAACATCTCATGACTGAAGTTCTACTATGTATACTAATCCGTACACTATCGTATTAGAAAATAAAATATATTATCGCTAAATACATGAATCATAGTAAATATCAAATAACGAAATCTATCAGAGAATTTACTCGTCTGTTGTCCTGAGCAATGAACACAAATCAACGTTCGAACTAGAGTCAAAGTGACATAAATATAAATATTCATGTCAAAGAGTGATTTAGAGTAGTACATGTGCTTAACTATTTTGAAATGATATTTCTAGGCAAAATCTAGGTCTTGGTGTCCAAAATGGATCAATACCTAGGTTAAAGTTCATAATTACCTATAAGGTGGGTTTATGGAGCCGTACTAGCCAATGCTAGGTCATACTAGGTCTATTCTAGGTATTCTAGGTAATACTAGGTCATAGATCACATGTCTCTAGATACTAGGTATCATAACCCTATATATATATATATATATATATATATATATATATATATATATATATATATATATATATATATATATATATATATACCTTAGCTAATACTTCTATACCTTAATCTATCACTTATTATCTAGGATACCTTGGTATTAATACCTTAGTACCCCAATACTTAGTTAATACCCATACCCTTAGTTATACTACTTACTTTACCCCATACCCCAAAACCTTGTTACCCTAACCACACACTAATTCCAAACTGACCCTAAGACACTAGGATATCTATACCATGGTACCTGGGTACCAACTCTAATATATATATATATATATATATATATATATATATATATATATATATATATATATATATATATATATATATATTACTTACACTTATATCAAATATTAACATATATCTTACTAGCTGGTATTACCTACCTTTGACACTCCACTTATACACATACAAAAACAAACATGCCCAACCTAACATGTGCACAGATACATGGGAACACTTAGATATTGATACAATACCTATAATACACATGCACCACACATTGGTTCATATATACACTCAGACATTCAAATCTGCAAATACCCTACACTGGCATTGAAGACAGTCAGACACCACCCAATACTTCCAGATCCCCTCATACACTTGCAGATTTATGTAATTCCATTGTTGCACCTAAACTTGGGTTGTTGCCTTGCTAAGCTCATGCAGTCCTCACTGTAATGAACTCCCCCTCAACTGCACAAACTTCTAGTTCCCCTTTCTAAGTCCACGACACACTATATACCTCCAGTTAAAGTGCAGAGGTTTGTACTGACCCAAGAACCTCACCTGCACAGAACCACCAAATAGGTGTACAATACTAGACACTCTAAAATACTCCATGCTACACCTCTAACTCCCTGACACTCCAACCACACCTGTCTACACATATTTCATCTCACTCAGTCACCAAATTCCGCACACTCCCATTACTGTAGTTTCTAATTTCAGATACTCAGGCACCACTCTAACATACAAATTCACATCTAGATGACACTAATCTACACTCTCATGATACACCTCAACTAAACACTATGGTATCCATGATACTTCCCTTGAGTATCACAATCCAACACCAACACAAGATACACAAACACTATCACCTCAACCACACATAATCAAAACCAAACTCTCATTCTAATACACAAATACCCACACAACTTAAATCTGAACTGCACTAGTCCCATCACCTCCCAACTGATCCTAGATACCCAAATTGATCATACCTATACTGAACCAAGACCTGAGCACCACCAAGTCTGCACCCGGCCCCTATCAGCTGATCACCCAAGTAGTAGTGTACTGCCATCCCTGGAATGCAATGACTCTGCACTCGAGCTTCCCATCTGATGACTGCAGGACCAACCCTCAATAGTTGTAGTACCCCCACTGTGATCACACAGCAGCAGGGAACTGGTGAACCAATAATCATAGTCATATAACCATTTTTTCTTTATCACAGTGTATCCACACTCAACATACCCACATACAACACACACAATCATATATATATATATATATATATACATATATATATATATATATATATATATATATATATATATATATATATATATACATATATATATATATATATATATATATATATATATATAATTAGACTCACACCCACATAAACACTAATACACAACCTCTCATACATCCCACACAACTTCTACGTAACTTAGCACTATACCTATACACAAGTACACAAGTATACTCACCATCATTCAATCCAAACACAAAACCCTTCTCTCACATGAAAACCTCCCATGGAATACTACCAATATCAACACCACAATCCGTACTACTACTTAATACATAACCACAAAGACTGAATGTTCACCCTAGTATTACACTAGGATACTCTATGATAAACTCTCAAAACCATACACCACTATGATACAAACCCCCAAATTATATGTAATATATTATATTACATAAAGTATGATATATAAACATCTAGAATAGCTAATTATAATAAAATTAATAAAGAATAACATACTATGTCACATCCCGCATCCAGTGTAAGGGCACGTGTAAGTGGGTACTTCCAGCCTACGATGCAGCATCGGCGGTAGAATACAGTCTAGTTCAACAATACTATCTAAATATCTCATACAATATATATGATGTACCTGTCAAGATATCTCAACTCCCAAATGGAGGATAATATGATAATGGTAAACAATAATCAATCATAATAATAAAGTAGAGGAAGATATGGCACGATATGGAATGGAAGAAAAGAAATATAGAGTCAAATACATCACTAGTCCAAGTCCAATCATAACTCAATAATCACAAATATAATACATGCCAAAAGTGTCTAAATGACATACATAACATCATAAATGAACTAGGTAAGTCTCATCGACTGCTGGTACTATCTCATTAGGCTATACGGCTGCTATCTCAACTGGCTCACCATCATATGTCCCGTAGTGCATCCTCTAATGAATCATCTAAAAAATATATTTAGTCAGGATTGGAGCAAAGTATAACCCAATAGCAGTTTCAATAATTGACAAAAACTATAAAACAGTAATAAAAATGAAAATAAATGATGGAATTAACTGAACAAGCAAATATTACGAGAAAGTGCATCATGGTAAATAATGGCAATAAACTAAGAATAATATGGTAAGAAACATCAATGTAATGAAATAGAATAAAAGAAACAAAATAGTAAATGTGTCTTAAAATATTAGTAGGATAATGTGATCGGCTTGGGCTTAGCACGGGATATATATAAAAGGGCAGCTAGTATGATCACATGTTAGTTACATAATCCGCTAGCTATTTCGGGC
This sequence comes from Iris macrosiphon, assembly GCA_036927795.1. NCBI lineage: Eukaryota > Viridiplantae > Streptophyta > Magnoliopsida > Asparagales > Iridaceae > Iris > Iris macrosiphon. Next base: position 149,805,225 of record JAYESA010000010.1, read on the forward strand.
TATACTAAATTATAGACTATAAGGTGTGATCACATATCCACTAATACTTTCCCAAACCTCCGACTAGTACACGGATCCAAATTATTATATGTTATAGCACGTATCACACGTATATCACACTACACGTCTATAATATCATGCACTATGATCACGGTATATATAATCACTAAGATATCACAGTAATCACTGAGTAATCACGAAGTACAATATGGCAATTACTAAGTAATCATAATAATAACATCTCATAACCAAGATCTACGTATACCAATCCGTGTAACCATTATGTCAGGAATCAATTATCTCAATACTAAATACATGAAATGTAGTGACTATCAAATAAGAAAACTATCAGAGAATGTACTCGCTTGTGATCCTGAGCAAAGGTATAACTCGGTATCCGAGCTGGTGTCAAATACACCTAAATATGAAATATCATATCACTTGGGTGTATTAAATAAGAAATTAGTTAAAATACACTAATTTAATATTCTAGGTCAATACTAGGTCATGCTAGTCAAACTAAAGTCATACACAAGTTTAGCAGTCAATTCTAGTTTCTAGGTTGATCACAAGGGTAAACTAGTTGTTATTAAGTCATACCTAGATTTCTAGGTCCATAGCTTGAGGTGTTATCTATTTTAGGACTATTTGATCTTACCCCCCTCTTAGATTAGGTATATTGATATTATCCCCGTGTTAGATTAAAAGTTAAGAATATTCCGCTGAAAGTGTCATTAAAAACTCGTTAACGACAATTTCAAAACTTATTAACGACAATTTTAGAATTTTAACGACACTTTTAGGGGGATATTCTCAACTTTTAATCTAACAGAGGGGTAATATCAATATACCTAATCTAAGAGGGGGTAATATCAAATAGCCCTTACTAAATATCTATATACACTAGTTAATAATTACTAGGTAATATACATATTACCTTATAATAATTAATATGATACAACATATATAATACTCTAACCATAGTATCAATATACCCTAGTACCTACACTAATACCCTCACAAAATACTAATACCTTAGTTAACTTTATACCTTGGTGCCTTACTTGACTGATACCTGATACCTCATCCATATACACCCCAGTCTTCTAATACTCCCCTAACTGACAACACCAACATCAAGAACAATCCAATATTGGATGCCAATACTGAACCCTCACTTTTAAACCTCTATCACACCAACACCAATCAACAACACAACAACACTAATAGCAACAATTGCTCAGTATCTGAGCACTTCCCTCATTCAATACTACTGCTAGCTCTTGTAGTGCACTCACACATAATGCACTTGCCTCGACACACCCAGTTCAGTATACCACAGTTTATGTACTGCTCTATGCCCTATTATTTCCTTTAACTGTTCACTTAGATCAAACCTCATATTCACTGAACATCTGACAATTAATTTCCCTCACTTAAGCCACTGCATTGCAGTGTTATTGTGGTAATTGAGTATAAGTCACCAAGCTACTGCTGCAGTATCCTTGCAAGGTTACCCGAGACTCACTGCTTGAATGCAAGCAATATCCAAGTTGTTGCCAAAGCTGCTACACTTAAAACCTGATCCCCCCTAACTGTACTGCACTTGACATACCAATAACACATCAACAATATCATCTTGCTACTGCTGCTGTAGTAATTAATCCCCTCAAGTGTAGCGCCCCGTTCCCCCGGTGCGGGGAGCGCGGCTAAGAAACACAAACGGTATCGTTCGATCGGGATAGATTGAATTAAGAACTCGTCCTCGTTATGGATTTGTTTCTTCGGAATCGATTCCCATATTCAGTGGACTGCGCCCCAAGGATCGGCTTAGCGGCAGAGTCAGGAGGGACCTCTCCGCTGCTATCTTTTATTGCCTCGGTTTTCGATGTCGCTTGTTGCTTTCGTGCTTTGAGTTGGTTTTGGGACTTGCTTATTTTCCTTGAACGGTTTCGATGGTTTTCATTGTTTTCGTTCATTGACTTGCACTTCTATTCCGAGATTGGAAAGAGAGGAAGAAGTATTAATCGAGCTATTCGTGTGCAGGTGAACGAGCAGTAGGCGGCTTGCGAGCGAAGTCGTGAAGCGCCTCTTTCCTTCTTCTTTCCAAAATCTAAGTGAGTGGCTACCAACCCGATTAGCTAGCTCTGCTTCCAGCTTCACTCCTTGCCCCGATCTAACGATACCAAGTAATAATAAAAGAAACCAAGATAAAAGAGAATAGACTTGGTTAATACTGCTTGTCAATCAAAACTGTGAACGGTTACTTACTTGCATGCGTGTTCGCTCGAAAATATTTATCATATGCATAATACAAGTTATAATGTATGCTCTTCTTTAAATTATGCTATGAACATAACTCATCCTGAATGCAATAATCTGATAGGGAGACTATGCCAAAGTAGCTCTCCTCCTGTTACTGTCCCGTGCCTGTTATTGCCCTGATTTGCCTCAACTGCTAACTTAGTGTATATGTTGATCACGGACAACTTGTGCACAAGGCCCTTAGTTCCTGCGGACGGTCGCTGGGGCACTGGCACCGATCCGATCCGGGCGGGAACTCTCCTGTTTAGTCATCCTGTGCAAGGACGGAATGGCGTACAGCACTCCCGTGCTCTCGCTGCATACCATCCTCGTCAGTGACTAAAATTGGTCCAATATGGCATCCAGCCAGTGATCTCCTGTATATTTAAACCTGTTGCATACTAACTTGTGTCTTCGTGGCAGGGAAGGCATGGTAAGTATTGTGCAGGTAATTCAGACGGTCAGGTAAAATCCACCTAACGGTGGCATGTTCATTTCAGTAACTTCAATATGCTGCTTACTTGTAAGTGAACTAAGACAAGATAGAAACCCATAAATATGCATGCTTCACTAAACAACGTGTTGATTGGTATAGTCAGGCTAGCTCGTCTTCACCAGCATGTTTCGATATGCTGACCCTCGTTGAAACAGGTTCTCCGCACCAAGACGAACCGAGCGAGGAGCCGAAGTCGTCTACCCGATCCAGTCCAAGCTGTTGGCGCATCGTCACCGCGCCTCGAAGCCTTTTGAAGCCAGAAGCTGCAACTCTTCATACACAAATGTAGCTCCGTGGCAAAGCCGTCCTCCAGCCTGGAGGTCTTTATCATTTTGAGTTTATAAAAGGGATGTAATGTACAGGACTGCTATCTCATTTTGAGTCAACCCTTTTGTAAGCCGTTCGGCATATTAGCTGACTCGTTCAGGAGTTTGTAATAGATGTTCATTATCAATAAAGAGAACTTTTCTATGTTTTAAATCTGTGTTTCAATTTATCTGCGTACTCTGAATATGTGCTTGCTATGCAAATCATTAAAGTCTTGTGTGGGCGCAACTCCAGGCCCGCACGGCAGTCACGACTCGGGGGACGCCTCGGGGCGTGACATAGTGGTATCAGAGCACAGATTCAAAGTTCCTTAGACTTCGTGCTGAAAAAGTTCCTTTAACGATCAAATTCCTGTGCGAACTCTTGAACTCGCTAGGCCAAAATGAGATACGTTCATGCAATAAGTCCATAATACATTATGATTCTAATATAATTTACCTTCTTTTGAAGGAATGGATCCAGCGCAATCTGCAGCGCAACCACTAAACGAAACATAAGAAAGCAGTTCGGGTACTTCGAGAAGCTCTCGGAGCCAACGAGGCATGTCTCAAGTCGACCCGCTTGAGCGGGTAATGCAAATGTTAGAATCGCAACGACAACGAGACGATGCTCGCCAAGCCAAGCTCGAGAGTAATCTAGAGACCCGATTCTCAGTCCAACAAAAGCAGGTAGATGCCCTGCAACAGATCGTTCAGACTTTGGCTGCCAATTATTCCGCCGCAACAGCAACGACTCCGGTGGAACAGCCCGTGCTTAAAGTGGAGACGCCTCAAATCCCAAGGCCGAGGGACATGACTGCCTTCAACTTGGGCCATTTCAAGAAAGTCTGCAATACCCCGTTCAACGGGACTGAGGACCCAGTGGTAGCTCTGGATTGGCTAGCCGAGATTGAAGATCACTTCGCTCTGCTAGAGGTCCCCGAAGATAAGCGCGTCGCCTGCGCGCAACTACAGCTCCGCCTCAACGCACACGATTGGTGGGACGTGCATCGACGATCTCTCCAATTTGATCACGGAGAGGAGGCAATCTCGTGGACGACCTTTCGTGCCGCGTTCGAAGAGGAGTTTATACCGCCTCCAGTACAACGTCAAATGGAAAATGACTTCGTGCAACTGAGGTAAGGCAGGATGACAGTTAAAGAGTACTCCGCCGAATTCAACCGACTCTCCAAATTCGCTAGGGCCTATTTACCTGATGCAGCGAGTCGAGCCAGAAGGTTTGATGGTGGACTACGCCCTGCCATCCATTCGCACGTGGTCAATAATCAGTACGGGACAATACGTGAAGTCATGAATCACGCCCTATCCCTCGAGCCGCAGTATCCTCACATTTCCACCGGCGCTGTACATACCTACAATCACAAACGCCAAGGCAACGAGGGAGGAAACAACGCTGCAAAGCGTCACAATGATGGCGGGAAGCAGAAGGCAAATCCTAACCAAACATGTAACTTCTGTAGGAAGCCAGGGCACCTGTTCAAGGATTGTCGAAAGCGACTCGGGAATTGCCTCCGTTGTGGTGATCCAACCCATCGGGTGGATGCTTGTCCTGTCCCGGATCGCCGCCCTCGACATAATGCTCCCTAACGGTAGGCCCTATTCCTAAGTTTCGGGACGAAACTTCCAATTGGTTGGGTAGGATGTAGCACCCCGTTCCTCCGGTGCGGGGAGCGCGGCTAAGAAACACAAACGGTATCGTTCGATCGGGATAGATTGAATTAAGAACTCGTCCTCGTTATGGATTTGTTTCTTCGGAATCGATTCCCATATTCAGTGGACTGTGCCCCAAGGATCGGCTTAGCGGCAGAGTCAGGAGGGACCTCTCCGCTGCTATCTTTTATTGCCTCGGTTTTCGATGTCGCTTGTTGCTTTCGTGCTTTGAGTTGGTTTTGGGACTTGCTTGTTTTCCTTGAACGGTTTCGATGGTTTTCATTGTTTTCGTTCATTGACTTGCACTTCTATTCCGAGATTAGAAAGAGAGGAAGAAGTATTAATCAAGCTGTTCGTGTGCAGGTGAACGAGCAGTAGGCGGCTTACGAGCGGAGTCGTGAAGCGCCTCTTTCCTTCTTCTTTCCAAAATCTAAGTGAGTGGCTACCAACCCGATTAGCTAGCTCTGCTTCCAGCTTCACTCCTTGCCCCGATCTAACGATACCAAGTAATAATAAAAGAAACCAAGATAAAAGAGAATAGACTTGGTTAATACTGCTTGTCAATCAAAACTGTGAACGGTTACTTATTTGCATGCGTGTTCGCTCGAAAATATTTATCATATGCATAATACAAGTTATAATGTATGCTCTTCTTTAAATTATGCTATGAACATAACTCATCCTGAATACAATAATCTGATAGGGAGACTATGCCAAAGTAGCTCTCCTCCTGTTACTGTCCCGTGCCTGTTATTGCCCTGATTTGTCTCAACTGCTAACATAGTGTATATGTTGATCACGGACAACTTGTGCACAAGGCCCTTAGTTCCTGCGGACGGTCGCTGGGGCACTGGCACCGATCCGATCCGGGCGGGAACTCTCCTGTTTAGTCATCCTGTGCAAGGACGGAATGGCGTGCAGCACTCCCGTGCTCTCGCTGCATACCATCCTCGTCAGTGACTAAAATTGGTCCAATATGGCATCCAGCCAGTGATCCCCTGTATATTTAAATCTGTTGCATACTAACTTGTGTCTTCGTGGCAGGGAAGGCATGGTAAGTATTGTGCAGGTAATTCAGACGGTCAGGTAAAATCCACCTAACGGTGGCATATTCATTTCAGTAACTTCAATATGCTGCTTACTTGTAAATAAACTAAGGCAAGATAGAAACCCACAAATATACATGCTTCACTAAACAACGTGTTGATTGGTATAGTCAGGCTAGCTCGCCTTCACCAGCATGTTTCGATATGCTGACCCTCGTTGAAACAGGTTCTCCGCACCAAGGCGAACCGAGCGAGGAGCCGAAGTCATCTACCCGATCCAGTCCAAGCTGTTGGCGCATCGTCACCGCGCCTCGAAGCCTTTTGAAGCCAGAAGCTGCAACTCTTCATACACAAATGCAGCTCCATGGCAAAGCCGTCCTCCAGCCTGGAGGTCTTTATCATTTTGAGTTTATAAAAGGGATGTAATGTACAGGACTGCTATCTTATTTTGAGTCAACCCTTTTGTAAGCCGTTCGGCATATTAGCTGACTCGTTCAGGAGTTTGTAATAGATGTTCATTATCAATAAAGAGAACTTTTTTATGTTTCAAATCTGTGTTTCAATTTATCTGCGTACTCTGAATATGTGCTTGCTATGCAAATTATTAAAGCCTTGTGCGGGCGCAACTCCAGGCCCGCACGGCGGTCACGACTCGGGGGACGCCTCGGGGCGTGACATCAAGTGCTCCCAATGAATACCCTCCATGTCACTCACACTAGTGTGCATAGCTAAACAAGACTTTCCCCTACCAGAGTGTATTTAACACTCCTACTAATACTCACTCATTGCTAACAACACTACACAACAATAACACAAACAATAGCAGCAAGTAGCAGCTGCTACTAACTTCCATTACTGCTGCTAGCAACAGGTTCTCAAGTCCCCATACACTGAACCCAGTTCTGTCACACACACACAAAACACACATAATGAGCACTATCATAATTCTTCTACTATACACAGAGACTTCCATCTCTTCCTTCCTATTAACAGTTAACACCAATATCAACACATAACAACAACTAACTCATGCAATACAAGTATATATATATATATATATATCATGCAATAATGTGATACTCTATGATACGCACCCAAATGAGATGCCAAAACACACAATTGTCCACAATTACTATTCACACATATCAATTATACCTATTCATAACAAATACAACTAGTTACAAGTAAATTTAAAGAGTAATTACACAAATCACCCAAAATGAACCCCTTATCATACTATATCACAAAATATCATAATAAGCTCAACTCGTATTCGATTATGGATACGTATCTAGTCCCATAGCATCAATCTAAGTTTAATTAGATCTAATTTATCTCATGACATGCACTTGATGTATCAATCTCGGAATTGTTCTAAAATGAGCATAAATTACTATACAAAAATTATAATAGATTTCCAATGAACCTAGTACTCTTTCCTATAGGTAGCACTAAGCCAAGGAAGGTTTTCTAATGGTAAAATACATGAATTAGAGTCTAAATTATAGCCAAAAAATATTAAAATTTACCTATTAGGAGATAAAATCTCTATAAAAAAAACCAAATAGACACAATTAGGATACAAGCTCCTTGTCAATTCCTCCTTCTTTAAGTGTTCCTTGCAAACGAAGCTCCAATGTTCCTTAGATGATATAATTGAAAGAGAATGAGAGTGAATTAGGGTAAATTTAGTGGAGGGATAAATTAATTTGGGGAAGAACATCATTGGGGATCTCTAATAAAATGAACTAATAAGAGGAGAGAGAGAGAGAGAGAGAGAGAGAGAGAGAGAGAGAGAGACCCTCTTTAAGTGGCTGGCCCCCTTTTCCCCCTCTCCAAGCAATGTGTAATGTCTAATACACTACTACTAGTTAGTCATAAGATTTAATTAGGGTGAGCTATATTGGGAAGATTCTAATTCTATATGAAACTAATCTAATCTCCTTAATTATTTAAGGAAATGGGTCTAATGCGCCTAATCCAATGTTGGGCTCAATGTGTCATGATAATCTAATGGGTCCACTAATGACAAGTCCAAATAAAATTGCTAGCCCACTAATCAATAAATAAATAGCATAACACAATATAATTAATTAGTAGCACATATATAAATATTTAATTACTAAATAATAAATATGCTAAATGAAAAAATACCCTCATCTAAAAATGTGCTAGTGACAAGTCTACCCTCCTTAGAAAAATTTTATCCTCAAAATTTAAGAAAAGAACTAGCTCGACAATAAGCAATCACAGCAAGCAAGAAAGAACGATACCTCACGGCTCTAAGAGATAAGGGTATCGATCGCGCATTTCAGTTTTCCTTTCCCAAGTAGACTCTCCCGGAGAGTGATTTCTCTATGCGACGCATACCAAGGGAATCGTTTGGTTCTGCAGCACCTTCTTTCTGCGATCCAGAATCTCCAATTACTGCTCTGGGAATCTGAGAGTCGGACCCACCTAAATCTCTAAGTGATCCAATACGTGACTAGGATCTTTCACGTATTATCTCAGTTGTGACACATGGAACACATTATGCACTCCCTCCAGTGTAGGCGGCATATCTAGTCTGTAGGCCACTGCACTGACCCTCGCAAGAACACCGAAGGGTCCGATGTACCGTAGACTAAGCTTTCCGTCTCCACCAAGGTGAATCGTGTCCCGTGTCATAAATATCCATAAGAACACCAGATCTCCAACCTAGAACAAAATATAGCCTTAACACTTAACATAAAATAAAGCAATCACAAGCAATACAAACAAAATTTATTCATCAAACTCCAAGGGTCTCCGGTGGCTATCTGCCCAATGTCGTTGTCTGTCTTGCGCCACCTAAAGTCTATCTCTGATGAGCTTCATTTTCTCAGTTGCATCCACAATCATCTCCGGTCCTAATAATGCTCTCTCACCAACATCATCCCAAGATAGAGAAGTGTGACATCTCTATCCATATAAAGCCTCGAATGGTGATATCTCGATACTGGCTTGGTAAATGTTGTAAGAAAACATTACTAGGTGAAGATGATCCTCCTAAGAGCCTCTGAAATCCAAAACACAAGTGCGAAGCATATCCTCGAGAGTCTTAATAGTCCTCTCCTACAGCCCGTATGTCAGGGGGTGATATGTGGTACTAAACTTAAGCTAGGCACCCAAGATAGCCTACAAACTCCTCCAGAAGTGGGATATGAAGCGACTATCCCGATCCGGGATGAAGCTCACAGAAACTCTATGCAATCTAACAATATGTCGTACATGCATCTCCAGTAGCTTCTTCGTAGACGTACCTACTTTAAATGGCAAAAAGTGGGCCAATTTGGTCAACCTGTCTACGATGACCCAAATTTTGTCTTACCCTCCTGGAGAAAACAGAAGCCCCAAAACAAAATCTATGGTAACATTCTCCCACTTTCACTCTGGAATAGGTAAAGTCTGAAGTAAACCACCTGGCCTATACCTTTCTGACTTTACCTGCTGGCACACTAAATATCTGGATACGAAGTGAGCCACCTCCCGCTTCATAGCATACCTGTCATGACCCGGACCCGGTAAAGGGGCACGAGTAGTAAACAACACCCAGCCTACGCCGCAGCATCGATGGTAGAACGCTGTTAGGATAAACTATCTATCTAACAATCAAGATATAAAAATGCCACTAATAAAATATGAACACTCAATCACAGATCTATAAGATGGAATAATCGCACGAATATGATAAAAGAATTGAAGAGGAAATACAACTCACAAGATAAGATAATATCCAATGAGTCATATAAAATAAATACTAAATAATAATGCTGGAGACAAATCTAGTACAAAAGATCTATCTACTGATCTACGAGTCCTGGGTTGTTTGTCTTAATCGGGATGAGACCCTCATAAGCCAAAGTCTCCAGCTCTAAGCTAATTACGTCCTAAGGCCCGTAGTGAGTGGAGTAGCACTCCTTAGTATCATCTGGGAAAATATATCCAGTTAGAAAATGAGCAAAGTATATCTCAAAGAACAGTCTAATAAATAATATAAACTATGTAACAGTAAATAGAGCGAATATACAAGATATAATATAAAGTTACAAGAGATATGCAATATAGGAATATTAGAAATAAATACAAGAATAATCATCATAGGAATGAACAATAAATATTATTACTAAGTGAGTGAGTACCAGACTTCAATATGTGATCGTCTTGGGAACTTGCACAAGGATTATGGCCTGGTTAATCAAGCGTGCAGTGAATGATTAACACTATTCAAGGAATAAGACATGCACAAGGGGGGTATGATCATATATCTACACTAAATAATCCTCGCCCTCGACTGGTATAGTGGATCCAACCATAGTACGTTATGACACGGGATTCTCTAGGTAGGTAGCAAGTCTTCCCAAGAATCATTGTCCGTACACGTACAAGAAGAACAAGGAACAAGGCTTGCACAAGATACACCATAAATACCAAGGAATAACATCTCATGACAAAATTTGGATATACCAATCCGTGTAACCATCGTGTCAAGAAATCAAGGATATATACAAGAGATATAGAGGATATCATAAATAAGAAACTATCAGAGAATGTACTCGCCTAAAATCTGGTAAACAGTATCAAAGATGTCCGGTACGGTACCTCGGAGACCTAAATATGGAATATTATATCAATATAAGGCTTTGGAATAAAAATAAGTTAAACTAGTCAAACTCTAGGTCACAAAACTATTTCTAAGTCAAAATAGTCAAACTAGGTCAACTATGGGTCAAACTAGTCAAACTTGGTCAAACTAGCTATTTCTAGGTTGTATGATTCTATCTCTAGGATATTGGGTCCATACACTATGTAACTAGGCTATACTAGGATACTAGGATACCAACACATTACCGTATCATAAGATACGTAAGTTATTAGATATGAAAATAATATAATATATATATATATACAAGACAAAATATATAGTACGCCTAGCTAAACTAATGCTAAGTGGATACCTTGGCTTTGAACCAAAAGCGGTATCACACCACATACACACCCATCTTGATATGCAAACTCAATACCTTGAGTGTAAACCAATACCTTGATATTACCTTGGTATCACAAGGTAATTCAATTTCTAACATATAACTACCTACCCATACTCCTCACTATACACTAATATGCATTTAAACTTATAACAATACTATACTAAACTAATATACTAAGATATCCCTTCGGATATTCAATACCCGTATCCAAGATACCTCAACTCTCATTACCTCGGTGTAACTCAAGGTAATCTAGAAATAAATTCTAACTAATATTAACTAGTGCTTATATATTTTAGTAAGTTAAGTATATATATATATATATATATATTTATATATATATATATATATATATATATATATATATACTAACTTACTAACAATATACACATAACTTACTAACTTAACAATATAAACTAACTAGCTTATATATATATATATATATATATATATATATATATATATATATATATATATATATATATAATCAAGCTCGATAAAAGAGTAAGCTTGCAAAACTAGGCTATAATAGCAGCATAAGTCAAGGTAGTGCAGCAAATAGAAGTATGCTAGATAATGAGGAAAGGAGGTACAAATTAATTCAAGTTCACAAAACAAAAAAACTAAGCAACAATAATAAAAGACTCTACAATCCCTACAGTTATCATACAACCTCCTTGTCTATGTCGCTAGTCGACCAAATGTGGGCAAGGACCTCTAACTTATATTGTCTGAATAACCACTGTCGTCTTATGCTAGTATACAATTAATGTTGTTCAATCACACTTCAATAATAGGTCAAAAGACTATGTGATACTAGGTTGTGAGGTATACTACCCAACTTAAAACAATAAACTAATACTGTGACAGTCTTAAGGGTACCGTAGAAGCTCCTGTTAAGGTCTTCGAGAAGGGGTCTTGGTACTTGTTAGGGTATCCTCTTATATTACATAGGTCATGGTCGTCTTAACTCTTAGTCATAGTGCAAGTGTCAATAGTAAGAATGGGACAGTTACTGGCCTCAAGGGAAAGGGAATATAACTCGTATATAGGTGTGGTACAAGTTACGCGATTTAAAACTAAGGGATAAGCACCAGGTCTCAATCTATAAGAATAACTTAACTATCAAGTTCTAACTACTAAGCACACAATTTCAAAATTAAAGATTACAACTATAATCCTAGCAAACTATGTGTCCTTAACAAAGAAATAAGTTACTTGGCCTACTATCAGAAGTGTCAGGTGGCACGAGTTGAAAGATAAAGAAAAGAAGAACGTAATTTTGGTCGTCGCACAATTAGCGAACGCTATGGTCACAGGGGAATAATATATGAAAATAGAGGGGCTCTAGATAGCATCATGGTTTTCCAAGGCAAAGGGTTATGCTAGTCTCTGTGTTTGAGGTATGATTAGAAAAATATTCTATACATTGTTCTTGACTTTCTAAGTTACTGTCTGCTTATCTCAAGACAAGAATCTAAATTTATGGTTCTCCAATACTCATCTAACGGCGTGGGTTAGGTTCAATCCTAATATTCAATTTGGTTTTCTATTGGTTTCTCAATGCTAGGGGCAACCATAATGGTAAACTTCTAACTAACTCTAGTAGTGTCTATACTACTCTCAAGTCCTCATAACACATCAGGGGGTAATGGTAAACCAATTCTAGAGATAAGGAATTATAGGGTTCACTAGACATCCTAAACTTAGTGTCGAGTCAGCACTCTAGTTGTACTCTTAATAGGAAGGTTACCCTACTTATCATCTAACAACAGGAACTTCTATATTCTAGGAGAGACTATACTAAAGGAACTATTATGGGAGTACAAGAATCAAGCAGGATATAATTATTCAAATAGAATAGATTAGAAGAAAGATGAGTCATAGTCAATTGTGGATGAGATCCTATACTCTAGTCCTAGGTGCAGGCTTGTTCGGTACAGTAACGTAACCGAGAAAATATGCTCTCGACCTGCATGGGCCACCACAAAAACATGTCACGCCCCAGTCCCAAAAATACGTAGGACTAGGACACGTAAGCATGCCAGCCGCATGGATATGGCAACTCCAATATATGGAAACCAAATTCACACGTACGCTGTAATATGAATATCAAGTCCACAAGTGGTATAAAATGTATCACAAGTCACAGGGTATAATCTAAATCTTATCCGTAAAAATCAGATATAAATAATAACCCACATATATATAACTATATCTCAACATAAATATCTAAGGATGATAGTTGGATGGAAACAAATTAACTACCAACTCGAATGGAAAAGTATAACACAACAAATACAATATAGGAATACCAGCTAACGACCATGGGCTCGAAGAGAAGACATCCTTGCAACACAAGTAATCATCCAAATCTGTGCTCCTGCAATTACTTAAGAACAGATACACCTGGCAGAGGACCAGGTCCTCAGAGGGACGTAATAAGATACAAAAAATACGAGCCAATTTGAATACAGTAAACATGCATCATATTTAAAAATAGATAAGTACGCTGTACAGGACAATCTATATGAATGCAAATGGGGATAACTTTTCGATGTATGGGCAAGGGTAGGCTACTCGATCTAATCCTCATAACCTCACACTCGTTAGTGGACATCATCAGCTGACATACCGCGGGGGTAGCGACCCTCGGACTCCATCAATCGACATACCGCGGGGGTAGAGACCATCGGACATGACCCACCATAGTGCGTGCTAGTGACTACGGTGTTACTAGAGTGGTTAAAAGCCTATACGCCTAATGATTGTCCTCTATGATACTAAGTGCCATGTGTGTGTCAACATATCTAATATATAGTAATGACTGAAAGAAAACTACACATGCAAGAATAAACAAAAATATAATAAATATATAGAAATATACTAAGCATGCAAAATACTGTAAGCAATTTGGCAAGGTATCTTGCCTGGGGTCCTGCTGCTGGTATGAATCAGAGTCCAAGTCATAGTCCAAATAGCCTATGTATTACAAATTTATCACGTCAAAAGATAATTTATTTTAATTTATTTAATTCTAGAATAATTACTCTAAAATTTTATTTTAATCTTATTATTCTGATTTTTATGTTAATTCTTAAATTTTGTACAAAGAAACTGAATTTTATCAACTCGAGACTCATGGCACGCAAATCGAGGCGATCTGTTGACCAAAAAGTCAACCGACACAAACTCAACTTTCTTGTATAATTTCCTGTAGATTTCAGCATCAAAAATATGCTGGAATTTATGGCTCGTCCGAATTCAAATTCGTTTGGGAATTATGGCACATACAAATTTTGTATTGTGCACCGATGGTTAAATTCTAACCTAGAAGTTCTACAGAATTAACAGTATATAAATACTTCAATTTAAATTCTAGGAAAATATATGTTAATGATCTTGACATTAGCTTTCCAAAACTTTAAACGGTTCATGATTCTGATTCCTGATTCTACCAGAATCGCGAAAATATTGAAACACGTTTATTTTTGGACATACTGTGCTCTACGAATTTTCCAGAATTTAATACTGATAGTTTTGTAAAATAAATTATATAATCAGAAAGCTAACCTCAATATCTTTCTAACGCAAGAAATTAGGTCTCGTTTGGAGTCCGGAGCTATGCGCAATGGCTTGTGGAAGATGAAGGAACCCTAGATGGCAATTCTCCAAAATCTCTCTCTCTCTAAGATAATGGGATAATTAGGGTTATAATAATATATATATATATATATAGGGATGTACCAGCGGCTGAATGAATATTTATAGGCTGACACATGTCAGAATCTGATTGGATGGTTTTTGTTATATTATTTGTTTTTGATTTGCCTTTATCAAAACATTATTTAAGTTATTTTAAATCTAAATAACTCCAAATAAATATTAAAAATAATCATAAAAATTTGGAAAAATTACATTAAATATATTTTGAATCTATAAACCCTAGAAAAATATTTAAGATAATTTTATATTCATAAGTTTACTACTATAATTAGGAGAAGCTCTAAACATTAGTTTTATCCATTTAACTAAAAATAAATACTAATATTATTTCAAAAATTCTGAAATAATTCCAGAAAATATATAATAATATTATAAACCCTATAAAATAACGTGGGTCAATTCTATATTCCTGGGCTTGCACAATAAATTCTACAAGTCCTAAAAATAGGTTATTAGTCATAATAACTCCCAATAAATACTAAAAGTATTCAAAAAATTCCCACAAAATTCTAGAAAATATATTTGCCTATTTAGAACCTAAAATAAAATTTTCAAATATTTTTAATTAAGTTTGAACATAAAATAAATTCTTTAAAGTCCTAGAAAATTAGTGTTACTAGTTTTTAATTAACTAAAAATTATGAAAAAAATCTCAATAATCTAAAATAGCCTAAAAATAATTCTAAATAAATATTTATATAAGTAAATATACTAAAAAAATTTATTTTCTAATTAACTAAGAGAATACTCTAAATAAATTCAACATCTATAATAAATATAATAATATAAAATATACATAAAATACCTATTTTGGGTGAGGGAGTTTACATACAGGACTAGGATTCGCCATATACCGTCTGAACTGTGATACGTAAAATATATTATACACTTCCTCTAATATAGGTGGCAAGTCTAGTCTGTAAGCAACTATACTGACTCTCTCTCGAGAATAGTGAAAGGTTCGATGAATCGCGGACTAAGCTTCCCGCCTCCACCAAAATGAATCGTGCCTCATGTCAGAGAAATTCTCAGAAACATCGAACCACCAACCTAGACCAAAACACAATCTTAAGAACTTAATCTATAAAAAACAACTAATATCAAGCATAAAATAAAAATCTAAAACTATACCTCAAACTCCGAAGGTCTCCGGTGGCTATCGTTCCAATGCTGTTGTCTGTTCTCCACCACTCAAAGTCTGTCTCTGATCAACTTAACATTCTCTGCTGCATCCAGAACTATCTCGGGCCCAAGCAAAGCTCTCTCTCCAACATCATCTCATGACAAGGGAGTACGACATCTCCGACCGTACAGAGCCTCAAATACTGACATCTCTATACTAGCATGGTAGCTGTTGCTGTAAGAAAACTCTACCAAATGGAGATGGTCCTCCCAAGATCCCCCAAAATCTAGTACACAGGTGCTCAGCATATCCTCGAGAGTATGAATGATCCTCTCTGACTGTCCATCCATCTGGGGGTGATATATAGTACTGAACTTGAGCCAGGTGCCCAAACTGGCCTGCAAAGTCCTCCAAAAATGAGAAATGAAACGACTATCCCGATCTGAGACTATGCTGACGGGAACCCCATGTATCATGACGATCTGCCTCATATACATATCTGCCAGCATCTCCATAGACAAACCCACCTTGAAAGGCAAAAAGTGGGCCAATTTGGTCAACTTGTCAACGATGACCCAAATTACGTCTTTTCCTCCTAGTGATCATGGAAGTCCGGACACAAAATTTATAGTAATGTGCTCCCTCTTCCACTCTGGAATGTGTTATGGCTGAATTAAACCACCTGGCCTCTGCCTCTCGGCTTTCACCTGCTGACATACTAAGCATCTGGATACAAACATTATCACTTTCCTCTTCATGTCCTACCACCACACACTCTCTCGCATATCTCGATACATCTTGTTAGCACCTGGATGCATAAAATACTGAGTGTGATGCTCTTCCTACAATACCTCCTCACGTAGCTCCCAACTAGGAATACATAATCTAATACCATGACACAAAGAACCATCCTCGATAATAGTGAAATCATCCTCCAATCCTGCTCTCACCTGAGCTCTGATGCTCCTTAGAGATACATACTCATACTGGGCTGCCTTGATCATGTCCATCAACTCTGAGTGTATCTGCAACCCCCACATCTATATGGCAAAAACATGAACTATCACCTCAATGCCCAAGCTCTCTAAGTCCTCCAACAAATACTGATCATGCGTCAACAATATAGATACCGGATACCTTCTCAAGACATCGGCAACTACATTGGCTTTTCCAGGATGATACTATAAAGATATGTCAAAATTCTTCATCAATTTTAGCTACCGACGCTGCCTCATTTTCTACTCCTTCTGAGTAAAAACGTACTTCAAGCTCTTGTGGTCTGTGAAGATCTCTATACGCTCTCCGTACAAATAGTGTTTCCACAACTTTAACGCAAAGATGACTGCTGCCAACTCCAAATCATGGGTAGGATAGTTCTTCTTATGAGGATGCAATTACCTGGATCCATAGGCAATCACTTTCATATTTTGTTGAATAACACAACCCAGCCCTTTTTTTGATGCATCAATATAAATAGTGAAATATCCAACCCCTGTTGGCAACATCAAAATAGGAGCAGACGTCAACCTCGTCTTCAATTACTTAAAAGCAACCTGGCACTCCTCTGTCCAAATAAACTCTACATCCTTCCTGGTGAGTCTAGTCATCGGCTAGGCAATCCTTAAAAATCTTGAATAAACTTCCTGTAGTAGCCTGCTAGACCCAAGAAACTTCTGATCTCTACCACTGAACTCGTGGCTCTTCCAAGACTCCACTGCTGCGATCTTCTTCAGATCCACTGATATTCCACCACCAGTCACAATATGTCATAAGAACTCTACCTTGTCCAGGAAGAACTCACACTTGGACAGCTTCTCATACAGCTTCTCCTTCTTCAGCACATCTAACACAACCCACAAATGCTCCTCGTGCTCCTCCGGTGTCTTCGAGTATATGAGTATGTCATCAATGGACACCACCATGAACTTGTCAAGGTACTGTTGGAACACCTTGTTTATCAAATTCTAAAATACTGTAAGGGAATTAGTCAACCCAAATGACATCACCATTAACTCATACTGGCCATACTGAGTCCTAAAAGCAGTCTTCGAAATGTCCTCCGATTTTACTTTTACCTGACACGGTACCAGATTGTGTGTGCCAAGTGGAGCATTACACGAGGAGATTCTTCAGGAGGCACATTGATCTCAGTACTCTATGCATCCAGGTACCAACAAGATGTATAGAGACTTGAGAGAGAATATTTGGTGGTATGGTATGGAGCGGGGGGTGGCTAGCTTCGTATCTAGATGTTTAGTTTGCCAGCAGGTAAAGGTGGAGAGACAGAGGCCTAGTGGATTACTTCAGTCTTTTTCCATTCCAGAATGGAAATGGGAGCACATGACGATGGACTTTGTTTCTGGACTTCCATATTCTCCAGGAGGTAAAGATATGATTTGGGTCATCATAGATAGCTTGACCAAATTAGCCCACTTATTTCCATTCAAAGTTGGTACGTCTACGAAAATGCTCGTAGAGATATTTGTGCGTCAGATAGTCAGATTGCATGGAGTTCCTGTGAGCATAGTCTCGAATTAGGATAGTGGATTCATGTCCCACTTCTGGAGGAGTTTGCAGGCTAGCATGGGCACTCAGCTCAAGTTCAGTACCGCATACCACCCTCAGATAGACAGGCAGTTGAAAAGGACTATTCAGACTCTCGAGGACATGCTACGCACCTATGTTTTAGATTTTGGAGGTTCTTGGGAGGATCATCTTCACTTGTTAGAGTTTTCTTACAACAACAGCTACCAGGCCAGTATCGAGATGTCACCATTTAAGTTATTGGATGGAGATGTCGTACTCCGTTATCGTAGGATAATGTTGGTGAGAGAGCCTTATTGGGACCAGAAATAGTTGTGGATGCAGCTGAGAAGGTGAAGCTCATTAGGGATAGACTTCGAGTGGCATAGGAATGACAGCGGCATTTGGCCGATAGCCACCGGAGACCATTGTAGTTTGAGGTATAGATTTTGTTTGTATTGCTTGTGATTGTTTGTTTTTGGTAGAGTGCTAAGGCTATGTTTCGTGCTAGGCTGGCGGTCTGGTTTTCTTGAGGATTTCTCTGACACGTGGCACGATCCATTTTGGTGGAGGCAAAAAGCTTAGTCCTTGATTCATCAGACCTTTCAGTATTCTTGAGAGGGTCGGTGCAGTTCCCTACAGACTAGACTTGCCACCTGTATTGGAGGGAGTGTACAATATATTTCATGTGGCATAACTGAGAAGGTACGTGGTAGATCCTAGCCATATGTTGGATCACTCGAAGATCGAGGTGGGCCCTACTTTTAGCTATCTAGAGCAGCCAGTTAAGATTTTGGATCAGAGAGAGAAGGTGCCGAGGAACCAGATAATTCCTTTGGGGCGTGTCGAGTGGAGGGATCACTCGCCAGGAGAGAGTACCTGGGAGCGAGAGGCCGAGATGCGCGAGCGATATCCATATCTGTTTGAGATGTGAGGTATAATTCTTTCTTGCTTGTATTGATTACTTTTGGTAGTTAGTTCTTCCTTAATTTCGAGGACAAAATTTTTCTAAGGTGGGTAGGATTGTCACCCTCACTTTTTCAACTAAGGGTATTTTAGTAATTGGGCATAGATATATTTATTTTAGGATTATTATATTAAATATTGTCCATGTTATAAATATTTATTTATTATTTTATTAATTTATTGTTAGATATTAGTATTTGATTTTTGGACTTGTGTAGTGGATCTAACTAGTTTAGATTAGATCCATGGACCAACATTTAATTCTAGTTTGAATTGAGCCCAATAGTAAGCCCATTCATTATGAGGATAAATTAATTAGTGATACCAATTAGACTAGAACCTTCTCTCCTTAATTAGTGATACCAACTAGATCTAGAATTTTCCCTCTTCTAAATTTCTTCAATCCCACACCATTCCTACTCAAATTTCTTTCCAATTACTTCCATATTCTTCATTAGAGGCTAGTAGAATAAGGATCTACAAAAAGGAAGTAAGGATCTACAAGGAGGAGCAAGGATCTACAAGTTGAAGGCTCTTGACACCCAATTTAGATATTTTATTGGGAATCCATCTCCTAATATGTACAATTCAGTTTTTCCTCTCTAATAGGACTCTAAATATGTAATATAATTATTAGGAATCCTCCCATATACTAAGGCTACCCATAAAAATTGGAATTAGATTCATATGAGGCCTATGGAGAAAGTTATGTGGTATTTTGTGTCAATTTAAAAAAAATTCTGAGATTGGCACATCTTGTATTTGTCAATAGGTCAATTAGACCAAATTGATATGTGTTTGATTGTGTGTGACTAGTGTCATATCCACAATTGGGTACGTGTAGGCCGTATTCAGATAATTTGGCGATACGGGTTGATATGGTAGTTTTTTTTTTGACCCGAGGGTTTGAGCATGTCATATTTTGACACGAATATGTAGTTGAGTAGTTAAGTCTTCCTGTTATTTATAATTATGATTTTAGACTTGCTCGTGTCCTTCGGGATATGTTTGGTTGTGTGGTAGAGCCGTATCGCAAGCGTATCATAGAATGCGTGTGATACGGGTGCGGTGCACTTCACGTATTTATTTTATTGCATTTAGATTCAATATACTTGGTTATATCTATTAGAGTGATATAATTATAATGGTTGTATGATATATATGTATATGTATATTTTTATGTTTTATTTTGAGGTGTTGG